>JAPYKT020000008.1:6410000-7620000 GCA_028749325.2 Caryopteris x clandonensis
CTGTCAAAGGAAATCCTGGACCAGGTGCGGGTGATGTTTTACGTGATAAAAATTGTAGATTTGTACATGGATTTTATATATTTTTGGGTAATCAAAATAATGTGTATGCTGAGTTATGTGCAGTTATTGAAGAATTGGATTTGTGCTCATGTATGGTTATAAATTGATGCTTTGTGTGTAATTAGTATGTTAGGTTCCAGAATGTTGGTAATTGAAAGTTTCAAGAATTGTTAGTAGCATTCAATCGGTTCAAGAAGAAGATGAATATACATGTTTCATGTATTTTTCGAGAAGAAAATAAGGTAACAGATTGTCTTGCAAATAAAGCTATTGAGACACGACCAACTTTACAATTTGATGACATACATATTTTTAATAAATTTAGGAATTTGCTATTTTTGGATGCTTGGGGATTACGTAACTTTAGATTTCCCTAAATATTGTTTGTACATTTCTTTTGTCGAGTAATGAAATTATTGGATGAAAAAAATACAATATCGATTTTATGATTTTGATCAAAAATCAAAATGATATTTTAATCGCAAGTAAAGCATGGTTAAAAACAAAATACATCATGCCGTGACGTCCTACACAGAATCCAGGACCGAAAACTCTGTCTGCACTTTCTTGCATGCTGTTATCAGAATATTAAAGAAAATCGATTAACAAATGGAACAAAATCCTTATTTTTTCAAAGAAAATCCTCACGAACTACATAACCAACATAATAATAAAAACCCTTATGCTCCCTGATAAAAGATGATGGTGAAAACAGAGATTAAAAAAAAAAAAAACTAATCTCATCATCACTGCCTATAAAATGCAGGCTGTAACGTTAAGTCACCAAAAAAAAAAAAAGAAGAATGAAGAAACGATAGTTTCAACTTTATTCTCAAAACACTGGAAACAGAAAATCAATCACTCGAAAGGCGAAGCTTGGGAGTGATATCTCTGTTGATCGATCACTTTCTTGGACAGCGTGGAAGCATACGTCTTCTCCTCATCAATGGTGTCTAGAATCTTGACCAGTGGCCGCCTCTTCACAGAGATAAACTTCGGCGGCGCCACTTCTGTTGCGAACCTCAGGTTCGGAATCTTGGCCATTTTTTTTCTTTCTGTTTTTCGAACTGAGATTGAAGAAGAAAGTGTGCTGTGGAGAAGAAGTGAAGCAAGATGAGTTTATAAATAGGGTTTTGAGAATGAGAAGTCGCATTCATGGTGAAGTGAATCACACGAAGCTGTACTGTATTCGGGATCATACGGAGCCGTCCTTTCATTTAATGCATAAAGTTGTATGCTCACTATACAGACAAGTAGATTGTGATCAATGGGCCGTATCAATATCTTGACAAGATATTCCAACACCCTACTTTCTATTTCTTTTACTTGGGGCAAAGGCGAAATTCCTCGCCCCCAGGGCCCCCACCCCCGGTCCGACAGAGATTGATGGAGGAGTTGACTCGATCCTGCGTCCTTGGGGCAATCTGCCACCCAGGAACCAACTGAGCTGTCCATGCGGACTTCTATTTCTTTTACTTCAACTTGATTACATTGCTTTTACCCTTCTCTCTTTTTCTTTTGTATTTTTCATCTCAATCTTGCTTTATTTTGAGGTGAACTATGTTTCTATCGTTGGTTGTATTTGAATCGAAGAATTTGGAGACATATTTCAAATGATGTATTATGTGATTGGTTGAATTTTAAGTTCATTTGAGTTCTTTAATGCAAGCACCACCATGAAAGGTACTCGTGAATAATGTTTTCATAATTGGATCGAAGATCGAAATGGTTAAATTGTCATGTGACGGTTCAATCGGTAAGATCGTTCAACCAAAAAAATAAACAATAGTCTGTTTTTATTCATACTTTATAATTTTTTTTTCTTTTCTTACTTTCTTAAGTTTTAATTTTAATTTTAAAATAATAGAAAACTAATGTAGTGAATTGATTCAAGCACCAATTCTCCGTATAAGAGGTTGAATAAGCCGATTTGGTTTACTTATGAAAACAATGGTACTGAGCTTTGGGAAAAGATGATTCGAAATGTCGGCAGGCTTCAGGACCTACTTGTCTTGAAGCTCCGATGAGAATCTTGAACGTCAATTAATATTTCAGATAATTATATTTTTTACGTTAAAATAAGTAAAAAAAATATATAATTTTACAAGAGAAGTGAGTGTAAAACATCTTTACATCTAAAAAAATGAGTACTCACTATTAAACGTACAAATACACGCATGTCTACCAGTAACTATAGGACCCATAAAGAGGGAATAGAAGAGTATTTAACACATATGAAGAATGTGAAAGAGGTACACAGCTAATTCAATATTTACAGGATGGATAGGACCAGTAAGATGTGGCTCCAGTCACCCTTTTAAGGTCACCACACGATTCATCAGATTAGGGGACCCACATCCTAATTGGGCTGTGATTTTTTGCAAAAGTGTGCCTTTGTCTTCAACCATTTATCTGCAAAAAACCTCTCTCTCTCTCTCTCTAACACACACACACACACACGAGATGCTACATATGCAGAATCTGCAGGAAAGCCATTTTTTGTTTCTTGGAAAGAAAGACTTTTGCAGTGCCGGAAAAGCCATTGTAATATCAAGGAAGACATTGGGACATCCTTTTATCTTTTATGGTATTTTTATTTTTATTTTTATTTTTATTACATTTCGTTTCAATATTTTATTTTATCATATAGATATTACAGAGCATGTGGTGTAGTGTTCTTATAATTGAATTAGATATTAAACTGGTTAAATCATTGTTGTTGGTCCAATTAATTGTTTGTACCGGACTTGTGGTCCAATAAAAAAATAACAATCTGTATTTTTTTATGTTATCACATGTATTATATTTTAACATACATAAAAATTATATTTTAATAAAAATATAATTTAATACATGGTATTCATACTTCATAGTTAATTTTTTTCTCTATTTTCTTATATTTTAATCTAAGAAAATAAAATTAATTTGGACGGATATTGATCGATTTTAACTGGCCCAACTTTAAGAAACAGTTTTATGAATGTTTTTTGAAAATTATTTTTCATACATAAATATTGTTTAACCATTCCTGATCGAACAAAGTGAAAAAGATTAATTTTTTTATATCATGGGAACATTTTGTCCAGAAAATAAAGATTGGTGTATTCAGAAAAAAAAATGAATATATAAATATATATATATATAGACACAAATAGCTGGACCATTTTACGTTTTTCAGTCTTTTTATTTATTGAAATTAATAGATAAAAAAGAAAAAAGGAAAAGAGAAATATTTTATAATATAAATCTGATACTATCCGTGATTTAATATATTAATTTATTGTACGGATGTCATGTAACAAATTTGTTGGGTATCATCATCCGCCGTTTGTAACACCTAGAGCTCAGAAACACTTGGGTTCGCTTCGATTTTGATCACACAAAACAATTGAATTAAAATAAAAGTCACACATCACCTTCTCCCCGCACTCAAATCCTCTCCCGGTAGCATTTCTTACTCACATCCTTACCCATTTAGAAAACTCAAGTCGATTAATAAGGGAGAAGACTATATTAGGAAAGAAAAAGATGGCGGCATGAAATTCTGACACATAGCCATGTGAAGGATCCAGGCCACTGCACTTTTAGTTTCCCTCAATGAGAGGCAATGGGTTTTCCGAATGAGCCAAAAATCAGCAGTTGATGCATGGCAATGCCGGTTCTTAGCAAAGATGATCTGTCTCTTGCAGAGCCGTTGCTTTCACCAAAAGCCTATAATTTTATGAAAACTATTTTTAAAATATGAAATGTCAAAATATATACCTTCTTCGTTAAAAAAAAAAAAAAAAGTTTACAAAAATCATAAATAGTTAATCAAATGTTAAAGATCTCATTTTATTAATGAAAATTAAAAATAAAGTATTTTTATATCACAAACAAGTTAATTGTATAAGAAGCCGTATAAGTGTTGATTTATAGTTTCAAGAAAATTTTATTTTATTAAATTAACAAAAATAAAAAATTGTACTCTTCCACAATATAATTTTTTTCTTCTAAAACGTAGAAAATAATATAATGATTCTCGTGTGAAACCAGGATGACGGAAATATAACCTACTACAAGACTGGAGGAAATTTTGTACTACCCCATCAAATAGTATTTACACCCATCGAATGTGTATCACATGGTATATTACTAAACATCACATAATCAATTGATTGTTAATTTCCATTATATTTTAATTTATGTTCCAATTAGTTGACCTGCTAACAACATGTACTTTCAATATCCCACCCAATAGTATAACAGACCCCAATATAGTATGTTCAGGCAGATATGTAATGACAACAAAAAAAAAAAATAACAGACATCTGTTTCTGGGAAAATTGCTATTTTTGCTGTTTCTAACTCTGTTCATTACTTTAGGGTTCAGACCGGGCTTCCGGCTCCCAGGCCCTAGGGTTTAGGTTTAGGGTTCAGATTGGGCTTTCGGCTTCAGGGCCCTAGGGTTTAGGGTTTAAGGTTTAGCGTAGTAGCAGTTCTCGTCTTACCCTACCTTCCTGTTGGGCAACAACAGATCAACTGATAAAAAAACAGAAGTTCTCAATCCCAAACAAAATGAGAAGAAACATAAGCAAAAATAATCCTATATAATGTTAGTATGTTACATGTCACGGTGTAAGAAGAATTACAGAGTTCTATTTCGCGGACTATTCATTTCTAACACCGCGTTTGGTTCGCATGATAGGAGTGGATTGGTATGTATATGCTCTACGAGGACTTCCAAAATTTCTTACTAGGATACCCACAGTGCCAGCTATAGCAGGAGGGTCGACCTGGGAACGATGAAGAAAATTAGTCGAGCAATCATCATCATCAAAATTTTCAGAATAAATGATCGTGTCGCTATATTTCTCTCTCTGATAGTGGATGCATGGTGACATTATAGGATGAATTACATGAGATGGGGATTAGTAGCATACCGAAGCCTTTGTATTGCATCCCATGCTCTTTCCAATACACTAGTTTCTCGTGTTGGAGGTTCTGAAGTGAACTCCTCCATAGTCTTCTCAACTGAAGGGCCAATTTCTTGGACAAGTTTAACAGATTCTGAGAGTCGATTGAGGAGGTTCACTAGAGCAATCACTTCATTTCTTTGCAGCTGCAGCTGCAGAGACAGGTTCAATCATTGTTGATCATTAAAGAGTCCGTTTATACGAGCAGGATATGGTGTAAAGTAGTCATCAATAACGTCAGTAGAGGGCGCAGAACTTACAGAGTTAATTGGATGGTTATTACTATCAACAGAAAAAAGAATCTTAAGTGCAGTTCCAAGACCAAGGACCTGAAGTTTTCCCCAAAGACGGCATTTCTCGCACCCAACACAGTCCATCAGAGCACTGCAATACGCACAACGGCTACTAGTTGGGCTTTGTTACCAGATCAAGAATATGTGCTAACAGATGGAAGCAACACAAATATAATGAAAACACAGAAATATGCCAGAAGAAAGTGTACTAATACAATTCAAAATTAAAAAGACAACAAGTCCTGATCCCACTATGTGGTGCCAGCCACATGGATCATATCTCGCTACTGTTCTCTACCTACTATACATTGTACTGGAGCATCTAGAGGACTCCTATGCACATGTCTTAACACTCAAGTGTGTTTCTCCACTTTTCTCATCTATTGGTGCTACGTGCAATATTTATAATGCATTTTTACTTATACCTAATCTAGTGTGTCCACACATCCATCTTAACACTGTCATTTTAGCTACTCCATTTTAGTTAATGAATATATTTAGTCACCCAATACTCTGCTCTAAAAAGTATGTACTTTTGACTTACGTAATGGATATCCTAAATTGAAACGCTTAAAGTTCAAAAGCTCACCATTCATCAAAGTACATGCCACTAAATCAGCACAACCAGATGTGCTATAGCGCAGGCCTCATAAGGAAATTGAAGGGCTGGAATGATTCATGCAAGCTCATTCACAAGTTGGAAGATAGATGCAAACCTGATGTTCCTGAAGTTCTTTTGAATCTCCTGCTTCAACTCGGGCCCACTTTGTCCTTGCCACAATTTAGCTTCATCAAATGGAAGTGGACACGCAGTCTGCAGTTTTGGGTTGTAAAGCAGCTGGCGCATTAAAGACTGTGCTTTCAAGTCCTCCTCGAGATTGCCAGTATCATATTCAGCCTGCTCTAAGTAATTTGCAGCCTGAATGATTTATGAAGACAGAAAAGAAGATGTCATTTCTAAATGGAAGATCTTTTAGCCATTTAGTGTATTAATCAAGATGCAAAGCTTACTTTTGTCACAGCTCGGAGAACAAACATGAAAGTGAAGTATAAGTTTCTCACACGATCAGGATACCTCAAAACACGATCGTACATCAACTCCAGATTTCTACCCCACTTGAATCATGAAAAGAAAAATGATCAGGTTCCTAGATAATAAGTTCCAAGCAGGATTCCAAACTTAGATTGTGTTAACATTTCTCAGGTGTGGAAAAACATTCACAAAAAAGAATGTAGCTCAAATTATACATCAGAAGAGTTTGAATCTTAACAAAGGAACCTAGCAAAACATGACTAAAGGTTCAAGGAACAAGGAGAAGACAAAGGCAAACCAGATTTTTAGCTTCATCGAGCAGGTATTCAGCAGCAATGTGAATCGAAATTGAGGAGTGAAGGCCTGATATTAGCTTGTATAAGACTCTTTTCTCCTGACAAATCTCTCCTGATGAATCTGGAAAAAAAAAGAACAAAAAGAAAACAGCTGAGTTCACTTCCGGGCAGCCAATTATAAACAGAAAAGTTAGTTAAGAAAGGATTGGACTATTCCCAACAAAATGGGAATTAGTAATTGAATTTACATGAATGATAGAATCATAATTCATTCTATTGCAAAAGAAACTATGAAAGAAAAGGATTAAGAAAATAAATTAATTCCATCTAGGTATATCTATCCTAAGTCTCATGTTGAAAGTCAATAACTGATTACATCCTACAGACTTACAACTTGAACCATACTACACATTGATATTACCAAGTATCCAAAACCAGTATACGTTAATCTAATATATACACCTTTAGCTCCAGAAAATACAAAAGCACAAAATTATCTTAACCTACGAGGATACATATCTAGTCCATTATCTATCTCCTAAGGATTAACAATCAAACACCATGAAAGTAAGCTTAAAGATAAGAAACTTACATTTTGGACAATTTTCAGAATATATAGCATCCCATATCCTTCTGGCTGATGGCCCAGTATAGCCTGTATATCGTTCAGGATTCAGTTGTAGATTAACATATGTCATCTCGCCTGCAAATGGGAGGGCATCCATTAAGACATGCATCATTCTTAGAACAAATATACAAACAAACATATTGAGCGAGAATGTCACACATTCATTCAGAATGATATAAGCATAATCAATGAAAACACAATCAAATTATGATGGGTTAAGTGCAATACACAGCTGGAAGAAAGATACTTACTGTTATCAGTCTCGTCGTCACTGGTCCATGGATTATCCACTTCTATCCAGCCCCTAAAGGCCTTTGAATCTAGAGTGCGATCGACCGCAGCCTGTGGCTTTCCCTCTTGGCATTTTAAATCATCAGATGGCAGACCATACTGCATTGGCTTTCTAAAAGGTTCGGGAAATTCATTTTGTGGACATTCACATACACTACAATCACGCAACTTGCACATACCATCATCAGGCCAAAAAGGGCAATCACACCACAACTTAACCTGCCATGTTTTGATCAAGTACATACAATTAATGTACCAACTCCAAGTATCAACTGTATCCCAACTTACAGAAACAGAGTATAACCCATACACAATTGATCATTTACACTCAGTTTAAAATATTGAAAGAAGTGATAACGATATAGTTTCCAGGCTGTTAATAAATTTGACATGATAAACATATTTACAAGTTGAGGAGTTGCATATGCATATAATACTTATAACGTTATTACTACATTTCAGTTTTCCTTATCTCTATACTGCAGTCGGATTATCATATATTCTCAGTTCCATTTGTGAACCTTATAGATATTATCTCAACCAAGATGCAAATAGGGTCTCCTTATATATTTCACGACAATTTTATTCAGTTGCCATTCTATCTGTAGTTTTGACCTAAATGGTAACAAAATTACTTTAGACTACAGAAAAAAGATAAGTAAAGAGAGTTGAAAGTTTTTTCAAGGTCCGACATTCAGCATTCTAATAATGGCTACACCATTCAAGATTCATACTTTAAACAATTTTGCCAATCGCTCATGCTACTGAAATTTTCAGCTTATTTATTGTAAAGATCATTCTACTTTAATAGGCCTGCATGTGACATTGTAATTTCATCAGGTCAGAATTTGTTATAAGACCTTAAAATCTCAGATTCTATAGGACAAAACATATAGACGTTTTCAAGTGAAATTGATCAAATATATCTTCTCTAGGAACATTTACGAACACATGGAAGAACACCTATTAAATGTTGCTTCCTTGAAACAACAATACAACATACATTTACCCAACAAGAAATTACTGAAAGCAAGATCATGGTTTGCATAAAGTTATCCACAACCAATAACTTCACTCTTTTAGCTTAAACCAGAGACAAGTGCACAGTGTTGTACCTAAACTTGACATCCACATATAACACAGTATTTAGATTGGCCATGTAGGTCCATAACTAACCTTAAAGTATCGAAAAAATGGAGTTCTAACAAGCTCTTGAAGTAAAGGGTGTAGTACTGCCCCATTTACACTATCAACTGTCTCATAATCACAACAGCAGTCCTCAACAATGCCTGTGTATTTTCGAGATTCCTGCACAAGAAGCAAGTAAAAGAATGAGGAACTAGTCCCTAATGATCCATTGTTTGTGGACAAGAATGATATCATTCTAATTGACAAATTGGGTAGTCAACAAGCAGTGCAACAAGAATGTGATCAAGAAGCAATGCAACATACAAGCTGACTGTGTTCCACTCAAGAAACAGGTTGCCATTCTTTAGGTCTAACCTTTTATTCTTACGGGACTCAGAATATAGCGAGAGTTAAGAGAGTAAGGCTAAGAATATAGGATCAGTTATTATTGAACCTACAAGGAACCATTTTGAGCAAGCTAGCGTGCCAATCACGTGAAGCAATTATTTTGCTCTCAATTCAAAATGATGTGAAGCTTTATACACGTCCCTTTTAAATAGTGTTACTGATGAAGCCTCTCTCCTATCCGATATAGCTAGTGTGATCGGACATAAATCAGCAAGCAGATACAAAGTGAAACTGAAAAGATATTCATGAAAGACAACATGAGACCAATCAGTTATTTGGAATTTAGTATATGAACAAGAATCACAAAATACTAATATACCATGAAATTCCAGGAGACTGCACCGTGAAATGTCAAAAGAGGAAAAAAAGGAGACAGTATTCATTGTTTAAGCACTGCAGTTGATTAATTGGCAATGAATTACCTACAAGATCCTCAAATTCTATCACTCATTTTACAATTTTCATTTTTCATTTCTGACATAGCATGGCACCAATTCAAGAATTCCTCAAGTAGCATTACTGTAAACTTACAAGAAGAAAATTAGAAGATACGAACAAGCACTAATCCAATTCCCGTCAGGATTACATCTGTTCAGCCTTGTTTTTAGTATTTAGGATTTGGTGTGTTTTAGTTGTTGGATGCACAACAAAGCCGCTCATTTAAACAAAGTCTTCAAAGACGTCAAATTAGTAAGAGCTCAATTACACTAAAGTTAAATTAAAAAAATAAAAATGAAAGAAAAAGAAACAGAAAACCTGAGAACAACGACACGACTTGTAATTCTGGGCCTGCTTAGATGTTATTGCAATGGCTACCACCAACATCAAAATTGCCCCTATTGCTGCCCATTTCCTCTTCCCACTTTTCTCCTCTTTCAATTTCTTCCCTTTCTTCTTATCATCCATAACAGCCTTAGCTTCCACCATCAGAACTGCAAAACTATTCTGTACAACTACTGATATATAGATACAAATGAATCAATACACAAAACCCACCAAGAAAAAACAGGTAAAATATTATGATCAATAATTGGGTAAAATAGAAATGATGGGTTTTGGGTTACATTTATGATGTATGATTATGAAAAATGTGCGGGCTTTTCCCACAAGGAAAGAAATCGGGTTTTGGGACACAACAGAACACGGACTTGAACACAAAACAGTTGGCCGTCGGGGGTGGTGAACGTTGGTGGGCGAGGACTCCGCACTCGGTGCGGTGACGCGTGAAGCTGAATTGTGGGAGAGAAAAACGAACTTTTTGAATTGTGGTGGCGCGTTTACCACACGGTCCACGTGAATCGAGTCGGGAATAGGATAATAGGCCGGGCAAAGAATTTATGACAAATTGACGCGCCAAAGTTTTGGTCAAGGGGACGCTGGTACAGCCAATAGAAACTGTCAAATTTGCCACGTGGACTTGGTCAATGTATGTTTTGTCACCGAATATTATTGTCACAATTTACTGTCGGTATATTTCTCATCACGTAATACTCTACCTCGTTTGTATTGTATACACCCGTAATTTATCGATTATACTTTTTAAATTAATTAATTTTATATTATAAGAAAATAAATAAATGTATTAAAAATTTATATTATATTTTTAGAAAAACCAATAATATTTTTAAAAATAATAAATAATGTATTTAAGTAATTATACTTTTTAGTTAAAAAAATATTTTTAATTAAAAATTAATGATGTTAGATCATGTTATACAGTGTATTCAATGTACATAACTTTTTGTGATAAATTTATAAGATAAACAAAGTGTAATATAAATTTGTATTTCTTCAAATAAAAGTATTGTATTCCTCATTACTAGTACCCAAATAGCAAAATATATATTAAATTTTTGAAAGCGATATATTTTAATTCAATTTTTTTATTAGAGTATCCTTACTAAATAATTATAATTAAAAAATATAATAATGAAAATTCCTCTCATAAAAAAATAAAAATTTGGTCACTTTATATGTGTATTATATGCTTGGTCAAGGTAATTTAATTTGGGCCAACTCATAATTAGCCCAAAAAGAAAGCAAAGCCCAAACAACTTCTTTGTACAAACAAAAAAAACTATATAATTCTGGCCCAGATAATTATTGATTTATTTATTCCAGGCAACTTATAATTAGATGAACATATTATTATTTATCCAAGAAACATAAATAAAATGTTTATCTCTTTTCATTTATTTATTAAGTTATCGTGGAGACTATAAGTTCAGACAAGATTGAAAATACAATGTGCTGCTTGAACCATTTCTGACATTTTTCAATAAAATTCAAATGAAAAGTAAAATTATAAATAATAATTGGAAAGATAAATGTGAATGGATTTTTTAATTTTTTTTTTGTATATTATTACTTTTTAAATTTTAGTTATTTAAAATTGATTGATAATTTTCGAGTAGATTATTAATGGACAGAGTATGGCCCAAAGGCCCATCACTATAGAGATATTAAGATATTTTATCGGGCCTGACTGATATTTTCACATATTTAGAGCCCTGCTGATTTTAATATGTTTATATCTTCTATCTATTTTTTATTAATTTCTTTTGTATTATATTTCAACTTGACTAACATACACCAAATATATACAATGACGTCATCAATAAAGTTTAAATATAAAATAAAATATATAATAAAATAAAGGATCTGAACCGATACATCACATACATACTTTATATGAATAAATAAATTAGTGTTTTATTTGCAATATAAAATAAAATCATAACAACTTCATGTATTTTCTATTAACTATTTGATGAATCTTAAAATTAATTTTTTTTGTATTTAGCTATAATATTCCTTATAAGTTGTTGAATTAAAAATAAATAAATTAAATTCTAAAACTAACTTCATTCATTGAATGAGTTCATAATTTGGCCTATATATACTTCCAACTGGGATTGTTACATTTACTATTTATTTAGTGGCCTGAATGGTATAAATTCTGTATATTGACAAAAAATTAATTTGGTGGGAGATTCTATTATTCTATTATTATTTTTTTATTTTTTATTTTTATAATTTATTTATTTATTATTATTTCTTCCAATTGCCTAAAACAAAATATAGATTTTGTAGCAGCAGAATTCATGAGACAGCTTGTCATTTTCCATCCTTTCTGCACCTGTCCAAAAATATACCTTTGTCTCTTGTGCATATAACAAGCTTCAATTCATTGTACATTGCGCCATGTGAGTGTCACCATCATTACAATTAGCTTCTCTCTTTAATGCCAATTAAGATTTTCACTAAATTCTTCTCCATGTATAACCAAACATTGATCTTGTTCAAGCTACATTCATTTACCCAACATACTATTTTTAAGTCCAACTATATTTTGTTAAAATTGTTTATTGCACTTTGTTTTACTTCCTCGATATATGATGTGTATATAATTGTAACATTATCAATATACATGACGGAATGCATTAGGATATTAAAACACAGGATCAACTATTTTTTTGTAGTAGACGAATTGATATTTTATTTTTTGTATTTTAAAATCAGTTAAATATAGGTGCACACATACATATTTATATATTATATATATTAAATTAAAATCCTCCTCTTAATTAAATCATGTACATTAGTCTTGACCTCTGGTTCATCATTCAAATGCAAGTGATCTATAATAGATGTTTATGTCTCACTCAAAAAACAAAAAACAATAATAATAATATTTAATTACTCTCCACATGATAAAATTACTAAGATACCCTTCTAATCATGGCTTGTCTGTTGAAATTTGATGTAAACCAATTCTGTAGGTCACCAGACAAATTGGAGCCATTGCCAACTGTATCATATATGCAAACACCATCACTTTCTTCAACAAATATTATTATTATTATAATTATATATATATATATATATATAAAGCATCTTTTGTTGTTGGGGTCTATTAAATTTCATGCCCTCTGATTCTATAACTACCTATTTAATAATTAAAATTAAATGTTTATTTATGGGATCTAAGTAATGATTAGAAGGTGATGAGAGTGACAAAATAATAGAGGGTTTGGGGGGGTTTGTGCATGTGACAATGTGGAGGGGTAGAGGGACAATTTGCAAGATTAAGTAATTGGGGTTGGGATCAATTATTTATTTATATCATAGGACTTTGTCTGATTTAATAATAATTATATTTGCCCCAGGTCCAAACACGACTTTAACATGGTGCACTGCACCTGAAGGAAGAGCTTAAAGGGTGGATGCTTTCTTGACCTCAACACTTACCTATCTCATAATTGTGCATGAATTTGGTTTGGTTTATTAAGTTGGAGTATAATGCATTCAAATGTTTCAAATCACGGCTTTTTAGGTCTCTTGATTGTTGGTTTGCAGCCAAGTGTTTTTCTTGATAACCTTTCATATATTTTTTTTTTAAAGGTACGTATATTTTATATAATTTTTTATTCTGAATAGAGAGAGTTTCAATTTTGTTCAATTTTATCTTTTGAAAGAATTATGTTTCAAAAGTTCTTAATAGTTATTTATCAAAATTACTTTCTATAATGCTGATATGATTGAATTGCTTTGTAATTATGCACGGACGGAAGTGTTAATATATATATATATATATTATAAAATATTGTAATTTTTTTAGGTTGAGGAAATATAAAAAATACTCAACCCGTTCCCAAGAAATAGTCTTGTTTGAGTAATCAACAACTTTTTTTTTTGTCAACAAAATAAAAGTACAACTTGTTATATGTCATTAATTTTAAGTTATGTCTTTTATCTATTTATTAGTTTGATTTTTCCAATCATATTTAACTAAAACTTTATGATTTATTGAAATTTCACATAATAATTAATTTTGACTTTTCAAATTTCAATTTTTGTTAACAATTTTTTCGTCTGAACAAAATTGTTCTTTTAGACGAACATAGTAGTACTTTAAAATTAATATATTATGTTTTTCTTTAATGGAGATTGAGGAAGCAATTCTATCGCTTGTTGTATACTCATGCACTTGCTCGAGCATCGCTATCATAAATTATTCTTGAATGATCGAAATTTATACTTATTATAGAACATATTAGAACAATTCATCAAATATAAGTATATTTCCACACCTTTTGAGCCGCCCATCTCCAAAATCACGATCACCAAACAAAAAGATATATATTTCTTCAAATTAAATATTTATCAGTTAACATCTAAATATCTCTCCACCTATCTCAAAAAAAGATTGGATTAGAGAATTTGTTGCAAGGGAAAAGTGGAGGGAGCGTATTTGGACACACAACGTCACATGTCGCTTTCATTCATATGCCAATGACAAACATTGTGGTATGTCCAGAAATGGATGCCTACATATCTGTGGCACATGCATTTGCTCAAAAGGGCCTACACATTTTGGTAATATCACTAACTACACTTGTATCAAATATTAATTTGAAGGAAATATTCATCATTAATTGAAAAAATGAAAAACAAAATTATTATTATTATTATTATAAATAAAAGTTGGTGTTGTCATTAAAAATCAAAATAGAATTTGTAATTATAAAAATTCAACTTGCATTTAATTTAGTATCAAATAAATTGGGAAGGCAGGGCCCTTGTTGGCCACGTGGCAAGCAGCATCGTCAGTTGGTCCACGTGGGACCAGCCCAAGTCAAGATGGCGGTTAAATATGGCCCGTCACGTGGGGTCCGTTACTCGGAAAATTATTGGGTTTCATATTGTGGGCCCCGGCTAAATTAAATAAATTGGTAAGGAGAAGGTTCTAATTATATCTTAGTTATGGGTCGGCTCGGGCAATATGACCCGTTACCATCGGCTCCGGAAACTTTCGGCTTAAATTATTACTTTCAATATAATCTCCGCGTGACACTCGACGTTGTAATTGGGTTAAATTGAAAACTTCTAGAAGTTAAATGGCAAAAGTAATACTATAATAAAGTATTCTGCCAAATTTTGCGTTATATGATTATTAATTTTTCTTTTTAATTTAATAAAGAAAAAAACCTTAAGTATTATAAATTTGTATTTACACAAAATTGTATGTTTGTTTATACATATCATGGCTTATATAATATATTATAATATTTATTTTCTTTCAACTTTCCAGAATGTCATTTTTAGATTATTTAAAGCACTGTTTATAATTAGATCGAGTCAGTCGGTTAAATCATAAACTAGTGTTTGAATCAACCAAAATAATTTATAAAATTATTTTAACATTAAGCCGATTAAAAATGGTATAATTGGTTAAAATTAGTTCAATTGGCCAAATTATTATTTTTTAATTAAAATTAAAATATAAAAAAATATTTTATAAAATATAAATACCATGTATTATATTATATAATTACATAAGTTAACTTGAATAAATATTAATAAACATACAATAACAATAAATAATAGATACAAATAGAATATTGTTATTTTTTCGATTGAATCAAAGACGAACATCACGAAGCACATTATTAAAACAGTGCTCTAAAAGTCATGTTAAAATTAATTTAAAAATCTATTTATAATTAGTAGTACTATGTCCTTTGTAACTTTGAATATGGAACTCTAGTTAAATAGGTCAAAGAGAAATTCAATGCTCAATAATACAGATAAGACTTGCTATACCATCCACGTGTCATATTTTTGGTAATCCAGCCATATTATCATTACTATCCCTTTTTTTTTCAATTTCAACAGCATAAAAAATAATCAGATACACATAATTTTTTTTTTCTATTGTTAATGGAAAAAGTATATTTTATGATTAAAAAGCCAATTTTAAATTTAAATAACATAAAAGTTGACAATACAAACTAGTTAACAACTATTCTCACTCTTGATTTTTATTATATCACATCACAATTTTTACGATCATTCATTTAATTTGTATTTTTGTTGCAAAGTGGTCGTTCATCTTGTACTCTTTTGCATGAATATTGTTCGTCATTTATTTATTATTAATACATACACATATGTATGAATGTTTTATTGTGAGATCGAAGAGGTGCTAGTCTCAAGTGTATAAAACAATGAAAACATAATACATAAACATGAAGTGATCGAAAACTTTTATTGTTGACGTAGGAACTTAGTGTCCCGAGTTCAAGCTGAAATGAGTTATTTGTCAGATCATTGCGAATATAATTTTCACATGTTCTGTATCTTAAAATAGACGTTCTAAATCTTTGCATCAAACTACAGTCAACTAAGAACACTAAAACAAGTTCACAATCGTGTTCAGTAAGCATATAAAACTAAAAAAAAAAAAATTACGAAAGAAAATTATGCCAAATAATGCAATTTAAAGTCCATTCAAAGTTAAACTCGAAAAAACAAAACCTAACAGATGAAACATGCAATTTTTTATTGGAGTCAGAAGTTACGATAGTATGGATGATTTTATAAAATAAAAGGAAGATGAAATGTAAAATTAATGTTGGAAGTATCCAAGAATGGAGTACGTAGATAAACCCTCATAATTATTATATCAAGGCCATGCAACTGATTCACTGTGAATCGTAATTAATTCTAGAATTCAGAGATCGCATTTAAGTTTCTGCTGCTAGCTGCAGCATGGGAATCAGTCAATATAAATGTGTGTGTGTATATACATACATACATACATATGTGTGTGTATGAACACAAAAGAATGGCGCCAGTGTGCAAGAAATGCAAGACAAATTCTGCAAAAGTGACCCTAAATTCAGCTCTTGCCGACCAGCTTTGAATGCAGCCCATGCATTTAGTGAAATAACGATTTGATTATATTGTTCATCAAGTATGTGTGTGTATATATGTTTGTACGTAAAATTATATATTTATTAGTGTTCTATATATTTTTGTTCAAAAATATAGTATTTGTTTCAATTTCGGACCTCATCTAGTTGATAATAGCATTTGGTGAGCTGATAAAATGTGGAATTTTATAAAAATAAATTAGAATGGAAAGTCAATTGAATCATTTTTTAAAATTAGTGTAACACACCTACTTGGCATACTTATTAAACTCTAGATGGAATAGATATTAATTAGGCAGGACTGATATTTTCAATATTAATTTAACATTTATGTTAACAAGTCTACTTTATAAAATTACAAAATAAATATGTATATAAAGTTTCACGATAAAAAACTTTACAATTTAAATTTTCTCCAACCTAACTTAAACCTAAGCATATCAATATGTACTTGACAATTATTTAGTCGACGAAGCTTCATTAGTAACCTTAGTGATGCATAGCCAGTTCCATTTTGGCCAAACAGAGTAGGCAACGAGTTGCCTTGACGGCCAAATATATTAAATTATGTATTAATTGAAAATATAAGTATCAATATATAAGGAATAATGTTAAAAAAATTAGAAAAAATGAATACTAGCTAGATAGCTCTCTAGTCACCTTAAGTGTTAGTAGATTGTATATGAGCCAAGTCGAGTCGAACGTACTATCGTTCAATATTATTAAACTTTTAATATTTTATTTGAGATTGATTAAATTATTAGTCGTGTTGAGCTTGAACGAGCTTTAATGAAATCAAATATGAGTCGAGCTCGAATAGTTTGATATTTTATTCTTGTTTTAACGAATCTTACTTATCAAGTTTAAGTTCAAATTAAATTTTAAATTTTATCAAACATAAAATTATGGTTAAATTTATTTGATGTTACTATTAAATAGAGTTTAAATAAATTTGACATGAACAAACTCTGAAACAGTTATTACATAAATTGATTTGATTTTGAACTCTAGTGTTAGTCGACACACATCAGAAATGGAAGTTAGTTTTGGTGGGATTTGGGGTGCATAGGATGCTGGTCTATTACAAGGTTTATAATAGGAAGCCACATTAATTAAGTTTCACCTTTCCCAATGTAATGACGCGGCTTCACCACTTTCCCTGCACCTAATTCCCCTCCACCTTTACATTATGCATTTTATTTATCGCTTTAGTCAACCTCACTAAACCTAACTCATTACCCTTTCTCTCTCCTCTCTCTCTCTCTCTCTCAGTTGCGTCAACCAATCACATTATAGATATTAATTACATGTCCCCCCCACCCTACGCCTATATAACCAGCTTCATCTATCCCAGAAGCCCAAACATAGCCACCGAAGAAGAACAAATGGATCAAGACGACTCTATCTACTACTTAGCAGACTCAGATTTAGACCTGAGTTTCACCTCCGTCACCACCGACCGCACCCTCTCCGCCCGCAGCAGCTTAGCTCGCAGCAGCCTCACACTCAGCTTCAACGAGTCCCGCCTCTCCACCGCCTCCACCACTCCTTCCACTGCAGTCCCCAACGCCCACCACCGCCCCCACCGCCGCCACGACAACCCTAACTGGGCTGCTATAGACGCTGCCACCACATTGTCCGCCGACGGCGCCCTCCACCTCCGCCACCTCAAGCTCCTTCGCCTCGTCGGATCGGGGAACCTCGGCCGCGTCTTCCTCTGCCGTCTCCGCGACTATGACCACGCCAACTTCGCCCTTAAGGTCGTCGATCGCGATTCACTGACCTCGAAGAAACTTTCTCATGTTCAAACAGAGGCGCAAATTCTCTCCACTCTGGATCATCCTTTCCTTCCGACGTTGTATGCCCACTTAGAGGTTTCACATTACACATGTCTTCTTATGGATTACTGCCCCAACGGCGACCTCCATTCCTTACTTCGCAAGCAACCCTGCAACCGCTTGCCCGTTCAGGCTGTTAGATTCTTCGCCGCCGAAGTTCTGTTGGCTCTAGAATACTTACACGCGAAGGGAATCGTCTATCGTGACCTCAAACCTGAGAACATACTAATCCGCGAAGACGGTCACATCATGTTATCAGATTTTGATCTGTGTTTCCACTCCGATATATCGCCTAAACTGGAAAATCGGACCGAGACCAGGGTGGGGTCCGCCAGATACGCTTGCCTCGGCGACCGGCAACGGGAGGAGCAGGTAACCGAATTCGTCGCCGAGCCAACGACGGCATTTTCCAAATCGTGCGTCGGCACGCACGAGTATCTAGCGCCGGAGTTGGTTAGCGGCAGCGGTCACGGAAACGGGGTAGACTGGTGGGCCTTCGGGATTTTAATTTATGAGTTGCTGTATGGGACGACACCGTTTAAAGGATCAAGCAAGGAGTCCACCCTGCGCAATATAGCATCGACCAAGGGAGTGTGGTTCCCCGAGGCGGAGGAGCCTGTGATGGCTGATGCTAGGGATTTGATCGAGAAACTGTTGGTGAAGGATCCCAGGAGGAGGCTAGGATGCGCCAGGGGGGCGACGGATATTAAGCGCCACCCGTTCTTTAACGGTATGAAGTGGCCGTTGATCCGGACGTACCGGCCGCCGGAGATTCGCGGGCTGGCGGTTAAACGGAGTAAGAGCAAGGTGCACGTGAGCGGAGTTTCATCACCGAGGAGGCGGCGCTGCTTCTGGAAGAAGCTGAGCCACCTGATGAGGATTAAGGGATCTAAGTACAGATTAAGCTCTAATTACAATTATTACTCGCACATTAACTACGACGTTAGGAAATGTGCTTGAGGTCTTGGATTTTGTTTAGATGACGTGTCACTTGTAAAATTTGTGTAAAGTAGGTGGCCAGAAAATACATCAATTTTGGAGAATTTTAATATACGGTTTGAGAGAGATGTTGTAATTAAATCACAGGAAAAAAAAGGGCTTGGAAATACAGGGTTTGTATATTGATTTTTCTTTCACAAATTTCCTCTAGATTTGGATTAAATTATTTCCAATTATTTAGGCCTATTCTTTTTTGTAAATTTACCAAATTTATGAATTCTTTATCACTTTAATAAATGCTCTTGAAATTAAGGATGCATTATATCATTTATTTCTCCAACCTGGACAATTGGCAATTAGGGTAGATGTGAGTACAGTTTTGTTGGTGATTTTGGTTTCGAAATTATTAGTTTTCAGAATTATGAAGTGGAATTTGAACCGAATGCAAGTATGATTTCGATTCTGGAAACACCAATTCCTCATTTTTGGTTTTCAATTTTTTTTCTCTTCAAATTTCATATCTCGAACCTACGATTCAAGATCAGAATCGACTGTTTGAAACCTCAATTCTCAAAACCAACCACCTTAAAATGAAAACTGAATCAGTCAGTTTTCAATTTTAATTTGAACTCAAATTGTTGACCTCCATGGTCCAAATTGTTAGTTCTAATTCCGTGCCTCCATCTAAATATGAGGACTCAATTGAGGTTAATATTTTAGACCAAGTTCTGATGTTTATGATCCATTTTTAATCCTAGAAAAAATAGATTTAAATATTTATGGAATAATATAGTAATGATAAAAGTTAGGAAATAATAGATACATGCATTGGAAGGGTTTAAGATTCGAAATGGGTGTAATGTTAGTGAAATTTGAACATATGACAGCATGTGGGTGCAACTGGATCCTCGTTCTGGGGAAGGGTTGACTTTTTCTTAATAAATAATTATTAAGGATTTAATTAATTAATTATTTGGCGGATTACCTACCAATTGTTAGTAGTTTCCCACTTCTAAATTACAGCTCACCTACATTAGTACCGACCATTTTACAGATTAGAAAATTAAAAAGATTCCACAACTTGCTGCATTCATTTCTGTCGTCCCACTCATTTTCTACTCCAATCTTTTATTATTCCATTTCTTTTATATTTTTTGTTTATGGACTGATACTGTATAAATGGGATCATGTTGATCTATGTCTATACTTCTAGAAATATTTATTTTTTGAATTGGATATGAATCTAAACAGTTACCGATTTATTCCGCACTTTTAAACTATAGATAAATATATTTTTTTGGATAATTATTTGAATGCAGCTATCTATATCATCAAATTCTCTAAGTATATCTTAAAAAGAGTTGGACAAAACTAGATACTAATAAAATAAAATTCTCTAAATACACCTAGGAAAGAGTTGGACAAAATTATACATTATTAAAATGACTAAAATACTCTTATATCTAATCTGAATGTTCAATTTGCTTAGGGCTTATTCGAATAAAGTAAAGTAGCGGTCGACATATGTTATCCAACACAGCTTTAGTTGTTCGACAGGATGTTTCGAACGAGCCTTAGGCAAATATGCTCATCATTGTTCGACAGATAAGTTGCGAACATGAACATATGTGTTCAGCAGATTAGGTTCGAACATTTACGAACATGCGTGCAATGGGTTCAAAATGCAAAAAAATGAACAAATATGAATGTTCTAAACTTACAAAGCTCCTCAACCTATATATGATGTTCAATTGAAAATACTAAGTTTCAAAAATATTTAATTAATTTGGACGACAGACTTGTTTTCTTCCGCTTCTTCTCTTCTTCTTATTTTCTTCTTATTCTTCATTTTAATGTTTAGTTATTTTTTTGTTTTTAAATTAAAATGATATAATTGTTATAAATAGGATATAGTTAATAAAAATAAAATAAAAATTAATTTTAAATAAAGTATGTTTGGCCCATATGGAGTATTTAAAATATTCAAGTGTACTAACAGAAGCAATCCTAATTATGTATATTTTTATACAAAAACAGGATCCTTCTAGTATAGCAAAGACGTGAAATGCTTCACACAAAAATAAGCCATGCAAACAACCTTATCAGTGTCATATAATTATTATCTCATCATTTTGCATTTTCTGAGACCACAACTACGGGAGCAAGCGTGGGAAGCTGTAGCAGTACTGTTGCAGAGGTGCAGGAGGAGGTGCGGCGGTGACACTTTCAGCCGTTGCATCACAATATCCGCGAAGAACATCACTCTCCTCCGCCGTGACGCCGAGGGACCCCATCATGGACGGCCAACACTGGTGCTCGATTGTTCTTATGGCCATGCAGCAATTAGTGCCAAGATGAGCCTCCCCATTGAGAAAGAACAGCACCATTTCTCCACTGCACGATTGGAGCTGGAACAATGCATCCCAACACGAGCTAGGCCCCTCTTGGTCCAGCTTCAGGCGGGCTAAAAGGGTCGATTTCGAGTCTAATTTTCTTGCAGAGATCATTAGGGATGATGCTAGGAAAGAAGCCAGGAGGACTGCGAGGAGCTTTGCAGGGAAAGCCATTGTCGTTTTTCGGGCGAATTCTTGTAATAATAGAGAGGGAAATGTGGCAATGAAGAGATCATGAAGTGAGAAGAATTTATAGTGTGGGGAAGATGATGCAACGTTAATGAGGAGGGAAGATCAATGGGGAGATGAAGTTATGTGCTGTAACTGATAATTAACATCTGATCAAATGAAAAGATTGCTTACAATTTATGATGATAATCAATTAATATAATATAATTTTTTGCCAGAATTCCATTGATAATTAATCTGAAAACGTTTTTTGCCAGTCAAGTAGCATACAGACAGATGATCATAATACTACACATGGGAAGACTTAAAATTGCAATATCACACAATCTTAACATAGTTAAGAGTTAAGACAAAAGCAGCACCCCGCTCCCAGACGAGCTATACCACAAAAGTTTCGTTACATCTTGCACGTAGGCCAATTCCATGAGCAAAACTGATGTGGAAAGGGTTCCAGCAAATGGGGTCGCTTTGAACGAAAATTGGTACTGAGTTGAACTGAATTAGCCACTGAGCCATAATTGGTTGAAAAGCCTTATGAGTCTAGTTCCCAATGCATAAAAGGAGAGGCATTTGGAATTTTCTAAAATAGTTAATACTCTTTTTTTAAAAGGGGGCAGATATATCCGAGAAGCTATCAAATTCATGAATTTATAGTATGTGGAGTCTTTCCAACTATCTTTCTTGATCAATTCATTTTATTTGTTTTATTAACTGATCAAGTGGTTATTATTACATGATCTAGAATCTTGTAATGATTTAACCGTGCCTCGGGGCACGTCAAAATTAATTAAATTATTTTACCTCGCTTTCCTCTACTATTTTGTAGTAGTGGGAAGTAAGGGTCGATCCCACAGAGAACGGTTGAATTATTTGTATATCTTTCTATGCTAATTTACGAATGCAAATAAAAAGGGAGGGGGATGTTGATGAATTTTGTCTACTAAACTAATAAAATAAAATCTACTCTAATAAATAAAAATTAAGCAAATAAACAGAAGGCAGACAGTAATAAGAATCAATTCCGATTCATGGTTCAATTTTTCCCCTATTCCAAATCATATGATTATTCAACACATTATTAATTTAATTGTGGAATTTCTACCCCTAAACCAACAACAAGCTCTGTTGATTCGCTTTATCCCTTAAGTGTAATTAACTAGAATAAGCTCTCTAATGAACCTATTTAACCGAACAGTCCAAAATACGTTCTTTGGATTTAATTCGTTAAATGCATTATCAATTAGGATAATAGGGTAGGCAGACTATTGAATTCACACGCTCGATTCAATTAATCCTGAATTATGTTGATTCTAATAATATAAATTATTAGTTACTACAGACGGGTTCAAGATCACAACAATTAGGGATTGCAATTTAAACCCTAGCCCTAAATATATAAACTATCAATCGGGGTGATTAGTCACAATTAACAATATATATATTATAAATCAATTCAACCCATAAAAAAATCACATAATATTGAAATAGGGTTCAAACATTCCATAAACCGGAATATAAAATTTAGTTACACATCACGTGTCTAAAAATTAAAATCATCCAAATGAAAGACATTAAAACAAAGATAAGAAGGGAGGAATAAACCCAAATCCACAAAAGATGAGTTCCTCAATGAATCTGTCCCCTTGCTCTCTCTCTCCATGTCTCCTGGCGTCTCTCCTTTGTTTCTTTGTTCACACCCTCAATCTTTGAATGAATCTGCTGCTTGCCTTCAATCTCCCTTTTATCCTTGCCATTTTGCCCTAATTTTCTTTATGGGCTTTAATTAAATTTTTGGCTTAATTAATTAATTAAGTCCAAAACTATTTCAGCCCATAAACTTCTTTGTAATCTTCATTCCTTGGATGGGCTAAAGATGGTCAAGTGCTTATGTAGATTATTGTATAAAATTATCAAAAAATGCTGCAAATATCCACAAAAACAAAAAAGGAGTAATTCTTGTTGAAACATTAAATAAGTATGAAATAGAGAGTATACAAGAATTAATTGTATTAAAAATACAATTTTATCAATTAAAATTATGCACAATTTTCTACTTATCATGATTCTTATAAATAGATTTTCTTCTTTGTAATTGACAAGTGAATTTTGAAGAATATTATTACATATTAAGTGTCTACCGTTGTTCAAAAAAAAGAATTTCTTCTAATTAACTCTTAATCTTTTTTTGGTGGATTCCTGAAGACAGACAAGTTACTCTAAGCTTTATGGTGGATTCCAATAAGGTAAAAAGTTTTGTTTGAGAGTGTACTTGTGTTACCTCTTAAATCTCTAGCTTTCTAGTATAAAAACCCAGCCTCAAGCTTACACAAGAAAACTTTAAGGTTTTTATTTACAGGCAATTAAACATATCAAGATAAAATCAAGAATCGTTCGAATTCACCAACCAGTTTTTCCAAAAGTTAGTAACTAGAATAAAAATAAGTGTAAATCTAGGTGACTAATTTGTACTGATATTTCGTTTGCAGTTGGGTTTGCATGATATAGAAATAATTTCAGAAATGGTAATTATATGATTTAATACTTAATTTGAGGAAAACTGACTTTACATTTCATAGGGTTGAATTCATTTTGTTGTCTGGATCGAAAAGCAGGCAGTTGTCAGCTTCCCGTGCCTGTGATAATACTCTTCTTGTGAGGTCTAGCTCATGCTAAAGCTCGGACATCCCCTCTCTATCTCCTTAACACCCTACGGAGAAGGTACGACCCTTACTCCATTTCCTTCTTGGGTCAGGAAATGGCCGGACCGGTAACTATAGATAATATAATAATCAATTATATAAGCAAAACATTTAATATAGTATAGACATGAAGTGCTTCAGACAAAAATAAGCCATGCATTAATATTTCAGTGTAGTTTAATTATTATCTCGTAATTTTACATTTTAAGAAACTACAACTACGGGAGTAAGCGTGGGAAGTTGTAGCAGTACTGTTGCAGTGGTGCAGGCGGAGGTGCGGCGGTGACACTTTCAGCCGTCGCATCACAATAGCCGCGAAGAACATCACTCTCCTCCCCTGTGACGCCGAGGGACCCCATCATGGACGGCCAACACTGCTGCTCGATGGTTCTTATGGCCTTGCAGCAATTAGTGCCAAGATGAGCCTCCCCATTGAGAAAGAACAGCACCACTTCTCCACTGCACGATTGGAGCTGGAATAATGCATCCCAACACGAGCTAGGCCCCTCTTGGTCCAGCTTCAGGCGTGCTAAAAGGGTCGATTTTGAGTCGAGTTTTCTTGCAGAGATCATGAGGGATGATGCTAGGAAAGAAGCCAGGAGGACTGCGAGGAGCTTTGCAGGGAAAGCCATGATCGATTTTTCGAGCAAATTCTTGTAATAATAGAGAGAATTGTTGAGAGGGAATTGTGGGATATGTGGCAATGAAGAGAAGTGTGACGAATTTATAGTGTGGGAAAGATGATGCAACGTTTATGAGAAGGGTAGATCAGTGGGCTATTGAAGTTATGTGGGAAAATGGAAGGGCTAAAAATAATGTTTCTGTAACTGAAAATTAACATCTGATCAAATGAAAAGATTGCTTGCCATCCATACCAAATCTTAGTTCATATTGAATTTTGTGACGAAATAAACCTTTTTTACTAGTAATAAAATCATGTAAAAACTGTCGTAGCTAAATTCAATCCTTCTTACAAGTAATAACATAAACATGTAAGTTCAAATAAAAATATTCATATGCCGTACAATATATTTTGTTTTTGAATTGAAGATAACTTTTGATGATGCCTTTCAAAATAAAGTCAAGGTAGAAAAAAAAAGTTCTTCAGAATCAACGAAAAGCCTAAAATTGATAGGTATGGCCATTTTGTTTTAATATTGCGAATATTAAAGACTTATTGTCCTAATCTTTGAGCCTAAAATATAGTTCACGATTGTTTGCTAGATAGTTCACGATTGTTTGCTAGATATAGTTCACGAAAAGCCTAAAATATAGTTCACGATTGTTTGCTAGATCTCTTACTTAGTTATTGCCTTGATTTTGAAATTTTTTAATATCTGCTGCAGCACCAGAAATTGCATGGAATGTCAAAGAGCAGATCAACAGTAAGTGTAAGAAACTTTGATTAAACTAATCCATGCCTCACCTTATCTTTGAGCCTTTCATTTGATAGTAAAACGGCATCATACATCAGCCATGTTGTCCTAAAATCAACTCATTATAAGATCAACTTAACATATATGGCTTTTGTTTTATGCTTGTTCATCGACTTGTTTGTATTTGATGTCGAGTCCAGGACTGTAATACCCACATTGTTATAATATTATCTGCTTTAGTCCACGTAGATTCGTTTATACTGTCTTACAATAGTAATGTCTGATCTTTTATGAGCTCAACAAATTATTGAAGCCTAGAAATTTTCAAATGAGTTAAGAAACACATATTATAGTTCCCAATCTGGAACGACTCATTCATTAAAACATGTCACGTATAGAAAAAAAAATCTTACAATTGGTAAATATAAGACATTTATCAAACAGTATATCTATGTATTACCAAATTTAGTAGATAGATTCTATCTATCTACCTTCAGTCCATGTAATTGTAATTCTATTCTGTGAATTTGCTGTATTTGAATTACTAAAACTCTGGTCTGTAAAAACATCTCTCTCTGTGAAAAAACCAGGCTTCTTTACCTTAGGCAATGCAACTTCATTCCCCAGCATAAAAACCACCGACGACATGCTCGGCCTGTCTTCTGGCGATTTCTGCACGCACAGCAGCCCCACATGGATCGAGCGCAGCATTTGAGACATGTCAAATGAATCACCTAGACAAGGATCAACTAGTTCGCTTGACTTGCCTTCGTTGTGAAGTCCCCATGCCTGTCCAAGTTTTGAACTGGTTGAGATAACAGTTTTTTTAGTTACAAGTGCTGGCAGGATGGAAACGATACTTACATGTCCAAGAAGGTTAAGACTGTGATCATTGAGAGCGAATCCTCTGTTTCGCTTTCCACTCACAATTTCTAACACAAGAACGCCGAAGCTGAACACGTCGGATTTGATTGAGAACAGCCCGTCTATTGCGTATTCCGGAGACATGTATCCACTGAGACAGAGTATTTACAGGAAATTAAGATGATGTTAGAAGGGAATCTATAAGAGTTGGATTAGTGAGTTTGTCTGAGATTCTTACTATGTTCCGACAACTCTGTGCGTCTGAGCTTCGGTCTCGTTCCCTCCAAAACTTCTGGCTAAGCCAAAGTCTGATATTTTTGGGTTCATGTCGGCATCTAGCAGTATGTTGCTAGCTTTGAGGTCTCGATGGATGATTCTCAATCTTGAATCTTGATGAAGATACAACAGTCCCTTTGCAATTCCGTTTATAATATTGAAACGCTTTTGCCAATCGAGCAACATACCTTTTGTTTCATCTGTCAAAACACAATGTGGAGTTAGGGTAATCTAATGCATTGCATCTACTACTAGAGAATACAATCCTATGCAGTAGCAGATTCACAGTGCTCACCGAATAGAATGAAGTTGAGGCTATTGTTCGGCATGTATTCATAGACCAACATGTTCTCCTCTCCTTCGGCGCAACATCCTATCGTTCTCACCAAATTGCGATGTTGGAGTTTGGCGATCAAAATCACTTCATTCTTCAGTTCATCAACGCCTTGTGTGGACGTTTTTGACAAACGTTTCACTGCGATTTCCTGTCCGTCTTCCAGCTTGCCCTACACCCAAAAAATACAGAACAATATTGCATGTTTCAGACAATTTATTTTTACATAATAACGAGCACAAATCTTTGAAGAAACTGTAATATCTTACCTTGTAAACAGGCCCAAATCCACCCTCGCCGAGCTTGTTATTGTCCGAAAAATTGTCTGTAGCTCGCATGATTGCAGCTAAGGTGAAGAATGGCAAATCTGAATCTTTGATAACATGACTCCCACTATATGGCCCTGCCACTGAAACTACAGAACATGAGCCACAGAAACGAGCAATAACCGATATTCTCCACCAGAATACACATTCGCCGTACCTTCATTCCCCAATTGCAGACCCTTCTTCCTCTTCCGATTCCAAATCAGAAAGACAATTAGGCACAGGCCACCTATTCCCGCCACTGATGCCAAACTCGCGATAACTATCCCCCTTGTTCGCCCATTAGAGCCTCCGACATTTTCTATCCACACCAAATGCAACAAAAACTATGAGAATTCACATTCTGAAAGCACATAAACACCAAAAAAATATGATCAAACTAAATAAATTCTTACCTCTTTCTGAAGCAGCCATTCTGATGTAAAGATCTTGGCCTCCGGTAGACAGAGTTCTAATGTCGATTAGATCCCCATGGTAAAACAAGCATCCACTTCCCGATCCACTGATATTCAAGTGCGTATACGCCATACAAGTACAGTTCCTCGAGCATTCCACCTCGCAGTCAGCAAGCCTAGTCGTCCGCTCATTGTACGTTGAGTTTTGCGCGTCCGGCAATTTAATTCCAGGGTACCTCAAGAACACATCATCGGGACAATTCAACGTCGTCCTGCGAACACATCCATTCGACCTTCCTGTTCCAATCCAGCCTGCCGGATTTGTCGACTCGAATCTCTCGAGACATCCACAGGGTGGAGAGTTTCCAATATTGCAGAGCCCATTTGCACCACACAGATTGTAGCTGTCACAGTTATCTGCAGCCGTTTGTCTGTAAATGGTCCATTCCCGGGCCTGAGAAGTCCATATCCATCGCGCAGAATCGCCTGCGGGCCTCACGACGGACCTGGAAATTACAGATGGATCAGTGCTGTCTTCCCTATACTTCACCTCAGTGGCGTTCATCCATAACGCCAACGTGTATACGCGATCGTTGCTGGTATCTGGTGCCCCACTGAACCGGACCCCGGTCCAGGGCCCGAGCCTATTGATCGTAGTGTTACCTCTTTTCGCCAGCATTTGTGGGTATCCAGTTGGGTCCAAGTGAACCGAATAGTCGCCCCGACCCGGATCGTCGTCGCTCCGCCATGACGACACGTAAGACTCCACCCCTGTTCTGTAATCCCATCCCACACTCATCCCTGGTAAAAATGTGTCCGTTGGATAATCGAAACTCTGCCACAGGAAGTTCTCGGGCCGATCATCGTCAGCATCCCTCAGAACAAGATTACCCGAGTCTAGTAATTGTGCAGTTGGATTCCCGACAGAGCGCGTCGAATTGGATGACCATATGACGGTGCCGTTAGTGTGATTGAAGAGGGCCAAGATTCCGGGCCTTGTAACCCTTAAAACACCAGAGTTGTTTGTGATGGGGCTTTCTCTGTTGGCAACCCAAACATATGTCCTTTCTGGTATGTTCCGATACCACATGCCCAAATACCGATTCGTCGAATTCCCCGGGCTGAAAAATCCGAGCTGGAAAACCCCACCTGGTGAAGACATCGTTTCTCCATCTCCGATGCTCTGAGAAGCGTCCAAAGTATCGTTTGCTGCAGAAACTGTATGACAGAAGATGAAGAAAATTGGTAAGAATATTTTTCGAAATTGGACCATGGCTGCAGAGTGCAGTTTGTTTTTTCTTATTTGAAACATTACTAGCAATATAAAACTACAGCAGTCAAAGTTGACCCAAAATAAACACATATTTCAAATTGTAATGTTGATCACGCCTACCCAGCATCTATCATCTCCCCCTCACTTTTTTCTTACAATTTTATTTATAGTTTTCATTTACGAATTCAAAAATATATATATATTGTACTCTGTCTTCATAGTCTAAAATTTTATTATTCACCCATCATGAAAATAAAAAATGTTCTAGACGATGCCATTCTGGGAAAGGACTTGCATTATTATTGTTTGGTAGTCTTTGACTTTGGGGACACCGGTCAAACATGGCAGCTTCCATATTATTTCACACTTTTTATTAATTATATTATATACATCTGCGCACTTACATAAATCAAGCTGGGAATAATTAGTTAATCACAACTTCGACTTTGTATAAAAAATTTAATCTTTTTAATTTCTTCATTTTTTTTAAACTTATCCTCTTTCTTTTTTGACAATAAATAAATAAATAACCTCTTTCAACTTTAATGAAATAATTAAAGTACATCCCCGTTACAATTTACTCGAGTTGAAATGTATGCTTATAATCATTTTAAGATTAAAAAAATACTTTTTAGCCAAAAGAATAATATATTTTTTCTTAGATAAATCTAATCCTTCAACTACTTTCGTTTGTTCATCACAAATTCGCTCTAGAGTTTGTGCTGTTGCGATGCAATCACATTCGAATGTGCTTTAGTGGCACAACAAAATAAAAGAACCAATTGCAAAAAATTTGTTGTGTATTGAAATGTAGGCAACAATTACAATATGCATATTACAATTGATAGATATGATGGAGAGGGAGAGGACCTCCAATCAATGCTCATATCTCTTTAAATACCCTACCTTCCCTTTAGTAGCTAAAAAAAAAAAAAAGGTTAGTTACAGCACTAGACAGTAAAAAGTTGAACAACGCAACAATATTTCAAGTAGGGATGAAGTTATATACATGGTACAAAACCGCATACACATAAAAACTTGAATTTCAAAAGAGTGCGAGTAAACTGAGGGCGCTGTCGGCCTTCCTGCGAAGTCGGGCATTCGTGGCGAAGGGTGTGGGGCGTTCTGAAGTGTGGAGCTAATCACTGATGATTAGATTATCTTGGGGTCCCAGAATGTGTAAGGATGGCATCCTGTGATAGTGTATGTGTGTCGTATGTGAATTGTATGATTAACATAAGTATTCATTTAGAGGTATTAAGGAATTAAAAAAAAATTGTCAAACATGTTATTTTTATTAATATAAAAAGTTGCACCATCTATAAATGATAAAATTCTGCAACGTTTCAATTTTCGAATCTAAAAATAATTTGAAAACATCTTTTAAATTTTATAAAACACATATTTTTATTCTTAGTTTGTTTTTTGTGTAGAATATATCAAATTAATTATTTATTCAAGATGTTTAAGTTTATAGTCATATTTCAATTGTTATGTAGGTCAAAATCTCAAGATATTATACCCAATAAGAATTCCAATGACACTCAAAACTATTTAATAACAATAGTCACAAAATGTACACATTAACCCTTGGTTAAATAAGATATTTCTTTCCTACAGTATGCGCCTTGTGTAGGGCAGAGAAAGTCGGGTTAATGGTGAGTGCATTCACCTCGATCTCTAACCAGCTGATGCACATCCCCCGTTGGTTTATCTGGTCTCGTATTACTATCTTCCGTCCATCCTCGTATGTGTAACATGATTCCCTGAGTTTGCTGCAGTTGTGCCACTTGAACTTCGCCCACCACCAACATCTCTTTCGTTGAAGAATCCAGGCTGCTTAGCCTTAGGCAATGCAACATCATTCCCCAGCATAAAAACTGCGGACGACATGCTAGGCCTGTCCTCTGGAGATTGCTGCACACACAACAGCCCCACGTGGATCGAGCGCACCACTTCAGACATGTCGAATGAATCGCCTAGACAATGGTCCACTAGTTTGCTTGAGCTGTCTTCTTCATAAAGTCTCCATGCCTGTTGTCCAAATTAATAAAGTGTTGAGATCATACCTTTTTTGGCTACAAATTGTTGGCTAGAAATGGAAAATGACCATTACATGTCCAAGAAGGTTGAGACTATGTTCTTTGAAGAAGAATCCTCTGTTTCTGCTTCCACTCACAATTTCTAGCACTAAGACGCCGAAGCTGAATACATCGGACTTGATTGAGAACAGCCCGTCTATCGCGTATTCTGGAGACATGTATCCACTGCAATGGATTATATGAACATGAAACTTAATGTTACAAGGAAATAAAGGGAGTAGGTGAATTTATTTTATGAGATTCTTACTATGTTCCAACCACTCTGCGCGTCTGCGCTTCAGTTTCGTTTCCTCCAAAGCCCCTGGCTAGCCCAAAATCTGATATCTTCGGGTTCATGTCAGCATCTAGCAGTATGTTGCTAGCTTTGAGGTCTCGATGGATGATTCTCAACCTGGAATCTTGATGAAGATACAATAGTCCCTTTGCAATTCCGTTTATAATATTGAAACGTTGTTGCCAATCGAGCAACATACTTTTTGTTTGATCTGTCCAAACATAAAAAGGAGTTAGTGCTGTCTTTTTACACAATCCTCTGTAGCAGATTCAGAGTGCTCACCAAATAAAATCAGGTCAAGACTATTGTTAGGCATGTATTCATAGATCAACATGTTCTCGTCTCCTTCGACACAACATCCTAACGTCCTCACTAAATTGCGATGCTGAAGTTTGGCAATCAAGACCACTTCATTCTTCAGCTCTTCAACTCCTTGTGTGGATGTTTTTGACAAACGTTTCACAGCGATTTCCTGTCCGTCTTCTAGCATTCCCTATACGTGAAAAATTGGGAATGTGAAATGCAATAAATTTTTTGATTGTTAGAGCATGTTTGTAACAGAACCGTACCTTGTAAACAGGTCCAAATCCACCCTCTCCGAGCTTGTTCTTGTTCGAAAAACTGTCTGTAGCTTGCACAATCGCAGCTAAGGTGAAGAATGGCAAATCTGAATCTTTGACAACATGGCTCCCACTATATGGCCCTGCAACTGCAACTATAGAACAAGAGTCAGAGAAAACAAAACCCTGTTGTAGATATCATTTAGCCTAAATTCAGATTCATCGTACCTTCATTTCCCATTAACAGATTCTTCTTGGTCTTCCGAGTTAACATAAAAACAAGGCTTAGGCCAACAAGAATTACGACAGCCGTTGAAGTTAAACTTGCTATAAGTATTACTCTCCGTCTCCCTCTAGAGCCTCCAGCGTCTTCAATACAAACAAAATACAATAAAAATTCTGATATTCGCGAAGCCAATCAGGCGAAAAACTAAATTTCTTAAAGCAAATCAAGAAAATTCTCTCCTTTGGCTGATAATAGCATGTTCCAGTTATTGAAAGCATATTATGTCAGGTTAAACTAGCAAAGACATTAATAAGTATGCACATAACTTGATAAACATGCACTTACTCGTCTGCAGAGGAGCCTCCGAAGAAGCCATTCTGATGTAAAGATCTTGTCCGGCTTGCGCCATAGTTCTTATGTCGATCAATTCACCGTGGTAAAACAGGCATCCACTTCCCGTTCCACTGATATTCAACTGCGTGTACGCCACACACGAGCAGTTTCTCTTGCATTCTGCGTCGCAGTCTGCAAGGCTAATGATCTGATCATTGTATGTCGAGTTTCGCGATTCTGGCAATTTAATCGAAGTGTACTTCAAGAATACATCTTCTGAACAATTCAACGGCGTTCTCCGAACACATCCACTAGACCAATCTGTTCTGTTCCAACTCTCTGCATCTCTAGGCACAAACCTGTCAAGACAGGCACAGTTCGGAGAGTTCCCAACCGTGCAGCTGCCGTGTGGACCGCAGAAGTTGTAGTTATCACAATTGTCTGCCGGTGTGGCGGTGTAGACGGTCCAACTGTTGGCCCGGTTATTCCAGGTCCAGCGCTGCCCGACGCCAGTCGGGCTCATTCTGGACCTGGAAATAACCGATTCAGCATATTGCTCGGTGTACTTCGCCTCATTCGCATTCATCCACAACATTACCTTGTATGTTGGGTCATTGCTTGTATCCGGTGCCCCACTCCATCTCAGCCCGTTCCACGGCCCGAGCCTATACAAGACCTCATCGCCTCTCTTAAGCAGCATTTGAGGATATCCAGTTGGATCCATGTGGCTCGAATAGTCACCCATTGCTGGATCATCTTCGCTCCTCCATGATGAGGTGTAAGTCTCCAACCCTGTCACATAATTCCGTCCCAACTCAACGCCGGCCAAGAACGTGTCGGTCGGATAATCGAAACTCTGCCATAGGAAACTCTCCGGCCGATCATCGTTTGCATCCTTCACCACCAGATTCCCGGAGTCCAACAATTGTGCAGCTGGATTTACTACAGATGTCGACGCATTCGAAGACCATATGATGGAGCCATTAGTGTGATTGAACAGGGCCAAGATTCCAGGCTGTGTCACCCTTAAGACACCTGAGTTACCTGTGACTGGAACTTGTCTGTTGGCAACCCAAACAACTGTCTGAATCGGTACATTGTTGTACCATATGCCCACGTACCGATTCGTGGAATTTCCAGGACTGAAAAATCCGAGTTGAAAAATCCCACCTGAAGAAACCAATGTTTCTCCATCTCTGACGATCTGAGAAGCATCTATAGTATCATTTGCAGCAAGAATTGTACGGATTGTCAGAGAGAAGATCGAGAGAAGGAATAAGAATCTGCTTGGAAATTGGTCCATGCCTTGTTGTTTTTCGAATTCTTCGTTTAACACTAATTCAATTATATCTTTTTCTTCCAAAACGGATTCTTACAGCGGTCAAAGCTGTTCTAACTTGTCGCGTATGTTCGTCGTCATAGAGCGAGTTGGATAATGTTGGTCCAAGAAAAGCTGCAGTCAAAGCTGTCAACATTGAAGTGTTCTTTACTTGTTTCATACATATATTTTATTAGTTATTTTAAATTCAAGCTTCAGCAGCTGACTTTTGCGTTCAATATTATTTATTTAGGCGGTGTTTACTTTTATAAATAAGGATTAGGGTGGTTAGGATAAGGGTGTATTATAATGGGTGTATTATTTATTCTATCCCACATTTACTTTATATGATTCGTTTGATAAGTTATTCGTTTTTTTGTTTACTTGATGGGATTACATACATAGGCTGCAACAAATGACTAAAATACCATTGCACACACCAAATAATAATAATAATAATAATAATAACAACAACAATAATAATAATTAATATAGTTATAATAATAAGAATAATAACAGTAAAAATAAAAAATACAATAATAATAATAACTATAATAATAAAAATATTATTAATAATAAAGATAACAATAATAATTACAATAACAGTATGGTTGTAGTAGTAATAACAATAACAATAACGATAAAAATATTAATAATAATCCTAATAATAATAATAATAATAATAACAATAATGATAATGATAATAATAATAATTATAATAATAATAATTATTATTATTATTATTAAGAATAACAGTATTAATAGTAATAATAATAATAACAGTAATAATTAAAATAGTTATAATAATAAAAATAATAACAGTAATAGTAAAAATTTACAATAATAATAAAAAGAATAATAACAGTAATAGTAAAAATAATAATAATAACTAAAATAATAAAATTATTAATAAGAATCGTCATAATAATAATAATAACGATAATAATAAAAATATTAATAATAATTATAATAATAATAATAAGAAAAATAATAAATAAGAATAATAATAATACAATAATAATAAAAATAAAAATAATAATTATAATAATAATAAGAATAATAATATAAATAATAATAATAATAACGATAATAATAAAAATATTAATAATAATTGTCATGATAACATTAGCGATAATAATAATAATATTAATAAATAATTATAATAATAAGAAGAATAATAATAAATAATAATAATAATAACAATAATAATAAAAATATTAATATTAATAATAATTACAATAATAAAAAGAAGAATAATAATAAATAATAATAATAACGAACGATAATAATAATAATATTAATAAATAATAATAATAATAATAATAATAATAATAATAATAATAATAATAGGGTGAAGAAATGAAGTAGGTTTAAGTGGGGGTATTTTTGTCATTTTGAAACATATCTTAAGGAGTGATAACTAATCCCACCAAAAATGGGAGGATACACAATCCACCCTAATCAGCTCAAATTTTTTGAAATTCGTGTATATCCCGGGTATCCAGGATAAAACAATTTTTTTATCCTTCCAAGTAGACGAGGGATAAGGTTGAATAATATATCCTTATCCAACCTTATCCCCTAAAGTAAACACTGCCTTATAATATTACTTATTTATTTATTTGAATGGTAGATCGAATTGTACTCGACGCACATAAATTTTGTGATATTTATTTTTCTTCTGCACTATAAATCTGATTTTATTTCTAATTCTTTTTTAAAAGTGTCATAAATGTATAGTTGTTCACATTAAATTAAATTTTAATAATAAAGTGTGAAAAGTTGGGGGCAAACCTGGAATTTCATTTGTCCAGTTTAACCGCAAATGATAACATAGCAAACCCTATTTATAATTCAACCTATTACTGTTTTTTTGTTAACCTTGTATCTAACCCAATTAAGTACGAGAATGGTGTGACATACAAGCCCGCACGTTGCGCTTGTCGCATTGGGCAATTTGGAGGTGCAGTTCTCACATGTGTGTTGCCACAATGCTTGAGGAGCCCAAAAGTTTGTTGGGTCAAACTATAACTCGATGCCTCACACATGGGCAACTCAATGGTTGGATTAGTCACATGGCTTGTGGATCTATGAAGCCAGTCAAAGTGTGGCCCAGGTTGAATCCACACGAGGTAGGGAACACATGCAAATCAGTGCGACTTGGAAGGTGAGGTGCACCAGACGTTGTGTGATGCACGTAAGATATCAAGCTTCATAAAAATGTGTTGTTTCGAACCAGTTCGATCAGGACTGAACGAGTACATATTGATTCAGTTAGACACCGCAAATTTTCAATTATTATAAATATACTTCAAAATCATATCTTTTATTCACTCAACTACCACTTAAATCAAAACATTCTTTGTATGTTACAATACTCTCATTTCTAATTTAAAGAAATTTTGAATAGCTCGTCAATAATTTTTTATATAATTGTTTTGTGATCCTTAAATTTTAGTCGTTGTATTTTAGAACAATTATCATAAACAATAAATATAAAATGTGGAGCAATTTTTTTTTTCTTATAAAAAAAGTCTAATTCTTGTCCCAAGTAGTATATATCATTTATTTAATAATTTAAAGTAAATTGAGACCACATAAAATACTGGTTATTTATCTAAATAATGTAAAAAAATAATTTTTTTTACAAAATAGTGTGAATTTAAAAAGTGTTTCAAAAATAGGATAAAACGTCAGTGGGCTGGATATTTTAATTTGAAAATTAAAAACATCAAGCCCACTGACGTTTTTATTTCCATTATATATATGTATAGGTTACATGCAGAGCAAGTCATCATCATATATCCTATATATATATATATGCATGCATGGATATGTATTAAATATATATATATGCACGTATATATATATGTTATTTTATAATATATATTACGTATATATTTACATATATATATTTATATTTTTGTACTCTAATTTTTTATATTATTCAATAAATTATATTTATATTGTCAGAAATCAATAAAAATATTTTATTTTTAGTTAAATTATTTAAAATATAAAATTATTTAAAATATAATATAAAATATATTTATATATTTTTTCTTATATAAATATATATTTATTTCAATTATATATAAATTAATAATATAATTATAAACCAATAAAATAAATATATATTTTTATTCAACCTAAAAAATCATATTATAAATAAATTCAAAAAAATTAATGAATATTTATTAATAATTATAAAATTTATATTACTTATTATTTGAATAATTTAAATATATATATATATATAAATATATAAATTATATTTAAAAAATAAAAATAACATCAAGCCCACTAAAAACGTCAGTGGGCCTGATGTTTCTTTATTCATTTAATATCTTAATACATTTAATTTTAATATAAAATAACCCTTTTATATAAAAATATAAATATAATTTAAATATCTTTATATATATATTTAAATTATTCAAATAATACCTAATATAAAATTTATATTTATTAATAAATATTTATATAATTTAATTAGGTTGAATATAAATATTTATTTTTTATTGGTTTATAATTATAATATTAATTTATATATAATAGAAATAAATCTATATTTATATAAGAAAAACTATAGAAATATATTTTATATTATATTTTACTTAATTTAAATAAAAATATTTTTATTGATTTTTATTAATAGAAATAAAATTTATTGAATAAAAAAATAAATAATCAGTAAAAAAATTTAAATATATATATATCTACGTGCATATACATGAGTGCATATATATATGTATGTAATATATTAAGTGCATGCATTCATATATATATATATATATAATATGCATGTATACCCAACATTACATGTAACATATATACATATATATTTAGGAAATAAAAATATCAATGAGCCTGACGTTTTTAATTTTCAGATTAAAACGTCACGTTCGATGATGTTTTACCTATTTTAAAAATACTTTCTAAAATCACACCATTTTATAAAAAAAAAATTAATTTTTTATATTATTTTAATAATTAACCCCATAAAATACATCCAGGAATATTGATATGGCAAATCAGCAGATGATCCTACACATAATAATGTGGTGTAAGAATAAAGTTTTGGGATTAAATAAAGTCCAAGAAACCCCAACTTCCAAGTTCCAACCATACATACTCTAGTGGGGACTACCTACAGGGTCAGCGGATTCTTCTTGACCAATTCGCACTTTGCTAGGTGGCGGCGGGTGTATTAGCCGCATATTTATTTCCCTATTGGACCACGTGGAAGCTGATTAATTGACTGACGGAATTTTATTGGGTTTTTTTTTTAAAATAATGCAAAAAAAAAAAAAATTTACGAAATATACATATTATATATACATACATACATCCATACATACATATATATATTATATATATACACACACACACTGACACACACATATATATATAATCTGTAAATATATATATATATATATATTTTAAATATATATTCTTATTAACATATATATGTACATATTTATAAAATATATATTAAAATAAATATTAAAATATAATTAATAAAATTAAAATATTATAATTTTATTTAAGATAATAAAAAAATTAAAATATTATAATTTTATTTAAGAAAATAAAAAATATTTAAATTTATTTTTATAATATATATTATATATATATATGTATTTATAAATAATAATATATATTTTGAATATTTACATATATATATTTTTATTTATTAAGTAAATATATAAAAATATATATTAAATTATAATTTTAAAAAGTAAAATATTATAATTTTATTTAAGATAATAAAATTTATTAAATTAAATAAAAAAATTTAATTATTAATTCATATTTTGAAAATAAATAATATATATATAATAATTTATAAATATATATATATATATATATTTTCGGATATTATATATATTATTATTTAAAAATATATATTTTATATATATATCTATATATAATATATATATTATATATAAATGTAAAAACGTCACCTTAGGTGACGTTTTTTAAAAATGTCACCTTAGGTGACGTTTATTGTAAATTTTTTTTAATTTCATATATATATATTTATATATTATTATTATATACATATATATTATTTATTTAGAATATGTATATATATATATATATTTATTAAGTAATTATTAAAAATATAAATTAAATTATAATTTAAAAAACTAAAATGTTATAATTTTATTTAAGATAATAAAAAAATTATTTAAATTAAAGAATAAATTTTAATTATTAATTAATACTCTAAAAATAAAGTAAATATATATATATATATTAATAATTATAATTTAATATATATTTTTATATATTTACTTAATAAATAAAAATATAAATATACATATTCAAAATATATATTATTATTTATATATATATATAATATATATTATAAAAATTAATCTAAAAACATCACCTTAGGTGACGTTTTTTAAAAACGTCACCTAAGGTGACGTTTATTCTAAATTATATATATTATGAGTCATATATATATATATAGTATATACACTACATGCATGAATATATATATTTTATTATTTATTTATTATGTATTACATATATATATACACACTCACACACATATATATATATATATATTAAAACATGTATGACATATATATATATATATTTTAAATATATATTAACCTAAATATATACTTTCAATATGTATATATATTTTATTTATTAATTAAATACTTAAAAATATATATTAAATTGTAATTTTAAAATATGTAAAATATTATAATTTTATTTAAGGTAAAATTTTTTATTTAAATTAAAAAATAATTTGTAATTATTAATTTATATTCTAAAAATAAAATAATATATATATATATATTAATAATACATAAATATGTATATATATATTTATAAAATATATATATTTATATTCTAAATATATATTTTGAATATGTATATATATATATTTTTTATTTATTAAGTAAATATATAAAAATATATATTAAATTATATTGTTTTATAAATATATTTGTTATAAATTATATTCCTAAATTATATTTGTTATAAATTATATTTCTAAATTATATTTGTTATAAATATATTTGTTTTAAATTATATTTCTAAATTATATTTGTTATAAATATATTTGTTATAAATTATATTTCTAAATTATATTTGTTATAAATATATTTGTTCTAAATTATATTTCTAAATTATATTTTTTATTTTGTTTTCTTTTATATAATATATATAATATATATATATATATTTATAAAATATATATATATATATATTTTTTGAATATGTATATATATTTTTATTTATTAATTAAGTATATAAAAATATATATTAAATTATAATTTTAAAAAGTAAAATATTATAATTTTATTTAAGATAATAAAAAAATTTAAATTAAAGAATAATTTGAAATTATTATTATGTGTAATTTTATTTTCTAAAAATATATATATATATATATTTTAATAATATATAAATATATATATATATAAATAATAAAAATTAAAAAATAAATAAAATAATTTTCTTTTAATTTTGGCCCAAAACTCAACCGTCCAGCTTTTAACCACCAAGACACATTCAATGTTTGGAAATTTATGATATAATTTTATATATAATATAAATTTAAAATACAAAACAATATATTTATAATAAAGATAATATATAATATATATATATATATTATATAAATGAAAATAAAATAAAAAATGTAAATTAATAATTAAAAATTATTATTTAATTTAATTAATTTTTTATTATCTTAAATAAAATTCTAACATTTTACTTTTTAAAATTATTATAATATCTATTATATATAGATATATATATATTTATAAAATATATATTTATAAATAATAATATATATAATATCCGAAATTATATATATATATATTTATATATTATTATATATATATTATTTATTTTCAAAATATGAATTAATAATTAAAATTTTTTATTTAATTTAATAAATTTTATTATCTTAAATAAAATTATAATATTTTACTTTTTAAAATTATAATTTAATATATATTTTTATATATTTACTTAATAAATAAAAATATATATATATGTAAATATTCAAAATATATATTATTATTTATAAATACATATATATAATATATATATATATTATAAAAATAAATTTAAATATTTTTTATTTTCTTAAATAAAATTATAATATTTTAATTTTTTTATTATCTTAAATAAAATTATAATATTTTAATTTTATTAATTATATTTTAATATTTATTTTAATATATAAATATATATTTTATAAATATGTACATATATATGTTAATAAAAATATATATTTAAAATATATATATATTTACAGATTATATATATATATATGTGTGTCAGTGTGTGTGTGTGTATATATAATATATATATATATATGCATGTATGGATGTATGTATGTATTATATATTGTATATATATATATATATATATAACATATAACATAAAGAACGTCACCTAAGGTGACGTTCTTTATTTAAGATTTAAAATCGTCGCCTCCGGTGACGTTTTTTCGAAATAACGTCATCGGCGGTGACGTTTTACCTATTTTTAAAAACTGTTCCAAAACATGTCTATTTCGTAAATTTTATTTTTTTTTGCATTATTTTGAAAAAAAAACCCGAATTTTATTGGGATATCTTAATAAAAAAGTAAAGGTGTCCACAATTAGCATTCACATTGACATTACCTAGTTATTCTCACTTTGTTATGATATATCCTAGGATCCTGTCTAATTAATCTTTCACCAATATTTTGATCAATAAAATTTGGAGTGTGTCTTCTATACATTTGTATCGATGATCTACAGTATTACATATCATCAAAGTATCTCCCACCAAGAAAGAACAGTAAAAAGGGCTGTTTTTACACAAGTTTTTGTGACTCGTTTTTCTTACTCTCGTTATGAGTGTGAGAGATATTTCAACTGACTTTTGTAGTTTTCGTCATATAACCCTATTCAGTCTCCATTTCATCAAAGTATTCTTCCACCAAGAAAGAAAATAAAAAAGGTTTCTTCCATTGCAGCTGTTTTTTACACACAAGTCTTTGTCACTCGTTTTTTTTCTCTCTTTGTGAGTGCGAGAGATATCCCAATCGACCTTTGTGGTTTTCATTGTGTATCCATCGTGACTGGTTCAAAGAAAACCTCGTAAGGGACGAATTGAACCGAGAAGAACAAACGAAGGACTGGATGCAGATGCCCAACAAGCTCAATACAATTTTGAGAGATTGAAGTTTTTAAATATGGAAAAGGCAGCTCGTATACACACACCTCTACCGAATTTTAAACAAATTCGTCCATTTACACATATTTTCAAGAAAAAAAACAAAAAACCTATGTGTATATTTGACATTAGTACAAGGGAAGGGAGACTGATGCAGTTGAATCCACCTATCTGCCTTCAGTCCATGTAATTGTAACTTGATTCTGTGAACTTGCTGTATTTGATGAGCTACTATAGCTCTGATCTATGAAAGCATCTCTCTCTGTGAAAAAACCAGGCTTCTTAGCCTTAGGCAATGCAACTTCATTCCCCAGCATAAATACCACGGACGACATGCTCGGCCTGTCTTCCGGCGATTTCTGCACACACAACAGCCCCACATGGATCGAGCGCAGCACTTGAGACATGTCGTACGATTCACCTAGACAGGGGTCTAGAAGTTTGATTGAGTTATCGTCTGTGTAGAGTCGCCACGCCTGTCCAAAATTTTGAAATGGTTGAGCTGATAGCATGTTTTATTGGCTACAAATGTTGGTTTGATGAAATAAGACTTACATGTCCAAGAAGGTTGAGGTTGTGCTCCTTGAGGACGAATCCTCTGTTTCGCTTTCCACTCAAGATTTCTAGCACTAGGACGCCAAAGCTGAACACATCGGATTTGATTGAGAACAGCCCGTCTATGGCGTATTCTGGAGACATGTATCCACTGAGACAGGAAGATTAATGTTAGATTATTCTTAGTAGGAGTTTGATAAATCAGTTTGTCTGAGATTCTTACTATGTTCCAACGATTCTGCGCGTCTCAGCTTCAGTTTCGTTTCCACCAAAACTCCTGGCTAAGCCAAAGTCAGATATCTTTGGGTTCATGTCGGCATCTAGCAATATGTTGCTTGCTTTGAGGTCTCGATGGATGATTCTCAACCTGGAATCTTGATGAAGATACAATAGTCCCTTTGCGATTCCATTAATAATCTGGAATCGTTTCTGCCAATCGAGCAACGTTCTTTTTGTTTCATCTGTTAAAACGTCCCTTACAGTTAGAATTGAAGCCAATGATTTTACAATCTACTGCTACATAATCGTAGTTAAATCGGAGGGCTAACCGAATATAATCAAGTCGAGGCTACTGTTAGGCATGTATTCATATATCAACATGTACTCCTCTCCTTCTGCACAGCAACCTAAAGTCCTCACCAAATTGCGATGCTGAAGTTTGGCGATCAAGACGACTTCATTCGTCAACTCATCGATTCCTTGTGAGGAGGTTTTTGACAAGCGTTTCACCGCGATTTCCTGTCCATCTTCGAGCATTCCCTACAGTGAAAACACAGAAATGTAAGACACGGTAAAATTGCTTGTTCAATCTATCTGCAGGGTTGTTATATTCATCCAATTTAGTATCTTACTCTGTAAACAGGTCCAAATCCACCCTCGCCAAGCTTGTTATTGATCGAAAAATTGTCTGTAGCTTGCATGATCGTAGCAAAGCTGAAGAACGGCAAATCCGCGTGCTTGATGACGTGCTGTCCACTAAATGGCCCTGCAACTGGGACTGTGGAACACATATCAGAAAAGCTAGCAGAAATTGATACATTCTGGTAGATATTCTTCTGCCTGGATACACAATCGTCTTACCTTCATTCCCCAATCGCTGTTCCTTCTTCTTCTTTCGAGTTAAAATGAAAACAAGGCCTAGGCACACAAGAATCATGGCTGCTATCGATGTTAAACTCGCTATAAGTATTATTCTTGTTCTCCCATTTTTGCCTGCAACACATTCAATCCAAACAAGATACAATAAATAATCAAGAACTTATTTTGGTTCTTCTGATTGATCGAATTTATGCTGCATTTTCTTATTGCACATTACATATACTTGAATTCTTACTTGAATTTGTAGGAGCCTCTGAAGAAGCCATTCTGATGTAAAGGTCCTGTCCAGCTTGAGCCATAGTTCTTATGTCAATCAAGTCCCCATGGTAAAACAAGCATCCACCACCCGATCCACTGATATTTAACTGCGTGTAAGCCACACACGAACAGTTCCTCCCGCATTCTGCTTCGCAGTCTGCAAGTCTAATTATCCGATCATTAAATGTCGCGTTTCGCGATTCCGGCAGTTTAATCGAAGAGTACTTCAAAAATACATCACTCGAACAATTCAATGGCGTCCTCCGAACACATCCACTGGTCCAATCTGTTCTGTTCCAACTCTCTGCATCTCTAGGCACAAACTTGTCAAGACAGTCACAGTTCGGAGAGTTCCCAACCGTGCAGCTGCCGTGCGGACCGCAGAAGTTGTAGTTATCACAGTTGTCTCCTGGTATTGCGGTGTAAACGGTCCAAGTGTTGGTCCGGTCATTCCAGGTCCAGCGCTGCCCAACACCAGTCGGGCTCAGCCTGGACCTGGAAATAACCGACTGAGCGTATTGCTCAGTGTATTTCGCCTCACTCGCATTCATCCACAACATCACTTTGTAAGTTGGATCATTGCTTGTGTCCGGTGCCCCACTCCATCGGAGACCGTTCCACGGCCCGATTCTCTGCAGAACCTGGTCGCCTCTCTTGAGCAACATTTGGGGATACCCGGTTGGATCCATCCGCATCGTATAGTCACCGGGGGATGGATCAGATTCACTTCTCCACGCCGAGACGTAGGTCTCCAGCCCAGTTGCATAATTCCATCCCATCTCAATGCCAGCTAAGAACGTGTCGCAGGGATAATCGAAACTCTGCCACAGGAAATCCTCGGCGGCGGCACCCTTCACCACGAGATTCCCCGAGTTGAAGAGCTGTGCAGATGGGTTTCCGGCAGACCTCGTCGCGTTCGTTGACCACACGACGGTGCCGTTGGTGTTATTGAAGAGGGCCAAAATCCCAGACTCTGTAACCCTTAACACACCTGTTGTACTTGTGAGTGGAGCTTCTCTGTTGGCGACCCAAACAACCGTCTGAACTGAGATGCTATTGTACCATATCCCCACATACCGATTCGTCGAATTTACCGGGCTGAAGAACCCCAGTTTAAACATCCCACCAGACGAAACCAGTGTGTCTCCATCTCTAAAGGTCTGAGAGCTGTCTATAGTATCATTTGCAGCAAAAATTGAAGGGATTATCAAAGAGAAAATCAACAGAAAGGGAAAGGTTTTCTTCAGAAACGCATCCATGGCAATTTCTGAGCCCTTCTAAGAATCTATGATGATTCTTCTTCTTCTTCTTCTTATTCTATCTTTCTTCTTCTTGTTATTACAAGAGCTGCTAGAAAGGGGCATCGTCTTACAGAGACGAAACTGCCCAAAAAGTCCAAGATCAACGCATGGTTTGAAATTTTTGGCGTATGCTTTTTTGTCAAAAACGAGTTGGACAATTTTGATCCCCACACTAATAATTAAAATCACTGCTTTCAACATTAAAATAACTTTTTTATTAAAATATTAATAATGCATTTAATTAATGATTAGTTCACTAATTTTCTGTTTATACGCAGAAAACAAAACATAGCAATCCAAAAAATTGGTTTAGATTACAAATATATGCTTATATTTATTTATAAAATCATTTTATAACAAATAAAAATAAAGAATGTGGTATTTATAAATAGAATGTTAGGGCGAAGACTTGGTAGTTGGTATCGTAACTGAGTGCAGACTTGGACAAAGACATCTCTCGATACATGTGATCTGTCAATTATCACACTTGCATTTTTTTATTCATAAATGCCGTCGATGGGTGGTAATTATACTTTCCATGAAAGTGGGCCCGTCAACAACTTATTTAAACAAAATATATAATATGTACGCATTATATATATTACAAAAAATTATATAAATTGGACGCACATCTAATTTAATATGAAATATTATTTATATTATTAAAAAATATTATAATAATTTATTATTTTAAAAATTGTAGTAATATTTTTAAATAAATAAATAATATATATTTTGACACATGATATGAAATTAGCTTTATTTTTTTAATTAAAAATAAAATAAAATGAAAATTTGTATGTAAAAATTAGATTTGATTTCCATTATAAATTCTGAAGGAGTTGGGAGAATCAGAATCGTAGATGGAATTGTACGGTAGAATCGAAATTTCTTACTAACTATGCTCTACCAAATAAATAATATTCTGGTTTACTCATAATTTTGTTAGTTATTAGAAGTGGGATTATATATATATATATATATATATATATATATTAAATTGTACCACTTCGTTTATAATTTTTATAGGGCAGAAAATTAATTATTAATGAAGGGCCCAAGCCTAATAAGAAAAAAAATTAGTTTAAATTTGCATACATATATATATGTGTGTGCGCGCGCGGGGGCTGTGTGTTTTATTTCTTATAAATGAGAGTAAATTTTATAAATATTATACAACCTCTTCTACTATCAATTTTTTTCTATGCCAAATAAGAACATTTTAAAATAAAATCGGGTATGAATTCAACGTTGGTGTTCCCACACTGATTCCTCCTGACATGGAACTTGCTACATCACTTAAAATTTTCGATCCCTAAATTTTAATAAATTAATAACATTATTAATTGGTCAATATAAAAATATAAAGTTGCCATTATTTTATGACTGATTCATTACTCTTCTTTTGTCGTTTTATATCTTTGTCCAATCACAATAAATCAATGAATACAATTCTAATTTGTCTAAATAAAATATAAAGTTATCCTTATTTTCTTTTCCTTCAACTAAAAATAAATTATTTCATATATTTGTCCAATTAGAGGAAAAACCTTATACACCGTTACATCGAAAACAAGAATTCAGTTTGGTGAAGATAAGATTTTTGGATAAGATATGATTCAATATTTAATTCTAGCCATTGGACTTTACATCTCATTTGGTTGGATTGGATTTATTGAGTGGGTTTTGCATCCTAAATAATATTCATACTAGGGTGTACACAATGTAATCAATAAATAATATCTTTTGTATAAATTAATAATATATTATAGATAAATAAATAATATTATTAAAAAATCAACAATAATACTTTTAGAGTAACAAATAATATATTTTGAAAACTACAAATAATATATTTTAATAACAATATTTTCTATGTAAATAAGTAATATTATTTAATTAAACTAGTAATATTGCTTAATATATTTGTACGATGTACAAAATTTACTATTTACAATTTTTTTCATTTTCTTGATCCTAATTGGAAATAAAACTATAGGGACTCTTTCGAATATATGTTAAGTATATGGCCGGCTCATAACATGCATTAATGAAATAAAATATAAATTTATATACAACAACAATTAAGAATTTTAAATAACAAATAATTATGGCGTTGATCATGTCATTCTCTTTGAAGGTGTTTAGTTTTTGGTTTAATGAGTCTGGGAGAAATTGAAACAATAATTTTTTTTTTTTTTTTAAATTGTATTGAGTAAGATTGTTGTTGTAGACTTATATCATTGTTGAAAGAATTAATGTTTATGTATTATATTATTATTCAAAGTGATATGTAATAATTAGTTTTATAGGGCGATAGTGTTGGGATATATTGTAAACTTTAAATAATTAGAAGTCACAAAAAATATAATATGTATCGAATGACAAACTGCAAAGTCCATGTAAGCTAGACCTAAAAGAAACAATTTTTTATGTTTATTTTCTTTTGCACCCGAGATTCTCTGTTATGTTATTGTGTTATATCTTGGGTTTGATAACTAATATTCAGATTAACCATACCAGATCTAATGAACATCTTACACATCATTATAATCTTTGCTAGAATATCTGCAGCAGCTCAATATTACTTTAATAATTAATAATTATATCTTCCACTTTATTATTATTATTATTATTATTATTATTATTATTATATATTTGTCATTTATATATAGGTGGACCATAGTCAAATTATGTACAACATTTTGTTAGTTTTTTTCAGAGAAAGTATACCAGAATTCTGAGAGACAAAACCAATACAGAATGAAAATATATTCTTCTATATGTTTAACTTCAGCACATTACAACTACTTAAATAGACTACTAAAAAACTGAATAATAAACTCCACTATCCTCCCGACTCAAAACAGAAACGTAAAAAAACTCCTAATACATGGCTGAAAACCAGGAAACTGAGTTAAAAATCTGCTAACAGTTTCTAACTTATTTTGCGTTAATATGTGGACTGCATGAAGCTTGAATTACATTGCAACACCTCCTCTTAATTCAAGCTCGTACATGCCAATCTTCTCCAGAAACAACTGATGCTTGACTTGACTCAATGCCTTTGTAAACAGATCTGCATTTTGATCATTTGTGCCACAGAATTTCAGAACCAATTTCTCCTCAGCAACCAACTTTCTTATGAAATGGTGCTGAACTTCTATGTGCTTGGTCCTTGCATGGAATGCAGGATTCTTGGTCATAGCTATAGCTGACTTGTTATCACACCAAAGCTCAATTGCTCCTTCTTGCTCATAGCACAAGTCTTTTAGCAACTTTCTCAACCAAATAGCTTGCCTTGCTGCTGCACCAGCAGCTACATATTCTGCTTCATATGAGGATAAAGCAACTGTGTCTTGCTTCTTGGAGCTCCATGTGATAGCTCCTGACCATAGGCTAAACACGGATCCTGATGTACTCTTCCTGTCATCCAAGCAACCTGCCCAGTCACTATCAGTATACCCAATTAACTTGAAATTTTCTACACTTTCATAGAGAATTCCAAGCTTAATTGAGCCTGCCACATATTTTAGAATCCTTCTTGCTGCTCCAAGATGTTGCTTAGTTGGAGAGTGCATGTAACGTGATACTATACTCACACTATGGGCTATGTCAGGCCTTGTGTGTGTGAGATAGTTCAAGCCACCTATTAAGCTTCTAAAAATCTTCTTATTTGCTTTATCTGTACCATCCTCTCTCTGAAGCTTCTCATTTGTATTCATAGGAGTTCTGGTTGGTTCACACTTCTCCATTGAGAATTTTCAACAAGTCCTCTGCATACTTCTTCTGGCACAGAAATATTCCATCATCCCCTTGCTTAACTTCTAGACCCAAGAAGTATTGAAGCAATCCTAGGTCTGTCATCTCAAATTTCTCCTTCATTGCTGCTTTAAACTCACTTAGCAACTTCTGAGAAGAACTGAAGTAGATAATATCGTCCACATAAAGACAGACAACAATGAAACCATTCATACCTTGCTTTTTCACATACAAAGTTGGCTCATTCTCACTCCTTTCAAACTGATTTTGAAGAAAAAATGAGTCAATCTTGCTGTACCAGGCTCCTGGCGCCTGTTTTAGTCCATAAAGTGCCTTTTCCAGTTTATAAACCTTGCCTTCTTCACCAGTTTTGACAAAGCCAATTGGTTGCTCAACAAAGACTTCCTCTAGCAATTCTCCATTGAGGAATGCAGACTTTACATCCAGCTGGAATACCTCCAGTTTCCATTGAGCAGCCAATGCCAACACCACTCTCACAGTTTCAAACCTTGCAACTGGTGAAAACGTCTCCTCAAAATCTATCCCCTCTTGTTGTGCATACCCCTTAGCTACAAGCCTTGCCTTATGCTTTTGAACACTCCCATATGTGTTGAACTTAGTTCTGAACACCCATTTCAATCCAATAACATTCTTCCCTTCAGGAAGATTCACCAACTCCCAAGTCTCATTCTTCTCAATGGAATTGATCTCATCTCTCATTGCATACTGCCACTCAACTTTTTTTCAGCTTCCTCATAACAGACAGGATCTGTGACCATTAATGCAAAATCACAGTTTTCATACACATCAGGCAATAACCTGTATCTCCTTGGCGTTGAACCACTTGAAGAGTCAGATGATGATGAGCTGGAAGGAGGACTTGGAGTGTGGTGATCATTCTCTGGCACACTTAGATCCTCCTCTAAACCATCAAAGCCCACAAATTTCTGTTGAACACTGCCACTTGCCTCACTTTTCTCCCAATTCCAGCCTGTATCTTCATCAAATACAACATTTCTACTGACAATGACCTTGTCAGTGAGAGGGTTATACAGTCTATATGCCTTGGATTGAGTTGAATAGCCAATGAACACACATTTAACAGATTTATCATCTAGCTTAGACCTCAAATCAACCAATGCATAAGCTGTACAACCAAAAATTCTCAAATGACTTACAGAAGGTTTCTTTCCTCTCCAAGCTTCCAATGGTGTTCTGTTCAAGACTGCTTTGGTGGGAGAAACGTTGAGGATATACACTGCTGTTGCCACAGCTTCACACCAAAACTTGTTTGGCACACTCCTTATTTTGAGCATACTCCTTGCCATTTCAACCACAGTCCTGTTCTTCCTCTCAGCTACTCCGTTTTGCTCAGGAGTGTATGGTGCTGTAAGTTCCCTCCTTATTCCATGCTCCTCACAGAATGCGATGAACTCATTTGACAAGAATTCACCACCTCTGTCTGTTCTTAATGCTTTTACAGAAAAATCAGACTGTTTTTCAACCATAGCCTTAAAAATCTTAAAGCTGTCAAATGCTTCTGATTTAGCTTTAAGAAAATAGACCCAGCTCATTCTACTATAATCATCAGTAATAAGCAAGAAATACTTACTTCCACCGAGTGAAACTGTCTTCATTGGGCCACATAAATCTGCATGGACAAGTTCAAGGCATTCCCTTGCTCTCCATGCTTTTCCTGTTGGAAATGCTCCCCTTGATTGCTTTCCATAGATGCAACCTTCACACAACTCAAGCTCACCAGTTTTAGGCAATCCTAGCACCATTTCTTTGGACTGCAACAATTTCAGTCCTTTCATATGAAGATGACCATACCTCAGATGCCATAATTTGGCATCATCATCCCCCTTGACTGTCAAGGCTTTGCTCACGTGGCTTGACAAATCTAAAGGGAACATTTTGTTTCTTCTCATTGGAATTTTCACAACAACTTCTTTAGATTTCTTGTCACTTATAAGACAAGACTCATTCTCAAACAACACATGATAGCCAGAGTTGAGGAGTTGACCAACACTGAGAAGATTGTGAGCCAGCTTTGGCACATACTGCACATCACACAAAAGCTTTGTGTTGCCTTGCTCAGTTGTGATTGCAATCGTGCCCCTCCCTTCAACATCAAGTTGTTTTCCATCACCCAGTCTCACTTTGCTCTTTGCTGACTCATCTAGCTCTCTGAACATTGACTTGGCACTTGACATGTGGTTTGAGCACCCACTGTCAATATACCAGACGCCACATCCTGCATCATTGCTTGATGCATTTTGTGCCAAGAACAACTTTTCTTCTTGCTCCACAAAATTAGACTTTTGCTCACCTTTCTATTCATCCTCCTCTTTCTTCCAACAGCTGGCTTCTTTATGTCCTGGTTTTTGTAATAGTAGCATTTGAGAGGACTCTTGTAATTTTGGGAAGATTGATCTCTTCCCTCACTACTTTGTTCCCTTCCACGGCCTCTTCCTCTTGAGCCTCCCTTGCCTCTGCCTCTACCAGAATTCTGTTGGAACCTTTCTTTGCTTGAAGACTCTCATTTTACTTGGAAAGCCTTCTCTTCTTTCTTGTCATCACCTCTGGCTTGTCTCTCTTCATGTGCTTGAAGAGATCCCATGAGTCCATCAAATGTGTAGGTCTCCATATCCTTGGATTCCTCAATTGCTGTCACAACATGATCATACTTCTTTGTAAGGCTCCTCAAAACCTTACTCACAACTTGCTGAGTTTTGACCTCCTCTCCATATGATCTCATTTGTTGCATAGTGCTGGACACTCTTGAAAGGTACTCTTGAACTGTCTCTCTATCCTTCATTTGAGAAGTCTCAAACTCCCTTCTCAATGATTGTAATCTGACAGCAATAACCTTTTTGTCTCCCATATACTCTTGCTTAAGAGTACTCCATGCTTCTTTTGCTGTAGAAGCTGCTGCAATGCGTGGAAACACTTCATCATCAAGTGCTTGCTGAATGATGAAAAGTGCTTTGGCATCTTTCTTTCTTTTCTCCCTCAACTCCTGGTCTGGCTCCTCAGTTCCATTATCATCAAAGCCACTCTCAACAGTATTCCACAACTCCTGTGATCTGAAGAGAGTCTTCATTTTTAGGCTCCAAAAATGATAGTTCACGCCTTTGAAGATGGGCAACTGATTTAGTGAATTCCCATTCCCATTGTTGTTCTGCATCATGAACGATTCACCAACAGACCTGGTGTTTTCTTTCTCACACTAAACACTCACCAAAACCAAGAATTCTCTCAAGCTCTGATACCAAATGTTAGTTTTTTTCAGAGAAAGTATACCAGAATTCTGAGAGACAAAACCAATACAGAATGAAATATATTCTTCTATATGTTTAACTTCAGCACATTACAACTACTTAAATAGACTACTAAAAAATTGAATAATAAACTCCACTATCCTCCCCTAATAAAGCCTAAGATAGTGGCTCATAATTGACTCAAAACAGAAACGTAAAAAAACTCCTAATACATGGCTGAAAACCAAGAAACTGAATTAAAAATCTGCTAACAGTTTCTAACTTATTTTGCATTAATATGTGGACTGCATGAAGCTTGAATTACATTGCAACACATTTTGCTACAAACTTCAAAACACTAGCCTACAAGATTAGTTTAGGGCCTTCCCAAGGTTTTCTTTTTCTTCCTCTTTTATAAATACAACATATTCAATATATATATATATATATATTTATAATACATCTTTCTTTTGTGAATGTGCTACACGTTGTGTGCACGCGCAATACAAACATTTATTTTTAATAATTTAATATCGGCATGGAGATCAAGACATCAATAATGTGCAAAACAAAGGATAATTGTAGGAAAAACATATGTCTTGAAGAGAGATTAGATGTTGTAAAGACATGTGCAACTTCATACGACCCAAAATAATGCGGTGCCAATTTCGCATTGAGCCGCTTGAACAGTGAAGGCTGATGGTATGGTTTGAATCTGAGAAAAACACAATCACCAACCTTAAAATGAACATCTTGACGATGCCGGTTAGCCCCAGCTACCACGCGCTGCTGGTCGCGCTCCAAATGGAATCTGAGACTTTGTAAAATCGTACCAATTCACCTGGCACAGCCTTCAGCTGAATTTTGCTTGTATTGAATCCAAAAATATCGAGTGTATGAAACAAGCAAAAGGGGGAAAGAAGACATTATTGCTGTATAATCGGAGTCCAATATGAAAATGAGTCCTTTTATTTTTCTTTCTTTATAATATGGCTACTTTGTTTTCCTCGTGACCTGTCATCTGAGCTATCATCAAGTCAAAAAGGGCCTAAACATTTGTAATTATGCTTTTATTTAATTGTTTTGACTTGTTGAGAATTGATCCCAAGTCTTAATGTGCAGATGCATATTTTAACCTCACCGACTAAATGACCGACGCACTTACCTCCTCAGTCTTTTTCTACTCGTCTACGTCATCTTTAGACAGCTTCCGGATCAAGCCAAATGGACTCAAAGTTCAGTTCCTTCCTATATCATTTGCATTCTTCCTCCAATATGTAGAATAGAGAGAGAGAGAGAGAGGGGGACGGGCTTCAATCTCCATAAGGACATGATTAAGGTTGAGAGAGGTGAGAGCTTAGGTATCAGAAGTATCCCCAACTGTATGTTGTATTATTTTTACAAGTAAAATGACAAATAATAGAATCAACAATCCTAACAAAGACATGAAAACTGGTGCAAATGAATGCTCTGTTTTATCTGCCCTGGGGCATTGTAATTGTCACTTGATTCTCAGAATTTGGTGCATCAGTGCTACTTAAACTCTGAGCAAAGGAAACATCTTCTTCTGTGAAAAAACCAGGCTGCTTGATCTGAGGCAGTTCGACTTCGTTCCCCAGCATGAAAACTACCGACGACATGTTTGGTCTGTCTTCAGGACATTTTTGCACGCACAACAATCCCACATGGATCGCGCGCGCCACTTCAGATGGGTCGAGCGCGTCACCTAGAGATGTGTCAACTAGTTTGAATGAGTTGTCTTCTTTGTAAAGTGTCCATGCCTGTAATAAAAGGTGTAAATTGTAACGATGATACACTTTTTTGCTACAGATGATCAACTATGAATTAGTACTAGTTACATGTTGAATAAGATTGAGATTGTGATCTTTGTGTGAGAATCCTCTGTTTCTTTTTCCACTCACAACTTCTAGCACCAGAACGCCGAAGCTGAACACATCTGATTTGATCGAGAACAACCCGTCCATCGCGTATTCTGGTGACATATACCCACTGCAACATAGCATTAGCAAGAAAAACAATGTTGCATGATATTGATGGAAAAATTAGATAAAGATCAATTTTATAAGCTTCTTACTATGTTCCAACAACTTTGCGCGTCTTGGCTGCATTCTCGTTTCCACCAAAACTTCGTGCTAGCCCAAAGTCCGATATTTTAGGGTTCATGTCAGCATCTAGCAATACGTTGCTAGCCTTGAGGTCTCGGTGGATAATTCTCAACCTGGAATCTTGATGAAGATACAATAGTCCCTTTGCAATTCCGTTGATAATATTGAAACGTTGTTGCCAATCGAGCAACATACTTTTCGTCTCATCTGTTATAACACACTGTAGAGTTAGTCTGCTATTGGTGTATGATCATCCAATGCAAGTGATGTGAATACAAGATTCACAGGGCTCACCGAATAAAAGCAAATCGAGGCTATTGTTAGGCATGTATTCATAGATCAACATGTTCTCGTCCCCTTGAATACAGCATCCCAGAAGCCTCACCAGATTCCTATGCTGAAGTTTCGCGATCAAGATCACTTCATTCTTCAATTCGTCGACTCCTTGTGAGGAGGTTTTCGACAAGCGCTTCACTGCAATTTCCAGTCTGCCTTCCAGTACACCCTAAGGCCAAAAACTTGTGAATGTGAAAGAGCAAAACATAACTTTTCTTGTTCAGTTAAAATTTTTGCGCATATAAATTGGTCGAACCATTATGTTATTATACCTTGTAAACAGGTCCAAATCCACCCTCACCAAGCTTCTTGTTGATTGAAAAATGATCTGTAGCTTTCAAAATTGTGGATAAGTTAAAGAACTGCAACTCTGCATCTTTGCCATGACTTCCACTAAATGGCCCTGCAACTTTGCAACATGAGACACTGAAGCAAGGACTAAAGAATACGATTAAAGATATTGAATTCGTACCCTTTTTCCTTGAATTTCTCTTCTTCTTCCTCTTCAGAGTATAAAATATAATGAGGCTCAAGCATAACAGAGCTACTACTACTCCCCCCACTGATGTAAAAATTGCTGCGAATCTTACTCCCTTCTTCCCTTTAGATTGAGGCACATTTTCTGTCCAAAGTATCAAATGAATGACATAAACTTCTTTAAAAAATCATGTTACAATGTTTTGTATCAGTAGATTATTACCTCTCTCTGCGGAAGCCATTCTGATGTAAAGATCTTGTCCACCCAAAGGTATGGTCCTGATGTCAATCAAGTCTCCATGGTAAAACAAGCACCCGTTTCCTGCTCCGCTGATATTCAACTGCGTATACGCCATACACGAGCAATTCCTGGAGCATTCCACTTCACATTCAGCAAGGCTCATCCTCCCTTCATTGATTGATGCGTTTTGCGCGTCTGGCAATTTAATTCCAGGGTACTTCAAGAACACATCTCCCGGACAGTTCAACGGTAGCCTGCGAACGCATCCACCCGACCTATCCACTCCCCTCCAATTTTCTGGATCCTTCGGCACGAATCTGCCAAGACATCCACAGGTTGGAGAGCTTCCAATGTCGCAAAAGCCGTTTGCACCACAAGAGTTGTATATATCACAGCTATCTGCAGGCATGGTCCTGTAGGTGGTCCATGATTTCGTGCGTTTATTCAACATCATGCGGAGTACAGTACCACTCGGGATCAACCGAATCCTGGTACCAAGCGAACGGTCTACATTATCATCCGTATACCTCACTTCACCCTTGCTGATCCTCACCGTCTGATCGATTATTTTCCCAGCTGGTGATCCGCTGAATCGGAGCCCGTTCCAGGGCCCGTTCCGATACTGGATAGTGTTACCTTTTCTAATAATGATTTGTGGATATCCAGTTGGATCCAGGTGAGCTGTAAACTCACCTGGACTAGGATCATCATTGCTCCTCCATGAAGACAGGTAAGTCTCCACCCCGGTTGCCAAATTCCATCCTAAGCTCATCATGCCTGGTAAATACGTGTCGGAAGGATAATCGAAACTCTGCCAAAGGAAATTCTCCGGCATGTCATCATCCGTATCCATCATCACGAGATTCCCCGTGTCTAGTAATCGCAAAGCTGGATTGCGCACGGGTTTCGTCGCGTTGGATGACCATATGATGGTTCCATTAGTCCCATTGAACAGGGCCAAGATTCCAGGCTGTGCAACCCTTAAGACACCTGAGTTGGTAGTGAGTGGAGCTTGTCTGTTGGCAGCCCAAATATATGCCCTGTCTGTAATATTCTTGTACCAGATGCCCAAATACCGATTTGTCGAAGTTTCTGGACTGAAAAACCCGAGTTCAAACTTCCCTCCAGATGAAACCAAGGTTTCTCCATCTCTGATGATCTGAGAAGCGTTTATGGCATCGGTTGCAGCAGAAATTGCATGGATCATCACGCACCAGATCGACAATGGTAGTAAGGAACTTCTTCCATGTTCAGCCATGTCTGTAGTTATTTTTTTAGCATTCCAGTACACTAATTATATTTCCTTCTTCCCGATCTACCCATCTTTGCCCGCCGCCGCATTTTTTTTTTTTTGCCACAGAAGTTCAAAAACATAATAAATAAATAATACGAGTTACTGTTTCTTCTGACTTTCTTCCCGAAAAGTTGAAATATTTTTAGAAAAGTACGTGTCTACTTTTGACTCCTTCAATTTTTAAAAATACAATATTTAATTTATTAAATTAATTTTTTTTTGTTTCTGTTGATTTTTTATATTTTTTATTAATAAAATAATAAATATATTAGTAAACTCCATTAAGGCTGGCCCAAAGAAATAGCCGTAAAAAACGACTGAAGTAGTTGGAATTATGCTTTCGTTTAATCGGGTTGACTTCATAATTATTAGATAATATGAGTTGAAGGGTATGATAAATAGGATTACCAGAAATAGCCCAAAGTCCGATATTTTCGGGTTCATGTCAGCATCTAGCAGTACATTGCTAGCTTTGAGGTCTCGATGGATGATTCTCAACCTGGAATCTTGATGAAGATACAATAGTCCCTTCACAATTCCTTTGATAATAATGAAACGTTGTTGCCAATCGAGCAACATACTTTTCGTCTCATCTCTTATAACACACCGTAGCGTAGAGTTAGTCTTCTATTGATGTATGATCATCCAATGCAAGTAGTGTGAATACAAGATTCACAGGGCTCACCAAATAAAATCAAATCGAGGCTATTGTTAGGCATGTATTCATAGATCAGCATGTTCTGCTTTCCTTGAACACAACATCCCAGAAGCCTCACCAGATTCCGAAGCTGAAGTTTCACAATCAAGATCACTTCATTCTTCAGTTCATCAGCTCCTTGTGGCGACGTTTCTGACAAACGCGTCACTGCAATTTCCCGTCCATCTTCAAGCTTCCCCTAAGGACAGAATTTGTAAATGTGAGAGGCATTAAACTTCATTTTTTGGTTGTCTGACAGATTCGTGTAATTTCACACAACAATTCGTTATAAAAATGTAGAACCATACCCGATAAACAGGTCCGAACCACCCTCACCAAGCTTGTTATTGATTGAAAAGTGATTTGTAGCTTTCAAAATTGAATCCACCCTCACCAAGCCATCACTGGCATCCTTCACCAAGAAATTCCACCTGTCGAGTAACTGCACAGCTGGATTCCCAGAAGTTTGCATCTGGTTGGAAGACCATATGATGACGGCATTAGTCCCATTGAAATGGGCCAAGATTCCAGCCTATGTAACCCTTAAGACACCAGAGTTCATAGTGAGTGGAGCTTGTCTGTTAGCTACCCAAACAAAGGCTCTAACTGTAACATTATTGTACCATATGCCCACGTACCGATTTGTCAAATTTCCAGGACTGAAAAATCCGAGTTGAAACATCCTACCTGAAGAAACTAATGTTTCTCCATCTCTGATGATCTGAAACTGCATGGATTATCAGTGAGCAGATCAACAGTAAGAGTAAGAAAGTTCTTCCAAATCCATCCATGCTTGCTTGCAGTTGCAGTTGTTCACTACAAAAATCTGCCCAACTTTTTTGGAGTAAAATATTGCAAGTTTCTGGAGATTTAGAAAACTGCACTACTGTTTGTCAATTTGAGAAATATCTTGCTGAAGTAATACTACCCACTTGACAAGTCAACAAACCCAGACACAAATAGAAAAACTCAAACATGTGATCAGGTTGACTTGATGAATGGGCTGGCTTAAGTGTTAAGAGCACCCACTGCTTACACCAACGATTCTTGATACAAGCGGTGAGGCTTGGTCATAATTCATGCAACAATTACATTGGTGAGTTCGTCAGAAGGAGTTACTTCGTCGGAAACCCCTTCTGATGAACTCTTGCAGGTTCAAATCACCATAAAATTGGTCGGACCACATCAAACACTCACCACCATCTGAAGAGGACTTGTTACCGGCCAAAGCCTGTCTACAAAGACTATTCCCTTGACGGTTTCCCATTCCTTCCCCCGCGTAGTTCTTCTGAATTTCGAATAGTATTCAAAATCCTTTTACGCTTTGGGAGAGCCAACCTAATAGATATTATCTACATGTGTTAAACAAAGACTGAATTCTCGGTTGCAATTCAATATCAAATGTCAAAACTCGATCCAATGCAAACAAGAAGAACAAGATTTTGCGTTCACTTGATTGAATTTCAAGAACTGAGAAATAGTTACAAGATTACAATCTATCTTTCTCTCTAATTTATGATGCATATATGTTGATGATTAATTAGTTCCAACTACTTCTCCTCTACAAAAATTCTTATATAAATTGTTGAAACTTATTTGCTCTAGAGTCCCCAAAACTTCTCCATTTTACTTTCAAACCATCAAGCTTGTACATATTTACTTATCAAGACATTCTACAACATGGGTTGAGATCATTCAATAATCAAAGATGTTTTGCACGCTTCAATTTTATTAAGGATTAAGAAAAAATTAAATTCCTCCATCCAAAATTACTTAAAATAGTGTCGTTAAATAACAAAAGAAATAAATAAATTAGTACATACCATGATTAAAGATAATATTTAACAATACTACAAAATAACATAATATTTCGATAAAATAAAGAAATCATGTGTAGCACATGTACTACTAAATTAAAGACAAAAATTGTGTGAAACAATTACACGGATCTAAGTTCTGTGTCCTGCCTACAACATCTTCCCTTTAGGCTGGAGGAACATTTATGATAGAAATTGAAATTATATTATATTATATTAAGCGTAGAGGCTTAAAAATTATATGATTTGGAGATATACTTCAAATTTATTCTTAAAGAGCATATCTCTTCACCCACATCTTTTATTGCTAGAACAAATAATTTTTTTAATAAATTTAAAATTATGTTACATTGTAATATACAAATTTGGTAGATTTCAAAATAAAATATTATTACATCTTAATAGATTAATTTGTAGAATTAATTTATGGAATTAATTTTCAAATAAATTTTGATATATCTCCATAAAAAATCTATTAGAATATTTATTATATTAATAGATAAATTATTTTAAAATATGAATGAAATCCTAATTAATTAATTTACTTTTTTTTTTGAATTCATATATTTATATATGTGTTTAGAAATTAAACCAAAAAAATTGTTCAATGTTACTACTTATTTTTTAAAAGAAACAAACACATGACTGTTTTTTAAATTCTAGAAAATATTTTATAGTGGGGGGAATGATGTTTATTTGTTCATATGAAGATGTATATGATTATCGTTTTTTTCGAATATTAACAGTTTTACTTTATTATTGAAAAGGTATTACGTTTTTATTTAAAAGGTATTATTTTTTATTTAAAAGGTATTACTTTATGATTTAAGAGATATTACTACTTATTTGAAAAAAACTAATACACGACTGTTTGTTAAATTCTAGGATATATTTTATAGTGGGGAATGATGACTATTTGTTAATCTAAAAATGTGTAGGATTCTTGCTTTTGTCGAATATTAACAATGTTACGTTCTTATTGAAAATGTATTACTTTCTGATTCAAAAGGTATTACTACTTATTTTTTAAAAGAAACAAGTACTGCTTGTTAAATTCTAGGATATATTTTATAGTGGTGGAATGATGTGTATTTGTTAATTTGTAGGATTCTCGCTTTTTTCGAATATTAACAATATTACTTTCTTATCCAAAATGTATTATTTTCTTATCCAAAATGTATTACTTTCTGTTTCAAAAGGTAGTACTACTTACTTAAAAAAAAACAAATACACGACTGCTTGTTAAATTATAGGATATATTTTATAGTGGCGGAATGATGTGTATTTGTTAATCTAAAAATGTGTAGGATTCTCGCTTTTGTCGAATATTAACAATATTACGTTCTTATTGAAAATGTATTACTTTCTTATTCAAAAGGTATCACTTTTTTATTCAAAAGGTATTACTTTCTGATTTAAAAGTATTACTACTTATTTTTTAAACAAGTATATGACTGCTTGTTAAATTCTATGATATATTTTATAATAGTGGAATGATGTGTATTTGTTAATCTGAAAATGTATAGGATTCTCGCTTATGTCGAATATTAATAATTTTACTTTCTTATTGAAAATGTATTACTTTCTTATTCAAAATATATTACATTATTATTCAAAAGGTATTACTACTTATTTGTTAAGTTGGAAAAAGTAATAATACATCATAATTTATCATCTATTTACAGTGAATAAATAAATATTATGAGTAATACTTTTAGCTAACCCAATAATACTTTTTAGCTAAACAAATAATACCTTTTAGTTAAACAAGTAATATTTAATAATTTTTTAGTTTAATTTGAAATGAATCTATACTAATATAATAATATAGTAGTCTAAAAGTAAATTTTAAATCTATTTATAGTAAATAAATAAATATTACCTAATAATTTCTTAGAAAACTTACTAAAATTTTAATTTTTAATACAATTAATCATTTTATATTTTAATATTAGTTTCAAATTTATGTAATTTAAGAAAATGAGTAATACTATTAAAATATAAATTAATATTATTTAAATGTAATAATATTATTTGTTTAATTAAAAAATTCGACAAAAGTGAGAATCTTGTACATCTTCAGATTAATAAATACACATAATTCCTCCTGCTACAAAATATTTACTAAAATTTAACAAGCAGTCATGCGTTTTTTTTATTTTCTTAAATAAGTAGTAACATTGAGCAAATTTTTTAGTTCAATTTCTAAGCACATATATAAATATGTGAATTTTCAAAGAAAGAAAAAAGTAAATCTTATTATCTATTTATAGTAAATAAATAAATATTACCTAATAATTTTTTTCTAAAACTTACTAAAATTTAATTTTTAATACAATTTATTATTTTATATATTAATATTAGTTTCAAATTAATATATTTTAAGAACATGAGTAATATTGCTAAAAGATAAAGTAACATTATTTGTTTACTTAAAGAAAATTCTATCATAACGTGTGAAGTTTAGAATTTTAACGGATAATAATTTATAGGAATACATTTTTATATCTACCAAAAAAATATATAAATAAATTCACAGAGTAATAAGTACATTAATTTTTTATTTAAATAATTTTATTTTTAATTATATTGAATTTTAAGAAAATAATAAAATTTTATTTTATTACTGTTTATAATTGTAATTTATTTATATTGTAAAGTACTTGTAAATAATTTAAAAAGTAAAATAGTTACGTGATATTTAAATATTTTTGTAAGCCTACTTATGAATATAAATATATAGAGTTTTATATTTTACATAAATAAGTTAGCTAGCCTCATGCAGTATTCCAGCAGCAGGTGGCCCACAGTTCCCCAGGCCCAGATCCAGCACTCAGCGAGCGGCCCAGCGCTTTACCAGGCCCAGAACCCAGCACTCAGCGGGCGGCCCAGAGCCCTCCACCACCAAACCCAGCCCAGCGTTTTTATTAAATATGAATCCGATTCGGGTCGACTTTGTTGCGCAGATTCGTGCAACGATTTTACAGAACACCAACTCAAAATTAAATACACACCTATATGATAGTCAAGTCCGGATATTGTAAAACAAATTCTACTCGTTTGCCACATGGATATAGAGCTGACAATTTGGATGGCCAATCCCGAGCCCAACAGACCAGAAGGTATGGTTGAGTCGGGCCGATTGCCCATCGGGGCTGCAGATTCTTAGCCCAGCTCAACCCATGTGCATAAATGATGAAGGTTGAGTAACACGAGGGAGGTACTAGAAATTTTCTTCCACATAATCTTACAAGTAAATGATTCCTATCTGCCCTCAGGCATTGTAATTGTAATCTGATTCCCAGAATTTGCTGCATTTGTGCTACTTGAACTCTGACCAAAAAGCACATCTTTTTCTCTGAAAATTCCAGGTTGCTTAGCCTGAGGCAGCTCAACTTCATTCCCAAGCATGAAAACAACGGATGACATGCTCGGCCTGTCTTCCGGAGAATTTTGCACGCACAAAAGTCCCACATGGATCGAACGCAACACTTGAGACATGTCGAATGAAGCGCCAAGAGACGGGTCTACAAGTTCGCATGTGTTGCCTTCTTTATAAAGTGCCCATGCCTGCCAGAAAATGTGGTTGAGATTATATGTTTTGGCTGCTAATGTGTACCAAAGTATAAGCTTACTTACATGTCCAACAAGGTTGAGATTATGATCTTGGAGGGAGAATCCTCTGTTTCTCTTTCCGCTCACAATTTCTAGCACCAGAACGCCGAAGCTAAACACGTCTGATTTGATGGAGAACAACCCATCCATTGCGTATTCTGGAGACATGTATCCACTGCAACAAAGAATTAACACGAAGAAAGATGTTACAAGATATAAATTGGAATCAGAAAAATCAGTGTCAGCTTTCTTACTATGTTCCAACAACTCTCAGCGTCTGAGCTTCAGTTTCGTTTCCTCCAAAGCTCCTGGCTAGGCCAAAGTCTGATATCTTCGGGTTCATGTCGGCATCTAGCAGTATGTTGCTAGCTTTGAGGTCTCGATGGATGATTCTCAACCTGGAATCTTGATGAAGGTACAATAGTCCCTTTGCAATTCCGTTTATAATATCGAAACGTTTTTGCCAATTAAGCAACATACTTTTTGTTTGATCTGCCAGAACATACTATGAAGTTAATATTTTCTTAAAACACCACACGTAACAGACTGTGTTGCAATCGTCCTGCTCACCAAATAAAATCAGGTCGAGGCTATGGTTAGGCATGTATTCATAGATCAACATTTTCTCCTCCCCTTCGACACAAAACCCTAATGTCCTCACCAAATTGCGATGCTGAAGTTTGGCGATCAATATCACTTCATTCTTCAGCTCATTGACCCCCTGTGAGGAGGTTTTTGACATGCGTTTCACAGCGATTTCCTGCCCGTCTTCCAGAGTGCCCTATAGCCAAATTTTGTAAAATTTTCAGTTTTCAATAATCGAAATTATATTTACGCCATATTCTTCATATACATTAATTTCAACTAATAACTGCATAATCATGTGTAGAGAAATATTAGAATTATACCCTGTAAACAGGTCCAAATCCACCCTCACCAAGCTTGTTTTTGCTTGAAAAATGACCAGTAGCTTGTAAAATTGTGAACAAGTCATAGAATGGCAAATCTGCGTCATTGACGATGCGATTTCCACTAAATGGCCCTGCAACTGCAACTACATGAATCAGACAAGAAAGCATTAATCCATAGAATGTAGTGGAAATCATATTCTTCAATTCAAATACAAATTCGTCGGCATACCTTCATTTCCCAATCTGGGATGCTTCTTCCTTGTCCGGTTATAAATAAAAAATGCGATTACGCACAAGAAAAATATTCCCGCCACTGATGTCAAACTCGCTATAAGCCCTACTCTTTTATTCTCTCCAGAGCCTTCAACATTTTCTATTCAAATAATAAAATAACACAAGAACTATAAGAATTTGGATTCTGAAATCATATGGGGCAGAAAGAAGTAGTCTCTTACAAAAATATTCTCTAACCTCTCTCTGCAGAAGACATTCTGATGTAAAGATCTTGTCCCCCTGTAGGCAAGGTTCTAATGTCAATCAACTCCCCATGATAGAGCAGGCATCCACTTCCTTCTCCCGTGATATTCAACCGCGCATACCCGACACAGGAACAGTTCCTCGAGCACTCTCCTTCGCAGTCCGCAAGACTCGTTGCCCGATCATTGAATGTTGAGTTGTGCGAGTCTGGCAACTTAAGTCCAGAGTACCTCAAGAATACATCATCTTGACAATTAAAGGCTGTCCTTCGAACGCATCCACTAGACCAATCTGCTGCAGCCCAACTTTCTTGATCTCTCGGCACGAATCTGTCGAGACATCCACATGGTGGAGAATTTACAATGTCACAAAAACCATATGCACCACACCAATTGTAAGTATCACAATTATCTGCAGGCATGTTCCAGAAAGTCGTCCAGTTGGTCCGAAAATTCCACGTCCTGCGTAGTATAGCACCATCTACAGTCAATGTAACTCTGGTTACAACTGTTCCTTCCGCAAAACCATCCCCATACCTTATCTCATTCCTGTTGATCACTAACAGCTGATCAATTCTTGTGCCCGCTGTTGCGCCGCTGAATCGGGCTCCATTCCAGGGCCCAACTCTATTCTGGGTTACATTACGTCTTTTAATCAACATTTGTGGATATCCAGTTGGATCCAAATGGGCTGTAAACTCACCTGGACTAGGATCATCTTCGCTCCTCCACGATGAAAGGTACGTCTCCTCCCCTGTTACCAAATCCCATCCCAAGCTCAACATGCCAGGTAAATACGTGTCGGCTGGATGATCGAAACTCTGCCAGAGGAAATTCTCCGGCCTGTCATCATTTGCAGCCTTCACCACGAGATTACCCGTGTCTAACAATCGCGCAGATGGGTTTCCGACAGATCGCGTGGCATTGGATGACCATACGATGGTGCCATTAGGACCATTGATAAGGGCCAAGACTCCAGTTTCTGTAACCCTGAAGACACCAGAGTTGGAAGTTACTGGAACTTGTCTGTTGGCAACCCAAACATATGTCCTGTTTGTTATATTCCTGTACCAGATACCCACGTACCGATTCGAAGAATTTCCAGGACTGAAAAATCCGAGTTCAAACATCCCACCGGAAGAAACCAGTGTTTCTCCATCTCTAATGCCTTGAGAAGTGCCTATGGTATCGTTTGCAGCAGAAGATGAGTGGATTATCAGAAAGGAGATCAGCAGAAGGGGTAGAAATGTTGTTTTCTGAAATTCATTCATCTCCAATGATTATTTTTTCCCTTTTCTTGGTAGAGTGTAGAAATTCAATTAAATAACGTATGTATAGTTTTCTTGTTCTTCCGGCGGTCTCAAGCAGCAGCCTTAAATTGAACTAAAATCAATAATCGCGTTGAAATTTATGGTATAATGGGTTTGAACGTCCTTTTCGGATATTTTAGTTTGAATTATATTAGGTTACTTGGTAGAATAGCTTATCAATTCAAGATTTTGCGCTCTTTGTGCTTCTAGAGAATGTTACTAAAGAAAATAAAGATCGAGTGACATTAGTTAGAGATTTAAAGCTAATAAAATCCAAGTGTGTGGGTGGAAGTCAAAGTTCGGGTCAGATTGAACCAGTTCGAAATTCTATCGAACCACTAAATTTTAAGTTTGATTCGATCTAACTTCTTTAAAATATATTACATGTATCTGGTCAATCCATGTCCTGCGAGTGTGGTAGAACCAAATTAGGTTCAATATATAGTCCAACTTACTTCAACATTTATAAAACCACCCATCAAGCCAAATCAATTTTATCACGTCTAGATTCCACTAAGACTGCTTACCTTCACCTAAGGTCATAATTCAAATTAATATTATAAAAATAAAACGTTTCTTAGAAATTAAAAGCTATTGAACCGCCGACTTGGTTCTAAAATTTTATTTTTATAATAAATTGCAGAAATGAGAAGTAATAAAGATGATAAAGAATTGAGAAATTTATCAAGCAAATATTATTTTAGTTAATCCTATTTTGACCAATAGTAAGAATATACTGTGTCATTAGACGAGTCACAATATACATGACGTGGCTCCTATCACGAAAAAAAAATGTAATAAAACAAAGAAAATTAAGGTAATTGGTCTTTCCTTTTGACTTGGATTTGGAGATAATTGATGTCAATTTCGTCAGATTTAATATTATTTATAGACTTGCCATTGAATATCATACGTGCGTACACATTGTTTAAATCTCAAATTAATTTGAATTCACTAGAATACTTTAATGTTGAATTATGTAATTGAGTTTTGAATTTGATTTCATTCTTTTAAATTATTTAAATTTTATTTTTATTAAAAAGTTTAAAGAAGAGAAAATAACATATTTAATGTAGTGAACTATAAAAATTAGAAATAATATAAATTATTTAATTAATAATTTAAAATTGATATAAATAGAAGTAAATTGGCACAATTAATAAGATACAAAATAAAAATTGAAACTTCTCAGAAGTTAGCAGAGGTATTTGAAGGAGAATTGAGTTATCCGTCGTCTTTCAGGAAAAATAAGTAGCGTAGACTGTAGAGTAGTAAACGTCGCTGGTGTATACTGTGTTGTGTGTCCCGATAACGACAACGATTATGCTACAGTTCAAAACAACACTTCTACCCCTGGTCTCTGCCTAATGTATGACACAGGTTCCGACCATTCTCACCCTCGTCTTTCAGTTTTTACAGCAGTGCAACAACGGTTTTCGATTTAATTTCAACAACGCTTCTGACAATGGCCACTATTTCTCCATCTCTATATGTATATCGTATCAGTTGCAGGCGAAAATGTCGTGGGAATTGAGGAATTTTGAATAATAATACTTTAATACACAAATCAATTTTTAAATTCCAGGCATTTATTTGACTTCACATCTCATTGGGTTTACTTCACATAAATGTGGCTATGTCTCAAGTCGTTAGGAAAAGACAATCAATGTACTTTAGCATTGAATCTGATCAATTGAATCTCCCCGTAATTACATGTGTATATATACAACTAAGCTGACAGTAGTGAATTATATAGCATAGAATCTGATCAACTTTAGGTATTTAATTTCTAATTAATTTACTTTTTCTATTTGTAATTAATTTTGTTTATATTTGACTAACAGCAGCTGCTGATCTTGGTCACTATACTCAATGCCCGAATGGTGTCTGTGCGATGGCTACACAGAAAAACTTGAGTTCTGGCCTGGACTTTCTCAGTGATGTTGAGGTACACGTACCAATAATATTCTGCGTGTTCATTAGACTTCTTTCTTACATGTTTTCCCGCAGAAATTCACGTGAATTACCGTGTGGTGAAAATGTAAAATTTAGATGTTTTTGTTATGAATTTTAAATCTACAACTCCATAATGGAAGACAGTGATGTTTCTTGGGTGAAATAAAAGCCATCTGGGGTTTTGCAGATAAGGGATGTTGCAACTAATCTTGAGCTGACTTGTGTTGGCCAGAGTCATAGGAAGATGGGACAAAGGTTAGATCTTTTACTCATGTTTCGAATAATAGTTACTGGAATCCTTGTTTGATTATGTGTGTTGTGTGAATATGCTAGTATGGACTGGTCTTTTTAATCAATGCATTCATAAGTACAGAGTGAATTCTGTGTGTAAGTGTGAAAGATTCCGTGCTGGTGAAGACAGCATATATCAATTATAAGACTGGGCTTGGCCTTACAGCAGCCGTCTTCAAATTATAAGACTGGCTTTGGCCTCTTGTCGACTTTGTAATACCTACTCAGACTCCCTTCAATAGTCGCACACTCTCTTTTGCTTCATTGAATCACTCCTGAGAACTTCTTCTCAGAAGGACGCAACTCTTTCTTCTGAGAGCTTTGACAAACAAACTTTTGCAAAATCAAGAATCCTTGCTGACATGATCTGTGCACAGTAAACTTCTTTTCATTAAGTGTTTCTTTCTTATCTACCCTCTGGCAGGGTAATGGTAAGTTGATTCTCTGAATCTGTCTTACTAGAGCTCTGTACAGAAAAAACATCTCTCTCTGTGAAAAAACCAGGCTGTTTAGCCTGAGGCAATTCAACTTCATTTCCCAGCATGAAAACCACAGATGACATTCTTGGCCTATCTTCGGGGCTTTTTTGCACGCACAATAGCCCCACATGGATCGCACGCAGCACTTCAGACAAGTTGAACGAGTTGCCCAGAGAAGTGTCGACTAGTTTGCTTGAGCTGCCTTCTTTGTAAAGTGTCCATGCCTGCGTAAAATTGGCAACGGGTTGGCAATAGGCCACACATAAAATTTGCAATGGCTACAAATATGGAGAAAGAATACTTACATGCCCAAGAAGATTGAGGTTGTGATCATTGAGGGAGAATCCTCTGTTTCTTTTTCCACTTACAACTTCAAGGACGAGAACTCCAAAGCTAAATACATCTGATTTGACTGAGAACAACCCATCTATTGCATATTCTGGAGACATGTATCCACTGTCACAGAAAATTAACAACGAGAATAATGTTACAAGATATCAATTGGAATTCGACAAATTAGTTTGTTGGCCTACTTACTATGTTCCAACAACTCTGCGCGTCTGAGCTTCAGTCTCGTTTCCTCCAAAACTCCTAGCTAAGCCAAAGTCTGATATCTTTGGGTTCATGTCAGCATCTAGCAATATGTTGCTAGCTTTAAGGTCTCGATGGATGATTCTCAGCCTGGAATCTTGATGAAGATACAGTAGTCCCTTTGCAATTCCATTGATAATCTGGAATCGTTTTGGCCAATCAAGTAGCATACTTTTGATTTTATCTGTAGAAACATAGGCTGTTTCATCTTATCTATGTGTCATTAGATTAGACCTATATGATAAGCCTTGAAACCAGATTCAAATACTCACCAAATAAAATCAAGTCGAGGCTATTGTTAGGCATGTATTCATAGATCAACATGTTTTCCTCTCCTTGAATGCAACATCCTAGAAGCCTTACAAGATTCCGATGCTGAAGTTTGGCAATCAAGATCACCTCATTCTTCAATTCATCAACTCCTTGTGACGATGTTTTTGACAAGCATTTCACAGCAATTTCCCGCCCATCTTCCAGCATGCCCTACAGCCAAAGCTTGCTGGTGTGAAAGGCAATAAACATTTTCTGTTTGGTTAAATGTTTGTCCTTTAATTTAGTTGGCTGCTGGCCATGTTAAATATTGAAGTTATCTTATACCTTGTAAACAGGTCCAAATCCACCCTGACCAAGCTTGTTCGTGATTGAAAAGTTATCCGTAGCTTTTGATATTCTGGATAAGTTGAAGAATGGCAACTCTGGTTCTTCCCCATGATGTCCACTAAATGGCCCTGCAACCTTTCAACATAAGATACGGAGAGGTACTATGTTTTTTGGCCAAAAACACGGAACATCTGTATAAGTCATCATACCTTCATTTCGCGCACTCAGGTCCTTCTTCCTCTTCCAAGTACAGATCAAAATGAGGCTTAGGCCGACAAGAACTATTGCCGCCACTGATGTAAGACTTGCTATAAGTAGTACTCTTTGTTTCCCTTTAGAGTCTGCAGCTTTTTTAATCAAAACAAGAAAATAATATAACTTAACATTACTTATAGTTGTATTCTCAAAGCTCATGATCTTCTGGTCTTAATTTGCACTACGTATTGTTCATCTTCCTTTTAAATTCTCGGAACATAAACTTATGATAAATCTCTCCTTGATATGAGTAAATGCATGGTCTGTTTAATCAGATATCTTGTTCTTCAAAGCTTGTACTCTCCAAAGTCATCCTGGAGTTTTTTATTTTTTTTGGACTTTAGTGTTGCATATGATTTTGCAGATCATGTATGAAAGCAAGGTGTTTTCACGCACGCGCACACACACACACACACATCTGTATATGTCATATGAATATACATTGAAGACATGCCATTTTTACCTCTCTCAGCAGAAGCCATTCTGATGTAAAGATTCTGTCCCCCTGTAGATAGAGTTCTGATGTCAATCAAGTCCCCATGGTAAAACAGGCATCCTCTTCCCGAACCACTTATATTCAACTGTGTATACGCCATACAAGAGCAGTTCCTTGTGCATTCTGCTTCACAGTCTGCAAGCATCAATCTCTGATCACTGAACAAGGCGTATCGTGAGTCTGGCAATTTAATTCCAGAGTACTTCAAAAACACATCCTCTGGACAATTCAGTGGTATCCTTCTTCCACATCCACTTGACCAATCTGTTCTACTCCAACTTTCTTCATCTTTCGGCACGAATCTGTCGAGACAACCACAGGGTGGAGAGTTTCCGACTGTGCAACTTCCGTACGCACCACACATATTGTAACTATCACAGCTGTCCACCGGGATGTTGCTGTAAACATTCCATGTCTGCGTACGATAATTCCACGTTGACCTTGGTGAAACACCATTCGGGTTCAGTGTAATCTTGGTAACAAGTGATTTCTCCACAATATCTTCCCTATACTTCACTTCATTCTTGTTCATCTCCAATGTCAATCTGTATATCCGATCATTGCTGTTTTCTGCTGCCCCACTCCATTGGACCCCATTCCAGGGTCCGAATCTATACCGGATAGATCTACCTCTTTTGATCACAATTTGTGGATATCCAGTCGGATCCAGGTGGGCTGTAAACTCACCTGGGCCTGGATCATCACTGCTTCTCCATGATGTGAGGTAAGTCTCCACCCCTGTTACATAATTCCATCCGAAGTTCATGCCGGGTAAATATGTGTCTGCTGGATAATCGAAACTCTGCCAAAGGAAATTCTGCGGCCTATCATCATTTGCATCCCTCACAACCAGATTCCCCGAGTCTAATAATTGTGCAGCAGGATTTCCCACTGATCTTGATGCATTCGACGACCATACGATGACACCATTAGTGTGATTGAGAAGGGCCAAGATTCCAGGCTGTGTAACCCTTAAGACACCAGAGTTACTAGTGAGTGGAACTTGTCTGTTGGCAACCCAAACATATGTCCTTACTGTTATATTCTTGTACCATATGCCCACATACCGATTCGTCGAATTTCCTGTACTAAAGAATCCAAGTTCAAACATCCCTCCTGATGAAACCACTGTTTCTCCATCTTTAATACTCTGAGAAGTATCTATGGTGGCGTTTGCAGCAGAAATTGCATGGGTTTTCAGGGCGAAGATGAAGAAAAGAGGTAAGAAAGTTTTTTGAAATAAGTTCAAGGCCACACGAGATCCTCTATTCCCGAACCGGTCCATGGCTGCAGATTGCAGTTATCTTGCAGTCAAGAAATAGTTACAGGTCTTTCTTATTGTTCTAGTAACTATCTTTTTGTTGTTGCTTCCACGTAAACTTATCAGCACTGTCCTAAAATCAACTCAATGTTTGAAATTTATGCAATATGTAAAAAGATTAGGTCTTGATTTTGTACCCATATGGAGATAGGTAAGGAATTTTCAGAAATGCTACGGTTAAACCCCCACGTAACTGACTAGTTTTAACTTATATTCTTCTTCTTCTGACTGCTGTGGCTGCTGTGGAATCACGCCAGTTTAAAGTTAACTATGTTGGAATTTCTGGTCCATGTCGGTTTCAGTTACCAGATATGGTTATCTTTTATTTTATTTTAGTTTGACACTTGGCAGTACAGATACATCAATTTTTTTGGATGCAATTCCACCAATTCACAAATATATGTCCTTTCTATTACCTAACCGTATCTGAATTTTGTTATAAGTGTCTTTGCCATACCTGTCCTACATTTACAACATGTTAACGAACAGATAAACGACCAAAGAGAAGAAATGGAGACAAGGAAACTAGTGCAATTTGTTTCCTATCTGCCCTCAGGTATTGTAATTGTAATTTGATTCTCCGACGTAGCGGCATTTGTGCTACTTGAACTCTGAGCAGCGAAAACATCTCTCTCCGTGAAGAAACCGGGCTGCTTAACCTGATGCAGCTCAACTTCATTTCCGAGCATGAAAACAATGGAGGACATGGTCGGCCTGTCCTCTGGAGATTGTTGCACGCACAACAACCCCACTTGGATCGAGCGCAATGCTTGAGCTAAGTCAAATGAGTCGCCAAGAGAAGGGTCAACTAGTTTCCACAAACTGTCTTCTTTATAAAGTCTCCATGCCTGCCCAATATTTGCAGATGGTTAACAAGGTAAATTTTCTGACTATAATTGTTGGCCGGAGGAAATAACACTTACGAGTCCAATGAGGTTGTGATTCTGATCTTTAAGGAAGAACCCTCTGTTTCTCCTTCCACTCACAATCTCCAGCACCAGAACGCCGAAGCTGAATACGTCAGATTTCACTGAGAACATCCCGTCTATGGCATATTCCGGAGACATGTATCCACTATGATGGAGTATTAACATAAAAATTAACGCTGGGAGGTATCAATAAGAATAAGATAAATTGGTGGTTCAGATTTTTACTATGTTCCAACAACTCTGCTTGTCTGAGCTTCAGTTTGGTTTCCTCCGAAAGTCCTGGCCAGGCCGAAGTCCGATATCCTTGGATTCATGTCGGCATCTAGCAGTATGTTGCTAGCTTTAAGGTCTCGATGGATGATTCTCAACCTGGAATCTTGATGAAGATACAATAGTCCCTTGGCAATTCCATTTATAATGTTGAAACGTTTTTGCCAATCGAGCAACATACTTTTTGTTTGATCTGTCAGAACACATTGTAGAGCTGTGTTATCGTGTTTCGCGATTAAAACACAGACTAGAGTAAACATAGCAAATGCCTTATAATATACTTCGGACAACTTAATCCTCTGCAGCAGATTTGGAGTTCTTACCGAATAAAATGAAATCGAGACTTTTGTTGGGCATGTATTCGTAGACCAACATGTTCTCCTCTCCTTCGATGCAAAATCCTAAAGTCCTCACCAAATTACGATGCTGAAGTTTGGCAATCAATATCACTTCGTTCTTCAACTCATCGACTCCTTGTGAGGAGGTTTTTGACAAGCGTTTCACAGCAATTTCCTGACCGTCTTCCAGCATGCCCTACAGCCAAATATTCGAAATATGAAATGCAGTAAAATGTTGATACATTTGGCGCGACAAGTTTATGTTACCTTATAAACAGGTCCAAATCCACCTTGACCAAGCTTGTTATTGTTTGAAAATTGTTCTGTGGCTTTCAAAATAGTACACAAGTTGAAGAATGGCAACACAGCTGCTTCTGTGCTATGACTTCCACTAACTGGCCCTGTAACTTTGCAACATGAGACAGAGAGTCAAGCATAATATAGGATACTAAAGATTTCCTTCATACCTTCTTCTCCCCTCATTCGATCTTTCTTCCTCCGTCTACAAAATAAAACGATGCTGAGGCACACGAGAACTATTCCGGCCAATGATGTAAAAGTCGCTATGACGACCACCCGTTTTTTATGTTTAGAGTCTGCAACATGAGATCAAAACATGTTAGTTGACACTTCCATGTAAAAAATTCAGGCTGCTTGGAATAATAATATACCTAATTCAGCAGAAGCCATTCTGATGTAAAGATCTTGACCACCTTCAGCTAAAGTTCTGATGTCAATCAATTCCCCGTAGTAAAGCAAACATCCACTTCCTTCTTGTCTGATATCCAACTGTGTGTACGCCATACAAGAACAGTTTCTCGAGCATTCTACTTCACAGTCTGCAAGGCGCATTCTCCGACCATCCAACGTAGAATTTCGTGCATCTGGCAATTTAATTCCGGTGTACTTCAAAAACACATCGTCTGGACACTTCAGTGGTATCCTTCGAACGCATCCATTTGACCCTTCTGGATCTTTCGGCACAAATCTATCAAGGCATCCACAGTGCGGAGAGTTTCCAATGCTGCAAACGCCATTTGCACCACAGGAATTGTAGCTATCACACTGATCTTCCCCCAAGTAGCTGTAGATCTCCCAGGCCCGGGCCCGACGATCCCATATCCAGCGGTGCCCACCACCATCAGGGTCCAGTATAGACCTGGTAAGAATCGAAGAGTCCCCAATATCTTCCTTATATTTCACCTGATTCTCATTGATTATCACGGACCTGTATATGGGCGTTGCATAAACTGTGTTGCGGTAATATATGTTCGGTGCTCCACTGAAATACAGTCCGTTCCAGGGCCCGATTCTGTACCGAACAGCTTCCCCTCTTTTCATGGTTATTTGTGGCAATCCAGCTGGATCAAAGTGAATTGTGAACTCCCCTGGGCCTGGATCATCTTTGCTCCTCCATGATAACAGGTAACTCTCCACACCTGTTACAAAATTCCATCCCAAGCTCATGCCTGGTAAAAATGTGTCAGATGGATAATCGAAACTCTGCCAGAGGTAATTCTCCGTCCTATCATCATCTGCATCCTTCACAACCAGATTCCCCGAGTTTAGTAATTGTGCAGATGGATTTCCCACAGGCTTTGACGCATTCGTGGACCATATGAGGGTGCCATTAGTGTCATTGAACAGGGCCAAGATTCCAGGCTCTGCAGCTTTTAAGACACCTGTGTTGGTTGTGAGTGGAGCTTGTCTGTTGGCAACCCAAACATATGTCCTGTCTGTAATATTCTTGTACCATATGCCCACGTACCGATTCGTCGAATTTCCAGGACTGAAAAACCCGAGTTCGAAAATCCCACCTGATGAAACCAATGTTTCTCCATCTCTAATGATCTGAGAACTATTTATAGCATCATTTGCCGCAGAAACTGCATTGATTATCAGAGAGCAGATCAACAGACAGAATAAGCAACTTTTTTGAAATTCTTCCATGTATCTTGATACTTTTATTCAACTAATTAATTTATATTGCTTCCAAATTTCAATTGGTTTCCAAAACAGCATCATATAGAAGTGGTTTGTGTTGTTTTTCTTACAAAGTAAATGATCGAACGGTGATAGTCCCTAATCCACACAGTCAGACCTGTCTATAGTCAAGATCAAATTTGTATTTATGTAAATTATATATATCTATATATGTCATTTCATTATCGAAGCGCACATAGTCTATCCACAATCGAATAAAATATGACAATAATCTGAAATTTCTGGCACTTTTACTTTTAATTACGATCGACCAAAGACCTGGGATTATTCTTCCGCGTTGACTTTCTTTCTTTAACACATCAGTCAAATCGCACAATCTTATATTATTGCATTGTATCCCACTAATTATTCCCACTGACCGTTGGTCTTACAAACCCATAATGTATATTAATAAAGTTGATGTATTTAATAAAATGCTAAATGAAATAGCAGAACATTGGGAATATGGATATCTAGAACACGAGGGCCTTGGAAATTATGGGTATTTATTTATTGATTTTGTCAAGAGGGATTATGGGTACTTAAGCAACTTCAGAAATTATGGATAGAGGGATTATGGATACTTAGAACATGAGCAACTTCAGAAATACTTACAGTAGAACCTTTTTAAATGAATACTCGATAGTTTTTTTTAATATAATATATATTTTTAATTTAAATTAACACTCAATTAATTAATAAATTTTTAGTGATCCCAAGATTATTAATTTAAAGAGATTTTATGACTCAAATATTATATAGGCCTGAATGGGCTTGAACTTCTAGTCATTAGCAAATGGGCTCTTCTCAAGTTTCGGTTCCAGCCCACTTTAACATCGATCAAAATTTTGCTATTATAATGGGTCAATTCTGGGCTAAGTCCATCAACTTAAGATAATCATTTTTTCTCTCTCCCTTGAAATGGAAATTCTGTTTCACACCTAATAAATCTCTTTCTACAGCCACTATAAAATTGAATGATCTATTTTACTCTACAATTACGATCTCACTAGGGATATTAAAAAGACTACGACGGTCGGTCCGAAAAATTATAGGTTATGGACTCATCTTATTAATTCATTTATTCCGAAATTATAGGTTACGGACTCATCTTATTAATTCATTTATTCCGAAGTTTCTATAAAGATAGTCTACTTAGCTGATTTGGTAGTTTGTACTTTTCTTTTTCTTTATATATATTTTTTTAGAATCAAAACAATTAAATATATTGTTTTGAATTAATTTGTATGACATAGTTTTCTTTAATATTAAAAGTTATAATTTATTTTTAATTAGTAGAGGATTCTAAATAAAATCATATAAATTTAGAACTTAAATAAAATACTAAAACATAATTTTAAATATTATAATATAAATGCACATAAAGATAAAATTGAATGTATCAAATACTATGTATTATCGGAATCTTTGAAAATTTGAGTTTGTTATGGTAGCACCCATTCAAAATTAGTTAAGATCTCATCTCTTCCAAACATGAGAGAAAGCCAATTAAAAAAAAAAATTATTATTATTATTATTATATATATATATATATACACTTTATGTGTGGAAAAAAAAATTAAATATATGAACAAATATGTCAATTTATCTTCTAAATGTGCCGTAGAGGTCGATAAATGCGTTGTTGGCGGCTTTCAATGGTGTGAATATGGGCGTGGAGGTCAATATGGGTATGTGCGTGGATGAGGAAATTGACTTAATTGGCCCATTTTCAGTGCGTTTTGTGGCGGCGGTACGAGAGGATTAAATAGAAAAAGAATGGGAAATAATTTGTTTTTTTAGGTTAAGAAAAGACCTTTTCATATTTATTATTATTATTATTTAATTAGTCGTATTTTAAATATTATATTAGAAAAATCAATATTTTGTTATATATTTTAATTTTTTATTTCTTTCTTAATATTTTTTTAATATTTATGTGGGTTTGAATCCTTTATTTATTTCAGTATTTTATCTTATGTTCCAAAGTATTTATACAATCAATATTTTTTTCAAACTCACTCAGTTTTTGGAACATTCTCCAAACAACTTTATTGGGTAGATTGAAATTAAAAGGAAACATTGCAGAAGCTTCCGTGGATCATTGTTTACAGATACGCACATGTACGTATGAATTACATATTTTAATCTTGATAGCGACCGAACTGACTTTATGACGCTTATTATGGGCCAACCCTGACCTGAGTCACCGTGAAATATTTTGCTTTGAATTGGAAACAGGCACCAAGAAGTTTCAAACCACAAGTTGATTTTAGGACACGGCTTTAAACTGCTGCATTGATGTTGTTTCAAGAAGACATAGATAGATTTGTTTGTTAGAGTGAAGGTCTTTATGATAACTGGAGGCATGGATGAATTTCGAAAAAGTTTATTACCCTTTGTGTTGATCTGCTCACTGATAATCAATGCAGTTTCTGCTACAAACGATACCATGTACAGTTCTCAGATGATAAGAGATGGAGAAACACTGGTTTCCTCCGGTGGGAAGTTTGAACTCGGATTTTTCAGTCCCGGGAATTCGACGAATCGGTACGTGGGCATATGGTACAAGAATATTACAGACAGGACATATGTTTGGGTTGCCAACAGACAAGCTCCACTCACTAGTAAATCTGGTGTCTTGAGGGTACTCGCACAGCCTGGAATCTTGGCCTTGTTCAATCACACTAATGGCTCCGTGGTATGGTCTTCGAATGCGTCGAGAGCTGTGGGAAATCCATCTGCACAGTTATTAGAAACGGGGAATCTGGTGTTGAAGGATGCAGACGATGATAGGCCGGAGAATTTCCTTTGGCAGAGTTTCGATTATCCATCCGACTCGTTTTTACCAGGCATGAGCTTAGGATGGGATTTCAGAAAAGGGGTGGAGACGTACCTGTCATCATGGAGGAGCAGTGATGATCCAGCTCCAGGTGAGTTTACAATTCACTTTGATCCAGCTGGATTGCCACAGATACTCCTGAAAAGAAATGAAGCTGTTCAGTATAGAATTGGGCCCTGGAACGGGCTCCGGTTCAGTGGGTCACCAACCATAGTTTTTCGCAGCCCTATATATCTGGCGCCCATATACAGGTCAATAGTGATGAATGAGAATGAGGTGAGGTATAAGGAAGATACAGAGGACCAGTCACTTGTTACCAGGGCTTTGGTGAACCTGAATGGCGGTGGACAAAGATGGAGATGGGATAGTCAAGCCGGAGCCTGGGGCATTTACAGTTTCCTGGGGGAAAATGAATGTGATATCTACAACTTGTGTGGTGCAAACGCCGTTTGCACCATTGGAAATTCACAGCTTTGTGATTGTCTTCCTAGGTTTGTGCTGAAAGATCAAGAAAGGTCGAATGGATGCATTCGAAAGGCGCCGTTAAGTTGTCAGGGAGATGTATTCTTGAAGTACTCTGGGATGAAATTGCCAGATGCACGGAATTCCACGTGGGATGGTCGGAGAATGCCCCTTGCAGACTGCGAAGTAGAATGCTCGAAGAACTGTTCTTGTACGGCGTACACACAGTTGGATATCAGACAAGAAGGGAGTGGATGTTTGTTTTACTACGGGGAATTGATTGACATCAGAACTGTGTCTCGAGATGGACAAGATCTTTACATCAGAATGGCTTCTACTGAACAAGGTAAAGGTAATAAGTTATTCCGAACGGTCCACATATTTGATGTTGCGTCTCGTATGCTTAGAGTAGAGTGTATAAATGTACATTGTTTGCATTGAAATTGTTGCAGACTCTAAAGGGAAAAAACAAGTAATACTCATACCGAGTTTGACATCAGTGGCCGGAGTAGTTCTCGCGTGCCTCTGCCTCACTTTATTTTGTAGATGGAGGAGGAAGAACGATCCAAGTCGGAGAGAAGAAGGTATGAAGACAATCTACAATAGTATCTTATGGTTTAGTGCCTGCATTTATGTCTGATGTTGTGGATTTGCAGGCCTAGCTATTGGGAGTCATCCCAAAGAACAAGTTGAGTTGCCATTCTTCCCCTTGTCCACGATTTTGAAAGCTACGGATCATTTCAATAACAAAAACAAGCTCGGTGAGGGTGGATTCGGACCTGTTTACAAGGTATAGTGCTATAATTTCTGTGAAAATATATAACAGAATCTATTGGAAAAACGTACAACAGTTTATTGTGATTCGAATTACTAAGTTTTTCGTGAGTAGGGCTTGCTGGAAGACGGACAGGAAATTGCTGTGAAATGCTTGTCAAAGACCTCCTTACAAGGAGTCGAAGAATTGAAGAATGAGGTGATCTTGATTGCCAAACTTCAGCATCGTAATTTGGTGAGAACTTTAGGATGTTGTATTGAAGAAGAGGAGAAGATGTTGGTCTATGAATACATGCCAAACAATAGCCTCGACTTGATTTTATTTGGTAAGCACGCTCTGATTCTGCTTCTGAGGTTCGCATTATCTAGCAGTAGACTGCAGGCGCTCGGTTTTCTATTTCATATCGTGTTTTAATCATGCAACTCCACAATATGTTTTGACAGACAAAACAAACAGTATGTTGCTCGATTGGCAAAGACGTTTCCACATTATAAATGGAATTGCAAAGGGACTATTGTATCTTCATCAAGATTCAAGGTTGAGAATCATCCATCGAGACCTCAAAGCTAGCAACGTATTGCTAGATGCGGACATGAACCCTAAAATATCAGACTTTGGCTTAGCCAGGAGCTTCGGAGGAAACCAAACTGAAGCTCAGACGAACAAAGTTGTCGGAACATAGTACGAAGCTCAACATACTAGCTTATCAAATTCCTATTTTCACCTTCTAACTTCAATGTTTCTGTCAATACCCTGTCACAGCGGATACATGTCTCCGGAATATGCAGCAGATGGGCTGTTCTCAATCAAATCCGACGTATTCAGCTTTGGCGTCCTTGTGCTAGAAATTGTGAGTGGAAAGAGAAACAGAGGATTCTTCCTAAAAGATGACAATCTCAACCTCATTGGACATGTAAGTACTATGTTATTTTATCCAGCCAGCCAACATTTGTAGCTACGAATCCATCATCTAAACCATTTGCAAACTTGGGACAGGCATGGAGACTCTATACAGAAGACAGCTCAAGCAAACTAGTCGACCCTTCTCTCGGCGATTCATTTCACACGTCTGAAATGCTGCGCTCAATCCACGTGGGACTATTGTGCGTGCAAAATTCCCCGGAAGACAGGCCGAGCATGTCCTCTGTTGTTTTCATGCTCGGGAATGAAGTTGAACTGCCTCAGGCTAAGCAACCTGGTTTCTTCAGAGAAAAAGATGTTTTCACAGGCCAGAGTTCGAGCAGCGCAAACGCAGCAAATTCGGGGAATCAAGTTACAATTACAATGCTCGAGGGCAGATAGGAACAATTGCACTCCTGTTCTTGCCTTCATCACACTACTCATCCATTATTTTCTTCTTCTTTATATATATATATATATATATATATATTTTTTTTTTTTTTTAATTTATGTAAAATAAAGATATCAAGTAGTAACTTGTAACTCAGCAAGTTATAATAACTCCATCCGTCCCAAGAAAAGAATCCTGTTTGTAGCGTTAATAATAATTATCTACTTGTGCTTCAACTTTAACACAAAACAACTAATTTTAAGCAAAAGTTAGAAGCACCCCATGATATTCTTTTTCCAGCTTCTTGTAAACAAATTGCCACAACTTATACACATGAAGCTAACTACTTTTGCAGCTGTATGAATCCACTCTCTGTCCATCAAGAATTATTTCATACAAGGAAGATTAATCTGACAAAATTAGAGCCTTAAGTTAATGTAATGGAACCTATCTGCCCTCAGGCAAGGTAATGGTAACATGATTCTCTGAATTTGCTGCATATGAGGTACTGCTGTTCTGCACACCAGAAACACCTCTTTCCGTGAAAAAGCCGGGCTTCTTAGCCTTCGGCAATGCAACTTCATTCCCCAGCATGAAAACAACCGAAGACATGCATGGTCTGTCTTCCGGACATTTTTGCACGCACAACAACCCCACGTGTATTGAGCGCAGCGCATCAGACAAGTTGAATGTGTCGCCTAGAGAAGCGTCGACTAGTTCGCATGAGCTGTCTTCTTTGTACAGCGTCCATGCCTGTCCAAAATTTGCCATGGTTGAGATGATACATTGTTAGCTACACATGTTGGCAGAGATAACATTACTTACATGTCCAAGAAGGTTGAGATTGTGTTCTTTGAGGCAGAATCCTCTGTTTTTCTTTCCGCTCACAATTTCTAGCACCAGAACTCCAAAGCTAAACACATCAGATTTGATTGAGAACAGCCCGTCTATCGCATACTCCGGCGACATGTACCCACTACAACCGAGGTTTAACAGCAAAAATGATGTTACAAGATATGAATGGGAAATAGATGAATCGTTACTTATGTTAAGATTCTTACTATGTTCCAACAACTCTGTGCGTTTTAGCTGCAGTCTCGTTTCCACCAAAACTCCTAGCTAGTCCAAAGTCTGATATTTTCGGGTTCATGTCTGCATCTAGAAGTATGTTGCCAGCTTTGAGGTCTCGATGGATAATTCTCAACCGGGAATCTTGATGAAGATACAATAGTCCCTTTGCAATTCCATTTATAATATGGAAACGTTTTCTCCAGTCCAGTAGCTTACTTTTAGTTTCATCTGCAAAAATTGATTAACATCGCTGATGGATGATCTTTTCATCTTAGTTGATAGTTATGTAGTAAAAGATTCAGAGTGCTCACTGAATAAAATCAAGTCAAGGCTACTGTTAGGCATGTATTCATAGATCAACATGTTCTCGTCTCCCTCGGCACAACATCCCAACGTCCTCACCAAATTGCGATGCTGGAGTTTGGCGATCAATATCACTTCATTTTTCAGTTCATTGACTCCTTGTTTGGAGGTTTTCGACAAACGCTTTACTGCAATTTCCTGTCCGTCTCCCAGCACGCCCTACAACCAAAACTCAATAAAATGTTGCAACTTCAGTCATGTTTCTACAACAGATTTCTGTGATTTCCACATAATAGCCGGCTGCATAAAGATACAGAGAAATCATAGTAATATACCCAGTAAACCGGTCCAAATCCACCCTCACCGAGCTTGTTCTTATTTGCGAAATTATCTGTAGCTTTCAAAATCATGGATAAGGCAAAGAACGGCAACTCAGCTTCTTTGCCATGAGTTGTACTAAACTTCCCTGCAAAATTGAAGATGAAACCTTTTTTCCCCATAATTATAGACATTCTTCAGAAAAAATACACATCTTCTCACCTTCTTTGCTCGTATTTGAATTCGAATTCTTCTTCTTCTTCTTTTGAGCATAGAATAAAATGAGGATAATGCACAGAAGAACTATTCCTGCCACTGATGTTACACTTGCAATGAGTGTTCCTCTTTTTTTCCCTTTAGAGAATACAACATTTTCTACCAAAAAAGACAACAACAAAAAAAAAAAAAAAAGAAAAAAAAAAGAAAAAAAAAGAGAATTAAGATTCTGAAAGCACATGGGACATATACAAGTACCAAAACGTAGGTTCTTACCTCTCTCTGCAGAAGACATTCTGATGTAAAGATCTTGCCCACCTGCAGGTAGAGTTCTCATGTCAACCAGCTTCCCATGGTAAAACAAGCATCCGCTCCCCGATCCACTGATGTTCAATCGTTTGTACGCAACACATGAACAGTTCCTCGAGCATTCGACCTCACAGTCTGCAAGCATCACTATCTGTTCATCATAAGTTGAGTTTCTTGAGTCTGGCAATTTAATACCAGAGTACTTCAAAAACACATCATCATGACAAATCAGCGGCGTCCTTCGAACGCATCCACTCGACCAATCTGCACTACTCCAACTCTCAGGATCTGTCTGCACAAACCTGTCGAGACATCCACAGGGCGGAGAGTTTGCTACGCTGCAAATGCCATATGCACCGCACACATTGTAGTTGTCACAGCTGTCCACTGGGACATTGTTGTAGATGACCCAATCCTGGGTCCGATTATTCCACGTCAAGCGCGATGAAACCCCGTTTGGGTTCAATGTAATCATGGTCAGGACCGATGGCTCTACAACATCTACTCTATAATTCACCCCATCCTTGTTCACCACCACCGTTAACCTGTATGTGCCATCGTCACCATTTATTAGTGAATCCCCACTCCATCGGAGCCCGTCCCAGGGCCCGATTCTGTAGAGGTCAGCTTCACCTCTTCTGTTGAACATTTGTGGATAACCAGTGGGATCCAGGTGGGCTGTAAACTCACCAGGGCCTGGATCATCTCTGCTCCTCCATGACGAGAGATAAGTCTCCACCCCGGTTACAAAATTCCATCCGAAGCTCATGCCGGGTAAATACGTGTTGGATGGATAATCGAAACTCTGCCAGAGGAAATTCTCCGGCCTATCATCATTTGCAGCCTTCAGAACGAGATTTCCCGAGTCAAATAATTGTGCAGCAGGGTTTCCCACTGATCTTGACGCATTCGATGACCATACGGCGACGCCATTAGTGTGATTGAACAGGGCCAAGATTCCAGGCTGTGTAACCCTCAAGACACCTGAGTTACTAGTGAGTGGAGCTTGACTGTTGGCAACCCAAACATATGTCCTAACTGTGATATTCTTGTACCATATGCCAAGATAACGCCGATCTGTCGAATTTCCGGGGCTGAAGAACCCGAGTTCGAAAATCCCACCTGATGAAACCAGTGTTTCTCCATCTGTAATGCTCTGAGAAGTGTCTATAGTATCGTTTTCAGAAGAAACAGCAGGGAATATCAGAGAGCATACCAACAAAAAGAACAAGGAGCTTTTACGAAATTCATCCATGGACCACAGTGATAAAACCAAACGCATCTACTGAAAGAGAGGAAAGTACTACAAGAAATGAAATTGATTTCAGAATTTCATTCATGAGTGAGCTGGGATACAAGTATATAAATACAGCTTCAGGCGGTTATCAAACTTGATTAACCACTAAACAAAATAAGATATAGTTTTCATGACATGGTAGAGCTGACACGTCACTGTCCAAGTCATCAATCATGTGACATGCTGTTAATTTTCAGCCAATCATTTGATTACATATATCTTCTTCTTCTATCTTCCATCAGATTTCTCACAAGGTTTCATACAGCAGCACGGAATATCGAGGAGCCTGTGCTGCTCTAGGGCAGATATAGGGGTATTAATTTCTGTTTTAAAAAATAATATTTTTTATAATTTATTTATTATGTCTTTATATTTACTAGTGTAAGATCACTACGTTGCGTGGATATATATATTGCTAATTGTGACTGATCAACTCAATTAATAATTTATATACTTAGTGTTAGGTTTAAATTAAAATTCGTAGTTGTTGTGATATTTAACCTACTTGTAGCGACTAATAATATTTATTATTAGAATCAACGTAATTCAGGATTAATTGAATTGAACGTGTGAATTTGATAATCTGCCTACCCTATTACAACAAATTAAATCCAAATAGCGTATTTTGGACTGTTCAATTAAATAGATTAATTAGAGAGTTTATTATAGTTAATTACACATAAAGAATAAAACAAATCAACGAAGCTTGTTGTTGATTTAGGGGTAGGAATTCCACAATTAAATTGATAAAGTGTCGCATAATCATATAATTTGGAATATAAGAAAAATTAAACTGCAAACCACAATTACTTATTATATATATTATTGTTTACTTGCTTGGTTTTATTCTATTAGATTTTATTGATATTCTATTGATTGGTAAGATCAAATCAATCAAAAACCCCCTTTATTTATTATAGTAAATTAACATAAAAAGTAAAAATAATTCAACCATTATTTATGAAATCCACCTTTACTTCCTACCACTATAAAATAGTAGAGAAAAATAAGATAAAATAAATTTGATTAATTTTAACGTGCTCCGACAGCACGGCAACAATAAACATAAAATTGATCATTAATAACCACAAATCCCTTCAAACATTAGTCACACGTGAGGTTATTTATTATCATAACATAAGATACAATAATGAAAAATAGTCTCTGTTAAATTTAAATGGAATCATAGTGTCAGAGAATCTAGGAATTAAACATATTTAATCAACATTACTTTCAATAAGGATCTCTGCTTCCAGTACATGATCACCCAGTCCACCACATTATTTCGTTTTATATGATAAAAACATTATACATTTAATTTTATTTAATATGATTTTATAACATTTTTTACTTTATATTTTTAATACATACAATATATTTGGAATTTGTTTTTCGAATTTTGGAGGGTCCGAATCTGGTCTTTCAAATTACTTGAACACAAATATTACTTTTTAGATTTCATTTGTGTTTAATTATGCTGTGTGATTTTATCTCTTTTTTATAATTTTATATTTCATATCTCTGTAATTTTGTGTATCCTTATTGATTTTATCTTATATTTATAATTTTTGTGTAGTATTTTAAATCTCATAATATTTATTATTATTATTATTATTATTGAAATTACACATCTTATTATTTAGAATGTTTATCATGTGCAATTGAAATTATTTTACAATTAATTTTACTTAGATTGTGACTAAAAAAATACAATATCCAACTATAAAATCATACATAACAATTAAAACAAGATGAAAATAAATTTAAAAAAATTAAAAAAAATTATAAAAAAAGAAAGAAAAAGAAAGGACAGCGTCGGCGTTGTTTGCACCACAAGTAGGCGGGCGGTAGTGGAAAATAGAAAGTCCTAAAAAATGGCAACTGGACGACAATCCTCCCTATTGTCAACATTCATATTATTCTTTCTACATACAAAATACAATACCCACCAATCATTATATTTCCCTCTCGACCAATACTTTGACTTTATAATTTCCCGTTGACCCTCCCCCAAGATATCCGACAATTAATCTTAAAATAAAAAAACAGGAACCCAATAGATATTTTTCACTTGCGTAATAATTCATAATTTGTCGTACATCACAGGTTGGGGTCGCAAAATTGGCGCGGGAAACCACTCTTCTCAAGAGCACTTTCGGCTCAAATTTGGGACGTTAATGGTTTGGGTGTGCATAAGATCTGCACATGGGCATAGTTTTGATTTTGGCTTAGAAAATATCGGTTCTTGAAATTGAAAGGGGTGGAATCAATACCGAATCGATATATAGTCGGTTTCGATTCCGGTTCATTTTCTTTTACAAATTTATACTTGGAACCGCTAGTTTTAGGAACCATATATTTTGGAATTGGAACCGAACCGGTTAGGTTTCTATTCAGAACCGAAACCAGGTCAACATTTAAATCGAAGCGTTGACCGCCGATTCCAATTCAAAACCAAAGCCATGACCATATCTACATCAGATCCTTTGTTACACCAATACTTTTATTCTCTATTTTATAATAATCATCGTACAATATATATTAAATAATATAAAATAATACATATCATATATTAAAAATGTAAAACACCAAATGTTACCGTTACAATAAAATACGACTATGAAATACTTGTTTTAAAGACATTATAATATAAGTGTCTTAAAACTACACATTAGATCACATAATAAAATATGTTCAATATTTATATTTTTAAGGCAAAATGCTTTTTGAATCCCTCTTAGTTATTCCTAAATATTTTGAAAGGCTGCTTAGTAAGGTTTTTTTATAGGTTCATTAATTAATAAAAAATAATTTTGAAAGGTTCTCTTAATTTATTAAAAAGTAATTTATAGGTGATAGAATGTAACAAAAATGGTCATATTTGTTAATTTATTGATAAATTTGTAAATGTCCATCACTTTTTATTTGAAAAAAGATTTTGTAATATTTCACACTATTTCTTTTTTTCTTCTTTCTTCATGCTCAATAAAAAACTCAAAAGGCATCGTTCATTTCTCTCACCTTACATAAAAGTTTTGGAGCACATCAAAATTAAATTTCAAAGAACGGGTTGAGGAACTTTTTACAAATATTCATCAATAAGAGGTTATTCAAAAGCGACACTTCTTGTTAAACATCGTATATATTGAAACATGAGATTAAACACTATACTATATACTCATCCAACTACACAATTGAAGGAAATTTTTTGATGGATTTGTAGTACAAGGGAGAAATAAAGTAGTCAAATTGCTTGCTATCTACCAGCAGGCAAGGTAATGGTAACTTGATTCTCGGAATTTGCTGCATATGAGTTGCTGCTACTCTCCACACCGGAAACATCTCTTTCCGTGAAAAACCCGGGCTGTTTAGCCTTCGGCAATGCCACTTCATTCCCCAGCATGAAAACCACCGAAGACATGCTTGGTCTGTCTTCCGGACATTTTTGCACGCACAACAGCCCCACGTGTATCGAGCGCAGAGCTTCAGACAAGTCGAATGAGTCGCGTAGAGAAGCATCCGCTAGTTCGCATGAGCTGCCTTCTTTGTAAAGCGTCCATGCCTGTCCAAAATTTGGCATGGTTTGAGAAGTTGAGATGAGACATTAACCTTTTTAACTAGGAATGCTAGCAGAGAAAACTATACTTACGTGTCCAAGAAGGTTAAGATTGTGTTCTTTGAGGCAGAATCCTCTGTTTTTCTTTCCGCTCACAATTTCTAGCACCAGAACTCCAAAGCTGAACACATCAGATTTGATTGAGAACAACCCGTCTATCGCATACTCCGGCGACATGTACCCACTACAACCGATGTTTAACAGCAAAAATTATGTTACAAGACATCATTGGGAAATAGATAAATCATAGCATATGTTGAGATTCTTACTATGTTCCAACAACTCTGAGCGTTTTAGCTTCCGTCTCGTTTCCACCAAAACTCCTAGCTAGTCCAAAGTCTGATATTTTTGGGTTCATGTCAGCATCCAGCAGTATGTTGCTAGCTTTGAGGTCTCGATGGATGATTCTCAACCTGGAATCTTGATGAAGATACAGTAGTCCCTTTGCAATTCCATTTATAATACCAAAACGTTTTCGCCAATCGAGCAACATACTTTTTGCTTCATCTGTTGAAACATACTGAGCACTCAGCATTTGCTTCTATAATTGATAAATATGAACTGGTGGATGATCTTTTTATCCTAGTTGAGAGATATGTAGTAAAAGATTCAAAGTGCTCACCAAATAAAATCAAGTCTAGGCTAGCGTTAGGCATGTATTCATAGATCAAAATGTTCTCCTCTCCTTCGGCACAACATCCCAACGTCCTCACCAGATTGCGATGCTGAAGTTTTGCGATCAATATCACTTCATTTCTCAGTTCATCGACTCCTTGTTTGGAGGTTTTCGACAAGCGCTTCACCGCAATTTCCTGTCCGTCTTCCAGCTTGCCCTACAAACAAAACCCAAAAATGTAAAACACAATAAAATGTTGCAGCTTCTATCATGTTTCTACAACAGATTTCTCTTATTTCCAGAGAATAGCTGGCTTTATTAAGATGAGGAGAAATCGTAGTAGTAATGTACCCTGTAAACGGGTCCAAATCCACCCTCACCGAGCTTGTTACTGTTCGAAAAATGGTCTGTAGCTTCCAAAATAGTAGATAAGTCAAAGAACGGCAACTCTGCTTCTTTGCCATGAGGTGTACTAATATTTTCTGCAAAATAGAAGATGAAACAGAGAACTGTTAAAACCCCTTTTTCTTAATAGAAATTCTTCAGCATCTTCTCACCTTCTTTACTCGTATTCTTCTTCTTCTTCTTCTTCTGAGCATAGAATAAAATGAGGATAATGCACAGAAGAACTATTCCTGCCACTGATGTTACACTTGCAATGAGCGCTCCTCTTTTTTTCCCTTTAGAGAATGCAACATTTTCTACTAAAAAAGACACACACAAAAAAATAAAAATAAAAATTTGAGAATTAAGATTCTGAAAGCACATTGGACATATATAAATACCAAGAACATACTCTTACCTCTCTCTGCAGAAGACATTCTGATGTAAAGATCTTGACCACCTGAAGGTAGAGTTCTCATGTCAACCAGCTTCCCATGGTAAAACAGGCATCCGCTCCCCGGTCCACTGATGTTCAATCGTTTGTACGCGACACAAGAACAGTTCCTTGAGCATTCGACCTCACAGTCTGCAAGCATCAGTATCTGTTCATTATAAGTCGAGTTTCTTGAGTCTGGCAATTTAATACCAGAGTACTTCAAAAACACATCATCTTGACAGTTCAAAGGTGTCCTTCTCACGCATCCACTCGACCAATCTGTACTACTCCAACTCTCAGGATCTGTCGGCACAAATCTGTCGAGACATCCACAGGGCGGAGAGTTTGCGACACCGCAAGTGCCGTACGCACCACACATGTTGTAGCTTTCACAGCTGTCCATCGGGACATTGCTGTAAACAATCCAGGCCTGAGTCCGGTAATTCCACGTCAAGCGCGATGAAACACCATTTGGGTTCAATGTAATCCTTGTAAGAACCGATGGCTGTACAACATCTTCTCTGTACTTCACCTCATCCTTGTTCATCACCAACGTCAACCTGTATATGCCATCGTTGCTGTTTATTTGTGACGCCCCAATCCACCGAAGCCCGTCCCAGGGCCCGATTCTATACAGGTCAACTTCACCTCTTTTGTTGAACATTTGTGGATATCCAGTTGGATCCAGGTGGGCTGTAAACTCACCCTGGCCTGGATCATCACTGCTCCTCCATGACGAGAGATAAGTCTCCACCCCGGTTACATAATTCCATCCGAAGCTCATGCCGGGTAAATACGTGTCTGATGGATAATCGAAACTCTGCCAAAGGAAGTTCTCCGGCCTATCATCACTCGCAGCCTTCACAACCAGATTCCCCGAATCAAATAATTGTGCGGCAGGATTTCCCACTGATCTCGAGATATTCGACGACCATACGGCGACGCCGTTAGTGTGATTGAACAGGGCCAAGATTCCAGGCCGTGTAACCCTCAAGACACCTGAGTTAGTTGTGAGTGGAGCTTGTCTGTTGGCAACCCAAACATATGTCCTAACCGTAATATTCTTGTACCAGATGCCCAAATACCGATTCCTGGAATTTCCAAGACTGAAAAATCCGAGTTCGAAAATCCCCCCTGATGAAACTAATGTTTCTCCGTCTGTAATGGTCTGAGAAGCATCTATGGTATCAGCTGCAGAACAAATTGCTTGGATTATAAGTGAGCAGATCAACAAAAGGGGCAACAAACACTTTCGAAATTCATCCATGGCTATCACATTATGATATTTCTGAAGATAATTCTTTGTTATTTCTACTGGGATGTATGGTTACAAACCATAGCAAGTAGAGGAGAGTGGCAAACTGGCAATGGAAGAGGAAAATAGGGGAGAAGGGTGGGCCCGCTGTATGCCACCTTTGACTAATGCAGTCGTGGTGACTTGGAATAAGGCCATACCACCAATAATATAGATTCGGAATTTGCGATCACATATACGTATTGTCGTCTATATATTGTTTATATATATATATATACATAAATTGTTATATTATAAAAATAAGCAATTTGGAAGAAATGTATGGGCAATTGCATGGGGTTATGAGCCCACCTTTTTGGACTAAGGATCCTCCCACGTCCCCACAAAAGGTTGCCTTCTTTTCATTTTTCTTTCTTCCCCTTTCTTCTCATTATATTATATGTATACAATATTTTGTATAATTTACAAATTGAAATAAAATAGATAAATACAAAAATAATTTATTTTTATTTCAGTAAAAATAACAAACATTACAATCTTTAAATATTAATGAATTGTGAGTTTTTAATAATTTCATTTTTAAATAATTATTAATATCATTAATTATTAAAGAATTGCAATAAACATATCAAAAATATATTATTTTGAAATTTAATTTTATTTTAACAAATAAAATAATATATATATATATATATCAAAATAGTAATTTGATAATTTTCCAAAATGACTTACTATTTTTAGAAAGCCTAACCATCCAATCAATTTTTTTACTTTTTCTTTGTTTCGTCAATGTAATTATTCAAAAATTATAATATTTTCGTCTCACTTCCCTTTTTATGAAAATAAATCAAATTAATCTTCTTTTCATGATCTCAATTTGATATCTATATGGCATATATAGAAATAAAATTATTCATTTCTAAATATAAAATATTTTTCATAAATTTTGTGGTATATTTTAATATTTAAAATATTTTATTTTAAATTTGACATATACTAAATATTGGATTATACTTAATAACATTTTCATTTGGATTGTCTAATCCTAATAATTTTTTATCATATGTGTCATAAACACCTTCGACTCGACCAAAATAAATCCTTGAAATGAGTGTGCTCGAACTTACAAGACATAAACGTGGACAATTTGAGATATAGGTAAACATTGAATTAGTGGGCAAAATGTTACTATTATTAACAATCCTTCATAAAAAAAGTAAATATATATCACAGGACTTACAAAACATAAACGTAGACAATTTTTTTTTCCTTATATAAGGCGACATTTTATATTTCTCCAACAATAACTTGCTTCCAAGAAATGTTAAATTTGAATAATATATTTTCTCGAACTTCTTTTTCTAAATAATTAAATAAATAAATATTTCAATAAGTATTTTAGTTAATGAATCTGTCCTAAGCGGAGGAATCTACGTCAGGCGGCGCCCCCAGTTTTGCAAAACCATTCGGAGAAGTTTCAATTATAGATTATTATTCCCCACCCCCAACTTGAATAATTAAATTATTATAGCTCAATGATTTATTTGATTTTATTTTAGTTTTTAGTTAAAATATTTGGAGTCTTAATGCAATCCAATATTTTGAATGGTACCATATAGACGCGAGAACCGGAACCTCCGGTCAACGGTTCGGTTCAACCGTTGACCCAGTTCCGTTTCGGTTTGGAACCGAATAGACGCGAGAACCGGAACCTCCGGTCAACGGTTCGGTTCAACCGTTGACCCAGTTCCGTTTCGGTTTGGAACCGAAATACGGTTTCGGTTCCGGTTCTCCTATTCTTGGAACCGAAACCGTCGGTTCCGAACTGGCGGTTCGAACCGCCGGTTAGAACCATCGGTTTCGGAACCGCCAGTTCCGAACTGGCGGTTCCGGTTCCCGGTTCTCGGTTCTCGATTCCCGGTTCTGCCCATTTGAAAATATAGCCTTTGGAGATCAACGGCTGAGATTAAATAGCAGTTGATCTTCAACGGCCTAGATTGTGTGACCGTTGGGAACCGGCGGTTCCGAACCGGAACCGGGAACCGGCGGTTCCCAACGGATCCCTTTTTTTTTTTTCCTATAAATACCCCTTCCTACTCATTTCATTTCACAACATCCAATATCTCTCAATCTCCTTCAATCTCTCTCAATTCTCTCTCAATCTCTCTCAGTCTCTCTCACATCTCTCTCAATCTCTCTCACATCTTTCTCAATCTCTCTCAATCATCTTTATATTCTTTATCTTTATCAATCTCTCTCAAAATGTCGAGCTCTAGCCAAAGAGGACGTGGAGGTAGAGGATCATCTTCTTTATCTCGACAAGCAAAAGGAAAATCGGTTATGCCGACGAGTACAAGTGCCGGAACCGGAATGCCACCACCATCTCCTTTGGTTCCAAGATATCTCAATCTTGATGGTGAATATATTGAAATTCCGGTCGAGTGGCAAGAAGATTTTGAAGCTCAATTAGGTTTGTGTTTATTTTATAAAATACCTCTCTTAAATATTATTTTATACTTTTTTTTTAGATATCTCTCTCAACTATCTATGTTTAATAATTTATTATGATTATTGATTTAGGTGTACAAAACGAATCTAACGAAGAAGAACGTCTTCGAACTCAAGAGAGTCAAAGTTAAAGTACGCGACAAACTCAAAGTGGATGAGATGAGGCACTAAGATCGGATATCTTTGCCGTTCACTTCAAATGAGATATCTAAAATAATAAAGTAATTTGCAACTATTGCGGGGTGGAATATGTTTTTCAAAAAGGAGGAGGTTATGGCACGCTCAAAAAATATTTGCAACGTCTCCATCCCGACAAAGTCGGAAACGATCGGCGTCAAACACAAATACCACATGGAGGATTCACCGGATGTGGATCCACCGATGAATCACAAGGTACGGCTTCTTTATTTAAATATTCCGAACCTTAATGAGAAAATATTTATCAAAAATGGTTTGTGGCATGTCTTTAGCTTTTAATTTTGCTGAAAATGATTTGTATAAAAATCTTGTGTCACTATCAATGAACCCTCAAGTGTCCGACGTTTCACGTAGAACATTAGTTCGTGATATTGAAAAAATTGTAGGTGAATATAAGTTGGCTTTAACTGATATGTTTAGTTCTTTACAACAAAAAGTTTCAATTTGTGTGGATATATGGGCGGATCATTGGAGATAACATAGCTTTTTAGGACTTACTTGTCATTGGATAGATAATTCATGGACAATGCAAAAAAGATTACTAGCATATAGAGAATTTGATCAAACACACACGGCCACAAATATTTCTCATAAAATTCATACTATTTTGCAAGAATATAATTTAGTTACAATTTTTTTTTTAATTTCATTTGACAATGCTAGTGCTAATACTGCTAGTTTGCCATTATTAATTCAAAATTGTCAACCATCATTTAAGGGTAAATTTTTTCACATTAGATGCATGTGTCATGTTTTAAATTTGTGTGTACAAGATGGCATGAAATATTTTAAAGCACATATAGGTCCTATTAGATTAGCAATTGGACATTTAAAAAGAATGCAACTTTATGTAAAAAATGGAGAAAATTTTGTAAAGCATATGGTATGAGTGAACCCAAAAAAATCACTAAAGATGTGCCTAATCGTTGGAATTCGACATATAAAATGTTGAATTCTTCTTATGAGGTTAGAAATGAATTATGTACATTTTATTCACAAGAACAATTAGGCATTCCTTTATTTCCAAGTTCATGAGATACATGTGTTGAATTAATGTCTCTTTTAAACGTTTTTAAAGATGCAACAGAAGAATTATCCGGATGTTACTATCTCACTTCTTCTTTAGTTGTAGATCATTGTGTTAAAATTGCACTTATTTTACAATCATATTATTCGCATGATTCTTTACAAAATTGCATTGCAAGCATGAGAAGTAAATGGTTAAAGTATTATCAAGAAATTCCCGATTTATTTTTAATTGCAAAAGTTTTAGATCCTAAAATTAGAGAAGATGGTTTAGAAGAATTACTAACAATGTATTATGATGCATTATTTCCGGTTAAGGATGATGACACTCATAATCCGCATATAATTGTAGGTAACACAAAACAATTACTTTATGATTGTTTTTAAAAATATAAAATTTATTATGGTGATAGTTTAAATAGTGAAAGCGGTCACGAAAATGATAATATTGGTAGAGGTAGTTCGATTTTGGATCAACCCGAACATCATCAAGATCCGAACTTTCATCACCTTAATCAATATTATAGGTTCTATGATATTAGAAAATTAAAAAAACCTAGGAGTAATAGTTTTTATAGATACTTATCTATCTACTACTTTTGAAGAACTTGGATTTGATACACCTAACGAGCTCTTGAGATGGTGGTCTCTAAGAGCAAAAAACTTTCCTATTTTATCACTAATGACAAAGGAAATATTTGCGTGCCCGACATCCACTGTCTCGGTTGAACAAGCATTTAGCACCGGCGGTTACATTTTGGATCTTCGAAGATCCAATTTAAAGGTGGAAAATCTAGAAAATCAAGCTTTACTTCATGATTGTTCGAACGCCGAGGTAAGAAAACAAGAAGTAAATTTTGATGAAGACGATGAGGATGAAGATGGAAACGAGTATTCGACCACATCGGGAGTGATTGATTTATGCCACTAAGCCACTTCTCAAGCATCAAGGTAAGAGAACTACGTCGACTTTGATTTCTTAACTATGAGGATACGTAGGCAACTTAATTCTAAATTAGAAATTAAATTTTAATTTCTAATTTATAGTTAAGCTCAAGTCTTTTTTTTCTCTCTTCTATTTTTTTTAATATGTTGTAATTGAAAACTTGTAAAGTTGTAATCTCTTGTTAAAAGAAGTAAATGTTTTTAGGTAAGTTTATTTTTTGTTGTAATTTTGTATTTTTTATTTTATTTTATTATAAGTTGTAAAGTTAAATTTTGATTGTTGTAAATTTTTTTTTTTAAATGTAATTGTTTTAGTTAAGTTAACTATATATTCAATTCAATATCTTGTGATAATCAAATTCAAAAGACAAAAAATTAATTTTGAAAGTTGTTAATTATTTATAAAAAAAAAACCGGCGGAATCGGAACCGTTGGAACCGGCGGTTCCGGAACCGGAACCAGAACCGTAAATATGGCGGTTCGGTTCCGGTTCCACCCTCCACGGTTCCAAAAACCGGCGGTTCTGGAACCGAAACCAAAACCGTGGAACCGTGCCCGCCTCTAATACCATACGATAAATCAGTATTTTTATAATTATATCGGAAATTGAATTGGTTGAGTTATCGAGCGCTGATTCAATTAATCGGATCGGTTGGATCGTCGGTTCAATAAAAAATAAAAAAAATCTATTTTTACTTATTTTTTTGGTGTTATTAATCCCAAAAAAATCATCCAGTTATCTTTCTCACTGATGCAAAATCTTCGAGTTTAACATTATTAAATAACATAGAGTAATTAGGGTAAATAATGTAAATTATGAGAATCATCTATATATCTATATAATAATAAACTGATAGTTTCTATATTTGTTTCTCACAAATTTTTCTTTCCACAAATGGAAAGACTGATTTTTAGGAGATATTGTTATATTACTAACCAACAAGCAGTCATTTTAATTTTTATATTTTTATTTGTTAATGTTGGTAATGTTACTAATTATATCAAAACTATAAAAAATTTATATATCCTCATAATTACTTGATTTTAACAAATCAATTATGAATTAGAGACAAATTCGATGCTATATATAAAAGGAAAAATTGTTCACATTGATATATCAGATTTTATTCAATTTTCTTGATTTCAAAAGAAAATAATATATATTTGGTAATTTGATGATTGTATTTTGTAAATAAAATAATTAATGTTCACATATATTTTATATATAATATTTATATTCTTATCATAATCATGGTACATATATAAATTATTAAACATAATTATATATATATTATTTAAATGTTAATTTTATGTATTTATGAAATTTAATAATATTATATTATAATAATATGTTCCTGCATCGCATGAAAAAACATGCTACTATTATATTAAATATGACACTATAAAACTTTTTGTGTTGATCAATAATATAAAAGTAGACCTTAACATTCTTTTTTGCCATTAAATATTTATTTGACTAATATTTATATTTAGAATTTATGTGGTTTCGTCTTATGAGGTTGGTTATTATAGTTTTTTGTATTATATATACATATATATATATATAATTTATGACTTATAACAATTTTATTTTTAATAATTCATTATGAATCACTATAAATGATGATAATTTGTTTAAGTTAGATATAAGTGATATTGTAACTTTTGAATTTTTTTCATTTTCATTTGCTTAAAATTACATTCACTTTAAAAAAAAAAAAAAAAAAAAAAAAAAAAAGTAAAAATAAATACTAGAAAAATAAGAAAAAATTAACAAACAAGTTCGATAGAATAGAATGTTCAAATATCCATCATATTTTGATAAATTTATTTAATATCTTAGTGGTTTTTATTTTAATTTTTTTATAAGTCAAAATATATCTATCATTTGGCGTGTCTAGAAATGGGCACGGTTCCGGTTTCGATTCTGGAACCGCCGGTTTTTGGAACCGTGGAAGGCGGAACCGAAACCGAAACCGAACCGCCATATATACGGTTCCGGTTCCACGGATCTTTTTTTTTTTAGTTAACAACTTTCAAAAATAATTTTAGTCTTTTGAATTTGATTATCACAAGAGATTGAATTGAATATATAGTTAACTTAACTAAAACAATTACATTTTACAAAAAAAAAAAAATTACAACAATCAAAACTTAACTTTACAACTTACAATAAAATTATAAAAAAATAGAAAAGTTACAACAAAAAATTAACTTACCGAAAAATATTTACTTCTTTTAATAAAAGATTACAACTTTATAAGTTTTCAATTACAACATATTAAAAAAAAAAAATAGAAGAGAGAAAAAAAAAAGGACTTGAGCTTAACTATAAATTAGAAATTAAAATTTAATTTCTAATTTAGAATTAAGTTGCCTACGTATCCTCATAGTTGAGGAATCAAAGTCGACTTAGTTCTCTTACCTTCTTGTAAGAAGTGGCGTGACTCAATCACTCCCGGATGTGGTCGAATACTCATTTTCATCTTCATCCTCATCCTCTTCATCAAAATTCACTTCTTGTTTTCTTACCTCGGCGTTCGACCAATCATGAAGTAAAGCTTGATTTTTTAGATTTTCCACCTTTAAATTGGATCTTCGAATATCCAAAATATAACGGCCGGTCCTAAATGCTTGTTCAACCGAGATGGTGGATGCCGGACACGCAAATATTTCCTTTGCCATTAGGATAAAATAGGAAAGTTTTTTGCTCTTTGAGACCACCATCTCAAAAGGTCGTTAGGTGTATCAAATCCAAGTTCTTCAAAAGTAGTAGATAGATAATTATCTAATTCTTGATAAAGACTATTACTCCTAAGTTTTTTTAATTTTTTAATATCATAAAACCTATAATATTGATTAAGGTGTTCAATGTTCGGATCTTGATGATGATCGGATTGATCCGAAATCGAACTACCTCCACCAATATCGTCATTTCTGTGACCGCTTGCACTATTTAAACTATTACCATAATAAATTTTATATTCTTTAAAACAATCATAAAGTAATTGTTTTGTGTTACCTACAATTATATGCGGATTGGGAGTGTCATCATCTTTAACCGGAAATAATGCATCATAATACATTCTTAGTAATTCTTCTAAACCATCTTCTCTAATTTTAAGATCTAAAAGTTTTGCAACTAAAAATAAATCGGGAATTTCTTGATAATATTTTAACCAGTTACTTCTCATGCTTGCAATGCAATTTTGTAAAGTGTCATGCGAATAATATGATTGTATAATAAGTGCAATTTTAACACAATGATCTATAACTAAAGGAGAAGTGAGATAGTAACATCCGGATAATTCTTCCGTTGCATATTTAAAAACTTTCAAAAGATACATTAATTCAACACATGTATCCCATGAACTTGGAAATAAAGGAATGCCTAATTGTTCTTGTGAAAAAAATGTACATAATTCATTTCTAACCTCATAAGAAGAATTCAACATTTTATATGTTGAATTCCAACGATTAGGCACATTTTTAGTGATTTTTTTGGGTGCACTCATACCAAATGCTTTACAAAATCTTCTCCATTTTTTGCATAAAGTTGTATGTCTAGCTAAATATCCAATTGATAATCTAACAGGACATATATGTGCTTTAAAATGTTCCATGCCATCTTGTACACACAAATTTAAAACATGACACATGCATCTAATGTGAAAAAATCTACCCTTAAATGATGGTTGACAAATTTGAATTAATAATGGCAAACTAGTAGTATTAGCACTAGCATTGTCAAATGAAATTGATTTTTTTTTTGTAACTAAATTATATTCTTGCAAAATAGTATGAATTTTATTAGAAATATTTGCGGCCGTGTGTGTTTGATCAAATTCTCTATATGCCAATAATCTTTTTTGCATTGTCCATGAATTATCTATTCAATGACAAGTAAGTCCTAAAAAACTATGTTCTCTCCAATGATCTGCCCATATATCCGCACAAATTGAAACTTTTTGTTGTAAAGAATTAAACATATTAATTAAAGACAACTTAAATTCACCTACAATTTTTTCAATATCACGAACTAATGTTCTACGTGAAACACCGGACGCGTTTAGTGATAGTGACACATAATTTTTAAACAAATCATTTTCAGCAGTATTAAAAGGAAAAGACATGTCACAAACCATTTTTTATAAATATTTTCTCATTGTTGGTTTGGAATATTTAAATAAAGAAGCCGTACCTTGTGATTCATCGGTGAATCGGGAGAGTCCTCCACGAGATATTTGTGTTTGACGCCGATCGTTTTCGACTTTGTCCGGATGGTGACATTGCAAATGTTTTTTGAGTGTGCCATAACCTCCTCCTTTTTGAAAAACATATTCCACCCCGCAATATTTGCAAATTGCTTTATTATTTTGCATATCTCTTTTGAAGTGAACAGCAAAAATATCCGATCTTAGTGCCTCATCTAGTCCATTTTGAGTTTGTCGCGTACTTTGACTTTGACTCTCTTGAGTTAGAAGACGTTCTTCTTCGGTAGATTCGTTTTGTGCACCTAAATTGATAATCATAATAATTTATTAATCATAGATAGTTGAGAGAGATATTTAAAATAAAATAATATAAAATAATATTTAAGAGAGAAATTTTATAAAATAAACACAAACCTAATTGAGCTTCAAAATCTTCTTGCCACTCGATCGGAATTTCAATATCTTCACCGTGAAGATTGAGATACCTTGGAACCAAAGGAGATGGTGGTGGTAATCCGGTTCCGGCACTTGTACTCGTCGGCATAGGTGATTTCCTTTTGCTTGTCGAGATAAAGAAGATGATTCTCTACCTCCACGTCCTCTTTGGCTTGAGCTTGACATTTTGAGAGAGATTGAGAAAGATGATAAGATAAAGATAATTGAGAGAGATTGAGAAAAATGACAAGATAATCGGGAGAGATTGAGGGAGATTGAGAAAGATAACAAGATAATCGGGAGAGATTGAGGGAAATCAAAAGATAATTGAGAGAGATTGAGAAAGATGTCGGGAGAGATTTAGAGAGATTGAGAGAGATTGAGGGAGATCACACGATAATTGAGGGATATTGAGGGAGATAAGATATTGTGAAATAAAATGAGTAGGAAGGGGTATTTATAGGAAAAAAAAAACAAAAGATCCGTTAGGAACCGCTGGTTCCCAATGGTTCTTCAATCTCGGTCGTTGAAGATCAACGGCTATTTAATTTCAGCCGTTGATCTCCAACGGCTATAATTTTTAAATTCGAACTGGAACCGAACCGAACCGGAACCTGCTGAGAACCGGAACCGAACCGTTACTCCGACGGTTTCGGTTTCGGTTCTGGTTTGGAACCGAAACTGGGTCAACGGTTGAACATAACCGTTGACCGGCGGTTCCGGTTTGAAACCGGAACCGTGCCCATGTCTAGGCGTGTCTTTAGTTAATATGTCAAGCAAAATATGTCTTTAAAACAAAATTTTGCTTTTTCAACAAATTTAGTATTTCATAATTTTTTTAAAATATAATTTCTCAACTTAAACCATAAAGAAATATTTGGATTTGGATCAAGAGTCTCAAGTTGAGATTATAATTATATTTGTTTAATACCTTATAATTTTAAATTTAAAAACTCAAAATTCTCTAAATTAATAAAGTCGTAAAAATTAAACGAATTATTAATAAAAAGAAATAGTCGTGCATCGCACGAGATAAATTACTAGTATATTATATATTAACATTCACAAACAATAATTTTTATAAATATATAACTTAAAAAATTATATTAATACTCCATAAAATAGTATTTTCTATTTTTTTAGTTTTAATTTTAATTTTTTTTAAAAATATATAGAAAGTTTGGTTGGCCGATTGGATCAGTTTTGACCGATTATATCGATTTTGACCGTTTCAACTGTGAAAATGATTTTATTAATAGTTTGGACCGGTTCAGGCACCAATGTTCGGTTAAATAAGTTGAACTGGCCGGTCGAGTCCAGTTAAGAAAACATTGAGACAAATAATTTATAGTATGTTTGGTTTATATTTAAATGGATTATGGAAAATTTTAACTTTAAAATTATAAGATTATGAACTAAATTTGAAAATAAGTAATCTTTATTTATTTTGAAAATGTATAAGTACTACTGTAAATGTTAAATTAATAAAAGAATAATTCATTGTAATATTATATTAAAGGAGGCTGCCTTCTGTGTTGAGGTCAGCTCTGGTCTTAAACTCTTTGCCGACCCCAGAATCTCCCCTTGTACTCAACAAATAAAAATACATGATCTAATTATATAGTCTTTCTAAATATTGTGGCTTAAATAGTTGTTCCTTTATTCATGCAGCATGGTTGTCTATTAGCGATTCTCCCATGGCATTGCTGGATGAGTTTGTACAATTGTTTCCTATCTGCCCTTGGGCAATCCCATTGTTACTAGGTTCACTGAATTTGTAGCAATTGTACAAGTTGAACTCTCCTAGTGAAAACATATTTTTTCTTGGTTGGAGGCAATTCTATTTGATTTCCCAGTATAACCACGACAACATGTTTGTTTGGCCTACCGTCAGGACATTTTTACACCCACAACAGCCCCACGTGCATCGCGCACGTCAATTCATACAAGTCGAATGAGCCTCCCAGAGAAGCGTCAACTAGTTCGCAACATGTATCCACCGCGGCAAAGAAGATAATGTTGCAAGAAATCAATGGTTAATGGATAAAAAGGTTTGTTGAGCTTCTTACTATGTTCCAACACCTCTGCGCGCATTAGCTTCTGTCTCGTTTCCTCCAAAACTCCTGGCTAGGCCAGGATGTTGCTAGCTTTGAGGTCTTGACGGACGATTCTCAAGTTATGGCTCGAAATTTGTGGCGTATATATGTATTATTAGACATTCTACAATGAAATTTATGGCAATAGATCAAAGAGTTTTGTTACAAGGATGAAGAATCCAACAAAATTAGGTGAAGTATTGGGCTTTCGTAAAAACAAAATACAACCATACAAGTAAACCGATCAAGGAAAAGAAATTGATGTGGGAGAAAGAAAGTAGTAAGATGTTCCCTATCTACCCACAGGCAATGTCATGGTAACTTGATTCCCTGAACTTGCTGTGTTCGAGCTACTAGGAGTCTGCGTAGACGAAACATCTCTGTCCATGAAAAACCCGGGCTCTTTAGCATGAGGCAGTTCGACTTCATTTCCCAGCATGAAAACCACTGATGACATGCTTGGTCTATCTTCCGGCTTTTTTTGTACGCACAACAGCCCTATGTGGATCGAGCGCAACACTTCAGACAAGTTGAATGAGTCACCTAGAGAAGGGTCTACTAGTTTGTATGAGTTGTCTTCTTTGTAAAGTGTCCATGCCTATAAAATTGAAAGGGAAATGATGATACTTTTGGGCTACAAATGTATAATCTTAGTAACTAGGATATGGTACTTACATGTCCCAGAAGGTTGAGATTGTGATCTTTGAAGGAGAATCCTCTGTTTCTATTTCCACTCACGATTTCCAGGACCAGGACGCCAAAGCTGAAGACGTCGGATTTGATTGAGAACAACCCGTCTATCGCATATTCTGGAGACATATACCCACTGCAATAGAAAATTAGAATTAAAAATGTATGCAACTAGTTATTGAATCAATCTGCTCAGGTTCTTACTATGTTCCAACAACTCTGTGCGTCTTAGCTTCAGTCTCGTTTTCTCCAAAACGTCGAGCTAGGCCAAAATCTGATATCTTTGGATTCATCTGAGCATCTAGAAGTATGTTGCTAACTTTAAGGTCTCGGTGGATAATTCTCAACCTAGAATCTTGATGAAGATACAATAGTCCCTTTGCAATTCCGTTTATAATATTGAAACGTTGTTGCCAATCGAGCAACATACTTTTTGGTTTGTCTGTCAAAAAGAAAGACAATGTTTTACTTTCTAGTGCTGGATAACAGAATCCTCCAAGAAATTCAGTGTGCTTACTAAATAGAATCAAATCGAGGCTATGGTTAGGCATGTATTCATAGACCAACATGTGCTCGTCTCCTTCGACACAACATCCTAAAGTCCTCACCAAACTGCGATGCTGCAGTTTGGCAATCAATATCACTTCATTCTTCAATTCATCGAAGCCTTGTGAGGAGGTTTTTGACAAGCGTTTCACAGCGATTTCCTGCCCGTCTTCCAATGTACCCTAGTGAAGATTTGTGAAATGTCAAAGGCCGTGAGCATGTTCTTGCACATAATAACTTCATTGTGCAAATAAACTGTAGTAACATACCTTGTAAACGGGTCCAAATCCACCCTCGCCAAGCTTGTTATTATTCGAAAAATGATCTGTTGCTTTCAAAATTGTCGATAAACTGAAGAATTCCATCTCTGTCTCTTTGCCATGGCTTCCAGTAAATGGCCCTGCAACTTTACAACATAAGACACTGAAGCAATAACTAAAGGATACCATTTCTGATACTGTATTCGTACCCTTTTTCCTCATAATTCTTTCCTTTTTCCTCTTCCGAGCACAAAATATAATAAGGCTCAAGCAGACAAGAAGTATTCCCCCCACTGATGTCAAACTGGCTATGAGTATTACCCTTTTATTCCCTTTAGAATCTGCAACAATTCCAAATGAATACATGAAGTCGTGTTATGACAAGAATAGATACGACACATTCCTTCCGTTCCAAGAGAAGAAGAAACATGATTCTTATCTTGGGACGGAGTGTATAATTTACACACATACGCAATATATTCTTACCTAAATCAGCAGAAGCCAGTCTGATATAAAGATCTTGTCCATCTTGAGCTAGAGTTCTCATGTCAATCAAGTCCCCATGGTAAAAAATGCATCCACTTGTTTCTGATCTAACATCCAACTGTGTGTACGCCGTACACAAACAGTTCCTCGAGCATTCTACTTCACATTCTGCAAGGCGCATACTCCGGTTAGTATACGAGGAATTTCGGGCATCTGGCAATTTAATTCCTGGGTACCTCAAAAACACATCATCTCGACAATTGAAAGGTGTCCTCCTAATGCACCCATTCGACCTTGCTTTATCTTTCCACACAAACTTATCGAGGCATTGACAACTACCAATGCTGCAAATACCATATGCACCACACAGATTGTAACTATCACAAGCATCTGCCCCCAAGAAGCTGAAATGGTCCCAGGCCCGGGTTCCACGGTTCCATATCATGGTCTGTCCCACGCCACTAGGGTTCACTACAGCCCGGAAAACAATCGAACGGTCCACCATATTTTCCGTAAACTTCACCTCACTGTCAGTCATCGTTACCTCCCTGTCTACGGCCAATGGATAAATCGGGCTGCCAATGCTTACATTTGGCTGCCCACTGAAAAGCAGCCCGACCCAAGGGCCCATTCTTACCTGAACAGCTTCACCTTTTTTCATGAGTATCTGTGGCAGCCCAATTGGATCCAAGTGAAATGTAAACTCACCCGGGCCTGGATCGTCATGGCTCCTCCACGACGACAGGTAGGCCTCCACCCCGGTTACATAATTCCACCCTATGCCCATGCCGGGCAAAAACGTGTCGGATGGATAATCAAAACTCTGCCAAACGAAATTCTCCGGCCTGTCATCATTAGCATCCTTCACAACAAGATTCCCCGTGTCTAGTAATCGCAAAACTGGATTTCCGACTGATCTTGACGCATTCGATGACCATACGGCGACGCCATTAGTGTGATTGAACAGGGCCAAGATTCCAGACTGTGTAACCCTCAAGACACCTGAGTTTGTAGTGAGTGGAGCTTGTCTGTTGCCAACCCAAACATATGTCCTAACTGATGTATTATAGTACCAAATGCCGAAGAACCGATTCTTCGAATTCCCAGGACTGAAAAATCCGAGTTCGAACATCCCACCTGAAGATACCAATGTTTCTCCATCTCTGATGGTCTGAGAGCTATTTATAGTATCGTTTGCAGCTGAAACTGCATGGATTATCAGAAGGCAGATTACGAAAAATGGAAAGCGTTTTCTTAGAAATGATTCGTCCATGGCTGCAACTATCTGCGTTGAGTTTTTCACTCAGTAAACTAATATATCTGTATTGACGCCATTCTTATAACGGCATCACAGTTCACACGGCGGTCTAAAGCGTCCTAACTGTATTCGTTTCCCAAAGTAGTTCCTGGAAGCTCAATTTTTTTTTAATTTCTTTTACGTAAGTATTATTATATTATTTATTCATTAAAGTGGATAATATCTATAATTAAAAAGAGAAATCTCTTCTGGCGTTATGAATAATATATTAATATAATGGTTGACTTAGACTTGTCCATTATGTCTGCTTTGAATTTTTTGGATTCAATATTCAACAATTAATCAAATATTAGGACTTTATCTTAAAGGATATGTCTTGCTTTTTTTCCTAAGATTTTTTATTAGCAAGTAGCCGGCACTGTTAAGATTTGACTGATGTTATTGTCTATACACACACACACACATATATATAGATACATAGAAATAGAAGTTTGTAGTAGTATTATTGATGATTATTCCTCCTCCTTTGTTGTCCTGTCAATGCTTTTCCAAGCTAAAGTGACACGTAATTAGTTTCAAAACCGCGTTAGTTCCGGTTCCAAACTTAGCACGAAAAAAATGACGTGTAATAAATACATCTACAACACTCCTCACCTTGAAAGCCGTAAAAACTAAAACTTTTACAGCGTGACTTATTTTGAATTGGAGCGAGTAAAATAAGTTTCCGATTCCCGATTGGCAACCAATACCAAATCCACATTTCCCAGCGCTCTCTGTCAGTTGAAATCTCTGAGTCGTTTCTTCAGCGTGTCCATGGACTTCTTTCTGGCACTTTGCTTCGAGGCTCTGTTGGAAAGGCTGCCAAATATTCCATCAGCTGAATCCTTGTACTTCTCACAGATAGTAGCCACTTTTTTATAATCCAACATGTTGTAATTCTTCACTCTGATCACCGGATTCATAAAGTTCTCAGGCTGACTGCTCATCAGAAGGTTTATCAGCTGTCTTGCTTCGATCAAGCAAGCTCGGAAGCTTCCGTCCCGGTATATTTCATGCAATCCAGTCGAATGAAACCTCTCATCGGCGAAAGACTCCAACGCCTTCAAGTCCATGTTGATCGTCATGACTGCGTTGACGCTAAACCTCTTTATGCTATCGCTGAGGAAAGCTCCCACAATAGAGTTGGATATGTGCTCCAAAGCTCCACTCCCAACCTTGTACACAGCATCCAGAGGTAGAATCTGCTGAGCAGTGGACATAACTGTATCGAGATATATGACGACTTCATTTATGTACTCGTTTCCGAGCTGGGTTGCCTCATCGGATGTCCAGTTCACATTTTCTGTAAGTTTCATGAATTCGTCTAACTTGGAGTTGACAAGAGCCAAGAAAGCCAGATAAGCAGCATCCCTTGAGGTTTTAAGAACAATCTTGGCTGTTAAACCACCTTGAGGTCTTTCGATTGATCTGATTGAAATCCCACATTGTTGGGCAGCATGCTGGATAAAATAATCACAAGCCCTCTCCAGAACAGCTATATTAGCAGCAATCTGCATTGCCTGCGACACGCCAGTGGTGCCACTGTGAATCGTTTTAAGGAGGACTTCGTTCAGGACATCAATCAAGAGCTTGTCCAGGTACTTGCGAACAAAGTCAAAATAATTCATTTGCACCCCATAAGACAAGTAATTAACTGAATCCTTGATAAATGAACGAACAATTCGACAGCAGTCAGGCACCATGGAAGAGAAAGGAGCAATGTAAGGGAAGGCAGGCATTATGTCCGAGGTTTGAAGATGGAACAAGAGAACGTTTGCTTGGTAATCAGACTCCTTTTTCATCACCATTTGCTCATAAGTGTCGTTAGCAAGAATATCAGATAACTGCTGTCGACACTCAGCTAAAAGAAGATCGTGATACTTTTCACGGCTGCTGTTTAAGGTTTCAAGAATCAGGCCCACATCATAACCGTATTGTCTGAGTGTTGCTCCGAAGAGAGCCACATAGTCCTTGACAAGGAGGAGATGGCTTGCTGCATCCATATGGGAGAATTGTTCTTCCAAAACTGCAGTCACTTTAGCCACAGCTGTTTCCCACATTGTCTCAAGATCAGTCGCCGATAGCAGCCCGGTCCTCTGAACCCGATCTTCAACAATGAAATAACCAGCGATATGGGCCAGAAAGTTCTGATGTGATTCGAGGAATGGTGCTGATGATATCTGTAAGTCTGATTTCAGCTGCAAGAGCCGATTTTTGTTATAATATTCACGAAACTGTTCTTGAATCCCAAGACAATTGTGAATATGGTATGCTCGATAAAGAGGTGTGAGATCAAATTTTAGGACAGTATTCCCATCAATTTCTTCAACATCTAATGCATAGGCAAAATCTTCCAAACCCAAACAGCTCTGTTCCTCTGCTTTCCTTTGACGGGCCAACATGTCCTCGTCCCTCTGACGAGCAGACGCAGCATATCCAATAGCAGATTGCCCAATATCCTTGGCAGAACTCCTAATGTGAACTAGCCACTCATTAACTTCACCACACACCCTCTTCTCAATATGGGATTTGAGCAGAGGTATTCTCCTCCCTATCAGCGCCTTTAATGTCCTAACACGAATATTTTGCAAGTAATTTTTCTCAATCAGATCGACAGCTTTCAACGCGGGGTAAAACTGGCCTTCAGAGATGTGATTATTACACTTCACACAGAGATCCAAGACTTGTACGCAGTTTTTTGACATCTTAATGGCTTCAGTAACATTCTTTTTGATCGAATAAGATTCAAGAAGCTCTTCAAGCTTCATGAGCAGCGCGCTTCCAACCTGTTGCAACCGATAGTTATCACTTGACAGCTCACTTTTCAGCTCTTCTGCATCGACCAAGACACCACGTAGCTCATCCACTGCAACAATGAATTCCTCATAGTGGAGCTTGCAAAGATCCTCAATTTCGACTTCTTTCTTTTTAACCAAGAGTTTAAGCTGCTGTAAAAGAGCTTCGGGCTTCCCTGTCTCAAATGCAAGTGTAACCATCGGTCCCAAATCCTCTCCATTGCTGACCATGGTAGCAAGAACAGAGTCCTCACCAGTATCACCATTCTCAGTCACAGTTCTCCTAGTTTTCGAACTCATATTTGATACTTCTTGTCTAAAGCCTGTGCCAGTTAAAACCCATATGCTTCTTGAATACATAATCTATAAACTTCATACACAATATAAAAATAACAAACAAAGGCCATAAAAACCACAGCAAGGAGGAACGTACATGTAACTCTCTTAAATAAAAAAAAAAAAAAAAACTAACAAGGCAAAAAACAACAAGAAAAACTAATAAACATATCCCATTTTTGGAAAGAACATACGAAATTCCATTTGGGATCCATTTCCTTTTTCAAATTCTGCCAAATTAAATTCCAAACAGCAAGAGGAAAAAAAAAAAAAAAAGCAATAATAATAAATAAAAAAGAAACACAGTCTAATCAAGAGGGGTTTCACAGACTGAGAAAAATGAGAATACTTTCATCATGCAACTCAAAAAAACAAAATCAGTGTACATTTCAAAGAAAGAACAATATTACAGAAAGAACCATAGACAGCATGCAGCCCAGAAACAGTAAGCAAAAAAACGAAAAAAGTCCATTTACCTGAAAGAAAAGAAAAAAGAAAATTAATAACCCTCGATCCAGATCAAAATAAAGAATCAAATCCCAGAATTCTCTTTCCTTCTTCCTAGAAAATGCGCGGCGATACCTCTTCTTCCTCGTCCGACAATCTACGCCAATTCCTGTCAATTTTCTTTATGCATGTGTACTATGATATTAATATTCGGCGGGATTTTTCATTATTACTGCGATAATTAAATTAGGGAAAAGGGCACGGACATTCTCACTTGCTAGCAAAGACCAGAGTTAATGTTACTTGTACCTATGTTTGGACTTTCTTGATTAAGGTTGTTTCCACTGTCTTATATCTCACCATTAATTCAATATCAGAACCCAACTCATGACATTTGCATATCTGTTTGCAATTGTTGGCTTAGGCATTTTTATCTTCACAAGATTTAGCTCCCTAATTAAAAAATAAATAAAATAAAAAGAGTTATTTTATATACTAATGTTTTTAGTCCTTTATACTTAACATTATATTCCAATCTTATTTGTGAATGTCATTTCTCGGATTAAATTCTATAGTACCCATTTACTATAGTTAGTCAAAACTCTTATGTGCCCTAAAAAGATAAATTTATCTACAATTTCTAAAATACCTTTATTAAGCTTTTATGATTGTCAATTGTGAAAGTTCTTTCACGATTAATAAGGAAAAAAAGAGAAAGCAAGAAAAAGACTTTTATGAGAAAAAAAAAAAAAGAAGAAGATGGAGAGAAGGTTTCACACTTTTATGATTGATAAGGTTAAGAGAGAGCTCAGTTGGTTCCTGGGTGGCAGATTGCCCCAAGGACGCAGGTTCGAGTCCTGGCAGCCGCAGTGTGGGAGCTTTATCCCTCCAATGTGGGGGATAGCTCCTTGTGGGCACCAGGCACTGTTCCTCCCACCTAATGGGCCGCTGAGTTACCATGATTTAATTCCTCCACCAATCTCTGTCGGACCGGGAGGCGGGGGCCCTGGGGGCGAAAGAGAGAAAAGGTTCGCGAGAAAAAAAATAGAGAAAATTATTATTTGATGAGTAGTGCTAAGATGTGACGGTTTGTTGTTTTTAGTTAGGTAGATTTATTCAATTTTACTCATTATATATATATATATATGATTTTATATATAATAGTTATATCATTATCCTAATCATGCTACATTTACAAATTATTGAACATAATTATATATATATATATATATATTTAAAAATACTATTGTTATTCAATTCTTAAATTTAATAATTGTATGCTATAATAACATGTCCGTGCATCTTACGAGATAACTTACTTCTATATATAAAAAAGAGAAGTATTGTCTTAAATAGAAAGCATCAAATTTTCCGGCCTAAACTACATTTTATGTATGGTATCTATTTTTTTATGTAAATCTATATCAATATTTATCTATATATATAATCTCACGGGAGAACTTACTAGTATATATAAAAAGAGAAGTATTGCCTTAAATAGAAAACATCAATTTTTCCAGCTTAATTACTTAAACATTTAATTTGATTCATCCTTCTATAAATAATGAATATCATGTTTATGAATATTTTCATTGTTATTGATTAAAATAGATTGAAAAATCGGTCATTTCCTGCCCAATTCTTTTACTACAATTGTTTGATTCTTGAATAGTAGGTAAATTTTAATTTGTCTATTTCATTTGATATTATATAAATTATATATATTTTTCTTTTCATACAACAACATTAAAATTAGATTCTTTAAAATATTTTTTTTTGTAAATTCAATATTATTGTTGAGTTTATATGCTAGAATAATTTCGTTCACTATATATATATATCTTAAATATACACTTACAGTACAAAATATAATGAAAAAATATCTTATGTGCATCGCATAGGTCTCACGCTAATTTAGATTACATAAATTGGTTTGATCTAAAAATAAAAACAATTAATATTTACATGACAGAGTAATATTAATCTGAGCAATTTTATTTTCATCCAATTTAATGTTAAAAAGGAACATAAATTAAATTTTGAAATTTTAGACAACCACAAAAATTGAGATTCTTTTTTGACAAAAAAATTGTCACGAAAAGAAAAAAATGTTATGTGTTTCATTTCTTTTGAAATCAATTTAACACCTTTATATATAAATATAAATATATATATAAGAGAAATACCAACTAACTTTAGAAGCTAACAAATTTTAAGGTAGTTTTCTAAACATGAATATATCTTTTTATTAATCATATATAATATATTTTCAATTACTGAATAATAATTATATTATTATAGATATAAATATTTTCTTTAACAGAAAAATTGTCACAAAAATAAGAAAATATATTATACTGCCGGTCATTTTTGGATATATTTAACATCTATATCCATATATATATATATATATATTATATAAAGAGAAGTACAGACTAATTTTAAAAGCTAACAAAATTTTCTGTCCAAAGTAGCTTTTTATTTTTTTAAACTGTAAATAATATCTTTTTAATTATTTAATAATAATAACATTATTATTAATAGTAACTAACTACTCCATTGTAAATTAATAAAATTAATCTTACGGTTGAAAATTGGAAAGTGATTTTTGGATTATGAAGTTAATTTACATAAATTTTGGGACTCAATTTGTGAGATCAGATGGAGAAAATATAATGAATGGTGGTGGTATTGTTGTGGTTCCTAGTCGTTATGGAAGTGAGTTTGCCTTTGATGAAAATTGAAGTTGGTAGTGAAAAATAATATATCAAGAACTTATTTGTCTTTGCATTTAATGTTTGTTTGTCAATATTAGGTCACACCTTGGTGCAAATGTTGATTTTATTGGTAAGCTTGTATACAATTTTGTGTCTTCCTTTCTATATTATACGAGATTACTTTTTTCTTATATTAATAGTGTAAAAGCATATATGACACATTTATTTAAATTTTTATATTATAACTCCTTGAAATGTTTTCATCTTGGTTTGCTTAAACTTACATTCACTTTAAAAAAATAAAAAGAATTAAATTAAATACTAGGAAAATCAAAACATAAAATTAAAAAACAAGTTCGATAAAGTAGTAATGTTCAAATATCCATCAAATTTTAATAAATTTGTTTAATATCTTAGCGACTTTTATTTTAATTTTTTTGTATAAGCCAAACATGTCTATCAATGGTTGATAAACATAGGATTTACGTGCAATTTGGGGATTATTATATATAGTTTTTTAGGCAATTGTATGTACCTAAGTAATGAGTTCATCACGATGTTATTATATTTTGTTACGTTATGTGTTTGTTGAAGTTTTGACAGAAAAACAGATAATTAAGAATGTATTTACCACATCTCAAGTCACATGGACTGTGCTTATCTTCGTGATATAATCTTAACCATCACGATTTGGTGTTATTTGGGCATATCTTCTTGATTTTGTGTGATTCAGGTATATCTTCTCGATTTGGTGTGATTGGATATATTTTCTCATTTCAAACAGAGATACGGCGGCTATCAAAATCCTAGTAATTATGTATAAAAAGATGAGCTACATCAGATTATAGAGACATCATACAACACAATTTACAACAGATTGCAGGGTTATAAACAAGAATATAAAGGAGGATCAACCAACCAAGTCATGAGAGAGTGAGAGAGGGAAACGAAGATCGTTTGAGCTTCAATAATCTTCTTTTCTTTTGTTCTTTTTATGTTAGCCATGATCATCAATATGTTTCTCATGAATTTTGTATTGAATATGTGTGGCTAACATGATTCTGGAGAGTGCATAATTATTAATTCATATGTTTTTCTCTAATGATTTTATTTTTCTTTCTATATTTGTTTATGCTTCCTTAATTTGAATGTCGTATGAAATTATGTAACGACTAATTGTAAATGTGTAGTTAATCTATTATTGCTCGAGATGAAGTAATTGGTTAATGGATTAGAAATTCATAACATAAAACTTGCTAGATCGAGAGATTGATAAGTAATATGATGAGAATAGATCATACGCATAGTTGGGAGTTAGATAATGTCTTGAGAATGACCAGTGTTGTCTAATCTACTTTTGGATCTAACTCGAGAGAGAGGATCCAAATATTTTAGTGATTTTCATACAAATATAGGAATTAAATATGGCTTAATACATTAAAAGAAACTCATATGAGCCATATATTCTGGATGTCCCTGAAATCCATAAAATATTTGAATATATTTAGTTGTTTGACTTACTTTGTTATCTATTTCTTCTCTTTATTTGTTTTAGTTTATTTTATAAAACTCATTCCATTAATTGAATTCTTTAGATAAAGAAAAATATCATAAACAAATACTCAGTTGATTTTACAATATACAATCCCTGTCGATACGATACATGTTCTCACCATATTTTACTATACTTTACCTCGTCCACTTGCGAGTTGTATTTTAATTGAAATAAAATAGCGAACAGACACGTCATTAGTTAATATGTCTTTAAAATAAAATTTTCTTTTTTTCAAGAAATTTAGTACTTCATATTGTTTTCTTATTTTTAAATATAATCTCTCAACTTAAACCATAAACAAATATTTGGATTGGGATCATGAGTCTCAAGTTGAGCCTCTTAATCTTATTTGTTTAATACCTTTCCTTTTTAAATTTATACACTCAAAATTCTCTAAATTAATAAATTATACAAAACTAAACAAATAACTAATAAAAAATAAACTAGTTAATCCAAGCAAGATAGTTAACTAATGCTTATTTATTTATTTAGTCTCTAGATTGCAATATTTCAATATCCGAGCATTTTTTATGTTCATTTTTTAAAACCTAAAACTATGTTTGTTTTAAGCATGGCATGGAAAAAGTTTGATGTCAAAATACTCAATTTTTATTTGTTTGAGTTAAAATTTTTATCTATTATGCAATTTATTATGTATTTATTTCTTTATGTTTTATTAATTTTTTTCTCACAAACAAAAACTATGGCTATTCAACTTTATTTTCTACGACATTTAAAATTAAATCAGAGAGAAGTCCCTATAGTTCTCCTGAAGTGTGCTATACGGCAGGCTTTCATCATCAAAACCAGTGCACATCAAGTAATAGTAGCAGAAATTTGAACAAAGCTGTCGATAAATTCTGGGCAGCTTCCTTCCGGAAGAACACGAACCAGATTTAGATTTTTATTTTTATTTGTGTGTATAGAGTATAGGCACATTGACAATTTAATTAACCGCAATTATTGTCTTAATTAAACACATCTGACTTTATTGTCATTGGCTACCAACAATTTCAATACATAAATAAAAAATATATATATATTGTCGTTGATTTTAGGAGATGGATTGACTCCTTTTTTATGCTGTGGTAGAATTCAACTGAAATTTAAAAGAATTGTTGAATGAAAACCAGAAAGATCATGAATGAACTTCTAAAGAGATTTTTTTCCTTGTGGTCGATATTATTTTTCATATTCCATGCAGTTTCTGATGAGAATATTTCCAAGATATTTATTCAAAAATATACTAAGTGTATAAATACAAGGGGAAAGTGTAGGAGACTCTCAAACGTAAACAATGTGGGACAAGAATAAATACAAATACACATATATGCTCCTAATACTCCTAATATCTCAAACGTAAACAATGTGGGACAAGAATAAATACAAATACACATATATGCTCTCAATACTCCTAATACACCCCCTCAAGATGGTGGGCGATTAACGACACCAATCTTGTCCAATAAGAGACAAAGACAAGTCCTAGATAGCGGCTTGGTGAGTGCATCGGCAAGCTGATCGGCAGAGGAGACATGCGAGACATGAAGCTGAGCAGATTGAACTAACTCCCGAACAAAGTGATAGTCAATAGCAATGTGCTTCATCCGAGAGTGAAATACCGGATTTGCACACAGATACGTAGCCCCAATGTTGTCACAATAAAGAACTGGAGTAGCAGTGGACAGAGAAACGGCTAACTCAGAAAGGAGTGACCGAGTCCATTGGAGTTCCGCAGCAGCAGCAGCAATTGCTCGATATTCTGCCTCCGTCGAAGATCGAGCCACGGTCCGCTGCTTACGAGAGCTCTACGAGATGGGATTGATGCCGAGATAGATAATAAAGACACCAATGGATGTGCAGTCGTCACAATTACCAGCCCAATCAGCATCTGTGAAGCAATGAAGAGACAGAGGAGAGTCACGGCGTAGATGAAGAGCAAGATATCGAGTGCCATTGAGATAGCGAAGGAGACGTTTCACTGCCCCCCAATGGATCTCAGTGGGAGCATGCATGAACTGAGATAACTTGTTGACCGCAAAGACAATATCTGGCCTAGTAAGAAGAAGATACTGAAGACTGCCCAGAACACGATGATATAAGGAAGTATCAGCAGGCTTGCTACCATCATTGAGAGACAATGTGACATTGAGAGCAAGCAGAGTCTGAATCGGTTTAGCATTGAGCATATTATGCTGAGATAGAAGATCAGAGGGTGTATTTCCGTTGGGACAAGTAACACGAAGACGAGGTACGAAGAACCTCCATACCAAGAAAGTAGGATAAAGGACCAAGGTCCTTAATAGAGAACTGAGAAGCCAAACCATGCACCACACGAGTGAGAAAGCGATCATCACTGCCTGCAAGGATAAGATCATCCACATACACCAAGAAGTAGGCAGTAATGCCCTGGGCGTGATAGACAAAGAGGGACTCATCAGATTTACTGCAGGAAAAACCAACCAAGACCAAAAATGATCGAAGAGCATGATACCACGTCCGAGGAGCTTGCTTGAGGCCGTAAATGGACTTACGGAGTTTGCAGACGAAGGTAGAATGATTCGGATCAGTGAAGCCAGGAGGCTGAGACATATAGACCTCATCCGAAAGCGAGCCATGAAGGAAAGCATTGTTAACATCGAACTGTTGAAGAGGCCAATTACAGGTAGTGGCAATACTCAGAACAATGCGAATAGTAGCGGGCTTGACAACAGGGTTGAAGGTCTCAAAGTAGTCAACTCCAGGGCGTTGATGAAAACCTTTAGCAACGAGGCGAGCCTTATATTTATCAATAGAACCACCAGGCTTTCGTTTGATGCGAAAGACCCATTTGCAGCCAACAACATTTTGGGAGAAGACCGGAGGAACAAGATCCCAAGTACCATTCTCTTGCAAGGCAGTGAATTCCCGAGACATAGCCTCACGCCAACGAGAGTCAGCAAGAGCCTGGGTCATTGTAGAAGGCTCAACATCAAGAGACAAAGCAGATGTAAGTCCATACCTTGGATTTGGTTTAACAATGTTGTTGCGAGACCGAGTAACCATCGGATGGTGCGACGGAGGATCCAAGGAGAGCACCGGTGAAGACACAGGGCTAGGAGGAGAAGACCCAGGAGTAGGCGGTGGCAGGGGTGTATGTGTTGGCACAGGCGGCACAGCATCAACCACAGGAACGGAAACCAGCACAGGTGGAGGGACAGGGATAGAAGTAGAAGGAAGAGAGTCAGAGTGTGAGGAAGGAAGAGGAGAGGCGACGAAAAAGGGAAAGATATGTTCCACAAATTCCACATGACGAGAGGCATAAATTCTGGAGGACGAGCGATCAAAACAGAGATAGGCGCTCTGGGTGGGTGAGTATCCAACAAAGACACAAGGATGAGATCGGGTGTCTAATTTGTGAGAGGAATATGGACACAGCCAGGGAAAGCACTGACATCCAAAGACACGGAGTTTGGAGAGATTTGGTGGGTGATGAAAAAGTTTCTCAAAAGGAAGAAACCATATCAAGATCAACCTTGGGAAGACGATTAATAAGATAAACAGCTGTGGATATGGCGTAAGGCCAGTACTGAAGAGGCATGAAAGAGTGATGAAGCAGGGCAAGACCAGTGTCAACAATGTGACGATGGCGTCGCTCTGCAGCACCATTGTATTCGGGTGTATGGGGCGGGGCGGGATGGTGAGGTGAGTAATACCGTGAGACGTAAGGAAATGACGAAGAGCTAGGTATTCTCCCCCATTATCAGAGTACAGAGTCTTTATTTTTGTATTAAGAAAGTTTTCAACTTACTCTTTGAAGGCAATAAATGTAGACATAACATCAGATTTCCGCTTAAGCGGGTACAGCCAAACATACTTCGTAAAGTGATCAATAAAAATGACATAATATTTATAACCATCACATGATAAGAAGGAGAAGTCCAAACATCAGAATAAATTAACTGAAGCGGGAAAACAGAATTTAGAGAGGATTCAGTAAATGGCAGTTTGTGACTCTTAATGCATTTACAAGACTCACAACTAAAAACATCGGACTTATTTGTAGGTATATCATGACTAGATAGAGAGGAATGTAAAATCTTCGTGGATAGGTAGCCTAGGTGAAAATGCCAGAGAGAGAATGACTGTATAACCGAGGATAGAGCTGAGAGACGAGGTAGAGACAAAGCACCAACCGGCCACACATACAAGCCATTAACGCGCGGACCCTGAAGCATTACGTCCCCCGTACGACTGTCCTTCACCTGAAAATCAAAAGCAGAAAAAAGAACAACATCATTCTGCTTTTCTGCTGACAAAGTTTAGAGACGGATAGAAGATTCCTCGCCATAGAGGGAACAAGCAAAACATCTTGAAAATTAAGACAAGAGAAAGCGGGAAAAGCAAGTTGCCCAATATGGGAAATGTGGCAGTTTGTTACAGTCCCCTACTATCACATCATCAACGCCACCATACGGAGCATGCAAGGACAGGTTTGCCAAATCAGTGGTGATGTGGTGAGAAGCCCCAGAGTCGAGAATCCAATCAGAAGGCGATGGCACGGACGTAGCAGTGTGAGCAGAAGGATAGGAGTAGGCCGGGGAAGGTGGCTGACCCGACGGAGGAGACGGGGCTGCATAGGCCCGAATTTTCTGGGCAGCGACGTGCCGAGTGGCCATGGGTGCCACTTAGCTGGCATCGGTTCTGGTAGCCACGGCCCAGGTGATGGGCAGACGAGGTAGGGGCCGGCTGGAACCGAGAGCCACCCGTAGACCAGTGGGACGAGGCATGGCCTCGCTGAGGATGCTGGGACGGAGAGCGGCCTGGTGCAGCAGGGGGATGTCGAGAGGAGGCAGACGTAGGGAAGGCAGTGGCAGGGTGGTTCGACGTGGCTGCCACCCGGGCCGCTTGTTGGGCCTCCGTACTAAGCAACTTGTCCAGAAGTTCGTCGAAAGAAACGGGTGTATCCCTGGCCTGTATAGCGTTGCTAATCTTCTTATACGAGTCATCAAGGCCGTTGAGCACCTTAAGAACCAAGTCCTCCGGATCCATGACCACACCGAGAAGCGAGAGTTCATCAACAACTCCCTTAATATCAAGCATAAAAACAGAAACCGAACGTGTACTTCTCACCGGATTGTGAATTCGATTCTTGTGCGCAAGAATGCGCCCCCTTGACGATTTGCCGTAGATGGAGGCGAGAGTCTCCCATGCCCCACGAGAGGAAGTGGTGGCAGTAGACATGGGCACGGTTCGGCGGTTCCGGTTTTGGTTCCGGAACCGCCGGTTTTCGGAACCGGGGAGGGTGGAACCGGAACCGAACCGCCATATACACGGTTCCGGTTCCGGTTCCGGAACCGCCGGTTCCACCGGTTCCCGGTTCCGCCGGTTCTTTTTTTTTTTTTTTTTTAAGATTTGTTGGGAACCGCCGGTTCCCAACGGCCACATGATCTGGGTCGTTGATCTATACTTTTGAAAGCTCAGAACCGGGAACCGGAACCGGGAACCGGGAACCGAAACCAGAACCGGGAACCGAAACCGGGAACCGGGAACTAGAACCGCCGGTTCGGAACCGCCGGTTTCGGTTCCAAAAAAAGAAGAACCGGAACCGAACCGTATGTAATACGGTTTCGGTTCCAAACCGGAACCGGAACCGGTCAACGGTTCGAACCGAACCGTTGACCGCCGGTTCGAACCGGCGGTTCCGGTTTGGAACCGGAACCGTGCCCATGTCTAGGTGGCAGCAATGAAGGGAATAAGAGTGGGCGAGATGGATCCAATTATGGCCGAGAGTATCAATTGGTCTTGTCGAACCCATTGCTCATGAAGTGGATTCGACTCATACTTTGTGCCAACAAGAACAGTAGATGATGGACAAGGGTACGTACCATCAACATAACGGTAGAGATCGTAGCCGAAGAGGAGAGTCCGGATTCGAAAACTCCATGCGACGTAATTGGTAGAGGTAAGTTTTAGCGGCGCCTGGGCCGCGATGTTGAAGGAGACGAAGGGCAGTGGCGTGCCGTCGGCAGTAACAACGAAGAGAGAAGACGACTGCATGGGGTTGGAAAATGCAGCAGCGTGATGCGGCTACACGAGGGATTGCATGAGGCGGGTGGGAGGTATGAACCAGAGGAGCAGCGGCGTTGCAGTAGGTTCGTGGGAACCAAGACTGGAACCGAAAAAAAAAATTAAATAAAGGATCAAGGAATTATGACGGATGCCAAATTATGCTATGATACCATGATGAGAATATTTTCAAGATGTTTATTCATAAATATACAAAGTGTATAAATACAAGGGGAGAGTGTAGGAGACTCTCAAACGTAAACAATGTGGGACAAGAATAAATACAAATACACATATATGCTCATAATACTCCTAATATCTCAAACGTAAACAATATGGGACAAAAATAAATACAAATACACATATATGCTCCTAATACTCCTAATATTTCAAACGTAAACAATGTGGGACAAGAATAAATACAAATACATATGCTCTTAATACTCCTAATATCTCAAACGTAAACAATGTGGGACAAGAATAAATACAAATACACATATACGCTTCCAATACTCCTAATAGTTTCTGCTGCAACTGATACTATAAATAGTTCTCAGATCATCAGAGATGGAGAAACGTTGGTTTCTTCAGGTGGGATGTTCCAACTTGGGTTTTTCAGTCTTGGAAATTCGACGAATCGGTACGTGGGCATCTGGTACAAGAATGTTACAGTTAGGACATATGTTTGGGTTGCCAACAGACAAGCTCCACTCACTAGTAACGAAGGTGTCATAAGGGTACTCACACAGCCTGGAATCTTGGCCCTCTTCAATAACACTAATGGCACCGTCATATGGTCTTCAAATGTGTCAGCATCTGTAATAAATCCAGCTGCACAGTTGTTAGATTCAGGGAATCTTGTGGTGAAGGACACAAACGATGATAGGCCGGAGAATTTCCTTTGGCAGAGTTTCGATAATCCATCCGACACTCTGTTACCAGGCATGAGTTTAGGATGGAACTTGGTAACAGGGGCGGAGATCTACCTATCGTCGTGGAGGAGGAATGATGATCCAGCTCCAGGCGAGTTCACGATTAACTTGGACGTTTCCGGAACGCCACAGCTGGTTCTGAGAAGAGGTGAAGCTATTCGGTACAGAATCGGGCCCTGGAATGGGCTCCGATTCAGTGGAGGCCCATCCATAACAAATCGTACCACAATTTATCTTGGGCGCATAGACGGGACAGTAGTGATGAATGACAATGAGGTGAGGTATACGGAGGACACAGCAGACCATTCGCTCGTCACCTTTGCTAGAGCGAATGTGAATGGATTCGGACAGCGCTGGACGTGGAATAATCGGACACAGGATTGGAACATTATCACAAACATACCAACAGATAATTGTGATAGTTACAATTCCTGTGGTGCAAATGGCATTTGCAACATTGTAAATTCACTGCCTTGTGGGTGTCTCGAGAAATTTGTGCCAAAAGTTTAAGAGATGTCGGAGGGGTGCATACGAAGGGCACCGCTGATGTGTCAAGATGACGTGTTTTTGAAGTACTTCGAGAATAAATTGTCGGACGCCCAGAATTCCAGGTTTACTAACCAGAGAATGAGCCTTGCAGAATGTGAAGTTGAATGCTCAAGGAATTGTACTTGTACGGCCTACACACAGCTTGATATCAGAGAAGAAGGAAGTGGATGCCTTTTTTACTATGGGGATTTGATTGATATCAGAATGGCCTCTACGGAATTAGGTAAGTAATATCTTGGGAAAACTATAGGGTTGCAAACGAACCGAATCGAGTCGAATATCAGGTATTCTACTAGTTAGTGATGATATAATAACAATTATGTTTGAATTGTAAATGTTGCAGTTTCTAAAGGGAAAAAAAGAGTGATACTCACAGCGAGTTTTACATCAGTAGCGGGAATAGTTCTTTTGTGCCTCATCTTCTTTCTAATTTTTTACTCGAAAGAGGAAAAACGTCAATACAAGGATAAGAAACCAAGGTACGTGTGACAAATATTAGATAAAACACAAAATAGAATAAAGGGTCTCATGTGTCTGTTTGTAATTGTCTCCCCGACATATATATTCCATTGTTGCAGTCTTATTAACCGGATGCTCTAACAAAGAAGCTGAGCTACCATTCTTCAACTTATCAACAATTTTGAAAGCCACCGACAACTTTTCGAATGGCAACAAGTTTGGTGAGGGTAGATTCGGGCTTGTGTACAAGGTACATTAGTACTACAATTTAATCTTACAAAATTAGCTGCATACGCGACATCTTATCGCATTTCGCATTTCCATGTTCTGGCCGTAGGGCATGCTGGATGATGGACATAAAATTGCTGTGAAACGCCAGTCGGAAACCTCGTGACAAGGAGTTGATGAATTGAAGAATGAAGTGATCTTGATTGCCAAACTTCAGCATCGCAATTTGGTGAAGCTTCTAGGGTGTTGCATTGAAGGACAGGAGAAAATGTTGATCTACGAATACGTGTCCAATAGTAGCCTCGACTTGATCTTATTTGGTGGGTGCTCCGAATCTGCTATAGTTGATTGAATTCCATAGTGTTCTAAGAAAATATTAACTTCATAATATGTTATGGCAGATCAAATAAAAATTATGTTGCTTGAGTGGCAAAAATGTTTCAATATTATCAATGGAATCGCAAAGGAACTATTGTATCTCCATCAAGATTCCAGGTTGAGAATTATCCATCGAGACCTTAAAGCTAGCAACGTATTGCTAGATGCTGAAATGAACCCAAAGATATCAGACTTCGGGCCAGCCAGGAGTTTTGATGGAAACGAAACTATAGCTAAGACGCGCAGAGTTGTCGGAACTTAGTAAGAAGATCATCAATCTGTTTTATCCAACTCCCATTGGAATTAAATCTTGTGACGGTAATTATTTTTCTTGTTAATGTTTCATTGCGTGCAGTGGATACATGTCACCGGAATATGCAATAGATGGGTTATTTTCAATCAAATCGGATGTGTTTAGCTTCGGTGTACTCGTGCTAGAAGTTGTGAGTGGAAAAAGAAACAGAGGATTCTCCCTTGAAGATCATAATCTCAACCTCCTTGGATACGTAAGTCTTACTTCCTCAAGCCTAACTTTTCCAGACAATAAGCATCCTATCAATCTTTTCAAACTTTGGACAGGCATGGACACTTTACAAGGAAGACAATACCTGCAAATTGGTTGACACGTCTCTAGGCGACTCATTTGACTTGTTCGAGGCGATACGCTCCATCCACGTGGGCTTGTTGTGTGTACAAAAACGTCCTGAAGATAGACCAAACATGTCATCAGTGATCTTCATGCTGGGAAATGAAGTTGAACTGCCTCAGGCTAAAGAACTTGGATTTTTCACTGAAAGAGATGTTTGTGCTTGTCTGAGCGAGATGAATGCTGCAAATTCAGAAAATCAAATTACAATTACTTCACTTGAGGGCAGATAGAAAAAAATTGCACTATCTTTTGGTGGGATAGAGATGGAAAAAGATGGCGCGCTGAATAAGTATTCTGTAACCAGTCAGTTGTATTGATTGTTTTCTAACTCTGGGACAATCATTCGTTGTTGGTGACATAATTAGGAACCACGTGACAAACATACGAGATCCTCAATTTCATTTTTGTATTTCTTCTCATGCATATAATAACATCAATAATTAACAATGATGTGTCTTGCTATTATCAAAAAGGGTTTGGATCCTCTATATTCCATTCGCAATCAAATCACGACCTCAAGGTAAACATTATAACACAACAAAGAGTGTTATTATTATAATACCTCAGAAGAATGAACAACATTCACCTGGAAACAGAAGACAAGAAACTACGATTTGCAAAGACAGTGTAGCTAGCATGATGTAGTTCACCACAGAGTAAACCACATTCCCTAGCAACAAACTGCATCAGGCATAATGCCCTTATTCTCCAAACCTCAAACAAACGCAGAACATATATAAATATATATATATATATAGATAGCTATATATATCACTACAAGAAAACGCTAATTTAGACGAAGATCTACGCATAATTCATCCCAGAATACGCTTACTCAATTGCCGACTTCTTCTTCATACCCAAAACGAACTGGTAAACCTTGTTAAGATCAGCCAGGGATTTGGACACACTTTCTTTCTCCATGCACCTCTTTGTCCATGCTATCAACTTAGGACAGTGTTCTTCAATCTTAAAGTTGCCACAGGTCTCATATGCATGAAAACAGCTCGAGAAAGTGTTTAGGGCAACATCGACGAATCCGAATTTACCTATTAAGTCTTTCTTCCCTGCCTCTTGCTTTCCCCTTTTGTCGTCCAAACTTTTCTTCCGGCCTCATATAACTAATATGACAAGCAATTGAACATTACCGCACATGCAACGTAGGCAGAAGCGTAGGAAAAACAACAATCGACAAATACAATCCGCAGATTCATGAAGAATATATATCGAAAATGCTGACAATAAAGCAAAACCGCTTACTAGATTCCCAAAGACAATAAATCTTACTTTCTTATCATGAAAATACTAATCAAATATAGAAACAAAAATAATTTAACATCAAGATGAGAAACATATCACAGCCAAATCTTTCCATCGTCCTAAAGTATGGAAGTTGAACTTTATGATACAGGGCAGGTTCTAATTCAATTTAACATCGATCATCAAGCAACAATCAAGAATTTAAAAAAGGAAAACAAAATGTACCTTTTTGTCGATATAATCAACCCAAAACCTAGCTTGAGCTCTCCGGTAAGGATCGAAGGCAGCAATGGAGATTTATCCTTGCACACCTCGTCTATGTACTGAACAATAATCATCGACTCGCAAACGGGTTTCCCGTTATGAATCAGGACCGGAATTCTCTTGTGAACCGGGTTCATCTGAAGCAGAAGCTCACTTTTGTTGCCCAGATTCTCTTCCCTGGACTCGTACTCAACACCCTTTTCAGCTAATGCTACTCTAGCCCTCATTCCAAAGGCGTTAACATAAATATTCAGCAGAATCACGTTGTCCGCCATCTTAGCTCCGAGTAATGGAGATTTCAGATGTGCTTTCGACAAATTTCTGCAAGTCAGTTCTCAAGTTGAACAGAGTAATGTGAGGAAAAAGGAAACGAAGCTGCCAATATATAAAGAGGAAGTAGCACAATAGTACTGTAGAGTAGAGAGGTCAGTACGGTACACCTCCAGAATATCAGGTAGTTCTCCGTTCCAGAAAGTCCTCAATCAGACTTTTCTTCTTGGAAAGAACAAAGTTAAACTAAATTTTTAATACTTGTGTTTCTTTTTATCTGTATAAAGCCGTACTTGGTATGTCTGACATATGAAAAATTTATATCGAGACGCCATTGAAAATTTTAGCATATCAAATTATTGGTATAATAAAATTTTGATATAATATAATACTCGTATTACTGTATTAAAATTTTGGTATATTATTTTATATCAATATTTTGATATATCATTTCAAACTGAAATTTTGATATACAGTTTCATATCAAAATATTTAGTATATTGTTTCATACCAAATTACCGATATAACAAAAATATTCCAATATTTCAATATATCGGTATTTTGATATATATCGAAATACTAGTATATCAAGTATCGTTCAGTATATTGAAAAATTAATATACCAAATATCGTTCAGTATATTGAAAAATTAATATACCAAATACTGTTTGATATACCTATATACTGAATATAAGGTTCGGTATACTGATATATCGAAAATTTTATTTTTTTATATCGTTACCGTACTGAAAATTTTTGGTACGGTACCATACCGTACAAAAAATCTCAATATACCAGAAATTTTGATATTTTTTTATACGATAAGAGCGGTATACTGATATTTTCAGTAATTTTCCACCCCATTAACGCCCAACTACTATTTTTATAATATGATAATATAATAATTTATTATAAAAATAGTAACATAATTTTTGAATGTTAAGTACTATTTTAAGTGAAATTTTTTTAAATATTAAGAAAAAAAGTGAAAAGTTTTGAACTAATATAAATATATATAATAATAGAAGTACCGCCATAAATAAAAAGTATCAAATTTTTTCGCTTAAACTATTTTCTAATTATGATCTCTATTTTTTATGCAAATATATACCAATTGATCGTGCTGTCAGAGCACGTCAAAATTAATTATATTATTTTACCTCGCTTTTCTCTACTATTTTGTAGTAGTGAAAAATAAGAGTCGATTTCACAAAGAACGGTTGAATTATTTGTATATTTTTTATACCAATTTACGAATGTAAATAGGAGGGGTTGTTGATGGATTTTGTCTACTAAACTAATAAAATAAATAAAAAAATCAAACAAATAAACAGAAGGCAAACAGTAATAAGAATCAATTTTGGTTCACGGTTCAATTTTTCTCCTATTCCAAATTATATAATTATGCGACACGTTATCAATTTAATTGTGGAATTCCTACCCATAAACCAACAACAAGCTCTGTTGATTCACTTTATCCCTTGAAGTGTAATCAATTAGAATAAATTTTCTAATTAACCTATTTAATCGAACAGTCCAAAATACGCTATTTGGATTTAATTCGTTAAACGCATTATCAATTAGGATAATAGGGTAGACAGGTTATCGAATTTACACGCTCGACTCAATTAATCATGAATTATGTTGATTCTAATAATAAAAATTATTAGTTGCTACAAACGAGTTCAACATCACAACAATTATGGATTGCAATTTAAACTCTAGCCCTAAATATATAAACTATCAATTGAGTTGATCAATCACAATTAACAATATATATATTATAAATCAATTCAAACAATCAACATAATAAATTCATACATATTAAACCAATACGGTGTCACGAAAATATAAATAACATAATATTAAAATAGGGTTCAAATATTCCCTAAACAGAAATATAAAATTTAATTACACATCACGTGTCTAAAAATTGAAGTCATCAAAATAAAAGACATCAAAACCAAAAAAAAAAAAAAAAAAGAATAAACCCAAATTATCCTTCAATCTTTCTCTCTCCGTTTGATGTCCTCCCGTGGCCAGCCTTCTCAAATGAAATGTTGCTCCACAAAAAATGAATGGCTGCTGCAATGCTGCAATCCAATTTTTTCCTTTGTCCTCAAAGGCTGCCTTCTCTGCCTTCTTTCCCCTGCAAGAATGTTTGCTTTCATGTAGTTTTAAGTATTAGAGTCATCGAAACAAAAGACATTAAAATTCTTTCCCCTACAAGAATGTTTGCTTTCATGTAGTTTTAAGTATTGGAGTTATCGAAACAAAAGACATTAAAACCAAAACAAGAAGAAAAGAATAAACCCAAATTATCCCTTCAATCTTTCTCTGTTTGATGTCCTCCCTTGGCCAGCCTTCTCAAATAAAATGTTGCTCCACAAAAAATGAATGGCTGCTGCAATGCTGCAATCCAATTTTTCCCTTTGTCCTCAAGGCTGCCTTCTCTGTCTTCTTTCCCCTGCGTGAATGTTTGCTCTCATGTGGTTCCTGAATCATCAATGCTGTCTTGCATGAATCTTCTTTTATCTTTTTTTGAACTTAATTAATTAATGAATTAATTAAATAAGTCATTAACAAAAAGAAAGTAGTTCTCGTTGAAACATTAAATAAGTAGGAAATAGATAGTGCACAAGAATTAATTATATTAAAAATACAATTTTATCAATTAAAAATACGCACAATTTCCTACTTATCACCAATACACTATATCTATGTATATATATTATGATATTTACTTTTCTATGTAAATTTATATCAATATTTATATATTTGACTAATAAAGTTATGACATTTATTCATTTTCAAGTAATTATCTATTAAAATATGTTAATTTGATTATTTTTTTATTATTTTTTATTTTCATTAAAATTTAAAAAAGCTTATAGTTTTTCTGTTCCATCTTCAATTTTTTTTTAAAAGATATTTAATTAATTCCTTTGTCACGATCTTTAATTTGACATTCATATTACACACATATATATACATACATACATACATACGCTAAATTTAATCATTAACTATAAAGTATGTAACAAACATACTTTATAGTTAATGATTAAATTACATACTTCATAGTTAATAATTAAATTTAGTGTATATATGTATGTATATGTGCAAAATGGATGTTAAATTTAACATCTATTTATATATATATATATAAATATTTTATAGTTAATGATTAACTTTAGTGTATGTATGTATGTGCAATATGGATGTCAAATTAAAGATCGTGAAATGAAAATTAATTAGATATCTTTTTGAAAAAAAAAATTGAAGATGAAACAAAAAAGTTATAAGCTTTTTGAAACTTTTAATGAATATAGTAGGCTATGTTGGAACGAACAAAATGAAAAATCAAATTAACATATTTTGATAGATAATAACTTGAAAATGAATATGAATAAGTGTCATAGCTTTATTAATCAAATATATATAGATATATATTGATATAGATTTGCATAGAAAATACACATATATATATATAATAACAGAGGTACCGCCATAAATAGAAAATAGAAAAAATTTCCTCCTAAACTACTTTCTAAATATGGAATCTATTTCATATGCAAATATATGTCATATCTATGTATATATATTATGATATCTATTTTTCTATGAAAATCTATATTAATATATATTTATATATATTTGCTTTATAAAGCTATGATATAAGTTTTTCTAGATAATAATTTAATTAAGTTAGATATAAGTTATATTGTAACTCATGAATTTTTTTTTATCTTCATTCGCTTAGAATTATATTCATTTTTTAAAATAAAATTAAATATTAGCAAAATCAAGAAAAAATTAACAAACAAGTTCGATAAAATAGTAATGTTCAAATATCCATCATATTTTGATAAATTTGTTTAATATTTCATTATGAATTATTATAAATAATTATAATTTGTTTAAATTAGATATAAGTTATATTGTAACTCCCGAATTTTGTTTTTCATTCTTATCCATTTAGAATTACATTCACTTAAAAATAAAAATAAAAAATAAAATACAAGCAAAATCAAGAAAAAAATTAACAACCAAGTTCGATAAAATAGTATTGTTCAAATAACTATTATATTTTGATAAATTTGTTTAATATTTTAGTGGTTTTTATTTTAAATTTTGATAAACATAAAATTTACGTGCAATTCGGGGTTACTATGTATAGTTTATTAGGCAATTGCATTTACCTAAGGAATGGGTTCATCATGATTTTGTTATATTTTGTTATGTCACGTTTTTGTTGAAGTTTTGATAAAAAAAAAAGATAATTAAGGATGTATAGACCATGTCTCAAGTCACATGAACCGTGCTTATCCTCGTGATATGATATATTACCCGTCACAATTTGGTGTGATTCGGGTATATCTTCTTGATTTGGTGTGATTTGGGCATATCTTCTTATTCCAATCAGAAATACGACGGCTATCAAAATTCTAATAATTGTCTATAAAAGTAGAAGCTACATCAGATTATAGGGGATAATACAACACAATATATAACATATTTTAGGGTTAGAAACAAGGATACAAAAAAATTCAACAAAGCAAGTCATCAGATAGAGAGAGAGAAATGAAGATCGTTTGGGATTCAATATTCTTTTCTTTTGTTCTTTTTATATTAGCCATGATTATAAATATGTTTCTCATGGATTATGTATTGAATATGTGTAGCTAAACATCTAGTGATTCTAGGGAGTACAAAGTTATGAATTCATATGTTTTTCTTTAATGATATTATTTCCCTCATATATTTGTTTATGCTTCCTTGATTTGAATGTCGTATGGAATTTTGTGACGACTAATTGCATATGTATACTTAATCCATTATTGCCCGAGAGGGAGATTGGTAAGTATTATGATGAGAATAGATCCTAGACATGATTGGGAGTTAGATAATATCTTGAGAATGATCATTGTTGTCTAATCTACTTTTGGTTCTAACTCGAGATAGATGATCTAAATATCTTAGTGATTCTCTTACAAATATAGGAATTAAATATGGTTTGATACATTAAAAAGAACTCATATAAGCTATATTAATGCATGTCCCTGAAATACATATAATCTCTAAATATCTTTAGTTATTTGACTTGATTTGTTATTTATTTCTTCTCTTTATTTTTTTTAGTTTATTTTGTAAACTTCATGCCATTAATTGAATTCTTTAGATAAAGAAAAATATCATAAACAAATACTTAATTGATTTTACAATATACAGTCCTTATGGATACGTTACCTGTTCTCACCATATTTTACTATAATTTACCTCGTGCACTTGCAAGTCGTATTTTAAGTGAAATAAAATAGCGAACAACTTTTTTATAAGTCAAACCATATCTATCATTGGGCGCGTCATTAGTTAATATGTCAAAGCAAAATATATCTTTAAAATAAAGTTTTGTTTTTTCAACAAATTTAGCATTTCATAATTTTTTTTAAATATAATTTTACAACTTTAATAACAAAGAAATATTTGGATTGGGACCGAGAGTCTCAAGTTGAGACTCATAATCCTATTTGTTTAATGCCTTGTAATTTCAAATTTAAAAACTCAAATTTCTCTAAATTAATAAAGTTATAAAAATTAACAAACAACTAATAAAAAAATAAATAGTCATGCATAAATTACTAGTTTATAGTAATAATTTGAATTTTATTATTTTTTGTCATTTTTATAATTATATATATATATATATTTAAATTTAATAGTATAATAGGGAATAAAACAAGTTAAGGTGGAAAGACATGAATTTAGATAGTGTAAATTAAGATAGGTGCAACAACTTAACTTTGGTGGTACAAAATAATTCAAATAAAGGCAGGACAAACTATATTTGATGATATGATCTTGTATAGGCAGTAAATATATATATATATATATATAATGAAAAGAAATAAAATGAAAAGAAATTTTGTTGACATAACTTAATTCTAAGTATATCGGCATTTATTGAAATTTACCAATATCTATATTTTTACGTTTTTCATGAGTGCATATTGAGTTTATAGAAGATTTGTTATCAAGTAGAGTTAGATTTTATTCTTAAAGATTTGGTTTTAAGATTTGTTACCAATTCAAGTAGAATCTTTTTACCAATATATCAAGTTCAGTTAATGAAAAAACAGAATGATTTCATTCAAGATGAGTTCAATTGGCATGGAAATTTTCATATTATATGTATCAAGATTTGATCACATAAGAAAATGTCAAATATTTGAATGATTAGTTACTATATTCATACTAGTTCTTGTATCACTAGAAAGCTTTAAGAAATAAAGAAAATCAAATATATTTGTATCTAGTAAAGATATTTGACGTACTAGACAAATTAGGTAGAGGATAAATAAATTAGGTCTAGAATTGTGACACCCCCACCCAACCCACAAAATATAGTTTACTTTTAACCTTGTTAAACTTGTACATTTTTTTCCACCTGTAACATATTTATGAAGTATAATCTATCTCCCAAACAACCACTCATTCACACTCAAGCAAAATCCACATTAGATGCAAACGTATTTACCACAACCACACCAATATTTACATGCCCAAAAATTGATTAACATTATACAGCTCAAACTCAATAACAAAATAGAAGACAAAAGCATAGTACACCCATGGTTTAGCCCCAAAGGTCATCATCCATGTACACCGATCCCAAAAACTTGTTGAAGCACGAACAGCATGCACGGTAAGCCGTATACTTACACATCATCAACATGCTCACCTACAATGCACAAACTAGGTGAGCTACAGCCCAGTAAACAGAAATCATGCATGTACGATAAATTAAAGGCTTGCAGAACCTTTAAAGAGATGTAAAATGCATACTACTGAAACCCTAACCACTGTTTTGTAATATTTTATCTTTATAGGGCCCGTGACCCACCTACTGTGCACCGAAAAGAGCTAGCTCAATAAATAATCATAATCATAGAATCTATCCATGTCTCACATGCCACCGGCCCGACAAATCGAGCTTATCCATGTCTCACATGCCACCGACTCAATATATCATAAAGCCTATCCATGTCTCACATGCCACCGGCCTGACGAATCAAGCCTATCCATGTCTCACATGCCACCGGCCTCGGTACACTAGTAGTGGTTAACATAACATCTTTCGTTTCTTTTCATTACACAATGAATGAAAAGCAGGCTATATACAACACATGCGTACACATGTCAATGCTCGTGAATATTATGTTTATACAATATTAAATCAATCGTTCACGCCATGTAATTCATATCAATTAATATCAAGAGGCACAAATCACCAATATTCCATAAGAAAATATTCATATCTACCAATGTCAAAAGGCACAATTCACCAATATTCCATAAGAAAATATTCATATCTATCAATATCAAAAGGCACAAGTCACAAATATTTAATAAATAACACAAACAAATACTAGGTCTATGCATTGTAGGTGCAAATGGATTTCTACTTACCTCTTTCCCGATAATATATATCCGAGACTTCCACACGTATGATCAAGCTAGTAATTTTTCTGAAACCCAAGGCTTGCGTTCCCAAATTTCTCTTCTCTCTTCTCTCTCTCTCTCTCTCTGAACCTCTCCTTCTTCTTCTCTTTTTTTTTCTCTTCTTTTTCTTCGCTGGACTTTCCCCCGTAACCTTGCGGAATGAACCTCCCTTTTCTCCCTTTTTTTTTCTTTTTCCTTTTGCTTTCTAATGAGGTCACCGCCTCACTTATAATATATATATATGCGCACACACAACACAAACTTAATTATATATATATATATATAATAACACACATACACACACATAATTATATATATATATATAAACCAACCACTAATTAGGATTAGTACTATTTTATTATTAATTATTATGTACACTAATTATATATATATACACCATCAGCATAATGAATATTATTATTATTATTATTATTATTATTATTATTATTATTATTATTATTATTATTATTAGCTCGCCCCGTGTAATTGTATGTTATTAGAACTTGACACGTTATCTCTTTCTTGACATTTGGCATAAAGGGTTCCAACCAATAATATAAATCCTATAAAATTTAATAGTAATATACCAAGCATAATTAAATACGAGCTGCAATACCAATAAAATGTAATTTAAATATCAAATAAAATTATAAAATGAATACAATGCATGAACTATATTGACCAGTGAGTAGTGAGAGGCTTGGGGTATCACAAGAATCGTAGTATATTATTTCATATCTGATTTAGTATTATTGTTGTGTAAGAGCAAATATGAATGCAGTAGGTTTTTTGAAAAAACAAAATTGTAGAATTTCAATCATCTGAAATAATTTTAATGTGGCATCAAATTCATCTATTGATCGAGACGATCGATCAAGTAATTAGAGAGAGTGGTATAATATTCTCTAGTTATAGAGGGAGTCCAATAGCAAGTAAGTCCAAGTCATACTTTATGAGAATAAAATATTTTTAATAAAAGAAAAGATTCCTTTTTTAAAAAATTAAACAATTGAGTGTTGTTTTCACTTTAATTTTTACAATTTTATTGGTTATGTTCTTCCTTAATTTGAACATTACACACATGCATACATTTTGATCTAATAAAAAAGAATATTAAATTTTATTTAAAATGTTTTTTTTTTTAACACAAGTAGCTAAAAATAAAAATGCTCTAGAATATTTTACCATTTAATATCTAAAAATAAATAAAATTAATTGATTTGGCAAATTTTAAATATTATCAAGTTTTAGATTAAAACAATTATTATATTCTTCTGATGAGATTGTGTTTACTTTGGAAGATATGTATGATGGTATATAGGATTATGGTGTATTGAGATGGAAGATTTGATAGAAAAAGGTTTACATTTAAATATCATTTTTATGGATAATGATATATTATTCTTATCCTTCATTCACTATATTGGTATTTTTTTGTAGGATAACACAAATTACTTTAATACTCTAAAAAAATAAACTCACAAATATCCTTTTTTTTCATCGATTTTTCTTTAATTACTTTTGAAAGTTATTGTATTTAACTCAAATCTCACCTTAAAAATTTCTTTTTACAAAGCTCAAAACAATAATAATAATAATAACAATAATAATAATAAAAAATAATAATAATAATGATAATAATAACGATAATAATAATAAGTATAATAATAATACTAAAAATAATCATATGAATAATAATAATAGTAAGAATAATAACATTAATAATAAAAGTATTAATAATAATAACAACAACAAAAACTAGTAGTAGTAGTAGTAGTTAAATAATTAATGATATATATATATATATGTAAACAGGAGTTGCCTTATAAATAGAAGCAGTAATTTTTTCGGCCTAATTGATTTATAAATTGGGAAAATGTTTAACTATTGAAAATAAAAAATAGTCAACACAATTATAATGATATAAATAATATTCCTTTTAAATTCATTAATCCAAATAAATATTTTCATAAACTATAAATTATGAAGATTACAATACAAAAATTTCGCAAAACTTCTATTTAGAATCATAATCTTTCTATATTAAAATATTTGATTTTCTTTGAATCATGATCTTCATATATTTCTTTGATATAATTGTATTTATTAATTTTTATTGATTCTAATATGTATATATATATATATATATCAGTACCTCTGTAAATAAACTTTATAATATTTTTACGTCGTAACTTTCTTACTAAATTTGGTTGTTTTTATTTCTTATGTGTAATAAATAATATAATTAATTTTAAGTAGCTAATAAACTACCACTATCTGTATGTAAATATATAAAAAGGGAAGTATTGCCTAGAAAACAACAATTTTTTTCACATAAACTACTTTCTAATTATGTTATTTATTTTTCTATATATCTATATCAATATATGTCTGTATGTAAGACATAATCATACAATTTGATTAATAGAACCACAACTTTCAATGTTGAAATTATATTTATACTTTCAAGATATACTAAAATTATTTTGTATTAGAATAATCAATCAAAATATATTTATTTGATTATCTTATTATTATTATTATTATTATTATTGTTGTTGTTGTTGTTGTTGTTGTTGTTGTTGTTGTTGTTGTTGTTGTTGTTGTTGTTGTTGTTATTGTTATTATTATTATTATTATTATTATTATTATTATTATTGTTTTCACTAAAAAAATTTAAAAGCTTATAAATTTGTTTGTTTCAACTCTATTTTTTATGAAAAATATATGTAATTAAAGACATATATTTTTTATAAGATTATGTATATCTTTTGATATTTATCTATTTAAAGACATAAAAAATACAAAAAAAAATATCCTACGGTAGTAATTTTTTTGTTCTTTACTAATGATTTTTGTTAAAAAAATTAGATTTTCGTGTTTAATAAAATTGAAGAATATGATTATAATTTCTAATTATTTGACAATATTGTCTCCTTTTTAATATAATAATGTTAATGTATATTTGTTATTATTTTATCATTGATATGTTGTTTCAGCATATACGTGTTTCGTTGAAACAATTTATTTTATCAGTAAAATTTTGAAAGAAATTAAAATCTTTTAGAGATATTCCACTAAAATTTCTTCTATGGTATGTGAATATATATATATATATAATTCTTTTTTTGTCAAATATATAAGTTTTACTACGACCACAAAAAAATATTTTTTTTAAACCAACGCATTTTCACAATCATTAAAACTATTATGCAATATTTTTATAAGTTTACTGTAAATATACATATTTATGTTGTATTCAAAAAACATTATATTCACTTACTTTTTAAAATATAATAAATTCATATATGTATATGTGGGGGTTGGGACGCAGTGAGATGGATAAAATTATCGTATGACATTAATAATTGTAATAATTTGCACTGCACATATTTGAAGCTAACTATTAAACATACTTTTTTTAGAAAATAAAAGATAGAGAGAGAAAGAAATACATATGAATGTTATATATTACTTAGAGAAATTAGAGAAATTCACACAAATAATATCTCCGTGCAGCGCATATCTCCGTGCATCGCACAGGAGCTTAACTAGTAACAACAACAACAACAACAACAACAACAATAATAATAATAATAAGGATGATGATAATGATAATAATAATTATAAAAAGAAAAAGAAGAAGAAGAAAAAGAACAACAACAACAACAACAACAACAATAATAATAATAATAATAATAATAATAATAATAATAATAATAATAATAATAATAATAATAATAATAAGGATGATGATAATGATAATAATAATTATAAAAAGAAAAAGAAGAAGAAGAAAAAGAACAACAACAACAACAACAACAACAATAATAATAATAATAATAATAATAATAAAAGGGTGAAACAAGGAGAGTAGTGTTTGAGTGGGGTATTTTGGTTATTTTAAGTTGTTCGATTAAGAACGGTAAACTATCCCATCCTAAAGAAGAAGAAGAAGAAGAAGAAGAAGAACAACAACAACAATAATAATAATAATAATAATAATAATAATAAAAGGATGAAACAAGTAGAGTAGTGTTTGAGTGTGGTATTTTGATTATTTTAAGTTGTTCGATTAAGGGCGGTAAACTATCTCATCCTAAATGGAAAGATAAACTATCAGTTATTTTTTTCTTGAAAGTCGTACCCATCCTGAAATGTTTTTGTAACATTGATTCAAATATTCATTGCAGTTATTTTTTTCTTGAAAGTCGTACCCATCCTGAAATGTTTTTGTAACATTGATTCAAATATTCATTGATGGTGACCTAATGGGGGGATCGTATCACGGATTGTTTTTCCAACACTAGTGCAAAAACTATCACCCTATAGTTGATTGTTTTTCTAACACTGGTCCAAATATTCATTGTTGGTGACCTAATTAGTAACTTAGGATAATATTACTAGATTCTTTATTGTAATTTATGTTTTATCTTATATTTTAATTTTATTAATATATATTATATGTATAAGATGATATCATCAAATTAAATTAATCCATAATGTATAATATATATGGATGAAAATAAAAAATAATAAAACATAAATTAAATAGAGGATACCAATAATAGAATTGACATAAAAGAGAAACTATTACAAATACATATATAAATAGTGAATAAAAAGATAAAAGTTAAATTGGATACGTGAAAATCATATGTATAATATCATAAAAAATGAAACACAATGATAAAATATAATTTTTTAATAAATTTTCTTATTTACCTATTAATTTATTTTATCAGTAAAATTTTGAAAGAAATTAAAATCTTTTAGAGATATTCCACTAAAATTTCTTCTATGGTATGTGAATATATATATATATATAATTCTTTTTTTGTCAAATATATAAGTTTTACTACGACCACAAAAAAATATTTTTTTTAAACCAACGCATTTTCACAATCATTAAAACTATTATGCAATATTTTTATAAGTTTACTGTAAATATACATATTTATGTTGTATTCAAAAAACATTATATTCACTTACTTTTTAAAATATAATAAATTCATATATGTATATGTGGGGGTTGGGACGCAGTGAGATGGATAAAATTATCGTATGACATTAATAATTGTAATAATTTGCACTGCACATATTTGAAGCTAACTATTAAACATACTTTTTTTAGAAAATAAAAGATAGAGAGAGAAAGAAATACATATGAATGTTATATATTACTTAGAGAAATTAGAGAAATTCACACAAATAATATCTCCGTGCAGCGCATATCTCCGTGCATCGCACAGGAGCTTAACTAGTAACAACAACAACAACAACAACAACAACAATAATAATAATAATAAGGATGATGATAATGATAATAATAATTATAAAAAGAAAAAGAAGAAGAAGAAAAAGAACAACAACAACAACAACAACAACAATAATAATAATAATAATAATAATAATAATAATAATAATAATAATAATAATAATAATAAGGATGATGATAATGATAATAATAATTATAAAAAGAAAAAGAAGAAGAAGAAAAAGAACAACAACAACAACAACAACAACAACAATAATAATAATAATAATAATAATAATAAAAGGGTGAAACAAGGAGAGTAGTGTTTGAGTGGGGTATTTTGGTTATTTTAAGTTGTTCGATTAAGAACGGTAAACTATCCCATCCTAAAGAAGAAGAAGAAGAAGAAGAAGAAGAACAACAACAACAATAATAATAATAATAATAATAATAATAATAAAAGGATGAAACAAGTAGAGTAGTGTTTGAGTGTGGTATTTTGATTATTTTAAGTTGTTCGATTAAGGGCGGTAAACTATCTCATCCTAAATGGAAAGATAAACTATCAGTTATTTTTTTCTTGAAAGTCGTACCCATCCTGAAATGTTTTTGTAACATTGATTCAAATATTCATTGCAGTTATTTTTTTCTTGAAAGTCGTACCCATCCTGAAATGTTTTTGTAACATTGATTCAAATATTCATTGATGGTGACCTAATGGGGGGATCGTATCACGGATTGTTTTTCCAACACTAGTGCAAAAACTATCACCCTATAGTTGATTGTTTTTCTAACACTGGTCCAAATATTCATTGTTGGTGACCTAATTAGTAACTTAGGATAATATTACTAGATTCTTTATTGTAATTTATGTTTTATCTTATATTTTAATTTTATTAATATATATTATATGTATAAGATGATATCATCAAATTAAATTAATCCATAATGTATAATATATATGGATGAAAATAAAAAATAATAAAACATAAATTAAATAGAGGATACCAATAATAGAATTGACATAAAAGAGAAACTATTACAAATACATATATAAATAGTGAATAAAAAGATAAAAGTTAAATTGGATACGTGAAAATCATATGTATAATATCATAAAAAATGAAACACAATGATAAAATATAATTTTTTAATAAATTTTCTTATTTACCTATTAATTTATTTTAAAAAAATGTATTGTTCGTTGAATTACATAACATACATCTAGTGCACAAGAAATTTTAGTTATAACTAAAATGATTACTCATACAATTACATGATATAAGAAAACAAAGAGAATTAGCATTATAATACCTCAGAAGAATGAACAACATTCACCTGGAAACAGAATACAAGAAACTACGATTTACAATGACAGTGTAGATAGCATGATGTAGTTCACCAAAGAGTAAACTACATTCCCTGGCAACAAACCGCATCAGGCACAATGCCCTTATTCTCGAAACCTCATACAGACGCGGAACATATATATCACGACAACAAAGAAACACGTTTACTGACGCTAATTTTCTCAGACACGAGACGAAGATCTACGCATAATTCTTCCCATAATATGCTTACTCGATGCCAAACTTCTTCTTCATACCCAAAACAAACTCGTAAACCTTTTTAGGATCAGCCAGGGATTTGGACACACTCTCTTTCTCCATGCACCTCTTTGTCCATGCTATCAACTTAGGACAGTGTTCTTCAATCTTGAAGTTGCCACAGGTCTCATAGGCATGGAACCAGCTCGAGAAAGTGATTAGGGCAACATCCACAAATCCGAATTTGTCTCCACCAAAGTAAGGCTTGTCCCCAAGCTGTGCTTCCAACAATTTCAGGCTATCTATAAAGTCTTTCTTCCCTGCCTCTTGCTCTTCCCCTTTCGTCGTCCATACTTTTCTTCCGGCCTCATATAACTATGACAAGCAATTGAACATTAGTGCACGCAGAAGCATAGCAAAAAACAATAATCAACAAATACAATCCGCAGATTCATGAAGAATATATGTCGAAAATGATGACAATAAAGCAAAACCTCTTCCTAGATTCTAAAGACAATAATCTTACTTTCTTATCATGAAAATACTTATCAAATATAGAAACTAAAATAACTTTAACATCAAGATGAGAAACATACACAGCTAAATCTTTCCAATGTCCTAAATCATGGAAGTTGAACTTTATGATACAGGGCAGGTTCTAATTCAATTTAACATCGATCATCAAGCAACAATCAAGAATTTAAAAAACGGAAAAAAAAAAAAATTGGTACCTTCTTGTCGATATAATCAGCCCAAAACCTAGCTTGAGCTCTCTGGTAAGGATCGGAAGGCAGCAATGGAGATTTATCCTTCCACACCTCGTCTATGTACTGAACAATAATCATCGACTCGCAAACGGGTTTCCCATTGTGAATCAGGACCGGAATTTTCTTGTGAACCGGGTTCATCTGAAGCAGAAGCTCACTTTTGTTGCCCAGATTCTCCTCCCTGTACTCGTACTCAACACCCTTTTCAGCTAATGCTACCCTAACCCTCATTCCAAACATACTAACTAAGGTATCCAGCAGAATCACCTTATCCGCCATTTTTGTTCGGAGGAAACGAGATTTGAGATGTGTTTTCGACAATTTTCTACAGTCTGTTCTCAAATTGACAGAGAAAATTGAGAGGAAAGGAAACGAAGCCGCCAATATATAGAGAGGAAGTATCACAGTAGTACTGTGGTGTAGAAGGGTCGGTTTACCTCGCGAATTTCAGGTAACTCCGCCGCTTCAAAAAAAAAAAAGGAAAATCAAAAGAAAAGAAGAGACGTCTGAGTTTTGATAATTCATTAATCGAACATTTTCTTTTATTGGAAAAAAGAGACAAAATTTAAATTTGGTATTTGTGTCTCTTCCTTTTTTCTTCATAGCCCAATAATAGAGAATATTTCATCAAGTACCTCCCCTCTTTATTACCTGGAAATTTTTAATTTGAAATCATTGTGATTTTTGTAAAAAGTATTGTAGATTGGATATATAGTGTTCGAGACTTATTTATAATTTGTTTAAAGTACTAATTTAAATTTTATTATGTTTGTTAATAATATTCTTCAAATTTAATCATATAAAAAGGTGGTTGATGAAATGGAAAGACATTAATTTAAGCATTGTAATTAAGATAGATGTAACGACCTGATTTTAATATTACAAAATAATTCAAATAAAAATAGAACAATTTATTTAATGATATAAATTTATATAATTCAAATAGGTAAAAAAACTTAATATATAAAATATGAGAAGAATTAGAAACATATCAAATTTACTTTACCAATATAAATATTTTATATTTTCTATTAAAAAAAGGTACACGGTCATTGTGATAATTAGTTGCTAAATTTGTGATAATTCCAGAATTTGGGAACATTTTGTTCTAGGGAATTCAAGATGAACGTATGACTAACTCATCTTTGTCTTCTTGTAGACCATATTGACTTCACGTCACGTTGTAATCAGCACTTACGTTCTTATATATATATATATGATTAGTAATAACATTAAAATATGAAAATACATACATCGTCGAACCTTCTGGTGTTCACTAGTTCCACGTAAATTAATATTGATACTTTATTATATAATAATGGAATTGCGAATATACCCTTATTCCTCAAACATATATGCATTTATATGAATATATAGTGACTTGCAAACGTTTTCTAGCATCGAATGGGTGGCCAACCTGATTATAATATTATTTATGAATTTTTTAAATATTATTATTAATTTTTTAAATATTATTATTAATTAGTATTTTTTTGTTCATTACACAATTTATAATATAATAAGTTATTATAGAAATAAAAATATTAATTTTTTAAATAAAATGTAAGATTAACAAAAATTGTTTTATATTAAATATTAAAAGATACCATAATTAATCTATAAAAAATCTATATTTTATTTTTATATATGCTTATAAATATTAAATTGAAAATCATAAAAAGAAGATTAATCTAATATAATTTTTATAAAAAACAAAGTTAGATGAAAAAGTTATAAGCCTTTAAAAGTTGAAGTGAAAAAACAAAGAAAAAATCTTATTGAATATCATAGTTTTTAAAAATTAAAAGGCAATCCGTGCCGAAAATAAATTTTTAGTAAATTGCAATTGTCCTTTTTTTATATATAATTATAGGTTAGCTACCTTATAAAAAATATTAGTATTTTATAAGTTAAAAAAAAAAGTGAGTCTTTTGTGCATCGGGTGTACAGTGGGCTTGAAACACATTATTATTTGTTTAAATAAAAAATATTATTTATTTATTTAAAAATTATTATTATATTTTTTAAGATAACAAAACAGCAGTAATACTTTTAAATAAGAAAAACTTATTTTTTAGTTAAATAAATAATATTCTACATTAGATTGTACAACATAATTATTGCATAAACTTTTTATGTAAGAAAATCTTTTTAAATTAAACATGTAATATTAAGTGAAGGATATATCCAATGCACAAATGAATTACTCATTTGAACGTATGTATCTTTTAATCGGTGATCCAATGATTTTGAATTATTAACTTGTATACTATGAGTTTTGTTTCATTAATTAATCCTTATAGAACAAATTATATAATTTTAAGAAAAACAAAGCCTAGCTCGTAGATCAAATATATTAATTTAACCACAAAATTATAAATTTATGAGCCATGGATCATGAATTTTGAATTTAAAACGTGAATTTATTTATCCGAAATACTTTATTTGTAAATTTATGAAAATACAAAATATTAAATTAATCAATTTATGTTTAAATTAAAATGAAGTAAAGAGACGTGTGTCTGTGTGTGTCTACATAATCTTCGATAGTGGAGCCCATTTATTGTGTTGGGCCTTTAATTATTTTATAAATATTAGTCCTAGTAAGGCCCGTCACATTAAGTTCGGTGCGACTTAAATTAAAAGTATGTGAAAAAATTGATGTGCATCATTGGAATCGGACAATATAATTTATAATATTATTTATTTAATTATAAAATATTAGTACGACTTATTTGGTGTCGGATCAGCTCGACAGGTCAGTCAATAGTCTTTTGCGGAGTACATCCTCTTTTAGTGAACCCTGGGAGTTGTCGGCAGCTTGACGATCTGTATTCCAAAGGTTTCCTGATGTGAAGCTTCGGCTGGAAATCAAAGAAGCTCAGAGAGGATGCTGCTAATACGAATAAAGAGGCCTCGGGACGCTTCAGCATTATTTATTTAAAAAATAATATTATTTATTTATTATCTTAAAAAGTAATAATTTTTTAAGTAATATTTTTAAACAAATAATATCATAAATTATATTTTATATTGCACTTATACAATAATAATACTTTTCAAGTATTTAAGGTCAATTTTTTTTCCTCTCCACTCGGACCAACCCGGTTGCCCGACTTCTTATATTTAAAGTAATTTGTGTATCTACCCCAACGAGACTATTGTTCCATACCATTATGGAAGAAGATTCGGGTAATATATGCACTTCCTCATGAATTAAAAAAAAAAAAAAAAAAACCGATCTACTTTCAATTGGTATTTTGGCCTAAATTCCTTGCCTCCTCGATACTCAATCAAATCCTTTTTTTTGGCGATTGAATGCATTTCTAGAGTCTTATATTTAGTAATACCCGAACTCTTTCTTCTATATCGAGGATCGTCCAAATAAGCAAGAATACTATTTCTACGGAAAATGCCATTGATGGAGATTTCAATCAAGATATTTGAAGGGGACGGTAGGTCGTTCTCGCGTTCTTGAATCGATTCGAGTGGAATGATGAATCTATTTCTTCGCCTCTTTGAGAATAAATTAGAATTCTGGTAGAGAATGGTTGGATCTACGAGATTACAACGACTAGTACATATAATTCGACTAAGGTCTGAATAATCAGGAATCCTATCGTTTTTTTTACCCGAAAAATCATATTTAAACAAGTAATATTGTAAATTGGATATACAATGCACAATAAACTCGCTCATTGGTATAAGCTTTAATCATTATTAATTTAGTTTGTTTATTTATTCATTTAATTATTTTATCTATCTTGATTTACAGATCAATATTAAATTAAAATTTGAAATTTATTGAAATTTCAAATGTACTATTACATATTATATCACACCAAAAAAACAAAAAATAAAATAAAATAAATGGAAATTGTCTCATGGTCAAGAAGATTTGAATGTTTAGGGTCTACTTGTAATTTATGGCTGCAATTGACATTGGAGTAGTTGTCTTCAATATTTGAAATGAAGAATATAATAATTTTGACGAGGAGATATGTGTTCCATTTTAGTCCACAACATAAGCATAAGGATGCAATATCTCAGTTTATTTATTATTATTATTATGATTATTTTTATTTTTTGAAAGAATACGTTGATTTTATTATTATTATGATTATTTTTAATTTTTGAAAGAATACTTTGATTTTATTTCAACCACATTCGATGGAACGATTAAGCTAGCTCTTAACTGCTTAATATTCAAATTATTTTTTTATTCAACCTATTAATTAATTATTTTATATTAAATTTAAAAATATTTATTTCAACTAAAAAAATATAAGCGTAAAGCACTTACAAAAAGCTCTAAATATGATCACTATTCTCAACCAAACTGCGAAGAATGAGATGACCAAAACAAATTAAAAAAAAAAACCTCTTATAGCACATTTAAACATACAAAGGCAATGGAGAAACCCTAATTGATTTACTACAAACCATCAAATTGTACAGCTACTAGATAAATCTGGAAGACTCGAATAACAAAATAAATACAGAAGAATTAATTAAAAGTTGAAAATCAAAAACCACAGAAGATACCAAAATCGCATAGAATGTGGGTAAATCTTAAAATTGTAAGAGAAACCCAAGACAATGAACATAGTACTCTTTTTTTATGTTTATTTTTTATTTTATATTCCAACTTCATTAGTACACCCAATGTATATAAAATCAATCAATACATAACATATCCCACAAAATTAAAATATGAAATAGAAAATATAACCGTTGTAGACAAGATTTACCTAGCCACAAAATTATTAAAACAGACAACTTGTAATAATATGACATTAAATTACAAACAAACCACAAAAATATCACGAGCTACAAAGACAGTTTAGCTCATGCATTTCACCACAAAGCAAACCACATTACTACCCATCATATCCTGCATTAGGCTTTTATTCGCAAACAATAACAATCAATGAATACACAAATCTCCGAACACTACTCAACGCCGAACCTCTTCCTCAGGCCCGCGACAAATTCACAAACCTTCTTGGGATCAGCCAAGGACTTGTGAACGCTCTCTCTATCCATGCACCTCTTCGCCCACGCGATCAGCTTCGGGCAGTGATGTTCGATGCTAAAGTTGCCGCAAGTTTCGTAGGCTTCGAACCAGCTGTAGAAAGTGATCAAGGACAAATCCGTAAATCCAAAAGTGTCGCCACCAAAGTAAGGCCTGTCCCCTAACTCTCCTTCCAACAGCTTGAGGGCCTCTATGAGCTCTTTCTTGCCTGCTTCTTGCTCTTCTCCCTTTGAGAAACATATCTTTCTTGCAGCATCACTTACCTAGTCGGACATTTCAAATATGGGTTAGTTAACACTCAGGGGTTTTAATTTTCTATTTTATTTTATTTTATATTTTATTATTCTTAATATACATTATATATTAATTAGTAATATCATTAAATACACGTAGTGTATAATAACTATTTTAAATACAAGATGAAACATAAAATGAAATGGAAAATTCAGATTGTAATATTAGGGTAAAATGTTTGAACGGGTGCAACATTATATATTATTGGTATTAAAATGTGTGTTACCTTTTAATTTGTAATAAAGTAAGTTACTGAAATTTTATTTGTATAACTAATTACTTTTCAATCAATTTCATCTCAGAAAGCATCGAAGCTCAATGTGGACTACCACCGCAATTGATAATTCACTATATTATAACCATAGTGAATTATAAACATAATTTGATTTAAATTAAAATTTAGATATTAATTTAGTACAACATATTTAGTTCATTATATAATTTTGACCAAAATTTTATGAGTCATCATTAATGTGTCAATATAAGTTGAATTCCAATTGTTATGTAGGACAAAATTTAATTGAAATCCCCAATGAAAATAATTTTAAAACTTAATACTCAGTTTGGTACAAATTATAATTTGATGATCAATTTAATACAAAATGTATAGTATTGTACCTATTTATGTAATTCTCATATTAATACTGCTTTCACTAGACATGAACACAATTTCGGTTTTAAATTGAAATCGACGGTCAACGGTTCGATTTAACCGTTGACTTGATTTCGGTTTAGAATTGAAATCGAAACCTAGCCGGTTCAGTTTTGGTTTCAGGAACCGGCGATTCTGATTTTAAAATCGTCAATTTTGGTTAAAATCCGGTAGTTTCAGTTCCACCTCTTCTGATTACAGAAAACGACAGTTCCAAAACCGAAACCAAAATCGACGGAATTGTGCCCATGTCTACCTAGACATGGGCACGGTTCCCCGGTTCCGATTTTGGTTCCTGAACCGACAATTTTTGGAACCGTGGAGAGCGGAACCGAAATCAAACCGCCATATATATGGTTTCGGTTCTGGTTCTGGAACCAGCGGTTCTCCCGGTTCCGGTTCCGGTTTGGAACCGGCGGTTCCCAACGGTTATTTCATCTCAACCCGTTAAAGATCAACGGCTATTTAATCTCAGCTGTTGATCTCCAACGGCTATAATTTTCAAATTCAATCTGGAATCGAACTGGCGGTTCCGAACTGCCGATTCGGTTCTGAAAAACTGAGAACCGAAACCGAACCGTTACTCCAACGATTTTGGTTTCGATTTGGAACCAAAATCGGATCAACGGTTGAACCGAACCGTTGACCGACGATTCAAACCGGCGGTTCCGGTTTCAAACCAGAACCGTGCCATGTCTATGTCTACCTTGATCTTGAAAAAAAAAATTTGTTAAAAAAAAATTTACAAACAAAAAATATTTAAGAAATAATGCTTACAAATTTACAAACATGGTACATATTTCATTTTATGATTTAAGAAATAATGCTTACAAATACTTCACAATATACAAGCCTTTTACAAACAAAAAAAAAAAAAAAAAAAAAAAGAAAGAAAGAAAGTACCTTTTTGTCAACAAAATCAGCCCAGAACCTAGCTTGAGCTCTCTGGTAAGGATCAGAAGGCAGCAATGGCGATTTATCCTTCCACACCTCGTCTATGTACTGTACAATTACGAGTGACTCGCAAACCGGCTTCCCATTGTGGATCAGGACCGGGATTTTCTTGTGAACCGGGTTCATCTGAAGCAAAAGCTGGCTTTTATCTGCCAAGTTTTCCTCCTTCCTTTCATAATCAATCCCCTTCTCTGCTAATGCGAGTCTAGCCCTCATTCCGTACATGCTAAAGTACGCATCTAACAGAACCAACTCCATCGCCATTTCCAAGTTAAGAACCAAGATATGTTTCTGTTGTAAAAGGAGAACAGTATATATAGCCACTGGACTAGGCTTCTTGAAGGAGCGGGTCGTCCGACACAATAATTGAATAATTCAGACAAGATCTTTTATTTCAAAATATATTCAAAATAAATAGCCTAAATATATTCATATTTTTAAGAGAATCAATTAATATTGGAAGATAAATAAAAAAATAGTTTATATTTATTAATGTTGTCTCTAATTATTCAATTTCGATGGAATATCATGGACAGTTAGATCGTCATATTAATAATTTTAATAGATTTTTAAAATTCCAATTGCATCAAATACGTATTAGAAAAAATTAAAAAATAAAATTTTTCATTATTAAAAATCTGTAAATTTAGAAATAATATATTTAAATTAATAATTTCCAAAATAAAAATTCTCACAGAAGGAAAGTGGGGTGGTGGGCGGATTATTGTCGGCTGACATCACTGCGTACATAAGACCATGGTGTAGTAGATTATACAGAATACCAGGAATGCCATTAGGGAAGGACTGCTTCAACTATATATTTAGGAGGGAAATAATAAGGTTTTACCGATCGAATCCAAATTCCATATTTATTGAGTCAAACATAATTAGGTTTAGTTTGCGATTATTTTTTTTTTCTTTCTAAAAATTATTGTTATTCAATAAGATTTTATTAAATCATTTCATATTTCAGTCTTTATGTTATACCAAATTATAATTATGTGTATTAGTATAATTTATATATTTTTTAAATCGTACCACACTACAACATGTAAAAATTAGTCAACTAATCCAGACCTCAAGAAGTTAGTCAACAATTAGAATTATGGATTTAGCATTTACATAAGCTTAAAATCAGAAAGTGTTTCTATTATTTTGTGGTTGTTTACTTTCGGCAAAAATCGAAATTTTAAATTAATAACCGATATTTTTATTATCAAACCTATTTTGGTTCAATATACGATATGAGTTTTATCAAGACTAAACTAAAATTTCAATATGGTTCACTTTAATTTTATCGAATATCCCTCCTTATGTAAATTCCTGTATTGAATCAAATATATAAGGTATAAAATATAATAATTTAATACAAATAAATTAAATATAACATGTTTAATTTTTTTGTTTTATCTAACTTTTTATCCATGTCCGAATAATAATTAAGAAAATACTTCATATTATGAAGGGTTTCACTTAATTTGAGCCTGCTGTGGGAGCTAATGTGATAAAACCTTCGATTGTTCTTGTTGTTTTAAGGGATAAAGGGACAAAGCAAAGTAGTGGTATCAATTGCTAAATGAAGAATCAATCAAACATGGTCAAAAAATTTGTGCAAGAAATTCTTCTACAAGTATTATCCACCAAGTATAGGGATAACAATTTGCGACACAAACCGAGCACGAATATAGCGAGTTAGGGTTGATCCTTAACAGATTTGGGTCGAAAACGAGTCAGACCCGAATGACCCAAATAGAAAACAGATCAGGTCGGGTCAACCCGCATGTCACCGCTAACCTGTGTCATTATTCTTTTTAAAAATATATATATATATATATATATATATATATTGTTATAATTTTATAGAGTATGAATGGTAATATTTTAAAAAAATCACATATATATAGGAAAATCTTTATGACGTGCTATTATATATTCTTAATTTCAATTTTTATTTTGTGAAATTATAGAATTGTACATTAACCAATATCATAATTAATTTATTTTTATAAGTTTTCATAGATTTTTATACTATTTTTTTATTATTTGGGTCAAATCGTGTTGGTCGAGTCAACCCGCAAAATAAATGGTCGTGTTGGGGTTACAATTCTTGACACGATTAGCTAAACGAGTTGGTTCGGGTTTATACAAAATCTGTAATAACTATGTTCCAACTTGACATGTTTATCACCTCTAACCAAATATGACATTTAGACTGAAGAACGAGATCACTTTATTTAGACAATTCGATCAAGACCCTATGTATGAAGCTTGAGAGTGATTCAGGGATCTCATCCGAAAATGCCCAAGACATTAATTTGCAACCGATTAACAAATATGTTATTTTTATAACGGTTTATTTGAGCTAATTCGTAATGAAATTGATGCAGATGTTAGAGAAGCTCTGTTAGAATTACTGCAGATGAGGCTACAAAATTACTAGAAAGGATGACTACAAACTATGCATAGTGGCCATCACAAAGAAATTCAGTAAGAAGAGTAGCTGAAATTTCAAGCAACTCCAAAAATCTGAAAGAATTGAAATCACAAGTATCTATCATGGCCCGATCAATTACGTTGCTAATGGAGAATACTATACCATCACCTGAGAATGTCCTCGATCAGACGACTTTAGTCCAATGTCATATCATACATGTGAGAAACGATCTGCCTCAAAGAAGAAAAGAAGAGTGAGAGAGTGGATCGGGGGAAAGATGCAAATGAAGCTAAATATGTGCCACCCCTGCATATGTTCCACCATTGCCATTTCCACAAAGACTGAAGGGGCAAACGAAGGAGACACAATTTACAAAGTTTTTGAAAATATTTAAGGAATTATCAATTAATATTACTTTTGCTGAAGCTATTGGACAAATGCTTAATTATGCTAATCTTTTTAAGAAAATTTTGGCAAAGAAAATGAGAATTGAAGAACATGAGACAGTCAATCTAACAGAGGATTGTAGTGCAATTCTCCAAAAAATGCTTCCACAAAAGTTGAAAGATTGGGGAAGCTATACAATTTCATGTGAAATTGGCAAGATTCACTTCAAGACAACTTGGAATATGAAATAGTTGAACACCTAAAGAGAGCATCCCTCAAAAGAAGTGGCACCTTGATGTTTGGGGCATCATCACTGCAATTTCCAAGTGGATTTCTCGAAATGAGAGGCTATACCGGATAACACGAGCCTCTCCTTTGAACTCCTCGTCCACATGACTTCATCTGAGTTGACAACAAGGGCATATGTCATTGCCAACAATGCTTGTGAGGCCACTTTCCATTGCCAAATCATACCCTCATAAGGGTATCTACACATGATGCCTACCAAGAGATTCGGATAATGATTTCACCTGCCCACACAGCAGTGATGCAAGTTTATGCTCTCGTGCTTCTAATCGTATTGGTCAGGTAATTGACATTGAGGCACTTGTTCAAGATGAAGAAATTGAGGAGCCCCAAGAAGAGGAACATGTCGAAGAAACTGGCCCACAAATAGAAATGCCCGAACAGCCTGAATCTAGCAGAGAAGGAGGCCGCCGCCTTCGTTCAAGGCACTTGTTTAATGATATTATTTTCCTTCCTATATTTGTTTATGCCTCTTTGATTTGAATGTCATATGGAATTATGTGACAAATAATTGCATATGTGTAGTTAATCCATTATTGCCCGGAAGGGAGTAATTGATTAACGGATTAAGAACGCATAATATTAACTTGCTAAATCGGGAGATTGGTAAGTATTGTGATGAAAATAAATTCTAGGCACGATTGAAAGTTAGATAATATCTTGAAAATGGTCAGTATTATATAATCTACATTTAGATCTATCTCGGAAGAGAGGATCTATATATAATAGTGATTCTTTTACAAATATATGAACTAAATATGGTTTGACGCATTAAAGTAATTCCTATGAACCATATGCCTGGAATCCATATAATATATGAATCTTTCTAGTTGTTTATAAAACTCATTCCAATTATTCAATTATTTAAATAAAGGAAGATATAATAAACAAATACTCAATTGATTTTACTATATACGTTCTATTTGGAATAATACATGTTTTCACCATAGTTTTACTATAAATTACCGCATGTACTTGCTAGTTGTATTTTAAGTGAAATAAAATAGCGAACAGTGTGCACGGATACGATTAGTAATTGTTTGTGGATAATTTAAAATAAAGAGTGTCAATAACTTTTAAATGTAATTAAGACAATGTGTTTACCCACATCATATTCTTTCTATGGGTGCAACATAGATAATATAACTATTAATATTGTATATATTGTACATAATTTACCCCCTGAGATAGTATGTACAATGTACCATAAACATAATATGAAATATATAGAATTGACCTATTGTGTTCTCATACTCATGCTTGCATCACATGTCAGTTTTTCTAAAATATATTGATAAATATATGTATTAAAGTTAGTTATAAATATTCTATAAACTAAATATCGATATATTCACATATATTTATGTAAAACTGAAGTACCAATATTTCTAGTGAAACGGACATTTTCATCCTCAGAGATATATAGATCTCTAGTATTGCAACTAGGTATCGAGCATCAAGACACATAGGTTTCGGTTATAAGTTTTGATGCTCCAAAACGTCGAGACCTATGTCTTGCCGGAGAAATCATCAAGGGCAATTGAATTATATTTCTCGGCTAGCAATAAACAGTATTCAACTAAGATTATGCAGCCATAACCTAGCTGCATTAGGCCAACAAAGCTTTATTCTCACACAACTACAAAACACACCACAAACTACATAAAACCACATCCATTGCCGATGGATACACGAAAACTGCAAATGCTACTCGATGCCATACTTCTTCTTGAGGACGGAAATGAACTCACAAACCTTCTTAGGATCGGCCAGGGACTTGTGAACACTCTCTTTCTCCATGCACCTCTTCCCCCACGCAATTATTTTTGGACAATGCTCCTCGATGCTAAAGTTTCCAAAAGTTTCATAGGCTTCAAACCAGCTGTAGAACGTAATCAAGGCGATGTCTACGAATCCAAAGTTGTCGCCACCAAAGTAAGGCTTGTCCCCCAGTTCTGCCTCCAATAACTTGAGGGCTTCTATGAACTCTTTCTTGGCTACTTCTTGCTCTTCTCCTTTCTTCAGCCATATCCTTCTTGCAGGATCACTTACCTGGTTCGAGGTTTCAAGACGGAAGAAATGAGTTTCAAAATAAAGGGGAATTGGCAAAGCAGTATATACGTGTGAAAGGTATGTAGCAAAATAGCTTCTGCAATCTCCACAAGGGCATGCTACTCATGATCTCACAGATACAAATTTAGCTCATTATAAGGTATATGAAAAACTCTTTTATGAAAGCATAGTATGATTATAACTCGTTGTCGTGCTGGAAATTGTTCATCGCAGATGTTTATTAAATGGGTATAGTTGTTTTAAATTAGTCCAACTAAAGAAATCTACAAAGATTACTCTGTGGGAACATATTATATAAAGGGTTATGCCCCCCTAAACGAGTGTTCTAGAGGAAAACCACGAGGAGGAAACCAATCATTTTCAAGATCCAAACCCCATCAAGATCAAAACCCATGAATCAAGATTTCTGGTAAACAAAAAAGTAGGATGTGATATGTTATTAAATCAAATGCTACATGTAACCCCAATCTTGAATTTTAAAAAATAATGCTTCAAAATAAATTTCAATCGACGATCTAAAATTACAACACAGAGCTACACGGAGAAATAATCAAGATACAGAACCCAGAAAGAGCAAGAAATAGTACCTTTTTGTCAACAAAATCAGCCCAGAATCTGGCTTGAGCTCTCTGGTAAGGATGAGAAGGCAAAAATGGAGACTTATCCTTCCACACCTCGTCAATGTACTCTACAATTATCAGTGACTCACAAACCGGCTTCCCATTGTGAATGAGGACTGGAATCTTCTTGTGAACTGGGTTCATTTGAAGCAGAAGTTGACTTTTGTCGCCCAGATTCTCTTCCTTGTGCTCATACTCAATACCTTTTTCGGCTAGTGCCACTCTACCCCTCATTCCATACATGCTAAAGTAAGCATCCAGTAGAACCACCTTCTCCGCCATTTTTTCTAATAATTAAAATTAAAATTAAGTAAACGAAGCAGAGGATAGTGTGAAGTAAAAAGAATGCATTGGCATCACTATATAAGCAGGGAGTGGTGGGAGTAGGTGGGTAGATTCGATGGAATTAAATTCTTGAAAGGAATATTATTTGGTTCGAAAATCGTGAACTATTGATTATTCATATGCTCTCCTCCACCGGAATGGAGAATAGCACACGTGGATATATACATGAGAACAGTGGCTACCCAAGGTCACCCAGATCAATAGCATCCACAAAATCTCTTCAAGATTATTTGTACTGGCTTAAGCCCTATTTGGATATTTGGATAGAGTTTGAACCAATTCAAATGTTTGATTGTTATGAGTTGTGGATGGAGGATCGAACATTTTTTTCTATTCAAATCTTATTAATCATATGTGAATGTAAATATTTGAATGTACACATTTAGATGTGCCAAAGATATTGATAAGTAGAAAATTATACATATTTTTAATTAATAAAATTATATAATATAATTAATTTTTTTGCATCCTTTATTTCCTACTTATTATTTCGACGAAAACTACATTATTTTTACTTCTATAGTTATTTACACATTTTATAGATAATTTATTACAATAATCTACCTCCTTAGCTCATCCAAACAAAATAAAAAAAATATAGAGAAATATATAGATAGAAAATTTAAGAATTTAATTAATTAATTAATTAATTCTAAAACTTAATCAAACTCATGATAATAATGAATTAGGGCAAGCATCAGCCACCAACCATCATTGATGTGGGGGACACCAAAGGCAAGGAGGGGAATTGGCAGCCACAAGGAATTCCGTTAGGTCAGGAGCCAAAGTTGACCATCAAAAGTACAACACCCCCACCGGGAGAACAGATTGAAAAGAAAGATTTGGGTTTACTCTTTTTTCTTTCTTAACTGAGTGTAATTAATTTTAACGTACCCATAAAAAAATCTACGTTCCAAAATAAACAATCTTCAAATAAAATCTTCAGAATTAAATTTCTCCAAAGGAGTGGATTTTGTAGTTCTATAGTTTTGGAACTAAAATTTTGAAATCAAAGAGAATGAAACAAATTTAAAAAAATATATATATGATTGACTATCAAGATGAGTTTGAAGGAAAAAAAAAAAGTACGTGAAACGATTAAATTGAATAACTCATTTTGGAATAATATTCAACCGTTTGTAAACTTTCACGTATTGTTTTATTCATTATTTACTAGTATCTCTCAACAAACCAAAATTGTGTATAATATTCAATTTTAATTTTAAAATTATCAGCACCTACGATAACATCAAATTCAAATAAATATATAGTTAAAAAAAATTAAATCACCAATTCCATAATCTCGATTTTAAACCAAAACTACATGTAGGACTATAATCAAAGGTTCAATCCACAGTCAAAAGCGTACCATAACTATCTTAAAATCATTTCAACCAAAAACAGAATGACACTATCTTAAGCTTGAAACTTCTTCTTGAGCTCCATGAGAAGTTCATAAATCTTGTACTGATCAGGCAAAGATTTGGACACACTCTCTCTTTCCATGCATCTTTTAGCCCACGACACCAGCTTCGGGCACTCGTCCATAAAACTGATGTTTCCAGAAGTTTCGACAGCATAGAACCAGCTGTAGAATGGTATCAGGCCCACATCCACAAGCCCAAATGTAGGCCCACCAAAGTAAGGCTTATCACCAAGCTGGGCCTCAAGCAGTTTGAAGCACTCTATCAGTTCTTTCTTTGCGGCCTCTTGGACTTCCCCTGTAGTGGCCCACACCAGCTTTCCAGTACTATATATCTGAATATCAAAATTCATTTAAAATATATATATATATATATATATATATAATTATTACTAAAAAAACCAAAACAATGACTATTAAATAAATCAAATCAAATTATTAAATAATCAATTCAAAATTATTATTTAAACTTTATTGATATTAATATCAAATAAATTTGAAAACACATTTAAGTTTAATAAATTTAAAATTTGAGTTCGAATTTGTTAAGTAAAATTTATTAAAATAAATATAAAATTATTTAAGTTTAACTTCTACTCGCCTCGATTAGAACTCATCCCAACTCAACTTAATTACTAACCAAATAAGTCTAATACAATATTAGAATATTAAATATTTTTGAACAAAATATATTCATCTCGATTGTCCTATTATTAAATAAAGATAATCAAGGTTTACCTTTTTATCAATGTAGTCTGCCCAAAACCTAGCCTGGGCCCGGGCGTAGGGATCCGATGGTTGCAGAGGAGCTCTATCACTCCATACTTCATCGATATACTGAACAATGATCATAGACTCACAAATGGGCTTTCCTTTGTGGATCAGGACTGGAATTTGTTTATGGACTGGGTTCATTTTGAGGAGTAATGGGCTTTTGTTGGATAGATCTTCTTCTATGGACTCAAACTCCAGGCCCTTCTCTTTTAGAGCTATTCTAACCCTCATAGCAAACGGGCTGCTCCAGAGGTCCAGTAGGGTCAGCTCATCCGCCATTGCTCTGCAGAAGTTTAGGGAGAAGAAAGCTAACAATAGGGCTGATAAAGAACTGGTTCTTGGTTTGGTGGGGGATTTGAAGTAAAAGGTGTGTGCAATTTATAACTAAAGATGAGTTGGAGAAAGTTGGAAAGTTGGAATGTTGTGGAAGTTTCCAGTCAATCTCCTTTCCAGGTGGTTCTAGTAACGGCTCTCTTTCAATGGTGCCACCGTAACTCCACCTGGCCTTACTTTTGAAGCCTGTTAGATGTGGACAGGTTATAATTTGATAGTTGGGATGGTGGGTAGACGAACATAAATTTATGATCTTTGCAACGAGGTGTTTTAGAAGATGACTACAATTTTTTATCCAATTAATAATGTATTTGGAAATATAATTAAGTTTATGTTAAATGAAACTTATTAATTTGTAAAGTTGTTTGAAAATTACAAAATAATTCAAAGTTTGCCCGTTAACTCTTAAAGTTAAAATATACTAAAATAATAACCATAAATAACTAAAATGCTTTAAGATATTAAATAAAAATATATTTTGTGAGAGTTGATTAGATTAGGCACTTCATACGTATATTGTATCGAATTTTTTAATATATAAAAAATATGCATATATCATATTAAAATTTTGAGATATTAAATTTCATATTAGTATTGATGTAATATTATTTCATATCGAAATTTTAATATATACGGTATAAATAAATTTTGTACCTTAACATTACAATTTACATCCCAAGATTCCAACAATCCAACACAATGAATATGAACGAAAGAAATACAATCAACATCACAAAAAATAAAATTAAATAGAAGATATTATATATTACAATCTTTTTTGTATTTTAGTGTATATACCAAAAAATCAAAATAACAATTTAGCTTCCAAATATTGGTATATAACAAAATATTGAAAATTTTAAATTTGTACGGATAGTCTTGGTACATCGAAATTTTGATTTATTAATTTTGATAGAAAAAGTTATTTATTGTTTTTTTTTTTTTTTTTATCTATACATCATTATCATCAAGATACAATAATTCCAATTGAGGTTTAGTAAACAGAGATGCCTTAATAGAATTGATTCCACTTGATTGCCATAAAAGGATTTAATTAATATATAAATGGTTTCAAATTAAATAATACTCACTTACCTAATGGATTTTAATATTATGTCATATATTATATATATCACACACCCCTCAACGTTTTCATTGTGAACTCCCAACGTTTCAAGAAAAAACAATGGCATTTGCATCCCAAACCACCTTTCTGGCCGGAATATCCCCTGCCAGTGGAGGTTTTCCGGCAGCATTGCATATTCCGGCGACAGCCGCTTGTTCCGCTGCAGGTAACTTCTACAGACACACACACTCGCATCTAAACCCTAATTCACAGCTCGCTGTCCTCAACCTGACGACAATCACACCAATCTCTTTCTTTGTTTTGTCTGCATGGAGTTCATCATTTATTAATTATTTGGATTTGTTTTGGGCTGCTTTTCAGTCACTATATATGAACTTTTTTTGCTTTAATAATTACAGGTTTTTTGGCTCCTTGGAAATCACCATTTACGTCCAACTTCCTTCTGCACTGTCATCCAATTTCCACTGTTCCTATCCAAGGTATGAAATTGATTTCTTAAATATAATTAGTTAAACGTAGTCGTCTCCTGTTCCAATATTGTAATTAGATTGATTATATTATACTTTGATTTTTGGACAGTTCGAAAATTTATTTCGGATATTTTATGATTTTAATTTTGTCTTTTATCTTTTTAATTTTGTGAATTTAATCGTGTTTAATTGGTAGTTGAATTTATAGCCAAATAATTTTTGATTTATTTTTAACATTTACAGATTCAATCAACATTAAAGCTACTAAAACAGAGATGCATACGGAATCATTTTCGTCCATTTTTTGATGATTTATGAATAATTGGAAAGAAAAAAAATGAAATTATAAAAGTAAAAAAATACACAATAAATTTGGGAGCATTCAAAAGTTAAAAAACATATTTTGCAGTTTTCTGAAATATTTATCAACGTTTGTCATTAACTATGAATCTTTTTATTAATTACAACAAATACCACATCTCTCGACAGTCAAGTGCAACACCACAACCATCATATATATAGATCGCTCCGTTCTATTTCTACTACACATCTCGCCATCATCCACTGCCGCAGTTGTAAATTACATTTACAGCAGTGGTTGGCCGTGAATCTAAAACTATCTCGCATGAAATAATGGTGGTACATTAGCACTTAGTTATCAATCATATGCTTATGTTATAATTGAAAAAATAAATTATAGTTAATGACAAAAATGAATCATTTAAAAGGTTTTTATTGCAATTAAAATTAATATTAGCTTAGAATGTGAGGCAATACTTATTTATTAGAAAAAAAAAACACTTGGATTGACTGAATTGAATCCATTTTTGTGGGAAATCTCATTGGAGTATACTTTTTAATAATTAATGAATTTTTTAAAATTTTTAAGATGTTTTGTGTTAAATACATAAGAAATATTATATTCCATAATATAGTTTAGCCATAATACATTTATTAAATAATTAATTATAGCAGTTGTCGAAATAAACTCGATCTTAAATCCATGTCCATTTATGAGGTGGTGGTGGAAGTCACATTAATTAATTGTTTTTATTTTCTTTTGACAACCAATGCTAGTTGTTCCAGAAATTTTAAGAATTTTTTTTTTCTAAAACAGAAAAAATAATAATTGTGTGTTTGGGTTCTTGGGAAAGCCAATAATAATTAAAGAAATTATTATAAAATTTTATTTTTTATTATTATTTTACTTTTATTTGGTGGAACATGGATTAATTATTACATGAGTACTAATTCACCTGGTGACATAATATTCCATTAGATGCTTTAGTTAAATAATTAACAGTTGGATATTTATATTCCAGTCTTGACATTTTCAAACCCGACAAATGATGAATTGAAAATATGTTGGCATCTGGGATAAAAAGATTCTCCATTAGATTCTGCAACTTGGACTATTATAGGGAAAGGTTGTTAATTTAATTGACATATTCCCTAAATTTGAGTATTTTTTAAAATAATTTATAGGCTTCTCTTTTTTTTTTTTTTTTTTCAGTTTATCTTTGACCGGTAATAACCGATATGGAATGGGTTGGATGCTGATGTGGCGTTTTTTCACATATAGTATTACAAATTTAATATTTTATTCGGATTTCACCTAGTAAATAGAATAAGTTCAACAACCATATAAATAAATATAGAAATTATAAATGAAAAGGAAAAAATACAAATTACAAAAACATTATATTCTAAATTTTGAAAATCTAAAAAAAAAAAAAATCGAATAGCTAGAAGTAAAATCAGAAAATACTAACTAAATAAAAAAGATTAAGTTAATTATAAAAAAATTAATATTATAAATAAATTTAGAAAAAATTACATACAAATTAAGAAAATAAAAGTAAATTCTGAAAACTACAAACAAGAATTATAAGAATATTCTGAAAATACTAATAAATTTGAAGAAGCCCAATTGCTACTACATTTTGGAACGAAAATTTTATATTGTCCTTAAAAATTATGATGAAATTCGTTCCATAGATCTTTTATTTCATTTTGTAATTTATTTTATATTTTAAAAAACCGAGAATTCAAACTGGTCTTGGATGGATTATTTTTCTCCCATGTTTTAACTAGCCACGTCATCTGCTAATATCACCGTTGTATTTGCAATGCAGATAATATTCTGAACAATTTCCCGGGAAAAGATGCGTATTTTAAAGTAGGCATTCAACAACACTCTTTTTTGCTTCTTTTGTTTCTCCCAGCTCACATATTTCCTTTTTTTTTTTATGGTATTTTTGTTCGATTAAATAAAAATTTAAGGAAGCAACATCAGAAAGGATCGGAGAACTAATCACCTTGATCCGATCGATGTTGCAAAGAATGGACAGCGGAGAGATAAGCATTTCTCCATACGACACCGCATGGGTGGCGGTGGTGGAGGATATAGGTGGCGGAGTTGGACCACAGTTCCCGTCGAGTCTAGAGTGGATTGCGAATAATCAGCACGCTGATGGCTCGTGGGGCGACCGCAACACCTTTTTGGTTCATGACCGAATACTCAATACATTGGCGTGCGTGGTTGCGTTGACATACTGGAAAGCGCACACCCAAAAATGCAATAAAGGTTTTATTTTATTTTTATTTTTTTGGTTAATTTTTTCTGACTTTTGAAAAGAGAAGAGATATTTAAATGAATTTTATGTGATTAAGATTCGAAAGACGATTTAAATTTCAATAGTTGAAAGATTTCATAATATTTTTTACCATATTTATTGATGAATATTTATGTAAATTTAATATTTATATTAATATATTGTTATACTTATATTAACATATAGTGAATATTCATGTTGACCTCGCCTCCTTATTAATCATTTTGTGTCCGCCCTTGTCCTTCGAGGCCCTTCATGCATTACTAAATCAGGATCCCGATTATAATTATGTTACATAAGATCAATTATGTTATAATTGTGTTACATAAATAAATAAATAAATAAAATAAAATTATTTCTATATATATATATATATATATATTATCGAAATAACAAATATTTATATTGATTCTCAAAACGAATTCTCGTATAGGAATTTCATTTATCAGAGAAAACATTTACAAGCTTGAAGATGAACAAGAGGAGCATATGCTAAATGGGTTCGAAGTGGTATTTCCAACACTTATTGAAAAAGCCAAGCAGCTGAACATTGATGTCCCAACTGATTTCCCAGCTTTGAAAACTGTTTATGCCAGAAAAGATTTAAAGTTCTCAAGGTATATACTATGAATGCATATGAATTTCACTTTATGTTCGTCAATTTTGAAATTGTGCAGTATATATAATCTCTAATTCTACAAAATTTTTATAATAATCTTTTAATTTTTAATTTGTGCAATTTATATTTGATTTTGTGGAACATATATAGGATACCGTGGGACATGCTGCATACGGTGCCAACGACATTACTCTTCAGCTTGGAAGGGATAGCAGATGGCCTCGACTGGCAGAAGCTGTTAAAGTTGCAGTTTGCTAATGGCTCATTTTGTTATTCTCCGTCGTCCACCGCCGCTGCGCTGCAGGAAACCAAGGATGAGAAGTGCCTCAACTATTTGCTTAAACTTGTTCAGAAGTTCAATGGGGGAGGTACGTTGGTGGAGATAAGATTGTACCGTTCATTAGGATTCTAGATTTGCACGTGTATTTATTTTTGTTATAAGAGTTCTTTCTCTCAGTTGTGTCTTTTTTTGGGTATTCTCGTAATCACTGAATTTTTTACCATGCATATTATTGTTACTTTCATGCATAATTCGTATTTAAAAAAAAAAAAAAAAAAAAGAGTTAATTTACGAGTTGAGTACCTTTACGGCAATTTTCTGGTCCAAATAATCTGATCGACCGTGTGATTGTTGGTTGTAATGTCGCAATTTAGTTCCGAATGTGTACCCACTGGACATGTTTGAACATAATTGGGCTGTAGACCGCCTGCAAAGGCTCGGAATTTCGCGTTATTTTGAGCCTGAGATTGAACAATGTCTGAATTATGTTCATAGGTACGTTAACAATTATATTGTATATACATACATATATATATTTATATGAAAATTTTGATGTGTGATTAATGGCTAATTCCAGAGAATGGTCAAATTACAAAGGTCTGTACTCGGCAAGTAATTCTAAGATTCAGGATGTTGATGACACCGCAATGGGATTCAGGGTTTTGAGGTTACATGGTTATGATGTTTCTCCAGGTATATATGCGCGCGTACACACACACATATATATATATATATATATGTATATATGTATGTATATTGAATCTAGAATATTCATTGGAAACTTATATGCAATGAACAATTTTTTTACTATATATATACTGTGTTCACGTTTGTGCGACTCGACAGATGCATTTAAACAGTTTGAGAATGGTGGAGAATTCTTCTGTTTTGCGGGGCAGACCAGCCAGGCTGTTACCGGAATGTACAACTTGTACAGAGCTTCTCAGGTGATGTTTCCCGGAGAAAAATTACTCGTGGAGGCGAACAGATTCTCGGCCGAGTTTTTGCAAGAAAAAAGAGCTAGTAATAAGATAATAGATAAATGGGTTATTACAAAAGAACTCGCCGGCGAGGTGCGCCCTAGTGAAATGAAATATTAGTTTACTAGATGATCCTACATTATCTATGTCGTCTAAAAAATGAAATTGCAGGTGGGATATGCACTAGACGTTCCATGGTATGCCAGCCTACCTCGAGTCGAAGCTAGATTTTATATAGAACAATATGGTGGTGAAGATGATGTCTGGATTGGCAAAACCCTATATAGGTATTCTATCAATCATTTTCTTAGTACAATAATTTCCTCTCTCACAATCCTAAACCCTAGAACAATATGGTGGTGAAGATGATGTGTGGATTGGCAAAACCCTTTCTTGTTAATTCCGTCACCAGAGTTAGCAATTCAAGTCGTGGGTGCCCATGAGTTGGGTTAGGGCTAGCTCACATGCGTTGAAATTTCTACATCGCATATCATCTAATTGAATATATAAATTTTATTTTATTTTTCTTGAGCCATCAAAACAAACACCCCTGGATTTTCATGGCCCGTTTGTCAGGCTAAACCAGTTCTGTCAACTCTAGTTATATTCTTATGTATGTTATACATTTGACCTGATCCTAATTTTTTTCAATGCATCTTCAGAATACCATATGTGAACAATAACTCATACCTTGAACTTGCAAAATTAGACTACAACAATTGTCAGGCCTTGCACCAGAAAGAGTGGAAAAGCGTTCAACAGTAAGATACTTGCATATTTTCCTATATTAACTCAATAAAATCCTAATTAATTTTCCGGGCTCTCACTTTCGGGTTGGTGTAGATGGTACCAACACTGCGAGCTCGGGGAGTTCGGATTGAGTGAAAGAAGTCTTCTCTTAGCTTACTACATAGCCGCAGCAAGTGTGTTCGAGCCAGAGAAATCAAGACAGCGGCTAGCTTGGGCCAAAACAACGAGTTTAGTCAATGCAGTCGCGTCCCAACAACTCACGAAGGAAGAAAAGCGCGACTTTGTTAGGGAATTCAAACATGGAAACAACTTCAAGAACGTAAATGGCGGAAGGTAGGAATTTAAGCAGCAGCAAATTGAGCAGACATGTGTCTAAAAAATCAGTCTTGATAATTAATTTGAGAAGTTGTGTGTGGAATTTACTGACAGGTATAAAACAAGAGACAGTTTGGTAAGAACTTTGATCAGGAATGTGGATAAGCTCTCCTTAGACACACTATTGACACAAAACAAAGACATCCGTCAGAAACTCTATCACACGGTAATTCAAACTCTATCAATATGTGTGTGTGTGTGTGTGTGTGTCTTATAATTGTTTCTACATAAATAAAGATGACATGGAGCAAAATAAGTAAAATAACAAAAGTTATATTTTTTGGACAAAATTATAATATTTGTTCAAATACAATCAGTCGAAAGAAATGCTTTTGAAATGAAGAGTTTCTAAATCCCCCAATGAGGATAAGATTTCTCGTAACATCTGAGTTGCTGCATTATTAGTTGTTTTACAATGTGAAATTGCTCCTTTGTGAATTCTGTGAGTTACATTTGTCGTTTTTGCGAAAGTACTTGCAGGGATGGATCTAGGAGTGAAATTATCATATAACCAAGTAGGCTTTGTTTAATATTTTACAACTAGTTCATGAAGGTAAAGTAGAATGCGGAAGCAAAGTTGTCAGTTAAAAACCGAGGAAGAAATCTTTCTTCAGACCTCTTTCATTAAAATAGGTGTTCGCACGCAAAATACACAGAGACTGAAATCTTTGCAAAAACTAGAACTTATTTCAATCCAACCACTCTATACTGACACTCTTTTAATGAAATATGTATGACAATCTAGACCACTAGCATTTGATACCCTCCTAATCCTAAAAGAGAAACTTCCATACTTGCTAGATTAGTTACTTCCTTCCGAAGCATTCAAGATGCTATTCCTCTCGAACACGATTACATGCATCGAGTTGCAAAACTAATCAAATAAAAGAAAACTCGATTTTGTACTCTCTATTGTTTTCTATGAGTCACATGTTGAATGATGGACACTCAAGTATTAATTAGAGTCATGATTTTATTGCGCGACTCTGTGATTAAATTTTTCCAAAAAAAGAAAAATGAAAAAAAAAATTGCACAACATGACATTCTTCCAAAGGAAAAGACTTTTGTGGTGCTTTTCACAATTTAACTGGCATATGAAAATTCCAATAGTGTTTATAGTGTTTTAGGTCCTTTGCTGACTCCCAACATTTTCTAGTATGACTTTAATATTTAGAGCTTGTAATATGAATGTCCAGTGGCAAAAGTGGTTGGAGGCATGGGAAGAAGGAGCTGACGAGGAGGCGAAGTTGTTAGTGCAAACCCTAAATCTTATCAGCGGATTGGATGAATCTTCATTTTCACATCCCAAGTACGAACAGCTCTTAGAACTTACCATTAGAGTCTGTCAACAACTTCGCATATGTCAAAACACGAAGGTTAGAAGTTAGTAACTCATTGCTATATAGCTCTTCAACAGTAATAATAATTTAGTACCTTCAATCAGGAGCAGGAGATCCAAGAGCATGTGACTGGAAACAAAACAACTTTACAAATTAATACAGGAATGCAAGAACTGGTGAAACTGGTGCTCGTCAAATCATCTGGAGATTTAAATACTCATACTAAGCAAAGTTTTCTTGCTGTCGCTAGAAGTTTCTACTATGTTACCCATTGCAGTCCAGAAACTATCGATTTCCACATAGCCAAAGTATTATTTGAAAGAGTGGCCTAGATGTCTCCAACAGTTACATGGGATCCTCTATTTTATTTTATGTGAGTGTATTTTTGCCATTGTTGCATATGTCTGGAAATTGAATGAAAATTTGATAACAGACCTATTTTGTGCTTCCTAATTTGGTATTGAATACAAAAATATAATTATTTTTGTATTGATTTATATATTGTGTTTTAGATTATTTTTATTGAATTCAAACGATAAATAAATATTAATATTTTTTAATAAAATATTAAATAATTTAATTTTTACATAATTAGTCAATTTATTACAAAAACAAGACTTTTATGGAGAGTATATATATTTTAATATAAAATTATATTTATTCACATATCATCTTAGACTTTATTAAAAGAAATACCAACAACAATATTAAAAATTATTGAGGAAAAAAATCAGCATTTTGGATGGAGTGGGTTTATAAGCGGATATCGGACAAATTTCAAATTTAATTCTTCTTTTATAAACGAATCTTGAAAAAAATCATATCCGCCCTATTCCCATCTACTACTTCTCCTCTCTTTAGTATTTCATAAATTTTGTCATTTTTATTTTGGCTGTAAAAAATTATATTTTCACCCAAAAAGAATAATAACCAAATAATAGTGTAGGGTAAGAGTTGGATTCCAAATCACACAAATAAAGATAAATAAATAAATAACAAACAAGCTAGTGTTGAACCTTACCAAAATTGACTCATTCATACAAAAAAGTGGTGGAAATAAACCATTTAATAAAAATTATTACAAAGGCCATACAAAACTTATAAAGATGCAAAATATCACACTCAATTTATTATTATAAGATTTTTTATTTATTTATTTATTTTTTATTAATTTCTTTAGAAGGTCGTCTTTCATTTATATAATTCCATGATGCTAAGTCCAAAAGCGCTGCAAACTTTGCGGAATTCTTTAAAGCCCGCTTGTTGGGCCAAGGCCCGAAATTCGGCTTCAGTCCTTTCTTGGGCTTCGTAGGCCAGCATCAACACATCAGTCTGTAATACATACGAAGTCGGCCCACTAATCGGGATGTCTGGAACTACATAATCAACAATAATTACTTTTCCATTTTCTGGCAATGCTTCTTTGCAATTTCTCAAGATTTTCACACACTCTGCATCACTCCAGCTGTGAGTAACCCACTGCATCCATATAATCATCAAATTACAGTCAGTGACCAAAGTAAAAATCCATATGCCACGATTACACGGATTAAAAATTCATAAGTAAAAATCCACACTGGCGCGATCCAAAATTGATAAAAAGAAAGTATGAATTCTGCATCTGCTGACCCGATCCAAATCCGATAAAGTATGGTAATTAGTTTACTAATAATTTTCATTTCATGAAGTTTCAAATAAGTCAGCATAATATTGGACATTGATGATTTCAAGATTTTTTTAGCTCCTTTCATTGCTCTAAAAAAGAAGACTTTGTACCTTCATGAAAATTGCATCTCCTTTGGGCAAACTAACAAACATGTCTCCTGCAACATGCTCTACACCTGGATAAGATGGAGCGTCCTTAATAACGTGGGACAGATCAAAGTTAATGCCCTTAATGGATGGATATTTGGAAATGATCATACTAAGGGCTGCTCCTGTTCCTCCACCCACATCCACCAGGGACTTTAGGCCCTCGAATCCATTGTACTTGTCAATGAGTTTCTTGAGGAGGATTGTGGTATTAGCCATGGTACTGTTGAAGACATTGCTAAGTCTTTGGTCCTTAGCTGCGTACTCGAATAGACTCATCCCATGTGCCCTTTTGAATGGAGCTCCTCCCTCCAGAATTGTATCTTTTAAATGATACCTAATTTTTTCACCAAATCAAATACGTGTGTATAATTATATGGTGAAAAACACCTTAGTACGATGCGTCGGCTGTAGAATCGAAATTTACTGAGTAACAGAATTAAAGGGGCTAGTTACCAGCTTTCCACGACCAACTTCTCTTGTACCAATCGGGTAGCGGGGCCCATGGATACCCCATCTTCATTCTTCGTGAAGAACTTGCCAAGCGGCCCCAGAGCGTAGCGACGTTCGCCCCCATCGCCGGTGGTGCAGACAACGAGCGAGTGGGCGGCGAAGAGGCGGAGCAGTCTATCGAGCATCTTGGGCGCACTGGGGTTGGTTGTCGGAAGAAGGGCAGCGAGTTCGGAAGTAGAGATAGTTGGCTGATCGGCATTTTGGATCAACCCAAATAGATCGAGCTCCACGGCTGTATTGAGCACCATCGGAAGTATTGAACCCGCGGCAATTTGCATGGCGGACAAGCAGACATCTTCTTCTGAATAATGATCCATTGATGATAGCTTTGCGTCGTCTGGAATTGATGGTTTAGGGCTTAAGTACGATGGCGTTGAAGGGAAGTACCCACACTGCTGGCTCTTTTATATTTGTAACATAAGATAAGATGATGAGATTTTAAATACCAGCATCACATAAAGTAATATCCGACGGCTACAAATTATTCATATTATTAAATTTACTATGACTAGCTTTTCAAACCAAAAGACTAATTAATAAAAAATAATTTAAAATAAGAACACAGCATACAATAATATCAGATTACCTGACTTTTCTAATTACACGCTTAATTTCCTGAGGGCTTCTTCTCTCTCATACATTGAAATTGAATGCAAAGGTCCGCTCGATGCAGCAAGTATTATAAATGAATATATTGTATCTATACACATTATATAATTTATAAATTTAAAATATATTTTGAGTGACTTGATTGATAATATCAGGATTTTACCAAAACTTAAAAGGGTAGAAACCGTAGGTACAAAAAAGATATTTGTTACCTATCTCACCCATTTATATTTCTAATGCTCCTATTTATATAGATATATGTATTCAATATATAATGATAAATATTCAATGCAATCATGTATGATATATGAAGAGAATGTTAATCAGTTATTTATAACAAATTCAAACTCGCACATGTTTGGTCTTAAGCGTTATTAGCACGGCATCATGCTAAAGTCAAATCAACAAATGGTTTGAATTATAAGGTTAATGGCTTTTATCAATTGACGACACCGTGGGTCGTGTATTTCTTCGGACATATCTGGTTCACAGTCAAGATTGAAAAAAACAGATAATTCTTTCCTTTTGTAGTTAAATATAGGAAACGTCATTTTCATACATCAACATAGTCTCACTTTCAGAAACAAAAATAAATAAATAAACAATCGACCAACGACTTGGCATTAATTTGGAGTTAAACTTTGAATAATAATACATTTAATTACAAGTACATCTGTCTTCCGTCGGCTTTGAATTTTCTCACATTTACTATTACTCTCCTCCATTTTATTTATGACTGAATCTTGCGCATTCAAAGCACACTATATTTAATTTATTGTATTATTTATTTATTTCAAAATATTATTATTTTTAAAAAATAAATTAATAATAAATTTTATAAAAAATAAATAATATTGTAGATCGAATTGCACGATATGTAAAAAAATTTGTGTTTATTTATTTATTTATTTGGTAAATAGGAGTAATTAGAGACTATTTGAATTTTCTGCTTACAAGCTTCTTATTTTTTTTATGTACTTTGACATGCTATTACATGTATTAGAATAGAGATCGAGTTTGATGTGGTGCGTTTTTTTAGTTGTTGTATTAATTATTTGGATAAATATACTTCAAATTTGTAAAATTCTGAAATACATATCTTCTACCTCCAAATCATCACACCTATTGTTACACCTTGACACTTGATTCCGATCACTGCCCCTCAAAAGATTAGACTCATCGTATTCCATTGAAAAATATCTCTCAAAATTAATGACATATCCCATACAATATATTGCTTATTATGTAAGGCTTCGATTCTGCAAGCAGATTTCGAACCGTTATTATATAACTTTCTTTTACCCGCACAAACCTATTTAATAAAACATATTTAAAAATCAGCGAAAACTTTAAAGGAAATACAAGTTTTAAAAAAAAATTAGTTTTGAAAAGTGAATTGTACAATAGAAAGGATTTTAAAAGACTCGACTTGTATTTACCCACAATTTCTAAATCAAACAACTATTTTATAATATATCACCCAAAATGAACTTACTACAAAATGTATCATACAACATCTGTAGTACTTTAACAGAACATAAGTTCATAGGTCTACTTAAGTATTACGAAACAATAAGACATTGGAAGGTAGCCTTGTCAGCAGCTATTCATCTCCGTCATTTTAAAATAATATCATGTGACAATTCTCAGAGGAGAACCCTAATAGGATAACTCTAACATATTGCATTTGTTAAATTAATCAACCATCAAAGTTGTTCACATATCCAAACCCATACATCTTGTACGATGTAGTTGTAAGCTCATACACACACTAAAGGACTTGGTGAGCCTATACACTTACTCGTCTTAAGCCATTCAACCCAGTATAAAGATGCTCATCCGTCCAGAATTGTACATCTAGTACGATATTAGCTATGAACCCATACACTCGCTAGCGGACACGGTGAGTTCGTACTCATTCGCGTAATGTCATCCGGTCCAGTAATAAAGCCGTTCACCGATCCAGACCTGTACATCTGATACAGTATTAGCTGTGAGCTCGTACATTTACTAGCGTAATTGTGTGGGCCTGTAACCCCACTACTTGGCCATCTGGCCTAAAAACCAAGTTCAAAAATATCAATCAACTTAACTAAGACAAGATATTAGAAGTTACCCAATTTTTGGGTTTGATGTGCGGGGATAGCTTTAGGAGAACACATATTGCTCGAACTGCACTCGACACATTTCATACTCAGTTTTTACACCATCATATTTAACCACTTATATATTAATTCTTAATTTAACAAATTTCTAATTTGGACATCCCAAAATACCCAAATAAATAAATAGGAAGTAGACATTTTACAGCGCATTTAGTCATATTGATACTTCAAAGCAAGAATTTTTATTATATACTCAACAATATCCTATTGATTATGAAATTAAACACACACGTATAAATAATTTATCACATATTGACATATTAAAAGAGTTCCTTCAAATCATAACCACAAGAATTTTAAAAAATAAACTTCTAGGCCTAAGATTTAGTAAATCAATTACCTGGTTTGACTTAACTTGTAAAATTCATCATAATTTTTACTTAATCTAAAAAATTCTCAAATTTAAATATAAGTGCATAAATCACCACATAATAATATAGTATTACTGTTTAAAAAATTGATGACCACATAATTTTGTAGAAATGAAAAACATAGGTACTACACAAAAGATTTTCATGCTCAACATGTTTTCTTGCAAAACTTCTTGAAATTCGTATAATATCTCAAAAAGCCTCAACTTTTACATATAGACCCTTATCTCACTATATAATAACATAGTGAGACAGTTTTTAGAAGTGAACTTCCTAGACTTATATAAAAATTATATACAAAGGTGTTGTCCAATAAATTTTCATCCAGGACATGATTCCTTCTAAAAACTTCCAAAAATCGTACAAAATAAAAAAAATAGTCTTAAATTTAAACAACAACTTGTTAACATCCTAATTTAACATAGAGCAAAGGATTTCAACAAAGTTCAAGTAAAATAATTTATATGAATTTTTAAGTTGACACATGCAGTTTGAATCTTTCAAAATTCTGCAAGATCACAAAAAAGAGATTTACTAAAAATAGCAAACCAACACAAAAAATCATGAAATTTAAATAGCTCCCTCCTCAAGCATATAACTCATAAAAAAATCAAAATGGAAGAACATCTTGCATGTTACAATTTTAAGCCATGTAGCATAGTATGACGAATTTGACAATGAATGGACAATCAACTATAAATTTCACATAATTGGCTTCCTAAACATGATTTCTACAGCAAATAATATCCAACACACCTAAAACTAATAGGATCATTCTTAATCATCACATGCAATGGAAGAAAAATACCCTAAACATGCTTCTAGTTAAGAAAATTAGGGTTTATAACATTTTTACCTTGATTCTTGACCCAGGGAAGTAATCTTCAACGCTTTTGGTAATATAAAGAGTAGCATTTCTTCTTATGGTATTTAACTTCTTCTTAGGATCCTTGGAGAGATTGGTGTGGATGTTGCTACATAAACTCTTCTTCTTCTTCATTCTCTTACTCTTGAAAATATGTGGAGTAGGTAATGTCTCTTATATAGTGTTTTTTTATTTTTTTAATGAAAGTTTTGGGGGTTCATGGCTGCTCTTGCACTTATTTATTGGCCTAATGAAGGGGGCTTAAGTGCAAATAACTAAGTAATAAACCTAAAGATATGGGACATGTAATAAATAGGCTACACTCCTATTCGAAACCATGTGTGACTAGTAGTTTAAGGGACAATCTAGAGGTGGATTGATTATTCTTGATGATTAAGTTCTAATGTGTAATAATGATATGTTATTTATAAGATCATGTATTAGTAGTTTATGTAATAACATTTAATCATATAAATAATACAAATAATGTAAATATGATACTCATAAAAATATATTGATATATCTCAAGACATGTTTTGAAATTATTAATCTAAAAAAAGTAGGGTTTTCGAAATCATTTCAATCACATAATTGTGTGCGTAAATTATGATGTAAAAATGACATAATTATTTTTAACATCTATGCATAATTTCAAGAATAATATAATATGAAGTATCACTTAAACATCCATTAAATACGTAACTCATTTAATCCAATGCATTTCCATTACGTGTCAAGAGAGTCCCTTGCAAACGCATCACCACGATAGTCTATCCTGTAAAATTTGTTACATACTCGACACAGAAATTTATTCTAATAATCTAATTAATATTTTTTTAAATATTAATAATATAATTTAAAAGTATTTTAAGCACCATAATAACTATGTTATGCATTTCAAAAAATCAAGGTGTTACATATCTATATCTATATATATATATATATATATAAACAAAATGACTTTTTTCAATTCCTTTTTCCCGCCTAAACTTCATTACTTATTTAGAGTAATTATATTATTATTAAATTAAAATTAGACGTTTTTATTCTAGAAATTTTGATTCGATTTCAAAATCTAAATTATTTCACAAATTTAGGTGTTTCAAAATTAGATGATATCAAGATGATTATACTGCAATATTTAATGCATGATTCGAAATATATATATTTTATCGAATATTAATCAAATCACTGAATTATGAAATTAAAAAAAGATATGAAATCTAACAAATATATGACTCAATTTTCCCGATTCATTTTATCAATATATATATATATATATATAAGTAAAATTATTTTTTTAAATTTTGTTTTTTCGGCCTAAATTTCAACCATATAAATGTAAAACTATTTATATTTATGCAACTCTTTTAAGATACATTATTACAATTTAATTGAAGAGATTAATATCATCAACCTTCGGAATTTGCTTAGTTTCTGTTGTTCAACATAAATAAATTCAAATTTTAAAGAATTTTTGTTAACTCATAATATATTCAAAATAAGAAATAAATTTGTTAAGAACGTGAAATCATTGTAGTTTCATTATATTATGGAAAATCATTAATAATTTTTCTATAATTAAACTATCAATTATTTAAAATCACCCAATCACGTGGATAAAATTTGATTTTGTCAAATACAAAATTAAATTTTCAACAATCTTACCATAATTTAAGATCATTTCTCATTTTTGTCTCTCTCTTCTTTCTATATATTTTATCAAGATTATTACTAAATATTTTAAAGTCTCTCTTTTTTGTTCTCCCTCCTCTTGAAGTGTTTTGCATTTTCTGTTTTGAGAAAATAAATGGTAAGACATGTACGATAATATGTGTCATATTTCAATTGTCACAAAAGCCTATACTCTTCAAAATATTATTTTTTAGGTTTTTTTTATTTTTAAAAAAAACTATCCACCTGTTGCTTTCAATTTATGATAAACATATTTAATTTTCTTAAATATTTTTCTTTCTTATTTTTAAACAAAAAGTTCGTCCATCTCTTTCATGTTTCGTTTAATTATTTTTGTGATTTTTTGTTGAGATATGCTAATTATTTTGACATATAAGCACCGTGCGATTTTTCATTAGCTTTCAAAGTATTTGTTTCTATCAAATTCAAATTTCTGTAATATTATTACATTTGATTAGCAATTTACAAAATATTTTTGTCCTTAATTTGACTATGTAATTGACAAAATTTACGAGATCTGTACAAATCTTTAATTTCTTTAATCTGTTGATATGGCTATTTTTTTTTAATTTAACTAGTGTGGGACCTGTGCGATGCACAGAAGATATTGTTTTCTTATATCTTATAATATAATCATATATTCAAGTTATATGGTATATTGTAGAAGGTGTAGATTTGTAATTCAGTGATTATTTTTTTGTATAATGAGTAAAAATTTATTGTAATTTTATATTTTGTCTTTTCTTCTATTAGAATTAGTCTCGTTCACAAATTAATAAGCATGATATCCACGATTTATAGAAGGTTGAATCAAATTAAATTAAAAAAATAGCGATATCAGCAGATTAAAGAAAATAAATATTTGTACAGATCTCGTAAAATTTGCCAATACATAGTCAAATTAAGTGACAAAAATGTTTTGCAAATTGCATATTAAATGTAATAATATTACAAAAATTTGAAATTTGATAGAAACAAATACTTTGAAAGCTAATGAAAAATCGCACGGTGCTTATACGTCGAAATAATTAGCAGATCTCAACAGAAAATCACAAGAATAATAAAACAAAATATGAAAGAGATGGACGAACTTTTCGTTTAAAAATAAGAAAGAAAAATAGTTAAGAAAATTAAATATGTTTATGATAAATTGAAAGCAACAGGTAAATAAAAAAACCTAAAAATAATATTTTGAAGAGTGTAGGCTTTTGTGACTATTGAAATATGACACATATTATCTTACATGTCTTACCATTTATTTTCTCAAAACAGAAAACGCAAAAGACTTCAAAAGGAGGGAGAACAAAAAAGAGAGACCTTAAAATATTTAGTAATAATCTTGATAAAATATATAGAAAGAAGAGAGAGACAAAAATGAGAAATAATTTTGAATTATGATAAAATTGTTGAAAATTTAATTTCATATTTGACAAAATCAAATTTTATCCATGTGATTGGATGATTTTAAATAATCGATAGCTTAATTATTGAAAAATTGTTAATGATTTTTCATAATATAATGAAACTACAATAATTTCACGTCCCTAACAAATTTATTTCTTATTTTAAATATATTATGAGTTAACAAAAAAAATTTAAAATTCGAAGTTATTTATGTTGAACAAACTAAGCGAATCCCGAAGATTATTGATATTAATCTCTTCAATTAAATTTTAATAATGTATCTTAAAAGAGTTCCATAAATATATATAATTTTACATTTATATGGTTGAAATTTAGGCCGAAAAAATTAAAATTTATAAAAGTCATTTTAATTATATATATATAGATTTTGTTTGATAAAATGAATCGAGAAAATTGAGTCATATATTTGTTAGATTTCATATATTTTTTGAATTTCATATTTCTGTTATTTGACTAATATTCAAAAAAATATCTAAATTTCGAATCATGAATCAAATATTGCAGTATATTCATCTTGATATCATCTAATTTTGAAACACCTAAATTTGTGGAATAATTTAAATTTTGAAATCGAATCAAAATCTCCAGAATAAAAACGTCTAATTTTAATTTAATAATAATATAATTATTCTAAATAAGTAATGAAGTTTAGGCGGGAAAACAGAATTGGAAAAAAGTCATTATATATATAATAATAATAATAATAATAATAATATTAATCTATATCTAAAAATAAAATAAATCTAAAAGTAATATTTTGAAGAATGCAGGCTTTGGTGGCAACTAAAATAGGACACATACTAAAGAAATAACACGCAAAAGACTTCAAGAGGAGGGAGAACAAAAACCAGAATCCTTAAAACATTTAGCATAATCTTGATAAAATATATGGAAAGAAGAGAGAGACAAAAATGATAAATGATTTTGAATTATGGTAAGATCAGTGAAAATTTAATTTCATATTTAACAAAATCAGATTATATCCACGTGATTGGGTGATTTTAAATAATTGATAGCTTAATATAGAAAATTTGTTAATTGTTTTCCTCAATATAATGAAACTACAATGATTTAGTGTTCCTAACAAATTTATTTCTTATTTTAAATATATTATGATAACAAAAATTCCTTAAAATTTGAATTTATTTATATTGAACAACTAAAACTAAGCAATTCCCGAGAATTGTTGATATTAATCTTTTCAATTAAATTGAAATAATGTATCTTAAAAGAGTTCTATAAATATATATAGTTTTACATTTAAAGAGTTCTATAAATATATATAGTTTTACATTTTATTTGGTGGAAATTTAGGCGGACAAAAATAAAATTTTAAAAAAGTCATTTTACTTATATATATATATATATATATATTGATTTGGTTTGATAAAATGAATTGAGAAATTCGAATCATATATTTATTAGATTTCATATATTTCTTGAATTTCATAATTCAGTGATTTGATTAATATTCGATAAAATATCTAGATTTCGAATCATATATTAAATGTTGCAGTATATTCATCTTGATATTATCTAATTTCGAAACACCTAAATTTGTGGAATAATTTAGATTTTGAAATCAAATTAAAATTTCTAGAATAAAAATGTTTAATTTTAATTTAATAATAATATAGTTATTCTAAATTAAGTAATGAAGTTTAGGCGGAAAAACAAAATTATGATACAAAAGATATTTTCGCCTAGATTTCCATCATATTAAGTTCCTTCATCTGTTGTATTACAAAATTTCCCACAAAAAAAACCAAACTCATTATTTGTAACGACAAAAAATAACTTCATTAAAAATAATAATAGAAACCATCCAACAAAAGAGATTTCAATAATAAAAATATAAAAATCTTATCTTAGATAAATCCACCAAAGTGACTCCAGTATGAAGTAAAATCACAAAGACATTAAAAGAAATATAAATAGAATTGGTAGTATTACATAGTCATCTAGTAGACGGATTCAATCCTTCTCTTGTTTTATAATAATTGGCTTCTCATTTTTTTTGGCATTGGTAGTTGAAAATTCGTCCTTCAACTTTCTCTTCACTGTTGTCTCCTCAATTCCATTATAATAGAAAGAAGGATTATTTCCATTAGTTTATTCATCTACATCAACCACATTAATTCCTTTATTTTTCTTTTGAGGAGTAGATACTTCATCCTCAGAATAATCGACCTTGCAATATATATATATATATATATATATATCAAGTTAAACTTGTTATCTAGGTCGTTAAACTAATTATTGAAGAACAGTTAGATATATGTGCACAAAAAGTATCTTACCTTCTCATCATCCATGAATCTTCTTTGCAGCTTTGAAATAAGATCTGAGTCCTATTGAGTAACATAAAGTTTTAAAATACAAATGAACTGACTATCAAATTAATTAAATCAGCTAAGTAATGTACGATAAAATAACATTACAAAATATAAATTATCTGACTCTCAACATAAGAGCTACAGTACCTAGCTAGAACATCAGTTGTATCCCAACTCAAAAAGAGAAGGAGCACACTAATGAACTCGTTCCAGAGTGTACACGTCAATCTATTATTCCTACATTAAAAAAAATAGTATTGTTTTGTGAAATAATTGTAATATCTGAATAAATATTAAATAGTTACTTCAAATCTTCAAGCTCTATCTCCATCATTCGTGCTGAACCATCTTTAGTGGGCATATCCTTAGGCCCCGTTTACTTCGGGTGATAAACCTGGATTGTGGAAAATAATCCACAGTTATCAAGCGTTTACTTCATTGGATATTTTCCCAGGTCAATCCAGCCGACCAGGGATAAAAGACAAAATTCAGAATAATTCGGCGGATACTAATCCGACCTAAACCCCTGGGATAAAAATTATCCGATGGGATAAGAAATGGAAATTTACTGTTTTACCCTTATGCACAAACTTAATTACAAAAATGTCCTCATATATAAATCATGTATTAAGGGCAATTTTGTAATTTCTACATTATCCTATCCAATCCCACGAAGTAAACGTTAGATAGTATAAAATTATCTTTCTCTATCCGAATGTTATCCTACGAAGTAAACGTAGGATAAAAATTTCGAACTTATCCCTATCCCGAGTTTAATCCCAATTTATGTTATATCCTGTTCAATCCTGACTAGGAAAGTAAACGCAGTATTAGGAGTTTGCATAGCAGAAACTCTTCCAATGACATCCAAATATTATACATACAAAGGCAAATAACTCATCAATAACAATATACAATCAAAAAATATAAAATACTTTTATAACATAGTAGTATACCACAAAAAAAAATACAATTGGATAAAATATTTTGATTATGTGCATAACACAGGACATACCGAATAGAATAGTTTCATCCTCTTTGCCTAAACCTTGAACCCACTCAAAAGGCTTAATATGAAAATTGTTTTTTTGGGAAAGATGAATAATCTAAATTAACGACTCTTGTCTTACCCCAAAAATTAAATTTATACTTATGAGTAGCTACCATGAATTTCTTTTTAATATCATCTGCTGATACCATAAAATTTCTAATGACATAAAGTTTTCCTTCCTCAAGTAGTGGTTTGAAAGTATTGATGTGCGGAGATCGAACAGATCCGAGAACTGTGTCATCCTTCAAAAGTAAAAGGTTAACGTAAGTCAATAACATAGCAATAAAGATAACAAATAAATTATTATATAATTCATTGATTGAAATATTGTACACATATACCTTGCAATCACGGGAAACACAGTCATAGCTAAAGATTTTATTCTTATCTCCGAATGCATAAACATCATAGGCCCGAACCAGACGAATTTTCAGTGTCATAGAGTTGTTTTTGGCTCCACATCTTTAATCAGCTAAATAGTTGCGTCATACCGAGAACCTGTTTTTGAAATTCGAGAAAATTCAACCTAAAATAAAAGCTGTGAGGTAACATAATAATAAGTTGAACTTAATATTTATAATGATCTGAGTTAGGGTTTAATTGGATTCAATATAATTCAAATTTTGAATTTCCTAAATTTGTTGAGTAAATAAGAAATCTATTTCATATATTTTTGGATTTGATAAATTTCTTGCATCTACGTATTCAATATTTTTGTAATGCATTGACTTGACTATCTTAATTTATTATTTCACAGTGTATTTGTTAAATATATTAGATTAGTTTTGATTTTTCTAAATATTTGTAATGCATAAAAATAGTTGTTTTGATATATTTCACTAATTTTGTGCTTTATTTATTGACTTAGTTATTTTGATTTATAATTTCACGGTGTATTTGTTAAATATATTAGGTTAGTTTTGATTTTTCTAAATATTTGGAATGCATAAAATTAGCTGTTTTGATATATTTCACTGATTTTTTGCTTTATTTATTAGGTAAGTTTTGAATATCCTAAAAAATTTGTGAAAAACGAAATCTTTTCAAAATATTAGGAACAGAATTTCAATTATGAACAAAAAATTCTTCTAAATTAGTTTGCCACATTTAGTACAAAAGTTTGGGCGGGAAAACAAATTTGGGATAAAATTATTTTGTTTTAATATATATATATATTTTATTTAACCTTCTATAAATCGTGAATATCATGTTTATCAATTTGTAAACGAAGCTAATTCTAATAGAAGAAAAGACGAAACATAAAACTACAACAAATTTCTACTCATTATACAAAAAAATAATCACTGAATTACAAATCTATACCTTCTATAATATACTATATAACTTGGATATATGATTATATTACAAAATATAAGAAAAAAATATATTATGTGCATCGCATAGATCTCACACTAGTATATACAAAAAACAAAATAACTTTTTTCCAATTTTGTTTTCCCACCTAAACTTTATTACTTAATGTAGAATAAATATATTGTTATTAAATTAAATTTGAACGTTTTTATTCTAAAAATTTTGATTCGATTTCAAAATCTAAAAATTTTCACAAATTTAGGTGTTTCAAAATAAGATGATATCAAGATGAATATACAAGTGCATTTAATATATGATTTGAAATCTAGATATTTTATCAAATATTAATCAAATCACTAAATTTTGAAATTTAAGAAATATATGAAATCTAATAAATATATGATTCGATCTTCTTGAATTATTTTATAAACCAATTAAAATGACACGATCTTATAAAATCTACGAAACAATAATTTATATATATATATTTATATATATACATAAAAGTAAAAAAAAAATTAAAATTTTATTTTCCAACCTAAATTTCCACCCTATAAATGTAAAACTATATTTATTTGTGGAACTCTTTTAAGATAAATTATTACAAATTTATTGGATAGATAAATATAAAAAATATTCGAGATTTGCTTAATTTATGTTGTTCAACATAAACAAATTAAAATTTTAAGAAAATTTTGTTAATTCATAATATATTCAAAATAAGAAATAAACATTGGAATATTTGTTAGGAACCGTAAATCATTTTAGTTTCATTATATTGTGGAAAGTCATTAAACTTTCACCGATCTTATCGTAATTTAAAATTATTTCTCATTTTTGTCTCTCTTTTTTTTTTTTTATAATTTTTATCAAGATTATAAATGGTAAGACAATTTATAACAATATGTGCCATATTTCAGTTGTTGTCAAAGTCTACATTCTTCAAAATATTATTTTTAGATTTTTTATTCATATTTTGCTTTCAATTTATTATAAATATATTTTATTTTCTTAACTATTTTTCTTTCTTATTTTTAAACAAAAAGTTCGTCCATCTCTTTCATTTTTTGTTTGATTGTTCTTGTAATTTTCTGTTGAGACCTGCTAATTATTTGACGTATAACCATTGCGCGATTATTCATTAGCTTTCTAAGTATTTGTTTCTATCTAATTTCAAATTTTGTGATATTATTATGTTTAATTGGCGATTTGCTTAATATTTTTATCCCTAATTTAACTATATAATTGACAATTTTTACGAGATATGTACAAATCTTTATTTTCTTTAATCTGCTCACATTTCTATTTTAAAAAAATAATTTCATTCAACCTTTTATAAATCGTGGATATCATGCTTATCAATTTGTGAACGATAATTGAATTACAAGTCCACATCTTTTACAATATATTATATAACTTGAATATATGCTTATATTACAAATATAAAAATATATATCTTTTGTACAATTTTGAACATTTTCATGTGGAAATAGTATGAATTTGATGAAGAGAGTGTAAGTATTGCCAAAGACAAACTTCAAAATTCTATTTTTAATTATCTTGAGAAGCTATTTTTTAAAGACGGGTTCATCAGCCCAAAAGTATTTCGATCATTGTTTTATATATTTAAGAAAATATTTTCCACTCTTTTTTATTTTTTAAATATTTTTTATTTATAAAAAGACATTAATTCCAATTGTTATTTCCATGCAAATTCATATATTAATTTAATAATCAAAAGAAAGAACTATAATATATAAAATACAAAAATATAAAAATATGCATCAGAAACATAATTAATTTTATTATACAGAAGAATCATATTTGTTCGTAATTATAAATTCAAATATTTATTCAATCCATATTAAAAAGCAAAGGTTATTTAAACAAAAATAAAACAAAAATTATTTAAGATCTAATTTAACCCAAAATATTAGTAAAGGATTAATTTGCAAAATTTTCCATTTAAATCTTTCCGTCAAATGTAGATCTTCTAATCCCTTCTACAGTTCCACTCGCCGTCGGTCGGAGTTCGGACCCCGCTCCAGTGCAGCTGAATTATTCGATCTTCCGAATATACCCTTCGGCTCAAACGCCGTTAATTCCTCGCCTCCTTTCCCCCCGCCCCCTGAACCCACCGTATTCCAATTTCCAAGTAAATTCCATCTCAGATTTCCCTCTTCATCTTCTGCCTTCAAATGATATTCCATCAGTAGCTCTATTTGTTGGAATCGCAGCAATGGCAGATTGGTACAGAAAATGGGTGAGAGAAGAGTTCAAAACATACGCCTACATCCTGATCTACATTGCCCTCTCCAGCGGCCAGATATTCTTCAACAAGGTTCCGTCATTATTGCATTAATTTCTGTCGTTTTTCGTAATTGAAACTTTTCAAGTAAGCATATTGTCAAGCAGTTGGCGGATGCTTTATTAATCCGTTTACAAGCTTTACATTTGCTTAGTGTGTGCAATAGAAGTGGTGGGTTTCGGATAACATGTGTTCCACTTTCGTTCCAATTTGTCTGTGAGTTTATTAACTTGGCTTTGTGAGGATTCCAATTTGCTTTGTTGTGATCAAGAAGCAGTTCTGGCTGCTAAAAGATAACTCTTCTTGTTTCAATAATTACTGTCTTTTTTCAATGGATTTCCAAGCGACCAATGTTGGTTTAGCAAGTTTATGGACCAAACTACTACTCATCATAACAGAAAATGCTGCATAATTATATTCTTACTATTGAGTTTGGAATGGCCATTTAGGGCTGGTTGGGATATTATCCAAGATAACATTTGAAATGAAAAATAAGAAGAAAACCTTTTTCTTGATATCTACATTCCTGCATATTTCTACTTAAAGATGACAAGTGCCATATAGCAAGTAAATTAGAGCAAACTTCTACGTTTGTGTTTACATTTAAGTATGTAACTGGGTGCGTACATTAATGTGATTCCGTGTTCATCATCATGAACATAGTGTGAGAAGGACTGGTTCTAGTAAATCTCTATTTTAATTATCTACAAGTACTAAACACTAAGAGCTGAAGATTCTCCTCACTAATTTCACTGCTTTTTTTGTTCCCTTCAAGTGTAAGTTCAACATTTAACTTTTTATCTGTGAAAATGTCGGAAAGGACAATCCTACTTATTTGTAGACTCTTGTTCAGTGATATCAAGTTCATTGCTAATTTTTGCAAATTCAAATTAATGGAAAAGATATTTTGGGGATTTTTCGTCTTCACTGCACGAAATTGTTGATTAGAATTCACCTTTTGTTTTAACCATTCCCTTTTAAGTTCTTTCCTCTTTCTAAAGAAACATATTCCCGTTGTCATTTTTCTCATTCAAACATAAACTCATAGTGATACACCTTTTTTTCAACCAAGATAATCTGTTTGCAAGGGAGGGAAGGACCAAAAAAATTTTGCTGGTTGGGGGGAGATTGAATTTTTTTTGTGAAAATCCAATTATTTGAAAACTAATTTTAGGGTTGAAATCTCTAAACGGTAAGTGCAATATGTAAATTACATTGGATCCATTTTATTCAAGTCTAAAGGCTTTTTACATGCATGGAACTTTCTAGTATGTTATATTCAGCAGTATCCAATTTGAGATTTTGAATTGCTGATCTGTGTTTCTATTTCACTTGATTCCAGGAGTTTTGGACTTATTGCCACACACCATTGGCTTGATCTTTGTTATGTTTAAACACCTATTCCTTCAAACTGAAACGTATCATTACAATATTTCATGCTGAAATAGTTTGACATAGTGAGCTTACTGAATGCATACAGTTTCTAATGTACATTATAGGAGTCTCCAATCCTACCGCTCTCTCTTAGTTACAAATTTTGTGCTAAACATGCAGCCTTTTTACCTTTATCTGTCGCCTCTCATGTGTGGAAGAGGAAAAACGAGTATTTGATGCTAGTTCCTTTGCATATTGTTTTCCAGTTAGTAGAAATGTTCTACTTCAATACTTCTTCACATGGCTAATCCAGTTCATCAAAATTTCATTGAATTCAGTGGGTTTTATCATCGAAGGAAATTAACTTCCCATATCCTCTTGGATTGACACTACTTCACATGGTCTTCTCCTCTGTCATATGTTTTGTGCTTACCAAAGCTCTTAAGGTAATGATTCCAAAATGAAACTCCTGGATTGGATATTTCGCACGATCAAGTTATTAAATTGTATTAAATTGTGCCCTTTTTCAGATCTTGAAAGTTGAGGAAGGAATGACTTTGGATATGTGAGTGATCTTATGTTTGATGCATGTGCTACATTATTTTTCCCTCTGCAATGACTTAATCCTGGAGGAGGTTGTGCTACATATATTCTTAATTTAATCTTGTTAATATTTTGCTTTAATTTAAAGTTAAGTATTTCTTTTAAACAGAACTAATCAGACTGATGAGTATTATAGTAATTTTCATCCAAAAGCATGCCCACGTGTGTGCTTACATATTTTTTTCTGTCATACTTAATCATTGCAATGAGATATCACTGAAAAGACGAGCTCTGAATTTTCAGATACATATCCTCTGTTGTCCCAATTGGTGCAATGTTTGCTATGACACTATGGCTGGGGAACACTGCTTACCTCTACATATCTGTTTCATTTGCTCAAATGTTGAAAGCAATCAGTAAGCATGAGCCTGTTGTTTCTCTTAGTGCAGTATTTCTTATCATCAGTGCCCAACTTAGCAAGCAAATTTTTATCTAACATAGTTCTACTATTAGTAACTTTCACCTTTGTTGATATGTATAGTGCCAGTTGCTGTTTTCATTCTCGGTGTATTAGCTGGGCTTGAAGTGATGAGTTGCAGGATGCTTCTGATAATGTCAGTTATCAGTTTTGGGGTTCTTATAGCATCTTACGGGGAAATAAGTATCAGCTGGATTGGTGTTGTTTACCAAATGGGAGGTGTAGTTGGAGAAGCCCTGAGGCTGATATTTATGGAGATTTTTGTTAAACGGAAGGGGTTAAAACTAAATCCTATTTCTATGATGTACTATGTTAGCCCCTGCAGGCAAGCCATCTATCAACTACAATATTATATTTTGTTTTCAACTTACATCACTTAGATTTTGAATCAAGGATTGACAATTTTTACTCAAGATTTTGTTTTTTTGTTATGCAGTGCTCTTTGCCTTTTAATACCATGGATCTTCCTGGAGATGCCTAAGATGGACACACGGGGGACATGGAGCCTCAGTATCCCTCTTGTTCTGGCACTAAATTCTCTTTGTACTTTTGCCCTCAATTTATCTGTTTTCCTGGTCATTTCACATACAAGTGCTTTGACCATTCGTGTGGCTGGAGTTGTCAAGGACTGGGTTGTAGTTCTACTATCAGCACTCCTTTTTGCAGATGCTAAACTGACACCTATCAATCTCTTTGGTTATGCTGTTGGTAAGTATAATGCTTGCTTGTAATAATTCTCTGGGAGAGGGAGAGTTTCTCTTAGAGAATGTGTCAAATAATTTCTCCTTTTTGTATGGCTATGTAGCAATTGCTGGGGTAGCTGCATACAATAACCACAAGTTGAAAAAGGAAGCTTCTCGAGTTAGCTCTGACAAGCCTGCTGAATCAATCCCACTAGTTTCAACTTCAACTTCTAATCAGTGAAACTTGGAAGCGGACAGCCTTCAAAATATTCAGGTTTGTGAGCAGAATTTTGTCCTTCAAATTTGGTTCCCTATAGCCTGGTTATAAGATGTATGTACATGTCCTACACAGCGTCTGTTATTGGAAAAGCAGCAACCTCCAAGTTAAATCTTGATTTTATACAATTTTCTTTGCAATATATTGTTTATTTTGTCTGATTGTTTCAAATAGTTTTTTTTCCAAAAAACGTGAAAGTTCTGATGTACAGCCTTTGATTTTGTGCAAAAAAGTTGGAACAACCTTTTAGCTCATTTATCCGTTCTAATAAGCGTGTGCGTGTGTCAGTTTTCATATAAATTGTCCATTGAAGCAACTGGTAGGATCAAATTCTTGCCTAGGTATGACTCGCCGCCAAATATGAGTGATGGAGATTTTTCAATATTTCTCTGATCAAATTCATATAAAAATATTTTCTATCAATTTATTGCTCTAAATTTATGAGAATAAGCTAGTCTGACTCTGTTCACAAGAATACAATTTCAAGTCTTAATTAAGCAATGTCGAAATTAATAAATTGAATTAATTAATTAATGACTTCATAATCTTAAAATATCATAAGGAAATTAAACATAAATAGTCTTAATTTGTATTTGCTAACGCCAATATTGTTAGGCCTAGGGAATTGTTCCTTTCCTAAGTTCAGATGTGAGCAAGGCCGAACCAAGTTGCTCAATTTTAAATTGCTTTGCCCCAACTTGCCTTTGCCTTGGGGCTACCTTTTTGGTTCACGTGTATTGCCATGGATTAATTGTATATTACTAAACACTGCCTAGGAGTTCACTATTTTGTAACTTTTCCTTATCACTTTATTCTCTGACTTGTATTATTATATATATATATATATATATTATTTTTAAGAGCCAATCCCTACTTGTCCATATTGTTCATGGTGGTGTGGGCTTGACTTCCTCTAAATTTTGAGTAGTGGTGTAGAGGATTTTGTTGGATTGAGTTGTGATTCGGAATTGATTCCAAATAGATTAATGTGAACTGTTTTAAATTCAATTTTGGAATCAGAGAGAAAATAATACGCAAAGTTAATCGCTTAAAATGTGAAAATATATTTGAATGATTGTGCGTCCCACGTTGGAGAAAGACCAATATTCGGTTCACTGTACTGTGAAATGGATTTTTACTTATAGCGTTTAGTGAATTCAAGAAAAGTGTGTGCTTGTGGTTGATATGGCAAGGTAAAAGTGAATAGTCCACAAGGCCTAGGCCTATGGTCGATCTATTCATGAGCACCGCGTGCGGAGGGGTTTTTGCTTATGATAGTGTTATCAATCTCCTCGACTCACCCTTAATCGTTTACTATTCTATGTTAGCCTGTGAATATGTGTTTTTAGGTATGTTGTTCATCTATAAAAGTATGTGTTGATGTTTGAACACTCGTTTTATTGTTCTAGCTGCACAACTCAGATGTTGTAACATCCGGTGTAACATGCGCCGCTTGCTCGTTCTATTATTCTTCTTTTTTTAATCCAGTTCTATTATTCTAGGAGTGTCATCTGAAGTGTCGTAACTTCTTCTACAACACGTCAATGGAATGCGAGGATCCTATATATCTTGTCTTGCAAGGGCGTTCCTTGAATATATCACGAGCATAAGAGTCGTGTTGATTTACTATCAAGTATCATATTATATAAGTATTTGTATGACATATTTTACAAAAATTGTGAAATAAGTCGTGAGACTCATCCAAATAAACAATATCGTATCAATTAAGAAAAAATTGATGTACATATAAACAGTTTTAATTTCAAGATGTAAATTATATTGTATATTTACACCAATTGACACAAAGTTCAAACTAAATTTATAAAAAGTGCAATAAAATAAAGTTTGAGATCAAAAATAAATTTCTATATGTAACACAATGTGTCACTTCAAATATATATATATATATATATATTATGGTATAAATAGTACAAATATTTTGTCTTATATACTTCCACTTTCTCTTAGATTACCCTTTTTTATTAATAAACATTAAATCACTCTAAAATATATTTTCTTGTTTATTAAAATATAGTTTAAGATGTAATGATCGATATCTTGTTTGTAAGCTATTGGCCTTTCGGAATCTAAATCCAATGGCTTTCGAACAGTAATAATAATAAATATACTCTAACATATGTATATATATATATGTATGTATATATGATAAAATCAAATATATCCTAATGTAAGCTTTATCTCCATTGTTTTTTGCCTGGAAGACAGGGAGTCCGAGACCCCTCACCACCCTTTATATTCAAGAACCCTATTTATCCAAATAATGGAAAATCACAAGAAAGACAAAAACAGGGGGGAAAGGAGACTGTGACACTTCTAGAAATGCTCAACCAAATCATATATCACGAATTATCACGTAATACAAAACTGATTACTGTGTGTGTGCGTGTATATATATATTGTATGTATACATGCACAGGGGAAATTCAGAAAAAAATGCCCACAGAGGGAAGGATAATGAAGAAAATACTTTGAAACACACAAGAAGATGTGGCAGAGAGCAACCTAATTGTACACTCATCGGATTTGGTTTCAAATTCTAACCTCCAAATACTCATCCATAATTTTGTGCCACTCCTTTCGTCACCCCCACACTCTTTGTCTTCATCCTCTCCCTTTACCCCCTGAATTTCTTGATTTTTTTAAAAGAAAATTTTATATCAATTATTATTTGTCAGTATTTTTCTTGGTTATCTCTCTCTCTCTCTCTCTCTCTCTCTCTCAGGGTTATCTAGTAGTACTACTAGTAGTGGCTTTTCTTGCAGGCACTCTGCTCATTTGTCTTGAGCCTTAAGGTCTGTCCTCTCTCTTCCTCTCTCTGTCTCTCTCAACTTATTTTTTGATCAAGTTCTTATTTTGAAATTCTAGTTAAGAGTAGGGAGGATTTTTTTTCTCACAAGGATTGATTTTGCCCAGCGGGGTTGCCTTTATTCGGCTTAGTGCAATTATTATGGCTGTTTCTTGATTAAGTATGGTTATGCTGTGTTTTTTGCATCCTGACATTATAATAGTAAGCTTGTCTCTTGAAGCACCTTATCAGATTAAGCTATGATGATTACAGTCCTGACTTAATCAGTTTCTTTCCTATCAAGATTTGTGTATTAACTTGGAAAAGTAACAGAATATTGATGATCTGATTTTTATTTTTCTGTAAAATTTGATCAAGATTTTTCGGAGGAGGTTGTGAAAACTCAATCGTAGAGATGGCAGAGGTAACAAATGTGACCGAGTATCAGGCGATTGCCAAGCAAAAATTGCCAAAAATGGTGTATGACTACTATGCATCTGGTGCAGAGGACGAGTGGACTCTTGCTGAGAACAGAAATGCTTTCTCCAGGATTCTGTAAGTATGATTTATAAGATGGCTATTGTTTCCTCTTTAACTATTTCTGATGATATTTTGAAATCAAAATGCAGGTTTAGGCCCCGGATTCTGATCGATGTGAGCAAGATCGACATGACTACAACTGTATTAGGCTTCAAGATTTCGATGCCCATCATGCTTGCTCCCACTGCAATGCAGAAGATGGCTCACCCTGAAGGTAAGGATGGCAATTTGTTGTTCGGAGATATGCTGAGATTATTGAGTTATTAAATGGTCATCTAGATTGAGAACGTCTTGCAATTTAATTATTTAAAGTATAGCCTTCTAATTTAATTTTGTTATTAATTCGATATGATGATAACCTAGATGGTTTGTTATGCAGGAGAATATGCAACAGCTAGAGCTGCATCAGCTGCTGGAACAATCATGGTTTGGTTTCTCTTCTTTTCCCAATTTCGTATACTACTCCCCTTAACACAACTTTCTAATAATTCAGAAGTTCGTTGTTATTCTTGATATTTCAAATAAGAAAAATATAAATATGATGCGTACAAGTAGTGTACTGGATAATGAACTCTGTCCAAAATTCTTTAAATGGTTATATTGTTGTTCGCCTTATTTATCGCTCTAAAAAATTCTCAACATGTATGCTCCCATCTGATTATTGCATAACTAAGTCATTGTATGGGAATTAGCACAGTTCTCAAAAATCTATGTTATTCCTTGAAAATTAGTCATTGGTTATGCTGTTTCTATTTTAGTGTGATATTCGTCCCGTGATAATTCAGTGCACAACAATGACTAATTGAGTAACAAATGAATTTTATTCCAGACACTGTCATCATGGGCCACATCCAGTGTTGAAGAAGTCGCTTCCACAGGACCTGGCATTCGGTTTTTCCAGCTTTATGTGAGTTAATTTTGGGTTGCAATTCACTGTTTGTGACTAATCACTGTGCTTGTCTATTTGGATATAGCTTTTTGGATTTTTGAATGATCGCTCTCTTGAATATATTAAGGTCTACAAGGACAGGAATGTTGTGGCTCAGCTTGTGAGGAGAGCCGAAAGGGCCGGATTCAAGGCGATCGCACTCACTGTGGATACCCCGAGATTGGGGCGCAGAGAAGCTGATATTAAGAACAGGTGCAGATATTATTTCAAAATAATCATATTCGATAGATGCCTGATAATATGGAGTATAATGCCTCAACAAAGTATCTGATTTGGTCTTACTCAGATTCACTTTGCCCCCTTTCTTGACGTTGAAGAATTTTGAGGGCTTGGACCTTGGGAAGATGGACAAAGTAAGTGTCCCAACATCATTGTTGGACTAGTCGAAAGCCTCTTTTTTGATAAGGTCTGGAAATTTTCTTAATGCACATAATGTGGTGTAGGCTGATGACTCTGGATTGGCATCATATGTTGCGGGTCAAATTGATCGTACATTGAGCTGGAAGGTAATATGTCTTTCCGATAAATAGAAAAACAACTACTCCCTCCGTCCCACAAAAAGAGTCATGTTTCTGTATCAAAAATAGTTATAGAAATATGACCCTTGTTTTGGGACGGAGGAATATTTTTCATGGATTAAATTGGTTGATATTTTTATTCACTTGGTGAGAACTTGACGAAGTTTATACAATCCGGATGCTTTCTACTTTTAACGTTAACAGGATGTTCAGTGGCTCCAAACAATTACTTCACTACCCATCCTGGTGAAGGGTGTCCTTACTGCTGAGGATGGTAAGAGCAACAATCACTCCTCTCTTCAGTTATTTTGTGGAGAATGACTACAACTACATAACTATTTAAAGACTAATATGAGTACTAATTATGTGCCTGCACTTCACTAGTAGTACATAAATACTCACGTTTTATGTCCCGAATATACAGCAAGGATTGCCGTTCAAAGCGGAGCTGCTGGTATTATAGTATCTAATCATGGTGCTCGCCAGCTTGATTACGTCCCAGCTACTATCATGGCTCTGGAAGAGGTATCAAACTTGAGCTGACTATTATGATTTGTCGGTATTCTCCCTAATCATCTATTGAAAATTTAGGTTGTGAAAGCTGCACAAGGCCGAGTGCCTGTTTTCTTGGATGGAGGGGTTCGTCGTGGAACAGATGTCTTCAAGGCATTGGCACTTGGAGCTTCAGGCATCTTTGTAAGTCCACAATTCAAGTAACCCAATTATCTCAATCTGCAGTCGAAGTAAGAGGTGGCAAGTAGGGCCTCCGGTCTAGCCTTAATTGTTTTGGGGCCAATATTTATGTTTTCCCAGTCTATCATTGCCCCCCATGTCTTTACGTGATAAGATATTGGGTTGGTCCAACGGAGGGTCATACGGGCGAGCGAATAGAAGACCTAACTCCATCTTATTTTTAGGCTAGGCTCAGAATGCCACCCCTATAAATTCAAGCTATGAAAGAAAAGATAAGTTGAGCTATAAATAAATCTTTCCCCACAAGAAAAAAACTTATTGTATGGTATCATTGTCAGATTGGACGACCGGTGGTGTTCTCGTTGGCTGCTGAAGGAGAAGCGGGAGTCAGAAAAGTACTCCAAATGTTGCGAGAAGAGTTTGAGCTGACGATGATGTTGAGTGGTTGTCGTTCTCTTAGTGAGATCACCCGCAATCACATTGTGACCGAGTGGGACACTCCTTCGGCTCTTCCAGCTGCCCGGTTATAGAGGGCCGGCCCCGAACTCAAGCAAGTGTTGAACTATTGCGGGGTATTGTTGGAAGCCATCAGAGATTTATGCTTGTCAAAGGCCTAACACCCCTTCATTGTACTCATTTATGTTGATGAGACTTTACATAATATTGTGAAAACCCTAAACTTTTGAATGTGTTGAAGTCTTGAAATATGTGGATTGCTTATTTATACAATACACGATTGAAACTGTTTCTCTGTATATTTTCTTTAATTTGATTAACTGATTGTGAAATTGAAACAAAGCGTATTGTACAAGGCCGTAGCTACAACTTTGTGATCGAATGGAGTTTAATTCTACTACTTAGATTATTGATTCTAATCTACTTCATTATTTGGTGAGACGATATGACTATTACTATCAAGGCTTGTGAATTCCATGTTGGATTATCGAAATTATTATTTGATGAGAAAATACCATTATAATTATCGAAATGATTATATTTCGGAAGATAGAAAGACTTTGATGAAAGTAAAAAGAACAAAAGTTGGAAATATAAACCAGAAATGTATCAACGGAACACAAAGAACATTTAATAAGACTCAACATCAAAACACAAAAACTAAAACAAAGTATTGAAAAGAGATAATTAGAGTGGGTAACGCCTAAAAATATAAATTGAATAACAAATCAAAATAATTCAACCCATTTATTAATATAAATAATTAGTTCAAAATCAATTTGGGAGAGGAACACATTTGCTGCTCTTTCTGTAAATAGAATGCAAATGTTCGATTCTCAATAGTTTAGTAATATTATCTCACCACATTATTGTAAGTTGTATAAGTTAAGTATTTGAGTCCAAAATCACTCCACATAAAAGGTAAATTGAATACGGACACACATTTTCACCATTTGGCATGAATATTCAGTCATTAATCCATTGCACGCACAATATGCTTTGGACTTAAATAACATTTTTTCGTTAAAGTATTTTATTTGTAACTAAATTTTAGTTATATATATTAGGCTTTTTTTTTTAAGACAAATAAAAATTAATTTTTAAGATGTTAGAATACATTGTTAGCCTAAAAGTTGTAACGTATTTATATATTGGTATTTTAAATGAAGATATTTATTGAACATATTATGCTCAATTCAAATTTTTTGAATTATTATGAATGGTTAAAATCAAATATAATTATTAGTACGCCCTAAATAGACTCATACAAATAAAAAAATAATTAGTATATTTATTTATTGAATTAAATGATTATATTAAATGATTATATTATAAATAAATTTTCATTTTAAAATCTAATAGCCTGTTGGTGGAATCCATAAACAGTGCTTCCCTACGCCTGGAAGAATGGGAGTCCCCGACCCACCCCCCCCCCCCCCCCCCCCCCCCCTTCTTCAAGAACCCCATTTTATCCGAATAATGGAAAATCACAAGAAAGAGACAAAAAACAGGAGGAGAAGGAGACTGTGACACATCCAGAAATGCTCAACCAAATCATACATCACGAATTATCACGTAACACTAAACTGATTATGTGTGTGTGTGTGTACATATATATATATATATGTATGTATATGAATACAAGCATTGGGAAAATTCAGAAAAAAAATGCCCACAGAGGGAAGGATAACGAAGAAAAGACTTTGAAACACACAAGAAGATGTGGCAGAGAGCAACCCAATTGCACACTCATCGGATTTGGTTTCAAATTCTAACCTCCAAATACTCATCCATATTCGTGTGCCACTCCTTTCATTACCCCCACACTCTTTGTCTCCATCCTCACCCTTTCTACCCCCCCCCCCACCCCCCCAATTACTTGACTTTATTTTTTTTAAATCAATTATTTGTCAGTATTTTTCTTGGTTCTCTCTCTCTCTCTCTTTCAGGGTTATCTAGTAGTAATACTAGTAGTGGCTTTTCCTGCATGCACTCCGCTCATTTGTCTTGAGCCTTAAGGTCCTCTCTCTCTCTCTCTATCTCTCTCTCTCTCTCTCTCTCTCTCTCTCTCTCTCCCCATTGGTTTTTTTTATCAAGTTCTGATTTTAGAATTCTAGTTAGTGTAAGGAAGATTTTGTTCCCACAAGGATTGATTTTGCCCAGTGGGGTTACTTTTATTCAGCTTAGTGCAATTATTATAGCTGCTTCTTGATTAATTAGTACTTCTTGGACAACTGGTAATGCTGTGTTTTTTTATTCATGACATTATGATACATAGTAAGCTTGTCTCTTCAATCACCTAATTAGATTAAGCTATGATGACAACAGTCCTGACTTAATCAGTTTCTTTCTTATCAAGATTTTGTATATTAAGTTGGAAAAGTAACAGAAAATATATTGATGATCTGATTTTTATTTTTCTGTAAAATGTTTTTGATCAAGATTTTTCGGAGGGGATTGTGAAAACTCAATCGTAGAGATGGCAGAGGTAACGAATGTGACCGAGTATCAGGCGATAGCCAAGCAAAAATTGCCAAAAATGGTGTATGACTACTATGCATCTGGTGCCGAGGATGAGTGGACTCTTGCTGAGAACAGAAATGCTTTCTCCAAGATTCTGTAAGTATGATTTATAAGATGACTATTGTTTCCTCTTTAACTATTTCTGATGATATTTTGAAAACAAAATGCAGGTTTAGGCCCCGGATTCTGATCGATGTGAGCAAGATCGACATGACTACAACTATTTTAGGCTTCAAGATTTCGATGCCCATCATGCTTGCTCCCACTGCTATGCAGAAAATGGCTCACCCTGAAGGTAAGGACCACAATTTGTTGTTCGGAGATATGCTGAGATTATTGAGTTATTAAAGGGTCATCTAGATTGAGAACGTCTTGCCATTTAATTATTGTACATATAACCTTCTAATTTAATCTTGTTATTAAATCAATATGATGATAATATAGATTTTTTTATGCAGGAGAGTATGCAACAGCTAGAGCTGCATCAGCTGCTGGAACAATCATGGTTTGGTTTCTCTTCTTTTCTCATTTTACTATTCTTCAAACGTGACTTCCGAATTATTCAAAAGTTTGTCAACAATCTTGATATTTCAAATAAGTAAAATATAAATGATGCATGCAATTAGCACAAAAAGATATGACAATACTGCATAGGAATAGTATAACTGAATTTTGAACTGTCCCAGAGGCTTATCAAATGGTTGTCGAAATTCATAAAATGGTTATCTTGTTATTCGCCTTATTCATAGCCCAAAAATTCTCAACATGGAAGCTCTAGTCTTTTTTATTGCATAACTAAGTCATTGGATGGTATAATACACAGTTCTCAAAAATCTTTAGTTCATTAAGAATCCAATGCAAACTAGTCACTGATTACGCTGTTTCTATTTTATTGTGATAATCGTCCCATGATAATTCAATGCATGACAATGACTAATTGTGTTTGACAATGGATTTTACTTCAGACATTGTCATCATGGGCTACTTCCAGCGTTGAAGAAGTTGCTTCCACAGGACCGGGCATTCGATTTTTCCAGCTTTATGTGAGTTACTTTTGAGTTGCACTTCACTGTTTATGACTAAATACATGCTTATTGTTATTGATTTAGATATAGCTTATCGAATTTTTGATTAATTGCTCTCTTGGCTATGTTAAGGTCTACAAGGACAGGAATGTTGTGGCTCAGCTTGTGAGGAGAGCCGAAAGGGCCGGATTCAAGGCGATCGCACTCACAGTGGATACCCCGATATTGGGACGCAGAGAAGCTGATATTAAGAACAGGTGCAGATATTATTTCAAATTAGTAACATTTGATAGATGCAAAATAATATTAAATGTAATGCCTCTTATTCAGATTCACTTTGCCACCTTTCTTGACATTGAAGAACTTTGAGGGATTGGACCTTGGGAAGATGGACAAAGTAAGCGTCACTACATCCTCATTAGACTCGTCGAAAGCCTCTTTTTTGATAAGGTTTGGAAATTATCTTTATACACATAATGGTGCAGGCTGATGACTCTGGATTGGCTTCATATGTCGCGGGTCAAATTGATCGTACATTGAGCTGGAAGGTAATATATCTTCCCGAACATGACTTGTTTTTTGGGACAGAGGAAATATTTTTGATGGACTAAATTGGTTGGTATTTCGATTCACCTGGTGAGAACTTGACGAAGTTTATACAATCCGGATGCTTTCTACTTTTAACGTTTACAGGATGTTAAGTGGCTCCAAACAATTACTTCACTGCCCATCCTGGTGAAGGGTGTCCTTACTGCTGAGGATGGTAAGAGCAAGAACCACTCTTCTCTCTCCAGTTATTTCGTGGAAAACGTCTACAACTACATATATAAGTTTAATATTTTTCTAATTATGTGCGTGCTCTTTCCTGGTAGTACACAAATACTCACGTTCTATGTCCTGAATATACAGCAAGGATTGCCGTTCAAAGCGGAGCTGCTGGTATTATCGTATCCAATCATGGTGCTCGCCAGCTAGATTACGTCCCAGCTACTATCATGGCTCTAGAAGAGGTATCAAAGTTTTTTTTTGTTGAAAGGAAAAGTATCAAACTTGAGCAAGATTCTCCCTAATCAGCAGTTGAAAATTTAGGTTGTGAAAGGTGCACAAGGCCGAGTGCCCGTATTCTTGGATGGAGGGGTTCGTCGTGGAACAGATGTCTTCAAGGCATTGGCACTTGGAGCCTCCGGCATCTTTGTAAGTACAAAATCTAAGTGACACAGTTACGAACCCTGTTTTTTTCCAGTTCAGACCATGTCAGTCTGCACTCGGAATTAAGAGAGTTTGAAAGTTCTCATATTTAGAGGTGGCAAATTGGGATTCCGGTCTACCCCTAATCGTCCTTTGGTCAATATGTTTTTTTCTCAATCTATCCTTGCCCCATGCTTTTACGTAATAAGATATTGGTTGGCGATTGGCCCCATAAAAATGGGTCCTACAGGGCTGAGTGGAATAAGTCTTTTCTTGCGAATAGAAGGCCTAACTCGATCTTATTTTTGGGCTAGGCTCAGATTAGCACACACTGCCCTACTATATTCAAGCGATGCAAGAAAAGACAATTTGAGCTAAAAATAAGTCTTTCCCCACAAAATAACTTATATGCAGTGCCCGGAATCAAATTATATATTGTATGGTATCATTGTCAGATTGGACGACCCGTGGTGTTCTCGTTGGCTGCTGAAGGAGAAGCCGGAGTCAGAAAAGTACTCCAAATGTTGCGCGATGAGTTTGAGCTGACGATGGCATTGAGTGGTTGTCGTTCACTCAGTGAGATCACCCGCAATCACATTGTGACCGAGTGGGACACTCCTTCGGCTCTTCCAGCTGCCCGGTTATAGAGGGCCGAGCCCGAACACAGGCAAGTGGTGAACTATGCCAAGGTATTGTTGGAAGCCATCAGAAATTTACACTCCTTCATTGTGCTCATTTATGTTGACGAGTCTTTACATAATATTGTGAAAACCCTAAGCTTTTGAATGATGATGAACCTTTATATTTTTCATAAATGGCAGTGGTTGCCTCATTGTATATTAATTCTTACATATCTTATATGCATGTTCAATTTGAATAATTGATTATGAATTTGAAACAGAGAATATGGAACAAAGATGTAGCAATTTCTTGGGACCGTGAAAATATTCATAGAAAAAGGTCAAATATAATTTCATTCAACTACTTATTTTTTATTATTAGTGTTTCTTTTCGTGGTTTGAGGATCGAACCCCTAATCTATATTGAAATTTGGTTCGGCAATTTCAGTAGAGTATCAAAGTCTAGACATTTTGATTATTAGTCTTATTACTATCAATTCAAATAGTGTGTATTAATTATTGATATTCAATATTGAGCTTACTGTGTATAAATTTGAAAGAGAAGATATATAGTTTTGATGAAATCAAGAATGGAATATATATAAGAAGAAAGTATGGATGAATAAAAGGAGCCATAATTTTGGGATAGGAACGCTACTTGCTCTCTAGATGTGGTTTTCCACACATTGGTAGCCTAATGGTATATGTCATGCTTCCATAAATCTATTTTCTCTATTTTATCAAAACTAAAAACATGCATTTTATCAATAATATCATTTTTATTTTTATTCAAATTCAATTTCATAATATGGTAAATCAATAGCACAAATTTATATCTCCATAATTACCACACATCTTATATCAAGATTGAGTTAATAATGATTTGTAAAATTGCAATAATTTGGTAGAAATTCGGTTCAATTATAGCAAATCTGAAAAGAGTTGGTAGAAATTCATTTTGATTATAACAAATTTGATAAGATTTTCCGACTTACACATGGAAGGATATATACTATATTTTGTAAATAAAGTAAAAAAAATTGATTCGATTATAACAAATCTGAAAATAAATTATTACATATTTTATAAACTTTCCGTTAACAGTTCTATCTAAACTAGATGTTCGCTCGTGCGATGCAAGGCAAAAATATATTTTATTATATTAATAATATATTATAAAATTTTATTGTTGTTATAAGAGATTATAAAATGTGTAAGTGATATGATTTTTTTAGATATATAATTATATAAGCAAGAGGTGATAGTGCAAATAAAATAATTATAGAATATAAAATATAAAAAAGATTGTTGTGACAAACACATATTTGTAGTATTGTGCCTTCTTACTTTTTATTTTTTGGTCTAACCATTTTTTTAAATGATACACAAAAAAATCCTGCATTTTCTAAATATATTTTGTGTTTTAATTTTTCTTTATATATATATATATATACAATCAAATATTAAATAACATTTTCAATATGTAATAGACATAATAAATTAAAAATTTTAGAGTTCCACTAAATTCAATTTAAAGTATAATTTCATATGTATACTCTCATAAATATTCTCCAATAAATAATAAATTGGACAATGAATCCAACATATTATAATCCCTCAAAGTCAGTATAAATATTTAAAATAAATGAAATAATAATATAATGAAATACAACTAATTAATACTTGAGTAAGTGAGTCTCTTGCGAAACGGTTGCACATACAACATGATTTAAAGTATTACTTATTTAAATATAATGTATCACTATTTTTTAGGGTAACTAATCAGAAGTAATACATTTTAGTATAATGTTAAGTATATATTCAAGTCATATGATATACTGTAGGAGTTTAGTTTGTAATCCAATGAGTATTTTTTTGTATAACATTTGTTGTAATTTTATATTCATCTTTTCTTCTATTAGAAATATTCTTATTCACAAATTGATAAGCATGATATCCATAATTATGGAAGGTTGATGCAAATTAAATAAAAAAATAGAGATATTAGTCGATTAAAGAAAATAAAAATTTACAGAAATCTCTTAAAAATTCTCAATTACACATTGAAAATTTAATTTCAAATGTAACAAAATTATTATAGGAAAATTATTAATAACTTTTCACAATATAATAAAACTACAATGATTTATATTAACTAACAAATATACCAATTTATATTTCTCATTTTGAATATAATATGAGTTAACACAAATTTATTAAAATTAGAATTTGTTTATGTTGAACAACATAAATTAAGTAAATCACGAAAATTATTACATAAATAAAAATATAGTTTTACATTTTTAGAGTGAAAATTTGGGGGAAACAGAAAAAAAAAAGTCATTTAACTATAATATATATATATGGATATACATATAGATTATTATTGTTATTATTATTATTATATGTAATTGTAGAAATTGAGATAATAAATATAAATCTCTGAATTTTTTATTAGTTTTATCTTAATAATATGTAAATATGATTACCTTGCATATATTTATACATAATTACCATTTCATTAATATAAATGTACACATTCCAAAAACATTTTAATTAATTTAAAATTAATCACAAAAGAAGAAAATATCTATACATTTCACATTAAAAAATTTAAAGAAATTATAACTTTATACCTCATTTAATGACAAATCTATATGATAAGAAATTATAAATAACGTACTAAATTTAATTAACAAAAAGCATATTTAGTGAATTGAAATGCTATATATTTTAATTTATAAAGATAAATTTTACATTATCAAAATTCACATAAAAAAATAAAACATATGTAATAATAAATGAGACCTTCGAAGGGTTACGACTTACCACTTGATAGACATATGAGTTCGATACATGTCCATATTATTTATAGATGTTGAGAATTTTTTATTTTAAAAAGACAATCTATTGGCTTTTATTCCACATTATATTTTGTTTAAAAATTCTATCAAGTTATTATTATATGACAAAATGTGCTTTAATTTTCATTAAGAAACATCATCATAATGGTACTTTTTTTTCTTCATCGCAAAAAATTTATCATAAGAAGATTTGTTTTTCATAAAAAAATCATGGTTAAAAAGTTAAAAGAAAATTTAATAAAAAGAGAAATCGGTTACATTATATATAGATATATTTTTTTTGAACTAAAGAATGAATTGTTGAATTATATTAGAAAATATATAATCCAAACTAAACAAAATTTGCAATATATATATATATATATATTTAAAACCATTGAACGAAATCTCTGAAACAAATAAAATTCAACAATAATAAAGAAAATTAATTTTAAGAAATCAAAACTAATATTGATTGTGAAATCATATACATAACATTAATAGTTTTTCTAAAGTAAAAAATGAATTGTCGAGTTATTTTAGAAAATTTTCAATCCAAACTAAATGAAATTGGATTCAACAATAATATTGGATTCACAAAGAGTATTTTAAAAAATTCAATATTAACGTTGCTTGATTATATATATATATATAATATTAAATGAAATGGACAAATGAAATGTACCTACTATTTAAGAATCAAACAATTGTATGTGAAAGAATTGGGTAGAAAATTACGTATTTTTCAATCTATTTATAACTTATAACAATAAAAATATTAATAAACATAATATCATAATTTATAAAAGGATAAATCAAATCAAATATTTTAGTAATTAAAAACCAATCTGAGATAGAGGTTGGCCTAATTTATAAGAATTTGAGTGTATGCAATTTCATATGGAAAATATATGTGATAGTATTGCATCATTGCCATAAATTTATAAAATCTATATCTATATTAATATAAAAGCAAGATGGTACAGAAAAATCATTTTTCTGCCAAAATCTTCTTTATATTTTCTGAAAGTAATACTATTCAATCATATTTGGTTTTTTTTTTTCACTCTATTTTTCAAATGCTTATAACTTTTTCATTTCAACTTCAATTTTTTATGAAAAATATATCAAATTAATTATCTTTTCATGATCTTCAATTGATATCTATATTGCATATATAAAATATAATATTAATTTCAAATATAATTATTTTCATAGATTAATTGTGGTATATTTTAATACATAATATATTTTTATATTATAAGATTTTAATTTTAAGTATTTTTAATTAAGAGTATATTTTATATAATTATGTATTTTATTTTAAAAATTATATTACTATTTTTTAGTATATTATAAATCGTGCATGCACAAAAGAAATACTAGTCTTAATTATAACATTAAATTATGTACGAGTTAATAATTATATTAAATCTATATATAAAAGATAGGATATCACCGAGAATTATGAGCAAATCTAAGAATGGGATTTTATTGAAATTAATTAATTATTGATTATGCTAGGATTTGATGTTTAGAAATTTTGACTTAAGGATAATATTTCATTAAATGAAATTCAATTTATAAAATATGATATTGAAAAGATGTGTTTTATTATAATATTTGGGTGTGAATGGGTTATTAATATTAATTAATTGTTTCAATATTAACAAAACTCATATAGAGTTTATCCATCTTGAAATTTGTTGCTATAATTCAAACATCTACCTGCATCAATGATATTGGATCAATAAAATCATTTCCAAGAGTCTAATAATAATAAGAAATTATTTACACAACAAATATGATGTATATCATAACTATATTATATTATCAAATTTACATCATTTATAATCAAAATCAAACAAACATATCAAATCAACAATAATATTAAATTAACATAAATTATTTTAAAGAATTCAATATTAATATTAATTGACAAAACTGAAAAAAATTATGTAGAAGACAAATGAAATACACTCAAAAATAAAATAGGAATAGACAAACGTGGATGGTTTCCGAAATATTAAGGAATGTATTACTTTTAATTAGGTGCCCAATTAAGATTAGACGGAAGTAAATCTTTTGACACTAATTTTTATAAAGATTAATATTATCAAAAAATGTTTTTAATAACAATAATAAATATATAGGTGTAAAAACAAAAATAACATTTACAAGATACATGGATAAATAAGAATTATATATATTGAATAATAATTTTAAAAGTACAATTTTTTAAAATTAAATATTAAAAAAATATTAGAAAATAAATTATGAATTGTCATATACATATCTAGAAAATAGTAATAATTTTGAAATTATAAACATTCAATAAATTATTTTAAGAACTGTAAATAAAAAATATCTTAAGAAATATTTATAGATAAGAATGAGTCCAAATTATTTTTTAAAAAATATCTAAAATTTAATGAAATTTCTTGAAAAATGTATTTAAAATTACTTATAATATACTTGAAAATATACCTAAAAATATTTATAAATGTTTGTTCTGAATTGGTGTCCGTGGTATACGTGGATGAGCACATTCAAAAAGTTTATATGTAGATAAATACGGTTTAGTCCGTGCTTTTATATTATTAGAATATTATATGTAATTGAATGAATGATTAGTTCATTGGCTAATCATCCAAAATATATTGAAATTTGTTGAGTTAATAATTGAATGATTTTTGTTTTGTGAGTTGTGGATTATTTTTATTTTTTGTAATATTATTGTTTAAATTATTTTGTTTTAAAAAAAATATTAATTACCCAAATTCAAATTCTAAATTCTTAAATAAAATTTATTAAATAAATATAAAATTAAAATGCATATTTATAATTATAATATTTGATTTTGTTTAAAATTAGTGTACATATTTTATAACATCTCTATTTAAAGAAATATAATTTTATATTATTTATTAAAATTTTATGATACAAAAGTTTTGTATAATTTTTAATATTATTATTATTAAAATGAAGTTGAATTTATTTTTCTGTAATATAATAATATAAACGACATTAATTTATAAAATGAAGAACAATGAATAAAAATAATAGATAATCGTAGTTCAACCATGAAATACAAGTGTGTATCCAAATATTTTTTCGAAACCCCTAAAGCAAACAATATTTTGATAACGAGCACCGCCAACGGTATAAAATAAGGGTTTTGCTGGTCCGCCGCCGTAGAACAAACCAGGGTTTTGCTCCGCTCTGGTCCGCCACAGCCGCAATGTCGACGAAGAAGCGTCGTATGAGAAACCCGGAACCCTTCCTGCCCTTCGGCTCCGATTCTCTCTCCTCAAAGAAACGCTCCAAGCCTCCCAAGAACCATCAGCTCCAGCAAGAGCTCGTCCCTTCCTCCGTCAGCTCCAAGATTCTAAAAGAAGCGCTCCTTCAGCAGAAGGAGATTGAGTACGAAGAGGAAAACGGCGAAGTCGACGCCGGAAGTCGAAACGGGTTATCTTTCCCCAACCTGCAAAGCCTCAAAGACAACGACGATGATGAGGATGATGTGGATGAGTTTCGAGGGTTTTCGGAAACTCAGAGTCAATGGGACTTCGAGGTTAGTGATTTTTAGAATATACAGTTTATTTTTTTGATTTTAGCTATTTGTGGTGGTACAATGGAAATTCGGAGGAATTGAAGGCTGAATTTCATGTAATTATGTTTACTTATGTGTTTTGTAACAGTCTCTTCCACTTTATGTTGTTTCGTTTTATGTTACTTTACTGGGCTTGTTGAGAGTTTGGATAGGAGTTGATGGAATGGTTATGGCGATGATGTGTATTTTCTCTTTTGTGTAGATTGGAATATTGAATGGCACGTCATACCTGTTTGAAAGTTGAAAACCATGCTTCAATTTGTTTTCTTTGTACTTTATGGAGCATTTTATTGTGGTCATCTGGGGGGGAAATGTTTAACTTAAAGCATTTTTTGTGGCAAACATAACATTTGATGGCCATGCATTTAGTTTCTTCCTTTTTATTTTTATGTGAATGATTTGTGTTTGGTTGGCTAAGGGTTTAAATTGCATTGAATTTTTTCCTAGTTGTTCAAATTTCATTATGTGCCATTGCTGCCATTTTGTGGTTCATGGTTCTCCTCTTTGTATTTGCATTTTGAGAATATGTTTAATTTATTGTCCCTTTCTGTTCTTTGCTTAAATAGGATAGGATAGATGAGGAAGACGAAAAGTTGCTGGAGGCGTTCTTGTCAAAAGATGATCGCCCTCAACGCACATTGGCGGACATCATTATTGAGAAGATCAAAGAGAAGGATGCCCAAGTTTCTTCAGGTTTAGTATTTTAGTATATTACTAGGGACAGTACCAAAATTATTACTTGATAATATGTTCATTTTATAATTTAAGTTCCATATGTTCTTCTATAGGAACACAGCCAATGCCAAAACTGGATGATTCAATCATAGAGTTGTACAAAGGGTATGTTGATAATCTGTTGTCTTTTTTTTTGTTTTAGAGTCCATGTGTCTTCTTGCTTTCTTTATCTTTATGATTTCATTAACATTAACTGCAGATTTTAAGTAATTGTGGTTGTATGTGAACTCTGCAGGGTCGGCAAGCTGTTGAGCAAATATACCTCTGGGAAGATGCCAAAAGCCTTCAAACACGTACCTTCTTTGCAATTCTGGGAGGAAGTTTTATACTTGACTGAACCTGAGAAGTGGTCTCCAAATGCGATGTATCAAGCAACTAGAATCTTTGCTTCTAATATGGGTGTCAAGAAAGTGGAACGATTCTACAGGCTTGTCTTGTTGCCGCGTGTGAGAGAAGATATCAGAAAGAATAAGCGATTGCACTTTGCCTTATACCAATCTCTAAAAAAGGCTCTATATAAACCAGCTGCTTTCAATAAGGGAATCTTATTTCCCTTGTGTGAGGTATTCCAGTCTCAAAACATTGATCAATTTTCTGTTGTATGTTGAGATAACATTGACCTTAGATCAAGGTTACTTCAATTCTTCTTTGGCCTTACTTATGCTCTCCACTCTCTTTTGTGCCTGTTATATGCTGTGTGGTCTTACATAATTCAGTCCTCAAGAATTGTTTTCTCGACCCAAGGTGTTTATCTTCATATATTTGCTACCAGATGATTGAAGGCTCTTAAACTGCTATTCTTTCAGCTTCAGGATATGCTCATTGTGACAAATCATCTGTTTCACAATACTAGCCAGTCATTTTGAGTTTTCTGTTACAATTTTCTTGAGTTTGTTACAAGTATTGAGATGCACTGACTTTAACGCTTCGTGTTGCAAACTTTATGCCCTCTTTCCTAGATTTGAATGTTAGCAGACCTGTAAGCTGAAGATTTCTAATTTTTCTCTGCCAGTCAAGGACTTGCAATTTGAGGGAGGCTGTAATTGTTGGCAGCATAATCGAGAAGATTTCAATTCCTCCTCTTCATTCTAGGTATGGTAGCTTTGGTCTTACTTAATAACTCCACGACTTTTATTTATGCTAATGCCTAAGTGCAAGCAAAGAACTGGTATTTTCATACTCCTTTCCTATTCTAGATGTTGCTGATGATAAAGATTAAGCTACAAACCCTAGGCTAATTTGATGATATGAACATAATAAACTCCTAGCCGACACCTGTCCCATCCTATCTCAAAACAAGAAATAAGACAATCTCCCAAGAACAATTCTCTACTTTCAATCTGATTGCTTTCTCCGTACAATTTCATTTTGTAATGCTGATGTCATTCATCAGAAAAAAGTTGCTTCATTTTTAACTAAAATACGAAAATTCTCTTTATTGCAATTATGCATTTTCGTTATTAATGTTGTGTATAAACACTTTTTTCCTGTTATTTTTATTTCAATGGTATTGCCACTGCCTCAAACAGCTTCCTTGAGATTTTTCTAACTGTAGTGCCATTTTTTTATGTAATGTAATATTTACTTGAGCATGTTTAAAAACTTAAAAGTTTTATTAGTGACTTCTGTAAATTTGTGGCATTCTTTTGTAGCTGTTGTATCATCAAAATGTTTGCTGGTTTGAGATTTATTGTAACTTGACGTTCTGCATTGCAGTGTCGCATTACTGAAGCTCGCAGAGATGGAGTACTATGGTACTACAAGGTATCAATCCTGCTAAATGCTTCCTTTGAATTATATCAATGTAAAATGTAGTTTCATATTCATAATTGTAACTTATTACTCATTCACTAGCAGATAATGATGATGATTGATACTTCTTCTAACCAGCTATTTGCTTTGGTTTTATTTATCATAAAGATGAAGGAATATTTTACCTGTTTTACATCTTCGCCAAATTATTTTTGTCTTTTTCATTTGTGTGCGACTTTTGTTGTCATCCCCTCTCACGTCATGTTGATGATGAACATTATGCTTAGACTGCTCCTTTATGTTCTGTAACAAAACAAGGTTATAAAGGATGCAGACATGGAACTCGAAATAAGCATAATTATTTTCTCATTGTCTCAATCAAATAAAAGTTGGTGAATTTCCTGTGCCATAATTTACTATTTAAAGAAATGGTTAGCATACGGTTATAGAATACTAAAATTGTAGGTCTTTAATCATATCTATAAAAGTTCCCCTTCAAGTTATGATTTTTATTATTTTTTTGGGGTTCATAATTTCTTTTAATAATAACTTCTGACCAAATTTGTGATGAAAACTTCCACTTGTACATTTGCAGTTATTTCATCAAGTTACTAATTGAGAAGAAATATGCATTGCCATACCGTGTACTTGATGCATTGGTTGCTCATTTTATGAGATTTTATGACGATTCAAGAGTAATGCCTGTCATCTGGCATCAGTCCCTTCTTGCATTTGCACAAAGGTTAGTTCTTTTAGTCAATACCTCCATCTCGTATCTTCTTCTTGTTCTCTTTGCAAGTTCTAGTCAACTTTGTTTCTTTTCTTGCCTTTAATATTGAGCTGAAAACTGAAATATTGTATTTCTTATGGATTGTCATAATGCTAAGTTTTTTCAATATTGATATTTACCGATGATTATGGAGCTAATTAAAAATGTTATTTGCTTGTGTACCAAATAACACAAAGATGAATGAATCTGAACAAGTTCTTCCTTCTGACTGCAAATCAGATATCCAGCATACGGCCTGCTTATGTATACTTGCTTCATCTTCAAATTTGGTTTGCGTGTAATATGTTAACTGACCTATAAGTCTATGCTTTTTAATCTTCATGTAAATTTGGCGCAGGTATAAAAATGAATTGACAAAGGAAGACAAAATTAATCTCAGCACTTTACTTGAAAGGCAAAGGCATAAATTAGTAAGCAGTTATCACAATTCTGATTGTTAAAAGTTTTTATGGGATAGTGTTTATATGGTGATATAAATGCACATTTCTTGATCTGCAGGTTACACCTGAAATATTAAGGGAATTTAGTAACAGCCGCAACCGTGGGGAGAAAGAGGACGATTCTATGTCAATATATATCCTTTCTTTTCTCTTTTAGAAGACGAGCCACAGCTATTCATTAGTTTTAACACAAATCATTCTAGTCTCACCTTATCAGTTTACTGTTTTGATGCATTCCTAGCACACGTGTATGCTCAATATATAGTGTCAATTTTTGGGTATTCTTTCACGATAATCAATTTAATAAGGTCAATATATTATTCTTCTTACTAGGAAAGAAATAATTTGAAATTACTTCGGCTTGCTCTGCTGTGCCACTTCAAATTATACGCATGTGACATGATTGCGAACCATAATTGAGCTTCTTGTATTATTTTCGATTGTCATCTACGTGTTAGTTTCAGCAGTAGGGGCACTAATATAAACTGAATAGTTCGGTGTAATAGTTAATATATTTATTTTCTTGCACGAATAGAGTTTGTCTTCTTTTCCTTAGGATAAAGATTTACATTTATACACCCACTTTTTTCTTGTTCATTTTATCTTCCTTAACCTCCCATCACCGACCCTTGTCTCTGTTGTGACGAAGACAATTCAAGAAGACAGGTTTGATATTCCGGACGTACCCATGGAGGAGGATTGAAAATACTTGCCTGCCATAACTGTTTCCCATGGTAAATATTCTTCCGTATAAACTACTCTTTCCTACCCAAAAAACAGATATCTTCGGTGTTTCTTGAAAGGTTTCTTATTGTTTCACTTCTCGACTGGCAGCCCAATTTGTACGATTCAAGACACATTTACAGCAGAACTAGTTTTGCCAGTGTGCTTGTGTATGATGCTCCTGAGAAGGTCGCGGGGGAAGAATTTTCGACTCTGCAGCTATATATATACACATATATATTTGAAAAAATCCTGTGTACCTTGTTATTGTCGTCTTGTTAGGATATATGTTTGAAATGCATTTTGCCATTTATGACATCAAATTTTGTGACAAGGAGCTTTGCAATGCCAAAAGACCAGAGTAGTTCATTTTAGTTTTTGTTAGGAATTTGTGGTGACATGTGATATATTGTTTTATTATATATATATATATATATTATAATTAAAAATAATAATAATAATTAGTTCCAATCAACAATTTGGAGTAGTTCCAAGTGTAAAACTATAATTAAGTAAGATTTTGTTTTTATTGTTACTCAGAAGACATTTAATTTGTATTATTAGAATATACAAATTAAAATTTAAAGTGAATAACATTGACCATTTTTTGATGAATAATTTGTCCAAAATTTTTACATACGAATTATAGAAGAAGAAACTCGAAAAAAAATTTAAAAATAAAAAGAATATTGGAATAGAGCATCATATATTCCTTTTTATTATAATTTTTATTAATAAAAATAATATAGAAAAATAAAATACGAGCATTTATTTCATTGCCTCCAAAGTGTAGATTGTAGTTGGCAAACCGTTGGGTCATGACGGTTGAGAGGCATTTCTAGAGAGAGATGGAGAGAGAGAGAGAGAAGCGGGTGGCAACCTCTTTGGTATCATCGCCATTGCTATTTTTTCCTTTGCTTGAAATTGCCCACATCCACATCTGCATCTCCGCCCTTCTTTTCTTTCGTCTCTTATTTAAGCGATTGATTCTGTAACCCATCCCCACTCTCTCTCTCTCTCGGAAATACATTCTGTGCATATATAGACGATTCAATGGCCGCCATATTGCGATCTGTTGGACTAGCGTCTGCCTCATTTCCCTTCGCAGATCACTCCAACAAATTATCTACCTTCACCGTTTGCTCTCTCCCAGGTTTTTTTTTTCCCTCTAGTTTCTCTTTGAACTTTCATGATAATTTTATAGTTCTGAGATTTGCGTTTTGTGAGTACAAGGGTTTGTGGTAAAGATTAGATTGAATAGCTAATTGAAACTATTGTGGGAAGTAATGTTTGATTTAAGTTTATTGTGAATCAATTGCTTCTCAGAATTTCGAATTCGTTTTTGTGTACCCGCATTTTATTGAATGACTCCCCCCCCCCCCTTGTTGGATGATTTTTATTTTGTTTGTTTCATCAGTCATTAGATCTGAAAGAAACTCAATTTCGGATCCGATTCATGGGACTTCCAGGAACGGAAAGATCATTCCCAAAGCGGTTGCGGTCAGCATTCTTCTTCTACCCTCTTAGATTTTGTTAATTATTGTCTTTGTTTTTTGTATGAACTTTTATTCCCAGGTTTTTTAATTTCCTCAATAATGTGATTTATTTTTGTTCTTCTTTTGGGATCTTCCAGACGCAGGCTGAAAATTCTGCCTCAACAACTTCAAAACCTGGGTAAAATCCTGAAACTTATGATATTCTAATATTCATTTTGCTTTTATTTCCAGCTTTGATGGTATTGGAATGGCCCATTTAGTTGTATTGTGTGAAAATTTCCATTATTCAGCTGATTTTAGTTAAAACATAGTCTATTAGTTCACATATTGTGTAATGACATGAAGGGGCAACAAGTCAAATGCAGCATGAATTAGTTTTATTGTTTTCTTGTCCAATTCATTTGTCTGGGACAGGTACTTTGTGGCTAGGAACAAGTTATTCTTATTTTCCTTGTGTGGCATAATGGTATTGTAACTACTGTCATATGATTGGATAGCTAACTAGTCTCAGAAATTTAAAAAAAAAAAGGATATGGGCTTTAATATTGCATGCCTTCAAGGAGCTCTGTCGATTAATGGAAAGATTACACCACACTCATGATTGTGTCATCGGTAGGTCATTACTTTAGGATAAAAGGGAAAATTCTGGTGGTTGGTGGCCTGAAGAAGTATGATTGACTAGGAGTAGCATGAATTTTACGAGCTCTGTCGTAATTAGTGTAAGCACATTGAAACTATCCAGGATTCTATGGTCATTATTGTTTTTGTAATGTAGATGTATGAGCTCAATTAATAAAAAGAACTTAGAGACTGATTCTATACAGTACAGTTTTCTTGTTGCTGTAGCTTTAGCTACTAATCATAATATTGATGCTCTAAGTTTCATTGCAATATAAACTGCTAAGTATCAATAAGGCATAAAAGCTAAGTTGAGATATATTTTTTTTTTTTTTTTGTGGTTAATTTTTATGAGGCTTATATTTAAATATATATATTTAATTGTTGATTAGGTCATTTTTAAGTTTTGATGATAGATAATGATACGAAATATATAGCTAGATAGGTACTTTGCTTTTAAAAATCATGTTGGAGAGACAAGTGTGCAATCCAATAATGTATAGTATACAAATTTTGAAATATTAATCGACATGTTCGGGACCTATGCCTAATTCCCACCCATAAGAGTGTTCATTAATAATTTTATTTTACTTCTAAATGTTGCCTGTAGACACTCAACTACAAATTTTAAAAGAATGCCAAATATGTGATTTTTAGGATGATGGTTATCGTACATTTTATAGCTTAATCTAAGTGGATCCACAAATAAAACCACTGGTATTTGTGAACAATGCCAGAAGATATAGTGGAGTGTAATGCCATGTGGTGGTGTGTAATGCCAGAACAATTTGTTCACAAATCAACAAAGAAAACCCCTGCTGTTATTGAGACATTTAATGCTATGTGATAGGGTGGATTGTGTTTCATCAACTTTGTTTAAATGTAGTTTTAGGTATCTCCAACATCCCACATTAGCATATGTACATTTTCAATGATTCTAATCATTCTATAATTCTATCTACACACACACAAACACACACAAATACATTTTTTTTTTCCGGCTGCTGAAAATGTTCTGATGCATGTTTCTGAGTACAACTATCTGATACTTCCAGACACGAACTCTTGCTGTTTGAAGCCCTAAGAGAAGGACTAGAGGAAGAAATGGAAAGGGACCCTCGAGTTTGTGTCATGGGCGAAGATGTGGGCCACTATGGTGGTTCCTATAAGGTCACCAAGGGCCTCGCCAACAAATATGGCGACCTGCGGGTGCTTGACACACCCATCGCGGAGAACTCCTTCACCGGAATGGCTGTTGGTGCTGCCATGACGGGTCTAAGACCGATCGTTGAAGGCATGAACATGGGGTTTCTCCTACTCGCCTTCAACCAAATATCTGACAACTGTGGCATGTTACACTACACCTCAGGTGGGCAGTTCACAATCCCAACAGTTATTCGTGGGCCAGGTGGGGTTGGCCGCCAGCTTGGCGCTGAGCATTCACAAAGGCTTGAATCGTACTTTCAGTCAATCCCTGGGATTCAAATGGTTGCCTGCTCAACCCCTTATAATGCCAAGGGTTTGATGAAGGCGGCCATTCGTAGCGAGAACCCTGTTGTCCTTTTCGAACACGTGCTTCTTTACAACCTCAAGGAGAGAATTCCCGATGAAGAGTATGTGTTGTCTCTAGAGGAGGCTGAGATGGTGAGGCCCGGGGAGCACGTCACAATCTTGACGTATTCTAGGATGAGGTACCATGTGATGCAGGCTGCAAAAACCCTGGTCAACAAGGGCTACGATCCCGAGGTTATTGATATTAGGTCTTTGAAGCCGTTTGATCTTCATACGATTGGGAATTCTGTGAAGAAGACTCATCGGGTGCTTATTGTGGAGGAATGCATGAGGACGGGAGGTATCGGGGCCAGCCTTACAGCTGCAATAAATGAGAATTTTCATGATTATTTGGACGCCCCGATTATTTGTCTGTCCTCACAGGATGTGCCTACTCCTTATGCTGGGACTTTGGAGGAGTGGACTGTTGTTCAGCCTCCACAGATTATAGCTGCAGTCGAGCAGCTCTGTCAGTCAGTTTGAGCTGAAGTCTGAGAGATTAAGCAAATATTTAGTTTGAGTTTTGATCATCTTTTTTCTTTTCTTTCTTCGTTTTTTTTTTTTAAATATTTTTCATCGTATTGTTGTGTATCAGAACTGTTGTTTTTTTTTATTATTATTAATTTTTATTTTTATTTTAACAATGTTGCTATTAACTGGACATTTGAGTTAGTTAAAGATTCTATGAACCTTTCACAGGCTGGCTTGTGAATTTGCTGTTTAGGACTTTTGTGGCTTCAATAAATTATCAGTGAACATTTGTTCTGTGCTTTTATGTAATTTGTTTGTACCTATGAACTGCTGCTAACACAGAGAGAGAGAGAGAGAGAGAGAGAGAGAGAGAACCCCTTACCTTACAGTCCATTATAGCATTGTACCCCCCTAATGCCATTTTCACGTCAAAATTTCATGAAAAGATTCAGCCGTCATTCTGCATGTTTCCATTCTTTCAACTAAAAAATTTAATAAATACTCAAACATAATATCTTATAAAATCGTGGAAATTCAAGACAAGATTTATTCTTAAAAAATAAAATAGAAAACCATCATGGATGACACATGCAATGATGTCAACAATCATTAGCCAACGAATCCGATTATGCTGGTGTGGACATCGGTCCGCCAATGCGAGAGCTACACGCATTAGTTTTTATCAAAAGATCCCCAGAAGAATGTCCTAAAATAATAATAATAATAAAAATAATAAAATTAAGTGTGAAGTCCCTATATTGGTCCATGTAAAAGAATATTGTGGATTAAATAATTGTCTCTTCCATTAATTCTTTCTGCACCTCTCCAGAAGAAATAATTCTCCGGGCTCAGAAAACAACTGCATTAATATCTCATTTTTATTTTACTTTATAAAAGAAAAGAAGAAGAAGAAAACAAAATGTACTATGAGAGTAATACGAATATCTTCAACGTACACGATATTCTTTATTTCATTTTCATCGGCTATGTATATCTTCAACGTACACGATATTTTTTATTTCATTTTGATCGGCTGCATAATCAAGTGCATCTTAAAATTACCGATTCATAATTTGTTTTTAAAATATGACCTCTAAATGATAATTTATTTAATAATAAAAGAAAAGTTAAAACTTAAAAGTAGATACGGATAAAAACAAATTTAAAATATATTAGTTTGATGTCCAAAGAATGTGAAAAATAAAGAATAAAAAAATTATAAAGTAAGAAAATTAATTTTTTTTATTCCCCACTCTTTCAATAAACGGATAAATGAACTGAAATTATGAAATACTTTCCTTTAAACAAACGCAAAAACTTATATGTATCGGATATACCGTGCAATTCAATGTAGAATATTATTTATTTAATTAAAAGTATTATTTATTTACTTGAAAAATATTAATACTGATTTGTTATCTTAAAAAAGTAGTAATAATTTACTATTAAATAAATAATATTATTTAATTAAACATATAATATAATATTGTATATCGAAGGTACGGCGTACTCATTGACTCTTAAACAAATTCAGAAAATGGCCTTCAAAATGCAACCAAAATTTCCAAGCAATTGCTGTAAGTAATGCAGCAAACATAATTGAACATGTTGGGGGTTTTTTTACAAAATAATGCCAAAAAAAAATTACAAAATGTGTATAATTTAAAACAGTTTTTAAAAATGGGTAAAACGTCACCCCGATTGACGTTTTTTAGATAAAACATCAGCCTGGGTGACGATTCAAGTTTGAAATTAAAATTATTTAAATTAAAGAATAATTTTTAATTATTAATATGTATAATTTCATTTTCTGAAAAATAATAATATATATTTATATATATATATATATTTTTTAATAATACATAAATATATATATATATATAAAATTTTAAAAAAATTAAAAACGTCAGCCGCACTGACGTTTTAAATAAACCAGTTGCGGTGACGTTTTCTTTGTTTTTTTAAATATATACCTAATATATATTATGAATATATATATATTACAAATATATATATATATATATATTATAAATATATATTCTGAATATGTATATACATTTTTATTAGTTAAGTAAATATATAAAATATATATTAAATTATAATTTTAAAAAGTATAATATTATAATTTTATTTAAGATAATAAAAGAATTATTTAAATTAAAGAATAATTTTTAATTATTATTATGTATAATTTCATTTTTTGAAAAAAAATAATATATATATTTTAATAATACATAAATATATATATATATATACACACACAGATAATAAAAAAATATTAAAAAATCGTTTAGATATTATTTTGAAACTTAATTTTAATTATCATTTTAATAACCAACTTTTACAAATATATACGTTTATTTGTAATAATTCATGATTTTTTTATTAAATTAATTATAAATACTAAAAATTATTATATACATAATACAAAAACAATTTTTTAAATTAAAATAATTATAAAAATAAGCTAATTAAAATTATGAAATTATCATATATATATTTATAAAAACATATTATCACTTTATATAATTTTACAATACCATAACATCATATTATATTTTTTTATAATAAATATATCACATATTAAATATTTTTACGCTGTATTTATAAATACACTATCTTAATAAAATAATTTTTTATATAATATCTCACTCTATAAAAATAAATACACTACCTTATAATAGAACGGTCTTTATATCCTTTTGGTCAGTTTTCATAAGCACGGTCTTCATATTCTTTGTCTACATGGTGTTGGAGTAGAACTGAGTTTCAAACAAGTTATAGCATTTTGATTGTGGACTAAGAGGTGAGAATTTGAGTAGTTGATCTATATTTGTATGTAAGTAAAATGAGAGTCACCAGACACGTATTTATAATGCTAACTTCTTCCTGGATCCCTACAAATTTGATGCTTTTGGGCATAACTGTTTATAAAATAGTTGTTGGGACGTTTCAATTCATATGATATTAACATATTAAAAAAAATATTTGTGTAGCATAGCTAAATAAAAGTAGATAATTATTAAAACTAAATAAACATAGTCAAACACATTTATCCATATTTTAACAAGAGTAATGAATATGACTTTATAAGAAAAACAAGACGAACGGTTTGACCACCTACTTCTAGATAGAATAAATTCATGGTCGATACAGAGTGTTTGATGGGTTGAAAGGTTGGTAGGCAGGATATTCATGCTCTTCAAAATGCTCTTGCTGCACATGCCATTCGTACTGTTGTCTCTGCATATCAAGTGCAACTTGAGAATTATATGTCTGACGATGCATATATTCTTCAATGTTGGCAACCCGTGTGTCTAAGGCATTTATCCATTCTGACCAATCGTTCCAACCTGTATGATGTGTATGTGGAGGGTGGGGCTGCTGGGAAGTTCCGGCCTCTCCCATCATGTCATCTTCATTTTGTTCTTCGTTATCGACCTCCATAGGTTCTATTCTTTTATATGTACTTCTTCTCTTCCTCTTCCTTCTAGTCTCTTCATTACTTAGTTCTCTCTCGCTCTCCTTGATGACTTCAATGTGGATTGAGCCATTAAGCAGAATATTTGGTACTTTTCCACCGAAGACATTTGTCAGACGAGAATTGGGCAGAGCAAGTCTTTTCTTATCAGATAAAATGAGATACAAATTTCTCATGTCGGGGTGCAACATACACATCTTCATGTTGATTAAAAGTTCGAGGTTGATGGTTGTTTCGCCTAGAGTTTCTTCCAACCCTTCCAAATTAATCCCGAGATAACGAGCAATCGGAGTAATCAACCCTCCGATATGGTTGGCTCCTTCCTGTTTTGTTCGAACGAATTGCCGTAAAACCATCGGTGCTACATTGAATTTTTTCCCATTCAACAAACACCATAAAACGAACAACTCGTCCAATGTAACAACCCCCGGTTCAGGTTTTGCCAAAATTGTACTTGAGAGGAAGCGTTGGAAATATCGAATCATCTGGCCTCTTATACTTGATGATTTTGATCGGTTTGGGTTGTAAACGGATGCTTTGTCTGGGGAAGCCTCCGTCATTTCCTTCCAAAACTGGATTGAATTGAATTCTGGGAAGTGTATCTTCGTATCTGGTAGATCGAATAATTTGTTTCTCGGAAATTCATAAATTTCATTCAATGTTTCCGGCTCAAGCGTATGAAACTCATTACCCAAATGGAAGTTTAAGGCTCCCGGCACGGTATCATCGTATCCCACGTGCACTGTCGAAAAGAATTCAACGACCAACCGCTCATATATCTTCTCCCGTAAGGCGAAGAACTTAGACCATCCCATATTTTTGCATATTTTTTTAATATCATCGTGAATTCCTAGCTCTTTCATGCATTCTACATCTGCAAAACGGATGGCCCGTCTTTTCTTATTGTACACCTCGAACCATCGGTCACTCATAATATCACAACCAAAAAATTCTATGCCGTATGCATCTGGCATAGTTGCTAGAATTCTTTCATACTCTTGTTGTTGTTCTTCCACAGAGTGTTGATTCCAATCGAAATCAGTACCAACAACTTCCATAGAATGAATTTGAGTTCTACGTCTTTCTTCCTCTTCAAATCGTCATCTATCCTCGATTTGTCGATCCATATCATCAGCGGTCCAACCACGAGCACCGAACGGATAAGGATACATTTTCTCAAGGGTTCCTACAAGAACATCAATGTATATATGCACGATTGTATTATTCACATTACTTCAAGCTTGCACATCTATAATATTATTGTAACAAACTCATTTGTTTGATGGTAAACACTATATTCATATGCAACTACACCCCTATGAATACTAGTGTGTTTCAATTCATTGTCTAATACATGTATTTCATTCATAAAAAACATGCAATAATAGTAACGATATGCTAATTTATGGGAAAATAACAACCATTATCAACATTCATCAACGATATATAATTTTCAACGCAATTACTATGATGCACACCAAGTGTTCGATGAAATACGCCAAAGAATGTAAACATATTTTCATAAACCGATTGATGTCACAATACTCCAAATAATACGTATCATCAAGCCCTTAACTCCAAATAACAATACAATATCAATACTCTATGCCAATATAGTCAAATCCCTAATTACTATGATGCACACAAAGTGTTCGATGAAATTCTCCAATTAATATAACCAACATAACATAACCTCAATTAGTACACAATACTCCAAATATGGTAGGATCACCAGCATACACTCCAAGAATATAGGTTGTCATTGAAAACATATCTTATTGGAAAAATATTATCACTCAATGTGGGAGAATGGCCAACCTTCAAATCTTGACAAATGTATCCGTGAATGCAATTTTTTGGATGAATTGAAAGATATAATATTATTTGTGTGTGTATATATATATATATATTTATGTATTATTAATATATATATATATATTTTCTGGAAATAAAATTATACATATTAATAATTAAAAATTATTATTTAATTTAAATAATTTTTTTATTATCTTAAATAAAATTATAATGTTTTACTTTTTAAAATTATAATTTACTATATATTTTTATATATTTACTTAACTAATAATATATATATATATATATATATTTATAACATATATTATGTATATAATGGAAATTTAAAAAAAAAACAAAAATATGTCACCGCAACTGATGTTTTTTTAAAACGTCAGTGCGGCTGACGATTATTATTTTTTTTTCTTTTTTTAATTATTTGTATATATATATATATATTTATGTATTATTAAACTATATATATATTACTTTTTTTTAGGGAATAAAATTATCAATATTAATAAATAAAAATTATTCTTTTATTTAAATAATTTTTTTATTATCTTAAATAAAATTATAATATTTTAATTTTTTAAATTATAATTTTATATATATTTTTATATATTTACTTCACTAATAAAAATATATATATACATATTCAGAATATATATTTAGAATATATATATATATATATATATTTTAAATATATATAATATATATTATGTATATAACATAAATTTAAAAAAACTATAAAACGTCACCGCAACTGACGTTTTTTAAAACGTTAGTGCGGCTGATGATTATTAATTTTTTTAATTATTTGTATATATATATACATATTCAGAATATATATTTAGAATATATATATATATATATATTTATATATATTATAAATATATATAATATATATTATGTATATAACATAAATTTAAAAAACTAAAAAACGTCACCACAACTGACGTTTTTTTAAAACGTTAGTGCGGCTGACGATTATTAATTTTTTTTAATTATTTGTATATATATATATTTATGTATTATTAAAAAAGATATATATATATATATTATTTTTTTCAGAAAATGAAATTATACATATTAATAATTAAAAATTATTCTTTAATTTAAATAATTTTTTTATTATCTTAAATAAATTTATAATATTTTACTTTTTAAAATTATAATTTAATATATATTTTTATATATTTACTTAACTAATAAAAATATATATATATATATACATATTCATAATATATATTTATAATATATATATATTTATAATATATATTAGGTATATAACATAAATTTAAAAAACAAAAAAAACGTCACCACAAATGACCTTTTTTTAAACATCACCCCGGGTGACGTTTTACCTACTTCTAAAAACTGTTTTAAATTATACCAATTTTGTAAATTTTTTTTTTTTTGTATTATTTAGAAAAAAATCCGAACATGTGGGGATATAAAGTATAGATATATGACGCATATTAATAATAATAAAATATTAATTGAAGTGGAGCGACGTGTTCAGCGGTGTTGCAGGCAGCACTGCGCGAAACATAAATCTAATGTAAATGGTGAAGAAGTTAAGAAGATCAAATGATTCTATATATAGTAACATGTGCGGCTACTTCACTTGCCCTTTTGAGCCACTCTAAGGCCAACAGTAGAACGCCGTTTCTTTAACAAACTAACTCTGTCTCGCCTCAACAATGTTCAAATTATTTTTATATTAAATTTTTTTGTTATATTATCATGTACACTAATATATCTCAACGATAGATATATTATATTTTTAATCATCATATAAATTTCTTTAATTATATTCTGGTATATTATAGTATTGAATTGAAGGGCTCTGTAACAATTTTTTTCATGAAAATTTTTGATCATGTAAAATCAAATCAATATATTTATTTATCCAAACAAGTAAATAGCAATACAAATAATCGTGCAAACATGGACAGGTTGGGAAGATATGTTTCTGATATAGTTACATATTATATGAGCTGAGAACCTGGGAAATTGATGTCGTGAAAATCTAGAAATTAGTACGCGTGGCTACTAATGTCATGGCCATGCAGTGTGACGTAGGCTTCCCAGTTTTGCTGGTCAAATTCTTTTCAGACAAACTCCCTCTACTTTATAAGATTGATGTCCCATGCAATTGGAAACGGCAGCGTTTCAATACAATAATTCAACAACACTCCGACAATCTCACTCATATCGCCTCAGGATCTGCCAAATTATTGGAAGAGCACCGTTTATTCATTTTCTTAATCACATAAATAATTTTAAAATATGATATTTTTATGGGACCGTTTTGAAAGTCGGAGATTTATAAAATTAGGTCTTTCAAATTATTTAAAAAATCGAGACAATTTAGTACGGAGACTTTTGATCTTTATAAGATGGTTCAATTCGAAATAGGTTAAACTCGATTAACATACCTTTTCATTTAAAAAAAAAAAAAAAGAAGGAAATGTTTAAGCAATGATCTTTCTTACAGGAAGCACTAAATTATAATATATTTAGATCAGCTATTGATTATATTTTTGAGATACAAATATGATTCAAAAATAACTTGTCAGTATTTTTAAGTTTCTAAAGGTGATATAATTAGATTTGGATTAATAACCATGCATTTTTAATTAAGGTATTGATTATCAATTCTAAATTAAATTATTGTGTGGCGAATTATTAAATCACATTCAAAAGTCTAATTAATCCAAATAAAGCTACGTACAAAATGCAAAAAATATTCATAAAAGTTATTTCAAGGGATTCTATGTTGCATCTTCGGTACAATACAAATTAAGATGTTTTTCCATAGTTTTCGATATGGATAATTGTAAATCTTAAGCCTTCAAAATCGTAACAAATTTTCATGAAACAATATTTCTAATTAAAAAAGTCAAACAACGAACAATTATTTCTAAATTTTAAGGTGTTTAGAGTTCAATATACGATGGAATTGGATAATCCCTCCTCCCGTGATTACCCTACTCACAAATAAAAAGTAAAACTATAAATATAAATATAATGTAAAGTTTTATTTGAAAGTTTTAACTCATCACACGATTTAATATTCTTAATCAAATTTAAATCCTGAATTAAACCATATTAATCATTTCATCTCAAAGTGTAATCGCATGTTTTGTCTTTTTATTTGACATTAACTATACTAATATTGCATTATCATATCTGACATATTTATTATTTTATTTTATTTAATTATTTTTTGTGCAGCTAGAATTTAGGAACATAAATCAATACGTGGGCTGAGTTCTTACAATTGTGTACACCTATACTTTTATATTTTAGGAAGCATTCATCATCTTCCATAGGTTTAGGAAACTAGGAATGGGCATCCTTAATTTTATATTCTCATTCTGTTTACATTTTAAGAAATATATATATATATATATATATGAAAAATAAAGAGTGACAGGTGTGTAGAAGGTGGACACGTATACCCTCCATTTTACCTATACTATAAATAGAAAAAATTAATTACAGTGGCTACAATTATTCCACATTATTATATGTGTTACTTTATTGCTATTTTCTTGGAATCCTATAATGGTGGAATTGAATTCTATTAGAAAAAGGGCCATGCATAATGACGACTCATCCATTAAATATAGTCATCTTTAGGATCTCACCTCCAACAAAAATATTGTTCCATAGATAATTTATTTTATATAATTTTTATAAAAAAATAAAAAATTGAATAATGGGAATTCAAGTCACCCAAATAGATAGAACTCAATGAATCAGACCCAGCCCAATCCTAATCTCCTAAAATGTATATAAATTTATCAAGCTGGCTTATGATTTGAGTTATTGCCTATCGAATACATGTGGACTCAATAACATTTCAAATATAAATATCTATATTTCTTATCTAAAATGTCGAGCTAAACCATTTTGCTTTTCTTTCTTTTTTTCAGAAAAATAATTCTAAATATGTTATATATATATATATTGCATTTGTTCAAAATCTTGAAACATATCTTTTATTTTATATTATTCTTTTTAAATACTTGAAAGTTAAGAGTGGGTTGTAGGATGATGGTTGGGGGGACATTTTTCTGCTTAATCTTAACAAATGAAAACGCAGCAATTTGTGAATAATGGCATGAGATTATAGTGGATTGTAATGCTTCCTCAACTTTATTTAAATTAGTGTTTCTTTTTAGTACATTTAAATATTGTTTTAGGTGTCTCCTTAATGGGAAACTATATGCCATTGATGCTATTGGCCAATGGACAATCACTATATATATGTATATTATAGTTTATATTGCATCTTACACTAATAAGATACAACATCACCCCACATTGACACTAGTAGTATACTCACTCATAATTTAAGCTTAAAAAAGGTTGAAGAGGCCCAATAAAATAGGCACAAAATTTCATCTAATATAACATTTCTAGATGTCACAACTTTTCCAATATGTAAAAGAACCCTATAGCCCTTATATTGTGTGTTATATCCCCCCCACCCCAAACAAAACTCATACACCTACAACCAAGAACTTTTGGTCTTTCATAAGTAGGCTTTTTTAATACAAAACAAGTTTTTAGAGATGATTTCTTATAGATTTTGTAGGGTTATAGTTCATAGATAAAACATCGCAGATGCATGTGATTGAGCTAACAATGACAATCTATTTTCAATAATGTGTTTATATTTTCTCAATACGAATTAAAATTTCACATTGAATGTAATGTTCATTGAAAAAGAATTTCAACATTGAATATAAACTCTATTCACCATCCGTCGATCAGTAGATTAGCCAAAATAAGGTTAATCTATCCCACTCAATCGCTAGTTTACTTTGAGGCAACATACACCCTTTTTTTTCTATACATAATTTAAATATTTAAACTATATTAAACTAGTTGTAGACGATGGTCATTTCTTTGATTCACCTTTAAGTATTGTAGATACAATTACAATTAATTCATATTTGAAACAAACATCTGATCTTTCACTTTAAAAGAAGTCAAACACAAATCTATTGTAACATCCGTCATCCACTTTGATATTATACCATAGGACCGACACAAACCAATTCCGAATATAAGAAGTAGTGGTTGTGTACATTACAACAATGCCCTCACATGTATCTGATAAGTGTCCAAAACTAAGAACAACACAGAGTCATATGTATTTTGGAAACAAAAAAAGAGATAGTTAAAAGTCTATGTTGTACAATTGGTCGGTGGACTTATTAGAACAACTTGGGAAGTCTTGTCCATGAATGATGTGATACCCATATAGCCGACCTCTTTTTTTTAGACTGCAGACAACATTTGTGAGTTGCCATGGAAAACAAGAACATTGTTATAACAAAGTGGTGGTCTTATAAAAACAAAAACCAGTTCTTTTTTTATTTTTATATATTTAAAATAATTTAAAATTATCACATGAGAACTTCTTCCAAAGGCCTTCATCCTATGGTTATTACAAAATAGATTTTGGGAATATTTTCTAAGTGGGATTAGAAACGTGTTGGAATGGAATATGCATGTGAATGTTTTGTTGGGAAAAATAAAAAGGAATTATTGGTGAATAGAATACAATTTTGTCCTAAATTGAAATTTCAAACGTTCTTTTAAGAAAATTAACAAAAAAAGGCAGAGACTTTTGGATTGAGTTGCTATTCACAACAACCACATTTTCTACTCTATCGAGAGAAAAAGAAAATAGAATCCAAATTAGATGTATAAGCTTTATTGTTTCTTCTGAATATACGTAAATTATTGATCTAGATAGTGAGTGTTCTTACCACTTGAGTCAGCACACTTTATTACAGAGTAGTTTCATATCCTAGAAATAATAATAATAATAATAATAATAATAATAATAATAATAAATAAAATACTTTTCCAACATGCTCCACCTACCAAACATCCAAACACCAAAGCAATTGTTCCCATAGAAATTTCTTAGAATCCGGTGGCTCCAACCAAAAAAAAGGATATGCGTGTAGAATCAATTTGGTCCTTCTTTTAGAATATTTTTTTGGGGCCAATATGTTGTCAATACAAATTACTTATTAATTGTTTTTTTTTTCAAAAAAACATATTGCAAAAAATACTTCCTATCTCCCAACAAAAATATTGTTAGAAATTTAAAATTAGTTATTAATTGAAGTTTTAATAATATTTTTTTGATAATGATATTTTTGTGTTAAATTTTACTGCAAAAGTTAAACTAACAAATTAAAAGAAAAAAACTGCTATAAGTATGAAAAATTGTGTATTACAAATAATATTTGTTTTAGGACGAAAACCCGTACACTATATTCTAATAAACTTAATATGTGAAAGGATTTTCATTAGCACTTTCACAACTCAAAATACATTAGTCCAAAATTACACCGAACAAAATTAAACCGTATTCATATGAGATCTCTTCTTGACTAATTCAACAATATATTTCATTCTCGACTCTTAAATTATCACCACATATTACGTTTATCAAATAATATTACACAAAAAATCACATATACGTGCACCCAAAGTAATAGAAATACAAAATAAACACTTTTGCCAAAAGAATCCCACTGGATTTTGTTTCTAGAAATTAATGGACAACATAAACTCCCCACGAAAAAGGGCAAAGATGGCTGCTTTGTCAAATACTTCTCCATCAAACTATTATTGTTCGTTCCTAGAAACTCACTGCCAAAAAGAAAAGATCTGAAAAATGACTCTACATACTTATCACTCAATTTGGGACGAAAGCACAAATACAACATTATAGTCGCACATTTTATACACATTCAATATGAATCGTTGATTTGACATTAGTCTTACCTTTTGCAAACATCAAATTTATAAATTTTACCACTACATATGAGTCTGATAATTCAGTATTTCATATTGTTTGAAAAATATTAAGTTTTATCGTATACTTTTATCACTTTGTTATATCCATGAATTTGATCGAATTTCATGTCCGTCTTGTGATTCATTTTATTGTTATGCATCAAAATCAGATTCAAATATCTTTAATTTGTATTTTGTGTAAGGAACACTTAAAAATACACAATATTTACTCTATCTTGGATAATTCTTCAACTTAACTAATACTCTCTCCGTTTTTCAAAAAATAAAAATAAAAAAATTTGATTTCAAAATAATTTTTGCCTTGAAAAAGAATTATGTATCAAAAGTCAAGTTCTTGTTTTATTAATTAAATTCAATTTTTTCACACATATTATAAATTATTAAATAAATTATATAAACAAATAAAAAAATTATATAAGTGCGAATATATAGTTTTTAAAAAATTATATCTTCATCAAACTTTTAAAAAGAAGCTATGCTTTTTATAAAATACGATTTTTTTTTTGGGACGAAAAAAGTGACAAATTATGGGTTTTAATTTAAAAAAAAAAAAAAAAAGGCTTTGCCATTAGCAAGAATTACAGTGCTTATATGGGAATGAAATGATGAGATCCTCTTTATTAATGCAAATTAATAATATTTTAGCACAAGCATTATAAAAATGGCTCCTAAGTGCAACTTAATTTAAATAATTAAAATAAACGACTTTGATGTCACTTTTCAGTAAGTATTGACCTAAAATACAGTATAATAGTGTTCCACGCACCCTACACACTTACACACACACACACATATATATATATATATTATATATTTATGTGCAATGATATCAGGTAAAAATTGTTGATCAACTTGCAGGAGTCCCCAAATTGACTCATCACACACAAAATTAAATAACAATTTCACACTGTTTATATAGGTCACAGCACCACATTAGATAAGCACTTTAAGCCACACCCAACGTTCCAAGTGTACAAATTCTTGAATTATTGCAACTGAATAATAATTTATTACTTTCAATTATAAAAGTAAATAAACAAATATTTTAAGTGTCGTCTCGACTCTCGTCGACATAATAAACTATTCATAGGCTAGCTCTTTTTGGCCCTTTTTTTTTCTTTTCTTTTTCTATATATATTTTTTAATTTTGTCAATTTCTGCTAAATGTAAGATATCATGATATAAAATCTGCCGCAGATTTATTATGAGTCAATTCATGTTACTTTTTAATTTGTAAGAGAAAACAAAAATCTATTTTCGGTTCGAAAAAGAAAGAATGATCTTTTCAACGGTTGAAATTAACAATGAAGTAGGATAGAATTAACCGATTAGGATTGCCAAAAAATTAAGTCCGGTGATGTATCGAGGTGTGATTGGTAGGTTAACAAATCCAGGCCACTTGGAATTGGCCAATGAGGGACTGCCAAAATGACATGGTGATTCGCATGAGAAATAGACCAAGGGAGGGGGGAGGGGGGATATAAGCTCCAAATTTGGGCAGTCCTTATCTTCATTAATTTCTTTATGGGAAATTTTTGTCGGATTGATTTTGATTGAAGTTTATGCAAATTACGTGATTGGTCAATACTCCCTTACAAGTGATTATTTAGATAATATATGATTAGTAAGATATGATCAAATTTTAATTAGGGATAAAGTTTTCTTTTCTCAGAAGTATTTTTTTTCAATGACAAAAATTATTAAAAATAGGTGGGTTTGTCGGCTTGCTTTAAGAAGAAGTTGGTCCATTCTTGGTTACACAATATATTTGCAACCTTACACACTATTGAGCAAATATAAAATTATGTTAGTTGATAAATAACAAGGAGCGTAAGGGGTTTAAAGGGAATCCACAAGTTTTTTTCGTGAAAATTATGATGATTGGATAACGATTAACATAGTTATTGTACTTTGTAAGATGATTGAATCAGATGGAAAGAACGACACAAAGAAAAATAATAAAAGAAGAAAACGAAATTGATGGGTGTTCAATTTAGTATATTTAATTGTAAAAAGAAAGTGGATTAAATTAAATATTTTTTCCAAAAAAGATAAATTTATAAATGATCTAAATAACTTTTTTAATAAAAATTATTAAGAAATCATTCAGTTTATTTTTGTATGTATTTCAATCCAATGTAAATAATTTAATTCAAAATATAATTCAAATAATTAACAAAAAAACAATTGCATTTTTTGTATCTAATATTTAATTTTAAAATATGTAATATTAGTATCAATTTAAAGATACGGCAAAGAAGGCTAATTTTACATATTAAATCTTTTCATTTTTTTTTACCAAAAATTATCAAAAGAAATTATATAATTAAAACTAATTTTAACGAAATTTTACTATTTGCAAATAGTTGTGTGATTTAGTATGGATATGAATAACCGCGACTGCGAGTGGCATTCTATTTCTAGTTAAGACTTAGAGCGTAATGGTGAGGGCAGAGAGCAGAGGGAAAGAAGGAGCAATATGCCCAGAAAGAAAACAGAGGAATAACAGAGACGTATATTATGTAATTACAGAACATTATTAAACTGTTGTCCTGTAATCTGTAACTTCTATGGCATCCTATACAAATCTGATTTCACACACTCTGACTCTGTGAGAGAGTAAGCACAATCCAGCTGAGCTTCCTTGCTACCTACATCCCAAAGCTACTAACTGCTTCTGCTAAAACCTCCCACTTCAATTTTTGTTTTTAAGGAAAAAAAAAAAAAAAATACAGCGGGAGAACTCCGGGGACGTATCTCCAACCATCCCTCAGGCAATTCTCCACTGTAAAGAGGAAAAAGGCAGCGGAAACGACGCCAAATCAGGCCTGGTTCGCAAGGTCCTTGGCGGCGATGAATGTGCCATGAAAACCGTACGGAACTCTCGATGGAAGCTTCACAGAAGCTTCTAATTTCATGGTCATGGCATTCACAATCTGCAGCTCTGATGTCCATGCCTTTTCGTCGTGAACAAAGGCCAGGATGTAACCGTCGTCTTCTTCTTCGGAATTGGGGTCTCTGGGAAGAAACAGAGGCTCGCCGCCGTATTTCTCCTCGCCGTAGAAGAATTTGTTTACTTCGCCGGTGAAAAGGTCCACCTTGGCGAAACCAGACACCTTCGGCCATGGCTCCGCAATCGCTAGATAGGCGTATCTGGTCTTTCTTCCCAGCTTGTTTCTGTTCACCATTCCTGCTTCTAAGTTCACCTGATCGTGTTCGGACATGATCGGCCTTCTTGTCGATTTTCCCGTCTTTAAATTGAGTCGAATTTCGGACAGAACGCTCTTCAATCCCTCGTCGCATTCGTTGAAAATCGAGTCCGGTGGGGTCATACACGATCCGATGACGACGATTTCATCGGATTCGGGCTCCTCCCATGCATTCCAGAGATGGAAGCAGAAGCAATCAGGCACTTCGATCCATTTCATGTTTGTCGCATCTTTAGCGTATTTGTCCAGTACTCCGAACCTCGACATTTTGTTCTTGTCGTACACCACCGGAGAGCCGCCCCTGATCATCTCCGACATCTTGAACACCACCTGCTGGTCGGGGACGATGACGTGCTTCTCCGTGATGGCGAAATCGTGCATCATTGTCGGCTCGGAAACTGGGATTTCAACATCTTCTGATTTCTCACCATCTCTTGAGAACTTGAAGTACTTCAAGTATGGCTTCTGGATGACATCATAGCTCAGAGCGAACATCTCGCCGGAAACTGGGTCGACCTTCGGGTGGGCGATCATGGTGGATTTCAGCTGCCCATTGAAGCTGTATCTTTCAACGGTTTTCAAGTCGCCGCTGGGAGTTACTCTCACATGGTACGGCAAATCGTCTTCCGACATGGCTAGTAATCGGTTGTTGAAATAGACCAGACCGGCGTTGGCAACTCCGGTGCCCTGTCCATGATCGACGAGGTTAAAAAGACCACGTGCGTAGAAAAGCAGCAATCTTGCAATCCCTGAATGCCCGTGTAATTCTCCGATTGCTTTGGGGAAAATGGGCCGGCCCAAGGCCCGTTCTTGGACGAGCCTCTGCGTCTCCGTAAACCGGCAAGCATAGCTCGCCGACCCGTTCTCGAATTGCACGGCGTGGATCATACCGTCGCCGTCGAAGAAATGGTGGCCAGCCACAGGCTCGAAGAGCGGGTTGGCGCCGTTTCTGACGTACACCCCCTTAATGGAGTCTGGGATTTTCCCGGTTACCGGGAGCTTGTGCTTAACGGGCTGTTCGGGCACCGGAGAGAAGTTCCCGGAGATCTGAACTCTGGGGTCCGCCGTTTTCGGCAGGGGTTGCTCGAGCTCGCGTGCTGTCAACGCGCTCTCAACGGCCTCCAGCGCCATTGCAGCCGCTTTCTGTATGATGTTCCATTGAGGCTTGGACGGTGAGGTCGGTTTCCTGACGGCGGTCTGTGGGGCGGCGATGGTGGCGGGGGAGGATTGTTTGGGGAAGGGAAGAGTGGGAGTTTGGAGGGAACATTTAACGGTGGGGGTGCAGTGTTTTAGAGGCAATTTATTGGGCTGGTTCAAAGAGGGGAGTTCAGAGGAATACAAATTGGGCTTAACCAATGAAGTTGAAGTACAAGTAGCAGCTGAAGTGGCCATGGAAACCTATTTTAGGGGACTGAGAGTGGCTGAGCAGGTGTGGGGGCTAGTTTGTTGATGAAGAGAGAGAAAGTTGGAGAGTGAAAATGAGAGGGGGAATTAATTTTTGTGGGATTGATGAGAGAGGTGAGAGAGAGGGGGGGAGTATATATAGAGCGAAATGTGGGAATGGAGGTCCACTTCTAACATGTAGGAGAAGCCCACGTGTTGGATATAGGAAAACAGGGCTCGGAAATGGACGGATTCATAATAAACGAGGTGGTGGGAGCGGGTCATCCCTTCTTCAAACTTCGACACGACCACCCTAATAATTCGCTTTGCCTTTGCTCCTCAATTTTGTTTTACCAGTTTAATTTGGCTGATAAATTTTAATTAAAAAAAATAGTTTAAAGTAATTTAACATTTATTTAGTTGGATATTTTTTTAAGTCAATTCTGACGATTCGAGATAAATGACAGAATTCGAAATAACTCGCCGGATAGTAATTCTGCCTCCACCCCCGGGATAAAAATTATTCCATCGGATAAAAAATGAAAATTAACAATTTTATCCTTGTGCAAATTTTTAATTACAAAAATGTCCTCAATATATAAACCATGTTTTCTGCTCAATTATATATTAAGGACAATTTTGTAATTTTCGCATTATCTTGTCCAATCTCACGAAGTAAACGTTGGTTAGTATAAAATTATCTTTCTCTATCCTAATGTTATCCTACGAAGTAAACGTAGGATAAAAATTTTGAATTTATCCCTATCTCGAGTTTAATCTCAATTTTTGTCATATCCTGTTCAATTTTGATTAGGAAAGTAAACGCAGCCTAAAAGTTATAAACTTTTCACGCATGCGTCGCTCTCATACAAAAAAATTAATCACTTAAATATTCAAATAAATAATTATAGGGCCTTTAATTTAAGCTAAAATCAAATATCATTTTATACAAAAAAATTAATCACTTAAATATTCAAATAAATAATTATAGGGCCTTTATATACAAAAAAAATAATCACTTAAATATTCAAATAAATAATTATAGGGCCTTTAATTTAAGCTAAAATCAAATATCATTTTAAATAATCATCTGTTTAAGTTGGTCTGTGTATACATATGCTTCTTATTTATTAGTTAAATATTGAACATAGCATTCAATGTAATTCACTACATTTAATACTTTAAGTCCACTTTTAAAGTTGCCCAATTAAGCGTCCACGTTTTAAGCTTTAACTCATATTAAAAATTATTGTTATACATATGTTCCCTCACACATTATTATTATTATTATTATTATTATTATTATTATTATTATTATTATTATTATTATAAACCCCAAATGTAGATATGGGTGGAGCCAATTTAAATGCAAAATGCTAGTATGTTAAGTTTATTATCACTTAATTTTTTTGTTTGTGCGATTTCTTTATATATAGACTGACTCCATAAAAAAATATTCTACATTTAGTTTTGTATCAAAAACACGTACAGATCAAATTCATAATGTGATTCTCTTAAATTAATATTTTTAAATTGAAATCTAACAATGAATATGGTTACTGGACTACTAGTTTATCATGTTGAACTATCATAAAAAATTAGATAACCCTTATATGTCTACACACATACAATTATAAAATTTAAATATCAATACAAGTAAATTTTTACACATGTACATTTATAAAACTAATTAATATTTACGGTAAACTATAAACTAAAAAATATTCTTAATTAAAGCAAAATAAATAAATCAAAGATACAAATAAATATGACCGATACACTTTAGATTATTATAAAATCAAATTATGATTAACCAAACAAACATCATATATCCATTCCTCATTAAATTGATCAATCCAATCTGAAATCAAAACATTGTCTGTACACAGAACTCTTTACAAAAAGACAATCTGAATACAAGATGTTTGGGCACTCCATTACGATGGATTACTTTTTTTATTTGGGATAATTGAGAGGAAAAAAACAAAAATAATATTAATTAAAAAGAAAAAAGAAATGAAAGAATGTGGAATTAGGGAGAAAAGTGAGAGTAAGGTAGTTAAGTTAGCTTTGATATCGGAAGTTGGACCCATAATTAAAATAAATTAAAAAGAAAAAGGTGTTTGTGGGAATGTCTGGGTGGGAGGATCCTGATTGGTCAATTTGGTTTACTCGTCTTACAAAAAAAGCTAAAACCCCGCGTTCGACCCTCTAAAACTAAAGAAAGTGACATTTGTAATGACACGTGGCGGTTTAATTAGGGGCCTTAACCTAAACCTGGGTCACATCAATTGTCCAACGCGCTTCCCCCCTTCACCATATCTTTCTCCCTTCTACTTTTCATCCGGTTTCCAGTTAAAAACTTAGTCTTTTTTTTTTTTTTTTTTAATTTCTTCAAAATTTATTAATTTATTCAAGAAATTATTATTGCAATTATTAATTGTAATAGTTTAACAAAAAAAAAAAGGGTATTAGATCTTGTCAGAGTAAAACAGATACCAATTTTTATAATAAGAATTCGTGATAAAATATTAATTATAGTTTTATGCAATTCATCATCCTTCCACCCAATAATGACTAGAAAATTTTAACTATTTTTGGGTTCTGTTTGAGCTTTGCTCAATGAGTTTATTTCTCGAAATCATACGAGATCTTTTATTTTATATAATTGACATATATCACACATATTATTATATTTTAATTTTTATAACTAATGAATTAAGTTATAAATCAAGACACAATGAAAATAAAAGATCTTGATACAAGACATATGTCTCTTTAAATTAAAATAAGTCTTTAAATGTGAAATATAAAGTCACCAAACATGGTATCCGACTCCTTTCTTTCCTCTTATGCTACATTATATGTATACAACAAATTTTCTATTAAAATTACTTTTTGTGAAAGAATACGATGAAGTCTTCCAAACACGATGACTTTGCACTTATGTCGGACATCTAGATCCAAACTAACTTCATTTATACCTTCAAATCATATAGTTATATATTCTATTTCGTTTAGAATTCATTTCGTTTTTCATTTTTGTATTTGTTTTAGAGATTGGTAAGCTTTTATAATTGTTTGATTAACCATTATTGAGGATCCATCATCCAAATAAGAAGAAATTTAGGTAAGATTTCTAGAAGGAATACTAGTTTAGCCATGATTAATAAAGGAATATTTTAAGTTTAAAATGATGGAGGAACAACCATATCTTGACACAATTATATGATTTAATATAGGACCATAGTGTTTTGCATAACATCATTGATGACTCTAATCAACAGCAAATTGAGTCTCCTTTTTTATAGGAACAAATATATAATAATAATTATAATAATAAAGAGTTGATACTTTTGGGATAATTGTAAAAATACGACACACCATTAATTATTTGGATTTGGCTTGAATTTGCATTCAATTTTTGGGCCAATAGTTTCAGATTTTAATTCTTAATATTTCACAAATTAGAGACAATTTTGGTTCGAATTCCATAATTTGGCCCGAAATTTAGAAATTTTTTAATTTTGATAGAATTTTGAAAATATAATAATTGCAATGTAACCCAATACTTTATCAAATTCTGAATTGCAAACTAAAAAATTTCAAACCCTAATTCAATCAATCCTGCTGCCTTCAGCCGGCAGTCCACCACCCATCTCCCACCACAACTCCGTCGCGGGCGTCCAGGCCATCTCCCTCCCAGCACCGAAAAGAACATCTTCAAAAGTCGTGGCATACAGCACACTAACATAGATATATGGAAAATTACAAAATTAGTCTTCTAACTTGTTGGCGGTCCCAAAATCAGTTATTTATCATTTTAATTGCTCGAATTTGGTTCTTTTTAAATAAAAATTCAAAAAATTGCCCGATAATTACACTTATAAAATGCATAATCATGTCACATTTGGGATTCATATTTTTCTTGTTAATATGTGGCATTTATGATCAATTTTGATGTGTCTGATGTCATATTATTTATTACGAAGGACATGTCCATTTCACTTATTATGCCACAAAAATTAAAAACTCTTATTTAAGACGGCAATATATGGTGCATGTACAAACATTTAACAAGAATTTCAAATTTCAGTTAAAAAATGTATAAATTGAAGAAATTAAACAAGAAAATGATCAAAATTACAAATTTAAAAAGATAAAAGACTAATTTTGGGACCACCCATAAATTATAAGACTATTTTTGTAATTTTTCCTATATATATATATAACAATTGAATGGATATCATATATGTGAACATACCATACCTGATAACCATCATCTTCAATTAGGTTAAAGAGTGAAATCACTTAATTTGATCATTTAAAAATAACTTGAACCGAAAAAGTTGGTTTGGTATTCCATCTTGTACTTTATTCTAACTCATATAAAAATATATATACTGCATAAAAAATGTCGTTGCTTTAATTATATGATTCAATTGCTTGATCATTGGCAATGACAAGCCTCAACTTGTTAATTCCTTAAAGATATCCCATGTTGTGTCCATGTTACCACAGCATGTTACCACATACCCAACTATTACTAAATGTATTCCTTATCAATATGATGTTCAACTCCAAAGTCAACTTAGTCCTTGCACATTGACATACATAAATGCTTTCGACTACATGTTTTTTTTTCTTTCTTTTTTTTAATATAGAATATATCTATTGTTCTATTAATATTTTATCTCGTATTTGACTTCATCAATGTGTATCTTGATTGATGAAAATGTACGCTAAATGCTCATGAACGAAAAATTACAAATGGGCTCGACTCGTGTTTTAGTTACCTATAATTATTGCACTTTATTAGGGAAAGTATGTAAAGTTGACGTGATTATCCTTAAGTAATAGTACTATTTACTAGTACAATTCAAGCATCTTTTGAATATGGAATAGTAATTAATTAACTGTAACACATGAAAAGAAGATTTGGCCGGCGATCATAGGTCCTACAATGAACAAAATCTACAGTGCAAAAATAGTTATTATAAAAAAAATTAATCTTACCCGTTTATCAAAATGTATAGAGTTTTGTATTTATTCTTATCAATTAAAAAACATCATTTCCAACCCAATTGTGAGGAAAGGAGATAAACGATTTTTTGTTTACTATATTTATAATTTTAAACATACGATGCAAGAAATTCCTAATTAAAGTGCTACAAACTATCAATTGTATTTGCATTTATTTTATTTTATATAAGTGTAGATAGAACGAGAGGGATTCTCAAAATCTATAACTGTTCATTATTTTCAACAATAAATATATAATTAATTAGAAGATGCATGTATGATAACATCTACATTACTCAAACAAAAATATTATATTCCTATAAAACAGTGATTAATTAATTAGTTATATAAATTCATTCAAAGATTCAACTCATTTTCTTGGGCGATGTTGAACAAGGAGGAATGGACCTAGGATTTGATAAAGAATTAATAACCAGCCGACATTAACTGAAAAAACTAACAACCGGAACGACAAAAGCAACCGTTGAACTAATACTTTTTTTTTTTTTTTTAATGTTTTATTATATTTTTTATTGGAGAAAGACCCTGAACTAATATTTGATTAAAATATTAAGGGCCATTTTTATTAGGTAAAGGCAGGCTACAAGCTTCGAAAGAAACAGTGGGCACCCATTCTTGGCCTCTTCTGTTTTCTAGTTGGGATCATCATTCAATCATTCATGCATTCTCAAGAAACATATTGCATGCTCAACTACTTGTAAATGTGATTGGCTTTAGGGTTGGGTCGGGGAGTCACTCTTATTGTCACAATGTATTCACACAAAAATCCGTGCACACCGGTGTTCGGTGTATTTGTGAAGTTGATTCAGATTCAAGAATTGAATTTGGGTCGAATTTATTTTTGTAAATTGGCTAAATGAGATTGGTATAGTATTACTTATTTAACTAAAGAATATTTTTTATTTACCTGAAAATATGTATTTATATTAGTTTTAATAGTATTGCTTGTTTCACCCGATATAGATTGTCCTTATATTATTAATTGCTTACTTAAAAGATATTATTGATTAAACTAAAAATTATTAATTGTTTACCTAAAAATTAACATAATACTTGTAAACTAAAAAATATATATTATTGATTTACAAAATGCATATTTACTTTTTGTACTCAAAAAGTAATATTTGCGTTCTTAGAAAGAATTTAACACAAAATAGCAGTATTACTTATTTACTTAAAATATTTTAGTTTCAAGTCCCACCCTAGAATTGTTGAGTGTACAAGACACATAATTTTAACATCTTGTAAGCAAATTTTTAGAATAAGAATCAACATTCGTGTATTCTCAATTAATATGGAGATCATGCAAGTTTGTTTTTCACGCCCCAACTCACTCGAACACGTTGAGTGAGCAACTGGAGTTGGATTGATCAGCCGCCCTTATTGTGACAACTCCTTTATCATACATGTGCCTACTCAATGTGATTTGAATCTCTCTCTCGTCTTCTGAAGCAAGAATTCTGAAAATTCATTGAAGACACACACACACACATAATACATATATGTATATTAATATGTAGATGAATAGGCATATATATATATATATAAGACGCATTAATTCATTTATGTGACCACTCTTTGAAAATGACATTTGTATAACAAATAGTGGGATTGGTGAACATGTATATAGATGGGCCATCTGGGATAGTATTATCTTGATCTTGGAAGGTGCACATGGAAGCAGATAGATACTTGGGCAACAGTGTTCCAATGTGGGGACTCTTCTATAACGGTTGAATAAAAACAACACCAAAACAAGAACATCACAACAAATTCTTCATCTTTTCCCATTATTTATTCTTAGTTTTGGACCCATGTTCAATTAATTGAAGCTGATGTGCCTATTCTTGCCAATCATGCATCTTTGATTCAATTTTCTTGAAGAAAAAAAAAAATCGTTGGGTGGCCATGAGAAGAAAATATACCAAACGGGATTAGAAGTTTGTTTGACTTAATTTTTAATTGTTCTTGCATGTTTGATTTAAATAAACCAAAAAAGAAATTATCATTGTTGGGTGGTTGTGAGAAAAATATATCGGACGGGATTAGATGTTTGTTTGTTTCTGAGTTTTATGAACTCTAGTTTTGCCAACGTGCATGTACGTATGCTCAGATTATTCTTCTATTCAAAATATTTCTATGTTTTGAACTCTAGATAATACAAGAACAAATAAACGGTGGATATACACGAAGCATAGTTGAAAGTTTATAAAAAATGGGTGATCATGTTTGAAGTCGCATAGAATCAACCAATTCCTACATATAGCAATATTGGAAACGTCTCTCCAAAGCACTAAGTGTGAATAAAACTAAAATACTAATATTGTGTAGGGTGATAGAGTCGTGTCAATTTAGAATTTAAACACGACTCTTACGTACCACACTAATTACAAGCAACGTTGTGGAAACACATAATGCAAACTTTTTAGTTTGACCTACCAAGTTGACCTGCATCAAGTCAAACCAAGTTCTCTACTAAGGAAAGGTTCTTTGAGGTCCATCCCACCAGCCCATTAAGGCCCAATGATGTCGATGGGTTACAAATGTTTAGGTACAAGAAAATGTATTCTACTTTTTGTAACTTTTTTGGTAATTTACGTTAAATTTATTTGTGGTAATTTTTAATTGTGTTTGTATAAATGAATAATATAAATTTTATATTTATTCAAAAATTAAATAAAATATGCTTTATAAAGTAAGTGTTATAAATGATAAAATAAAAGGTTGTGTAATGATTGAAGTAGTTATTTAAATATATAAGATCATTGATACATATTTAGAGAGAGAGAGAGAGAGGTAGGAGTAAGTTTTGTCTTTAAGAAAAATAGGATATTTCCAACTCAAAAAGTAAATTCAAGTACAAATATAAAATTGGATCTTGGTAAATGCTTTGTCGGTAAAATGTTGCTGATGAATTTCGACATATGTCTGTTGTGGGGGAATGGCGATGGATGAAAATCCGATGTTCAGTTGCACTTTACGACAAAATATCGACGTAATAGTTGAAGTCGGTACAATTTTCCATCATAAAATTATCCACCGAATATTTTTTTCACAAATTCATCAATGCAGCCGACATATATAATTTGATGGAAGTTCCGTCAATAATTTTCTCGACAATACTTAATATTAAATTTAACAACAAAAAATCAACTACTAAAAAAAATCAGCATCAATTTAAAAAGATAACAATTTTAACTATTTTATATTATACGTTTATATTCACCGAGTACACTAATATCAATATTCAGACATCTTTTATATATAAATGTATTATCCAAACCTTTGACCTCAAAGATAAGTATGGGCCTCATCATCATTGTTTCAATACTTCACAACAAAAAAAGCTAACTTTAACTTTTCACCCCACCTATCAAATCCAATTATCTCCACAATGCAATGAGAAATGTAAACATAAGAATTTCTTTTGGAAGTAATGATTACTAATTATGGTCATAATTTATTAATAAACTAATATACGACTTTGGAATATGAAAAATAGCACAAAGTATTTGTAATTATGCACACAACATAATTACCTATTTATCCTTGTGGCACCTTCCAATTTGTTTTACAGATGTATGCATGATACCATAAATATCTACTCTCTACTTCTTCTATAACTTTAATTTTAGTCAACAATTATCCTTTCTAGAGAGAGAGCGAGGAAGAGAGGGGGGGGGGGGGGGGGGGGGGAAGGTAGTACTATAGTCAACATGGAGATAGATTATTTGTTCTTAAGCTAAGGCATAGGACGCCAGCGCATCCAAGTCTCCATTGTAAGGCCCCTGTGTGCACAAGTAGCAAGGAAATGCCTCATCAAAATATCTACTTGCCATGGTGTAGTTTATAATTAAGAGGGTATCTTCGGTTAGGTACGATCGACTGTGAGTTATGCCAAAATATTGGTTAGGTGCGATCGGTTGTGGGTTATGGCACAATCCTCTTTGTGTTTCTTTATGAGATTGTAAGTTGTGGTTGTTCCATTTACAACCCTACTCACTCTACACCTCTTTTTCCTCCGTCTTCTTTCATTATTTACAAGAAAACTATTCAATATATATTTTTTCACCAAATTTTTTTTAATACTTATAACTTTTTTTATTTCAAATAAATTTTTTTAAAAAGTATATCATATTAATTCTCTTCTTAAGATCTATATTTTAACATTCATTTAACATATTTATAATTTAAATACTTTTTTAATATAAAATATTTTTGTTAAGTTAAGGGTGATATTTTTTATTTAAAATATTTTTATATAAAATAAAAATATGAGATTATTGGATAGAAATATATTTGAAAAAATAAAATTAATTAAATATTATAATAAATACATCATATTAATTCTTTATTTTTACATCCATTTATCATATATAAAAATAAAATGTTATTTTTTAAATATAAAATATTTTTTAAGCTAATGGTGATATAGTTTTTTACTTCAAGTATTTTTATATAAACTAAAAATATGACATTATTTGATAAAAATGATTTTCGAAAAAAATAATATTATTTAAATATTATAACAAATATATAATTTATATTTTTCAACTTATATATTATTTTAAATAATATAATATTTTGAGATAATCTTAAATTTTTATTTATGATATTATAATTTATTTTGGATCATATTTTTCAGAAATTATTTTTATTTTTTAATTTCAAATTATTATCATTTTCAATTTTTTTATAAATTATTATTTTTGTAGATTTTTTACTTTTCAGAAATTATTAATATTTTCAATAATAATGATTTTTTTATTAAATATTAATACTATATATATAATTAAATATTGATGGTGCACACTTGAATTTGGATTATGTACAGCACATTCATATATATATATATATATATATATTATTTTTGTTTTTATATATTATTTAAAAGTTTTTTATATTAGGAATATATTAATATAATAATATATTTATGTTATTTACATTTTTATATATTAAGGATGTATATATATATATATCAATAATCCATCACCAATTATTAAATTTACAAATCTTTATTTCTCATAATATAATAATACAAACAAAACTCTATTAAACCTATTGATTTGACATGTCAATAGTAACCCATCCTATCACAACTCAAAACAAACTCCACATTTTACTATGCATTTGATTGTGCCACAACCTCACAACCAACAGCCGATTGTGCTACGGAGGCCTCCAGCCTAGTCCAAACATCTAAGCGCTTGTTGCCTCGATTCCTTTTATCTACCGTTGCTTACTTTGAAGAAAAAATATAAAATACATATGTTTATATAGATATAAATATATCTGTAATTAATTAATTGATTGATTATTGTATTTATCTAAATTTTGTGAAAGATTTGTAGAGAATATAAGTAGAAATAATTTTGGAAGAAAATAAATATTTTGTAAAAAAGAAAAAAGAATTAGCAACAATTCAGTTACTACAAAATTATATAAAAGAGATAGAGGGGATATTAGGTTAATTGAAATGTATAAACATACAAACACTCCACCAAGGATTTAAAAAATAATTATATAGGTATAAGCCCATTAAAACAAAAATTCAGATTTGTACGAATTGTTGATTTAACTTATTCATAACTTATTTGTGAAATAAAAAATATAATTTTAAATTTTAACTAAAAAATAAGACCTTAACTTTAAAACATCGACTTTTTTAAATAAAAAATAAAGAAAATATCTTGTATCATCAATTATCATCATCTTCGGAGCACAAATATAAACACCTACATGCCACTGGCGGACAAGCAACGTATCAATCAACAAAGGCCGATTTCTTAACTTAACTGGGGCAGTGTTGCACTTGAACAAATTATAACAACTTTGTTTTTCTTTCATTCCCTATACAAACTTTCGAGCTTTATAACCATTTCGATTTATTTAATGTTGACTTACATACACATATATGTGTATATATATACACAGTAGTCACTGTAGTTGATTTACTCCAGATAAGCTACTTACTTTCCAACATTCTAAGCCTATGTTTGGTCTGATCAGAAGTTTTCTTATCTCATCTTAAGTGCAGCTTCTAATAATATGGGCATTCCGGTCGCCATGTGTTTGTAGGTGTCCCCACACACCTACACACACACACACACACCCCTACACACACACACACATCACATTAAAAGTCAGGTCTAGGTCACACCAGTAGCAAAGTGTTGCTGGAATTTCCTTGCGATAAACAGATGACATTCAAGTAAAAATGGGCCATAATTAAAAACTGGACAACCTTGCTTCTTATTCTTTTGGTTTTTTTTTATCACAGAGTCGCCACGTATACAACCCACAGAAAAACAATCAAGAAATTGATATATATACATATATATATATATATAATAATGCAGAAGGCAAAATGATTGGAAATGCTGAAAAAAAATACTAAAAACAAAAAGTGTGACATATTACGTGGAGAGCCTATATATTTGGAAAAATTGGCTGAAGAATGACACTTGGAACTCTACCATTTACATACCCATTCCCACTTCCACCCAATAATTCAAGTGCTTTTCAAATTAGGGTCTCTATTCATTGAAACCTTCCCAGAAAATTATTTTAATTATTTTGAGATAATTTATTTAATTTTTGGTATTATTACTCTAATTAGTGATAGTAAAATTTAAGTATTGCATGTGTTTAGTGGAAAAAATATTCATCCCATTGTAGTATGGTGCAGTTGAAGGGGCTGGATTGATGATTACACACATTGAGTACAACATCTCAATGCATCACTATATCAAAGTGTCAATGCCTCTGTCTACTTCATTGTTCGATTTTGCCGTCGCAATCGAACCCTATTTTTTCTTATTTTTTGGAACGGTGGAAGTGTAGCATCTGAAATTATTAAATTTAATTTTGGTTGATAAAGAAATTGAAATTGCTAAGATTGATTTAGAAAATAAGTTGGTAATCCTTTTTTAGTGTTCGTGTCGTCGTATTTCAACTTCAACACACGAATAAGTCGATAATATTCAGGATACGCATTGTAAGCTAAGAAAGTCGGTTGTTTGAACTCGTCTCCATCTTCTCATTTTGTAAATAGAAAGTAGAGCCTTCAAGTATTAGGATCACGAATGCAAACATCGGTCTATGTGATGAGTGGTGCATTGTCGATTTGATTTTATGAAAAATGACATTCATTAGATATTTTATGTTTAAGTGGCCCAACATATATCTCTTTTTGTTATAATTTTTTTATTTTATTTTTTATTTTATTTAAGATTTAAACATAAAATGTTAAATTAAATATTAAATAGATATTTTAAAAATATTAAAGATAGGATATAAGCATTCAAGTGAAGAAAAGTTTAAAACCAAAATAATAAAATTAAAAGTCAGCTACACCCACAGTTCTCAAATATTCAAATATCAATTTCCAACTTATGTTACCTTACCAATTAATTTTCAACTTCTGCAATCTTAATTAGATAATTATTAAATATAAAATATAAAATATTTTACACATATTTTGCATAAAGAAATTTTATATTTATGTTTGTTGGAACATGGTCAATTGTTATTTATGGGTAAAATTTATTAATTCTTGAATGCAGTTTTACAATATTATATAAAATTTATTCCTAAAAAATAATTTAAAGTCAAAACGCACCTCGAGGACATAATTTGATGGTTAAACTCGCCAGAGAAAGAAATGGGGTGAATGGGAAGCATGAACTTTCAAATCTCCACCGTCCTTTTTCTCTAGCAGGCCTTAATTGGGCCCAGGTTCAGACAGGTCTTCTTATTGTCGGACCTTTGTCTGGGGGCCCACCTAACTTTATTTTGACCCAATACCTGTTGGACTAGAGCTGACTCTCTTAAGTTGACTTAACATTAATCCCCACCCAAAAAAAAACATCATAATTATACCAAAGAATTATTTTAAAAACTAGCCACATCAAGGGCTCTGATCTTTTATCCTCTTACTTTACAGAAAAAAAATAATTTAAAAAAAAGAGTAATGATGCTTAATTGGGATAAAAAGGGAAGAACAATGAGAATAATGGGGGTTCAATAATTGGTTATTTTTACAATCTTTTCCACTATCTAAGTTTCCTAAATTAATGGGGCTTTTGTTAAACATTAAGGGCCTAAAATTAAGGATTAAAGGGATGTTGTTAATGTTATCTTCTACTTTAATGATGAAACCTTAGAATATTCTGTTTGTGCCATAGTTGAGGATAAGAAGGCAATGACCATGGCAAGTGTTTTGCAGGTCTTCCTGCCTCTGCACTTGTGCATTACTCCATCAAATTATGTCAGATATCTCAGTCATAAAGGATAAGGGAGATGGTTTTTTTTTTTTTTTTCTTAATAATTGGATGCTAATAGTTGATGTTATGTTCGACGAAAAACCTGTGTTTTGGTTAGGTTTTCAGTCTTATTTTTTTTGTTTTTGTGTCTTAATTTTCGGTTTTCAATATTGGTGGCTTCGTTTATGAGTAATATTTGAATTGATTAGATGAACATGATTGAAAATTAGTTACATAAAACCTATAGTTTGAGTGAATATGATTGAAACTTAATTATATAGGACCCAAACTTTAAGTATTGTTGTTAGATATGATATTAATTTAATTATATGATTATGTTTGATTATATTAAATGAATTTATGATAGTTGGACTTACAATTTAACTATTATGTTTAAATATGATATTTTATTTTAGCGCATCGATTTAAATTATAATTGTATATTCACATAATAAAAATATATATAGAAAGAAGCATTTAAAGTTAACACCACACCCCACCTCCCCCAATCCCTTCGCCTCCCAATTAAAAGTGTAAAATAACACCAATGTATGATACATATTAATTGGTGATATAGTAGTGAAGTCATATCATACATGCATTATGTATTGATTAGCTCTTATAAAAACAGTTTAGTTGGTAAGATCGATTTATTACTTATTTTATTATTATTTGAGTGATGTCGTAAAGGAATTAATTGATATCACATAATTAATATGATATTTAGGGCATGTCAATACTCACTTATGAGAACCACCTTATCGATTTTTATAATTTTGGATGATGTTATAAACTTAGAAAAATTTAGCAGAAAATTAAATTGAACTCTATCCTACACCAAATAAAGACATAAACCAAGCAATTGTACTATATTTTGGAAACTGCTATACTATTATTGTACTATCAATATAGTTTATAGTCTATAATATAATAATATGCCTTTTTAAAAAAATTGGGAAATTAATATACAGTTTTTCCACTTGTCTTTATCTCTTTTAGCAAAAGGATCCAACGGGATTCAAAAGTTTAACGGTTCAACGGCTAAAACGGCATAACTTTTGAATCAGCCCTTACAAAAATGCCACGTCCAAAAATAGGAATCTTTGTAGTGAAAGGACATGACACTCCTGATTAAAACGTGATCAAATTGGACACTCAACCACTCACAACCCGACACGTATCGTGAAAGAGAAAAAACAGCTTTTCCAAAATCTCTTCTCAAGCCGACCGCACTAGTTTTTGTTTTTCCATCCTTGACTACGTGGAGAAAGAGGAGTTTAAGAACTTAGCTAATCTTACTAGATTAGGCTTCTGTGCATGATGTATATTTAGTAATTTTATCCAATAGTTTCTTTATATATATACAAGTTTGTAAATGCAACTTACATACACGATAGAGGATGTTGAAAATAAAGATGCAAGAATTAAGTGGTTCATTGATCGCAATAATTGCTAATTGGATCATAATGATTTAGTAAGGCCCAATCTCTAATTTGGGCCACAAAGCCTTATCTGTACAAAGATTTTATTGTGTGTGTTGATCACCCTTAACCACCATGTCCATAGATATATATATATATATATATATATATAAACAATTCTATAATCTATAATCTCTCTCTCTCTCTCTCTCTATATATATATATATATATAATAACATAAGAATCAGTTCATTATTTTCCCCCTCATCTTCTTCTATTGTATTTACTTATTATTTTAGCAGATTTTAAGTTATATATTTTAGAGCTATGTAATTTATAATATATGTGAGACTATATGATATTAAATAGATTCAAAAATTAAGTGATTTGGTCGGTATTGAATTTATAATATTAAATAGATTCAAAAATTTTACTTATATTTATATATTTATTCTTATTCATGCATTGGCCTATTAATTTTAGTTGAATTGTATATAATTATTTTCTTTTGTCCCAAAAGTTTAAATTGAAAGAAAATAAATGGCACAATTTTCTTATTTTTCTAACATAAGAATTTCTGCAATTTGGAAAAACATAGGCAAATTTATTCCTTTTTACTCAATATATATGTATATGATATTATATATAATATTTATACCTTATCATAATCATACTAACATATACAAATTATTCAACATAATAATATATATATTCTTTTAAAATATCAATGTTATACATTTCTTAAATTTGACTAGTATGTTATCTCGTGTGATACACAAACATATTATTATAATATAATATTATTAAATTTAAAAAATATATAAAATATATATTTTTAAAAAAATATATATATATAATTATGTTCAATAATTTATATATGTACCGTGATTATAATAAGAATATAAATATTATATATATAATCATATGTGAATATTACTTAATTTTATTTATAAAATACAATTATCAAATTGTCAAATTACCAAATATATAGTATTTTTTTTTTAAATCAAGAAAATTGAATAAAATCTGGTATATCAAAGTAAAGATTTTTTATTATTATATAGCATGGAATCTACCAGAAATTCCTAATTGATTTGTTAAAATCAAGTAATTATGAAGATATATGAATTTTTTTATTAGTTTTGATAAAAATTAGTAACATTACAATCTTAACAAATTAAAATATAAAAAGTTAAAATGAATGCTTATTGGTTAGCAATATAACAACATTTCCTAAAAAACAATCTTTCCATTTGTGCTAAGAAAAATGGGTGGAAAAAAGGATAATACATATATAGAAACAAAATCAGTTTACTATCATATATACTAGTGTGAGACATGTGCGTTGCACAGAAGATATTTTTTAATTACATTTTATAATATGAGTATATACTCAAGCTGTAGAATTTGGTGTGGTAACAATAAACATCGCGTTAGAGAATGATGGCGGCGTGTAGTGGTAGTTAAGTGTGAGAAACTAAGAACGAAGATTGAGAATTTAAGAGAGAGAGAGAGAGAGAGGTGAGTTCATTGGGAAAAATAAAGAGTGATGATTTATGTTTGGGTATATGCAGAATTTGAAGATCCAAAAAATAAAGAAAAAATATTTCAAAGTTAACGTTATTTAATATTTAAAGTTACCCACTCTTATTCAAATACCAAATCTTATTCAAATTCTAATTTTATTGGCTAAAATCAAGCAAATCCTAATTAAATGCTCAACATTTAGGTTTGTTCAGTTATTTTTAATTTCAAAAATTAGTTTAAAAATTATATTTAATTACTTATTATATAATTACATTTTTAAAAAGAATATTTGAACAGGAAAACATTGTAGGAAATACTCACTTTACTTTAATATATATATATAGATATTTATATATATAATATAATATTATTTAATACTATATTATAATAATACGTTCATGTATCGAGAGCACTCACTAGTGTATATATATATATATATATAAAATATTAAATTAGTTCCATATTATGGTTTGCAAATGTGATTAAATTTGTAATATTTCCAAGTGAAATAGAAACATCTTTCCTCCAAACCATGTCTTATGGCTACGCCTCTTTAATTTCTGGAGTCCTGGACCGAGTTGATGCAATGTGATCGCACACTTCTGGGCCTCCTAGCTCTGATTATAACTAAGATGGGCCCGTATTTTTCCTTCCAATTTTCATAAGGCCTCCACAAGTTGGGCTGTCATTTATATTCCACCACTCAAATTCAAACTCATCTCCGCTATTATATTAGGGTTAATTTCAATTTCCAATCCACCATATGTCTAATTTAAAACTTCATATCTACATTTTAAGAAATAAAAAATAAAAAAACTTTTATGTTTCTGAATCTATTTTTCAAGATTGATTTTTGTCTTCGTGTTTATTTTTAAATTTTCCATAATTTTTAGAATTTATTTGTAGTTCTTTTGAAATATTTGTAATTTCTCTAAATCTTTTTGTATTTTTTAAAATTTATTTTTAATTTTAAAACATTATTTCTATTTTTTCCAAAATTATTTGTAACTTTTATATATTTTTTTTATTTTCATAGTTTAATTAATTACGTAAAAATTAATTAAAATTTTCATTTATTTTTTGATAAAGCAGCTGAAAAAATACTTTATGTTTCAACTGGTTGATCTCATATGCAATGAGAAGCAATCGATTTTTTTCTTACTTGCAATAATGTGAATAGTATAGAAATTTACCCTTTATGTTAATGTATTATTATTGAAAAAGTATATTTAAAATTAATTTGACTGATCGGAAAAAAGAGAAAATAAATAAATTTAAATATATATATATATATGTCGTATAGGTGATAAGTAGGAAATTGTGCATAATTTTAATTGATAAAATTGTATTTTTAATACAATTAATTCTTGTGCACTCTCTATTTCATACTTATTTAATGTTTCAACAAGACTTACTTCCTTTTTTGTTTTTATGGATATTTGCAGCATTTTTGAATAATTTTATACAATAATCCACATAAGCACTTGGCCATCTTTAGCCCATCCAAGGAATGGAGATTACAAAGAAGTTTATGGGCTGAAATAGTTTTGGACTTAATTAATTAATTAAGCCCAAAACTTAATTAAAACCCATAAAGGGAACTAGGGCAAAATGACAAGAATAAAAGGGAGATTAAAGGCAAACAACAGATTCATTCTAAGATTGAGGGTGTGAACAAAGAAAGAAAGAGAGAGACGCCAGGAGAAAGGGAGAAAGAGCAACATCAAGCCTCCATGGTGTGAACGGAGCAAGGAATAGATTCACGGAGGAACTCATCTTTTGTGGATTTGAGTTTATTTTGTTTTGATGTCTTTCATTTGGATGATTTTAATTTTTAGACACGTAATGTGTAACTAAATTTTATATTCTGATTTAGGGAATGTTTGAACCCTATTTCAAGATTATGTGATTTATGTTTTCGTGACACCATATTGATTTAATATGTGCGAATTTATTATGTTGATGAGTTGAATTGATTTATAATATATATTGTTAATTATGACTGATCACCCCAATTGATAGTTTATATATTTAGGGCTAGGGTTTAAATTGCAATCCGTAATTGTTGTGATCTTGAACCCGTCTGTAGCAACTAATAATTTATATTATTAGAATCAACATAATTCATGATTAATTGAATCGAGCGTGTGACTTCAATAACCTGCCTACCCTCTTATTCTAATTGATAATGCATTTAACGAATTAAATCCAAAGAGCGTATTTTGGACTGTTCAATTAAATAGGTTAATTAGAGAACTTATTCTAATTAATTACACTTAAGGGATAGAGCGAATCAACAGAGCTTGTTGTTAGTTTAGGGGTAGGAATTCCACAAATAAATTAATAATAGGTCGCATAATCATATGATTTGGGATAGGGGGAAAACTGAACCATGAACCGGAATTGATTCCTATTACTGTCTGCCTTCTGTTTATTTGCTTGATTTTATTTATTAGAGTAGATTTTGTTTTATTAGTTTAGTAGACAAAATTCATCAACATCCCCGCTTTTTATATGCATTCGTAAATTAGCATAAAAAGATGTACAAGTAATTCAACCGTTCTTTGTGGGATCGACCCCTACTTCCCACTACTACAAAATAGTAGAGGAAAGCGAGGTAAAATAATATAATTAATTTTGACGTGCCTTGACAGCACGGTCAAAATTTTGGCGTCGTTGCCAGGGAACGGTTTGAATTTATTTGTGATATTTATTTGTGTTTATTTTCGTGTGTTTTTATTTGTTGAAGATTTAAGCTGCCAGCAGGTTTCACAGTGGGTGACCAAGTGTGAATTGTAGGAGTTTATTTTTTTCAGCGATTTTTTTTGTTTTTTTCCTTTCTTTCTCTTTCATGTAATTCACATTTCTTCATTTTATTTATTTTCACTCATATTTTTCTGTAAATATTTAAGTTAGTTGCTTTAATAAAAAAAAAAAAATATTGGCAGCAGGACTGAGACTGGATCACCCAGTGTCATGTCCAGCTGTGAAGTTTTTGTAATTTTCTATTCTTTTTCATAGTTTTTTATTTTTTATTTTTTCCTTTAGTTTATGTAGTCTCATAACATTCTTTTGGAGAATTTTGTGCAGATCAGACTAACATCGATTTTGAAATTATAATGGCAGCAACACAAACTTTGAGGGAGCTCACAAATTCTACTATTGCTGAACAATCTTTTTGTCTTGATTTTAGTACAAACACCACTTTTGAGTTTAATTATAATATTATACACTTATTACCTTCTTTTTATGGCTATGCAGGTGAAGACCCATATAAGCACCTTAAGTAGTTTCATTTGGTTTGCTCAAGTATGAAAACTACAGGAGTGATTGATGAGCAAATTAAGTTGAGAGCTTTTCCATTTTCCTTGAAGGACTTAGCGAAGGATTGACTATATTATTTGCCAGGATCTATTACCACATGGGCTGAGATAGAGAGTTTGTTTTTACAAAAATATTTTCCAGCTTTTCGAGTAGCCAATATACAGAAGGAGATTTGTGGTATAATGCAAATTGATGGAGAGACACTTCATGCATATTGGGAGCGATTCCAGAGACTTGTTGCAAGTTGCCCCAACCATCAGATTTGAACACCTTCTGATCTAGTACTTTTATGAGGGATTGAGTCTGATGGATCGAAATATTATAGATGCGGCCAGTGGAGGAGCACTTGTAGACAAGACCCCGATGGCAGCAAAAGAGCTGATTTGGAACATGGCGGCAAACTCACAGCAGTTTGGCAGCCGTGACACATCATATAGAACGGTGAAAGAGGTAAATGATTCGTCACTTCAAAATCAATTAAATGAACGTACCTCTTTTGTTAGACATATTGCTACAGGAAAATCATGTCAAATCTGTGAGACTGCCGATCATACCACCGACGACTGTAGGATCCTTAATGAGGAAATAAATGCACATGCCAATGCCGTTGGCACTGGGAATTTTCAAGAGAGAAGAAATGACCCCAATTCGAATACTTACAACCCAGGGTGGAGAGATCATCCCAATTTTCGGTGGGAAAATTCATACAGTGGACCACAACCTGAACAAACTCGTCCACTACCACAACAGAGAGGCCAATACTTTCAAAAACAGCAATCGAAGCAGAGCTCTATTGCAACCTTGGAGGAAATGATGAAAACTCTAACCTCCAACACGGTGCAATTTCAACAAAACATGCGATAATTCCAGCAAGAAACTCAATCTAGCATCAAAAATCTTGAAACACAAGTGAGCCAACTAGCCACCATCGTTAGTCGCTTGGAGAATCAGAATAGTGGAAAATTGCCTTCCCAACCCGAGATAAATCCAAGAAATGTAAGTTTTGTTACCCTAAGGAGTGGGAAGCAACCTGGAGAGCTTAACAAGCTCGGGTTTGTTGTGAAAGACATCGAGAAAGAGAAGGTTGATGCTGAAGAAACTGACACTGGGTCTACCAGTGTGTGACCTGCCATACAACTTAATACTGGGTCATCCAGTGTGGAATTGCCCACCCACAGGAATAAGTTAAATCAACATATTTCTTCTCCTATTAAGACTAACCTATTGCCTTTTCCATCTAAAATTCATAGGGGTATAAATGAGGATAAAGAGAATGAGATTAAAGAAGTGTTCAAAATAGATGGAATGTGTATACACTTACATGATGAGATAAATGGATGCCACTATATTTTCATAAAAAAAATCTCATATGGAGTTTCTTTCATCGAGTTTTCAAAGTTTAAAATGGTGAAAAAGATAGAGATGAATGGATGGACCTTGAATGTAGCAGCAGATGTGCCATATTTGAGACCAATTTCAAAACCTCTTTGGAGTGTTCATTGAAACGGAAAGTCTTGAGTCGAGCCAGCGACGTTAAACAACGGCACTACATGGCAGGCAACCCATATATATATATATATATATTTTTTTTTTTTTTTTTAATTTCTCTTTTAGGTAGCTGGAGCAGGAGATGATCACCTTCTCACGCCGAATGACTTCACATCGACCCTCCTCATCGTCCCGATGAACGGTGACTCCTTTCCCACACTATTCTTTATGCTTCTTATTACTGTTTATCTTTCATGGTTTTGTAGCATGTGATTAATGTTGGTGTGGGGAGGAAATGAATGCATGCATGTGGTAGATAGGGGAAGTTTACAATGATGAAAATTGTGAGAATATGATATTTACTTCCTAAGTTCGAATTGACTCCATGTGGCAAATGATTGACTGATATAGTTTTATAAAGCTGTCTCTTTAAGCCTACGGTTGAGTTACCTTTTGCATGTTTGATTTGATACACAACCTGGTTATTGAAGTGAGTTTTGAGCCAATGAGCATGACTTATATACATGATGCTATTTTCCTTCATGTGGGATTATCACACTTAGTTGTTCATTATAGAACTTGCTCGGCTCTGCTTTTCGGAATTACTGTTTTGAGTTATTACATGTTAGATGATAAGGGCATTTAGGACACCCTATTTGAGCCTTTTGCATGAACCACCCCAATAATTGATCTTTTAGGATACCCCGTTGAGCCTTGGCTACTTATATTGCTAAACCATCCCTAATAAAATTTTGTCATGCACCTCACCTTTATAACTGTTTTGAATATTTGTAGACTGCACTCCTAATAAATTAAGTGATGATAAAGGTAGCATGTATACCATCTGTCTCATGGGGTTTATTTACTGGTTGTTGATGATTTTCAGGAATCTACTATTTTGTGTACATTCTATTTTACTATGCTCTGTTGCTACCAAAAAAAAAAAAAAAAGTGTGGCTGCTGGGATACGAGCTTAGGTATTGCACTCGGTACTGCTACCAACACGAAAAAAATAAAATTCGTGGGGGCAGAATAGTACATAATACCAGTCTCGGTATTACTGCAAACACGACGAAAAAAAATTCGTGGGGGCAGAATAGTGCATAATATCAGTCTCGATACTGCAGCCAACAAAAAAAAAACAACAACGCAGCAATACCATAGTTCAATCATGGATACTCGACAAGGTTGAGTTGGGAAAATGTATACTAGCGCCTATAAGTGGATATTCGTTAGAGTGCTTTAAAATTCACAAATATTCATAACAAGTTTAGCATAACTTTTCTCAAAATTTTACCTCTCTAATTTTACCTTGAACTACAACCACATTATACCCTGAGAAGACCCTTTGGTTTCATGGAAACTCAATTGACAAGTAGTAAAAATTAGATAGCCGAGCAATCTTATGGTAAATGACATACTCTGTGTTGATATGAGTGACTTGAAATATATCATCCTGCTATACACTTGAGTGAAATGAGTTATCCTGTTGTGAGGGTATTAAATCATTGCATGTGTGAGATTAACTTAATTATTAGGTGATGATGAGATACTTTAGGATCAATATTTGTTATAGGATCAATATTTGTTATGAAACACTTACCGGTTGAGTTAAATTTGTCTTGTGAAAGTATATGAGTAGAGATATCTTGAGACTGAGCATAGCTCTTCCTGTTCAACTATATGCCTGCTTTTGTTCTATGTTTGCTTGAGGACAAGCAAATGTTTGAATTTGGGGATATTTGATAAGCAGGAAATTGTGCATAATTTTAATTGATAAAATTGTATTTTTAATACAATTAATTTTTGTGCACTCTTTATTTCATACTTATTTAATGTTTCAACAAGAATTACTTCCTTTTTGTTTTTATGGATATTTGCAGCATTTTTGGATAATTTTATACAATAATCCACATAATCACTTGGCTATCTTTAGCCCATCCAAGGAATAAAGATTACAAAGAAGTTTATGGGCTGAAATAGTTTTGAACTTAATTAATTAATTATGTCCAAAACTTAATTAAAACCCATAAAGGGAATTATGACAAAATGACAAGGATAAAAGGAAGATTGAAGGCAAGCATCAGATTCATTCTAGGATTGAGGGTGTGACCAAAGAAAGAAAGAGAGAGACGCCAGGAGAAAGGGAGAGAGAGCAACATCAAGCCTCCATGGTGTGAACGGAGTAAGGGAATAGATTCACGGAGGAACTCATCTTTTATGGATTTGGGTTAATCCTCCCTTCTTATCTTTGTTTTGATGTCTTTCATTTGAATGATTTTAATTTTTAGACACGTGATGTGTAACTAAATTTTATATTCCGATTTAGGAAATGTTTGAACCCTATTTCAAGATTATGTGATTTATGTTTTCTTGACACCATATTGATTTAATATGTGCGAATTTATTATGTTGATTTAATATGTGCGAATTTATTATGTTGATGGGTTGAATTGATTTATAATATATATTGTTAATTGTGACTGATCACCCCAATTGATAGTTTATATATTTAGGGCTAGGGTTTAAATTGCAATCCGTAATTGTTGTGATCTTGAACCCGTCTGTAGCAACTAATAATTTATATTATTAGAATCAACACAATTCAGGATTAATTGAATCGAGCGTGTGAATTCAATAACCTGCCTATCCTATTATTCTAATTGATAATGCATTTAATAAATTAAATCCAAAGAGCATATTTTGGACTGTTCGATTAAATAGGTTAATTAGAGAGCTTATTCTAATTAATTACACTTAAGGGATAAAGCGAATCAACAGAGCTTGTTGTTAGTTTAGGGGTAGGAATTCCACAAATAACTTAATAATATGTCGCATAATCATATGATTTGGGATAGAGGGAAAACTGAACCATGAACCGGAATTGATTCCTATTACTGTCTACCATCTGTTTATTTGCTTGATTTTTTATTTATTAGAGTAGATTTTGTTTTATTAGTTTAGTAGACAAAATTCATCAACATCCCCTCTTTTTATTTACATTTGTAAATTAGCATAAAAAAACATATACAAATAATGTAACCGTTCTCTGAGGGATCGATCCTTACTTCCTACTACTACAAAATAATAGAAAAAAACAAGATAAAATAATATAATTAATTTTGACGTGCCCGACAGCACAGTCAATAGAACTATTCTTATCCTTTAATTTGGTCAGACAATAATTTTTGGATTATGGTCAAACATTGATAAGATATAATAATGTCAATTTCCAGGGAATCTGACGAGGAATTAATTTTTTTGTAATTTGACCCTAAATACCCAGCATAGACACACCAAATTTTACTTTAATTTTTGAAAGTTTTTGGTCAATTTTACAAAATTATTTGATTTGACCAGAAATCAAAGTTATGTTCCATTTTTCAACCAACTGTATATACGTTAGAGAGAGAAAGTTAGGCTAATTTCATACAAAAAAGAAGGAAAGAAAGGAACTTTTCAAAAAACAAAATAAATATTTGGAAAGAGACGAGATATAAAAGCGGAGAATTTTAATAAGCTAAGTTAATCATTGTGCTCTTTTAGGTGGGTTCACCCAATGAGTTCAATTATATCACATGGTTTCCCCAGTAACAATAAGCTGAATCAGGTGGCTTCATCATTTAAATTATAATTTAAAGAAGCATCCTGAACCGCACATCAATCTAAGTTATTTTAAAAAAAAACACCAAAGACGGTGAAAACTTGGTCGTTCCCAAATATCATCACAACATGAGGCCCTAAGCTCAATTGATATTTTTCACTTATCATGCACGCAAAATTACTAACACAACTTCTTTTATTAATAATAGCAACGAACATCACATCAAGCAAGTCCACAACCATATAATTCCTTGAACAATTTATCTAGTTTTTTCAAGTTGCGACTACCACATTGATTTCTTAAATTGGCCACGCAAATTATATCCAAATCTATGACATGTTTAACAAAGTTGTGACATTGAAAAGCACAAAGCAACTATTTCATTCATTATATCTTTATTTTTGTATATTATGGTCCAAAAAATATCTAAAATATAGCCTGAAAGAGTTGTCGCCATCTTAATTATAAAAATAATAAATAAATTAATTGTATATTTAAGAAGAAGGAAGGAGTAACCCTAACTCAACATCCAAATTCGGTAATACCCATCTTTAATCAACCCATAAGTCAACTTATTATTTATTATTTACACTAAAGCATGAAAATGCAGATCGTTTCATCAATCAATTCCATTTCATCTCAAAATTCAAATTATTTTTACTTATCGATGAAAAGAAATAATAATAATTTACATCAATTTATAATCACGGGCAACAAGTTATCCAAATGACATGATGTTAGATACTAGAAAAACTTAAATAGAAAGAAAAAAAGAGGAGAAGTAATCATCTATAAACTTACTAGGTTATAACAACATAAGAATAACTAACAATATCAAATAATGTTCGATTGTAAAATTAAATGATCAAAAAATTATTGACGTACTCTTTCAGAAAAAGAAAAAAAAATCAATGGTCAAAAAATAATTGATGTAATAATTTTCAACGTCCGAACAATTTGCATGATGTATATAGAAATTTTATAATTAAAGAATTATATATATATATATTATATTATATAATTTGGTATGAGAAATATGATGGTGATAATTAAGAAAGTATGAAGGGTGGTGTAATGCAACGTTGCCATCAGCCCATAAGAGCAGCATCCACCAGAATTTGAACCATCACTATCATCCCCACCAAAAACTCCACTCTCACCTTTCAATTATTTAATTATTACTTCTCCCAATAAATTTATAAAAAAGAACGTCAAAAATAATTAGAAAATTATAGTCGAAAAAAAATATTGTATTTATAACAGAGGAATATTTAAAATAAAAAAAATATTGTCGTTATCAACTTATTCTTTATTATTATCGAGAATCAAATATACTACTCATCTGTTTGCAAAATTAGCTATAAGAATAGATTGTTTTTCTTTTCGATAGAGGAATTATTATTTTTTATTTGTACATATATATATATATATATTTTCCAATACAAAATGTATGTATACTTGACAAATTAAATAAAGAAAAACAGGTGAGTAGGAAAAGTTATTCCAACATATATATTCTTACTTTGTATATAAAAATAAAAATAAAAAGGTGAAGCCAAACAGAACGAATCTAAAAGTAAGCATCACCACTTTTTCCACTCAAAACAGTGAACAAATTGTTTTTTTAATAATAATAATAATAATTGTATAATAATAATATTAATTATTATTATAGTTATTATTTTATTGATGTAACTTCTTATTTCATAATCGCTGTCTTCCGATTGGCAAAAATTAACATTGTTACAGGGAAAGGCGAAACATAATAGAAACGTAATAGTTACACAATCTTCACTTTAAAGAATATAATATATATTAATATAAGTTGTAAAAAAAATTTAAGTCGTGGTAAGTGTCCGATCAATTCAAATAATTTATTGTAAATTAGTGACGTCATATTTACGATGATTATATTGTTTACAATAATATTAATGCGTTATTAGAACAAATTAAATCAAGTTAACCTGAGTTTAGTTAAAACTCTACACTCGTACCTTAGCCCGCCCACATCAGTTTCCAGACTCAGTCCCATTTCAGCAACTCACACTAAAAAAATCGTTAATTTGTTCAAAAACTTTATTTTTTTGTCCGTAAGATCGACGGTTGTTTGTTATTGATTTGAATAAATTTATATATTCTTTTAAAATAGTTAAGATATGATAGTTTGAATACAGTAAATATTGTGAACATTTTAGCCTACATAAAATAATAGTTACTTTTCAAGATTTATTCAATTGGATTTAAATTCGCCCCTATAAAATGGGTCAACAGAGAAATTCTTTTTAGAAAGGAAAAATAATTTGTTTAACAATTTAGAAAGTCAGGCTAAATATTCTTTGATTAGGAGAATTGGTCCTTATCATTAAACATTTTAGTACAACATAATGATGTGAAAAAAGATGAAATAATTTCTAAAAATTATATTATCATTTGTAAGGGATGATCAGGACTACTGCCCAACCACCTATTAATTAATTATGCAGAGAAATTGGATAAATTTTGGAGAGATTTTATGTAGAAGATAAGGAAATGAGAAATTATAATCCCAACAAAAAGAGGCAGTTATAATTTATGAAAGCCATATCCTTTGTCATAGAAAGCAACAAACAGAACGCAGGCAAAGCTTAAGTCATCGTACGTGGGCTCAACCCCCCCCCCCCCCCCCCCCCCCCCCCCCCACCACAGCGGCCCAGACCCACCATTTTTTTAATGCCCCGAAATTTAATACATTTTCAACTCACTGCATTTCTTTCTGGTACAAATTGCTATATGTAGGCACGCATTGTGTGCATAAGGAGCCAAAAGCCTAGGCCACCTGTTGGGTCCTTCCATAAACCATCACCAAAAACCACTGCCACTTGTGATCAACAATTTGTTGCAGAAAACCCTTGAAAAAAGATTTCATTTTTTTTCTTGTATCAAGAATTGTTACAGAAAACCCTTGAATAATATTGCATTTTTCTTGTAACTCTTTTTTTTCCTCTTTCTCTCCCCCATCATCGCTTTTATACCATTTCTGACCTTTTTCCACCAAATGGGCTTTTGCTTATAGCCCCTCTATTTAGTGTGTGCATACACTTGTATTGAGAGAATTCATCCAGATTGTAGAACGAGACCACAGAAATCATAATTTGGGAAAAAAGACCCTTCCTTGACTGATCTTTATATTTTTTCAGAGATATAAAGATCGGGCTTTTGTCTTTGAGGGGAAAAGCCTAATCAAGATTGGAGTTTTTCTGATATCTTTGAGTCTGAATTTTGTGTGGATAGTCTTTTTGAGTCGTTTTTTTTTTGGTGTTTTTGGTGTTTTGGGTTTTTGTGTTTGTGGGTTTCTTTTGATTCCATGGCTGCTGGTGCAGAGGTTTCTGGTGAGGGAGGAGTGTTGGGAATGGAATCCCCTGTGTGTGCTGTTCAGCCTTCATCACCAAAAAACATTAGCCCTGCCAGTGAAGAAAACATTGAAAAAAATGAAAATGAGAATTTCAATTCTGAGAATTCTGGGGAATCAGATGAGAGTCATGGTGCAAAAGATTCGGATTCGAACTCCAATGGGGATTCAAAATCAGAATTGAAAATGAAGGAAATTGTGGATATGCTGAAGAAACTGAAATTGAATCCCCTGGCCAAGGAGTTCTTTCCTTCTTCTTATTATTATGGCCAAATGGGTGATTACAATTTGGTGTTTTCTGACAAGAATTTGGGAAATGATGGTTCCCCGAATAATCGAAGGGTATACATTTCTTTCATAAATGCTTGATTGTGTGCTGATTTCTATTGTTTGATTTGGTTTGTGTGCCTTGTTTTTTTGATTGAATTGTGTGGTTTTTTTTGGCATTCATTAGGTTATTTGACACTTATTAATAGAAATTTTCAGGTTTAGCATATGAAATTGAATGATAGAACGTCAGAGTCATTTTGGATTGGTTTCCTAATTGAGTTAGTTGAGAAATTGTGGGGAACTTTTCTTGTATTTTTTTACTAGGTTCTACATTTTATCATCAATCGTCTCTGCTAATTTTGTGACAATCAATTTTTTCAATTTATCAATGTGAAAGATTTCTTTGTTAGCCCTTTGCATTTAATACTTCTTTGGTTGACTGCTTTTTTCGTGATTCTTTTTGACAATTGTATTGGATTATGCATATTAGGTTGAATACTTGAACCTGAAACTAGCATGTGTTCTTGTCGCATAATTTGTTTTTCAATATTTCTGCTGCAAAAGAACGGATTTTTGAGATTTTTTGTTATATAAATAGATTCTGACCTGGTATATAGCTATTGCGGCATTCCCTTTTCTGGTGGGATCATTAAATTCAATTTTTTGTCGTTTGAAAATATTCACTTTATGTTGCATACATATCAGAACCACTTCATTAGGAAATTGTTTTTAAAATACAGTTACATGATGAATTTTACTATTGGTTTGCGAAAGAACTAGTAATTGTGTAATTACCATTCACTTTTTGATTTTCTGGCATCACCTATTTGATCACTTATGTTATTGCATTCGAGTTTTTGTACACCTCTATACATGCTGGTCTTGAGGAACTTAATTTATTTTTGAAGTGAATTTTCCCAATTCACATTGACTTTGTTGGGCTTGACTATATCTTTCATGCGCCTTTTCTAATAGTGCACCCTTTATATTTATGTCTTCTCAGAGAAGAAATAACTACAGTTCAGGCAGGAAGAGAATGAGTGGCAGGGCTTTTAGAGCTCAAAGGGAGGACAGTATTAGGCGAACTGTCTATGTTTCTGACATCGATCACAATGTAAGTGAAGACTGATGTATCTTGATTCTTCTTATTATTATTTGGCAACACACACACATGTAAGAAATTCCAACTGATATGAATCTTACCTGTTAAAACTAGGTAACTGAGGAGCGCCTTGCTGCCTTATTTAGCAGCTATGGACAAGTAAGTTATTCTGCTAAATGTTATTGTCATGTGATTTTTTTTCTGCTTGCTTATTGATGAGATTGTTAAACCTCATTGTCAGGATTAAACTACAGTAAATTATTATTTGATTGTACATGTTAGTGTTCAATTCTTTATCTTTAACCTTTGGAGAAAGCTAAGTACTAGAAACAACGACTATTTATTCTATGGGTTAATGCGAGATGAGCTCTCGATATGGAATGACATTTGGTCTTTATGCCTGCACTCCTTGCATTACTGTCATCATGCAATAACTTAACCAATACCATTGGAGGCGACTATTTATTGCCTCCAATCAGGAGGTTTTACTATACTTTTGATGTCAATAAGTACTTGTTTATGTGCATTTTTTATTATTCTAGTCGTTTTTACTTGTCTTATTACCATGAATTCTCTCTCTGTTTTGAAAAGAATGGAAAAGTTAAGTGCAAGTTTGTGGTTCTCATAATGATCAAAGTTAAAGCTCGGGAGTCTAACTTGCTGCCTATCCTTTGTGTGCCTAGAGTTCGTTATTGCAGCCTATTTTGTAGTAAATTGCCTTTTGGTGCTTTATTGCTGAAAAAAGATATTAGCTGAGCAATATTTCTCTCCATAAACTAGTTCTTTGTATCTGTTTGCTAACATATCCCTCTGTGCACATTCTTGCATAAAAAAAATTTATTTCTCTTTCTCATATTCTATGCTAAGCCTTTTAAGAACCACCAAAATGATAACCTCTGGAACTGTACGGATGCCATTCTTGAGCTTCTCAGTTGTTCTTTTTTAAAGATTTTCTTTATATTTTTTCTATTACTGTGTTATACGGTTCTGAATCTGTAAGGGCAACACAGTTCCAGCATTCTGCACGATCCTTTCCTAGACATTGGTAGCCATTTTGTATTTGCACTCCTTACCCATGTCTGTACATGATGCTATTCTTGCTTCGTTATTTGATGAATTGATATTTGGTCCTACAAGGGAAAGTCTCTCTCTCTCTCTCTCTCTCTCTCTCTCTCTCTCACACACACACACACACACACACTTGTATATGCACTTATTAAAATTTAATGTGGGTTGTAACATGGTTAAGAGTGTTATCGGTCTTGTTAGGTATCATCAAGGAGCTATTTACTAGCCTGCTTTTTAGGTCTCCTAAAATACAGCATTTCCTTTTTGAGAGCTATGTCCTTCATGTGTGATCTATTACTTCATGTACCCTCGAACATCATGGGTAGCCCCCCCCCCCCCCCCCCCTCCTCCCCTCCTGGAGAAATTTTTAATACCAATTTGGCTTGTCGAGTATGTGGTGCGTAGAAAAACATTAAGCTATGCATTTATTTCTCCTCTATTTTTGCAGGTTGTTGATTGTCGAGTATGTGGCGATCCCCACTCCCGTCTTCGCTTTGCTTTTGTAGAATTTGCTGATGATTGTGAGGCCTCGTTTTCCTTTTTCTTTCCCTCTTCCTTGGATTTCCTTAACATGCTTGTCTGATTTCTTAAACGTTACCTTTCCTCGTTTTCTTAAACCAACAGTTTCTGCTAGAGCTGCTCTTAGCCTTTCTGGGACGCTTTTAGGTTTCTCTCCCATCAAGGTCTTGCCTTCTAAAACCGCCATTCTTCCTGTGAATCCCACATTCCTTCCCAGGGTAAGAATAAATCATTTCCTTTGCTAATACTTCTTAAAAAAAGGTTTCTTAAAATTCTTTCTCCCCTCCTGAGTGATATTGCACATGGATAATGCATGTTTCTGACTTCCATACTATATCAACTAATCTCGTTATCATCAATTTTATTCCTAATTTGTATAGTCTGAGGATGAACGTGAAATGTGCGCCAGGACTGTCTATTGTACAAACATTGATAAGAAGGTATGCCTTTTCTTCTCTCGTTGTAATTGTGATATTGTTATTTGTATAATTTCTGTATTGGCACTCAGTGTAAACTGATGGAAACACACAGTTTGTGATGCTCTTTTCTGATACATTAAGGATAAAGACGATGTTAAATATATTTCTGTGATGTTTTTTGTCCTAAGCAGGTTTCTCAAGGTGACGTCAAGAATTTCTTTGAAACAAGATGTGGGGAGGTATGCACTGAAGTTTGATAAAATGTGTCTGGATTTGCAAATTGTTTGCTTGAGATTAATAATTTCGTTAATTTTCAGGTTTCCCGTCTGAGGCTCTTGGGGGATCAGATGCACTCCACAAGAATTGCTTTCGTTGAATTCTTAATGGTATGTAAGGTTTTCCCGATTAGAACTTCCGTGGCATGAGCTTATGTTCCCATTTCTTTTACCTGAACAATGATTTAAATACTTTTTCTTTGTTATATTCATTCTGTACCATTTTAAACGTAAATAGAAGAGGCAGGGCTGGACTGGTCTAGCTTTTAATAGATGCGAACACACTTTTCTCAACTTTCACAGGAAGGGTAAGCATTTTGGATAGATACGTAGGCAGATAAAAGTTTTTTACGGAAAATAATCCTAAAACTGAATAATGTTGGTTTCATACCGGAACCTGTTACAGATCGTCGTCTTAGTCAGATATTCCTTCTCTTGGGAATATAGAACGTGTCTAAAAACATTTGAGAAGACAGGGCAGTCGAGTTAGATGTAAATTGCATTCCTATATGCATTCTACAAACAAGAGTTTGAAAGAATTTCAAGATTAATTTATGGTATACTATTTTTGCAGGCTGAGAGTGCAATCCTGGCTCTCGATTGTTGTGGTGAAATGCTGGGGTCCCAACGTATCAGGTACAAACTTACCTGAGTCATGGTGAGTTCTATGGCAACTCAACTTTTCTTATAATGAATTTGGAAATTTTGTAGGGTGAGCCCTTCGAAGACACCAGTTAGGCCCAGGGTTTCCCGTCCTGGAGAGCAGTAATAAGCTGAAACGGAATCGTCTGCTGGAGAAGGGGTGGGATGTTGCTGTTTCTTCTCTTGGAAGAGACCACTTCAAAACTGAAGTGGTGATGAAACTTATATCTGTTTCAGTTTTCCATTTTCCTGGGAACAGTGACTACTTTTTTTTTTTTTTTTTCTTTTCTTTTCTTTTTTAAATTTATTTCAACTATAACTTGAGCTCTTGATGTTCTAAGTTTATGGTCCCAAACATGGGCTAACATTTTACTAGATTTTAAACTTGGGATGCACTCTAGCTTCAGTACTATGATGCTGCCTGAAATGTTTTGTTTGTCCATTCTCTGTTGGTGGTGTGGTTTTAGGCTTTTACAACCCCCTCCCCCCCCCCCCCCCCAACCCACCCAACACCTAAGGTTTTCAAAAATTGGTTATTTATTGGTACTATTTTACTCCAAGAAAATATGGATACGGATTTTTAAATCTCATCGCCAAGTTAAAAGTTGTGATTTCAGATCTTAGGACATTTTTCTGGTTATTTGTATTTCATCACATTTTGGTGTTTTTTCCCACTTTAATTAAAAAAAAAAAAAAGTGAATATCTTGTGTATCAGGTGTACCGTACAACTTGATTTACAATATTATTTATTTAACTAAAAAATAAAATTTATTTACTTAATATTTTTCAAATAATAAATAATATTTGTAGTTAAAATAAGTAATACTATACATTAAAAGTTTTGGAAATAATAACTTAAAAGGCTTTATTAAAATGTATGAGTTAACATATCTTACTTTCTAATGTAATGGTGATCCAAGAGCCTCCTATTTATTAATTAAGTATTACAGTTCTAATGCTTAACTATAGATAGATACGGTAAGGAATAGTCAGTGATTGCTGAATATAACTTTGATATATATATATATATGTCAATCTTTGCTACATTTCATGTTTTCAAACACCAAGTTTAACTGATTTTGCATTTTAATCCCAGTTTTTAAGTTATTGTATATAATAAGTGATTTAGAAACGAAAAATTATAAATATAATTTTTTTTTTTTTTTTTGTATCAAATTATACTTTCGGGGCATTCTCGTGTTAGAACTTTTTGTTTTATTTGATGAGCTCATTTAGTTGATACATAATGTGAATGTAGAGAAAGGAAAATTGCAAAAATTCTGGTGGAACTTATTATCAAATTGATAAATATTTTCTTCAAAAAAGTGCACGCCCGGTGGGACTCGAACCCACAATCGCCTGATTAGAAGTCAGACGCCTTATCCATTAGGCCACGGGCGCTGATGCAATGCGGATCACTGTTTACGGATAAAAAAACAATAATTTACTTGTGCATTTTATCTAATTATTCATCTTCTACAAAGAAAAATAAACGAATATATGATATGGGTCAATTAAAATATGTAAATAAATAAAAGTCTGTAACAACATCTTCGAAATTAATTTCAATGCATTGATTTGATGTGGACTTTTTTTTTTTTTTTTTTCCAAATCATAGCCTCTTTAAGACTACCATAATAATTTTTTTTCTTCCTTTCTTTATTTTTTTTTTTAAATTTGAACTTCCACGTACCTTTCGTAACTTAAGTCGGTCAATAAAATAAATAATGTATCTTAAAAGTTGTAGATCAATTAATATCATTTATTTAAATAAGATATATAAATAATAAATATTATATATTTTTTCTAGCCACAGCAAATTAGTTGTACCTTATTTTTTTATTATTATTATTGTTATTATTGTTGTTGCTATTTTTTTTAATCAAATAATATTTTATTTGTTTAAAGAAATAGGAATGTAACTTAGCCCATGTACTATGTTAGATCCGCTGCTAAGTAAGTCCCCATGCGTTAATATTAGGGCAATATCTTGTCCGTAAATGTCTTTTTAATGAGCTATTTTAATTAATGCTCTCATATATAATGAGCTATTACGGTATATTTTTGTAACAATAATAATATATAATTCATTTTATTATTATTACTATTACGAGATCTGTGCGATACATATAAGATATTTTTTTGTTATATTTTGTTATATAAATATATATTTAAGTTATATATATATATAGTGAACGAAATCATTTAATCATATCTAAATTCAAAAATAATATTTGATTTACAAAAAAATATTTTAAAGAATCCAATTTTAATGTTGTTGGAAAAAAAAATATAAGATATAATTTACATAATATCAAATGAAATAGACAAATGAACATGTAATTATGGAAGGATTAATCAAATCAAATATTTTAGTAATTAAAAATTTATCAAAAATAGTGATTTACACATCAAAATATCATAAATAATAGATAATAAATTACTTTTTATTAAGAACCCACATTTAGATGGGAAAACAAAAATAAAAAAAGTCATTTTACTTATATATATATATACATAGATTATTATTATTATTATTATTATTGTGACTTAAAAATTAAGAAAGGTCTAATAAGTATTTTCTTGGCAAAATAATAATAATAATAATATTATTATTATGACTTAAAATTTAAGAAAGGTCTGGTAAGTATTTTCTTGGCACGTGATGAGGAAGTTTGACATTACAATTTTTCTAAACAAAAACCAAAGACAGAAACAAAAGTTTGACACTGCAACACATTCAAACCGGGAAACGCAACGCTGGTTTCTTATGGTAAGTATTTCATACAGTGCACGTGCATGCCTTGGAATTTTAATTCTAATTATGATCAAAATAACAAATTCTAGAAACTTATTGGCTTCGTGGTTTTATGCAATAAAAATCTAGAAAACTAAATTTATTTTTGGAAGAAAAGAAAATTAATTAATATGAAGCATTATTGAGAAAAACAACTCCTGCCCGCTTCTAATTTTATACACGAATGCCAATTTGCTATTCTTTTTTTTTTTTTTAATCTTTTGATAAGTCTATTAAAATTTAAATTACGTCTTTAATCTATCTGCTTTTGGTGATTGAATAAGAACATTTAACCTTTTTTTAAATGGTTAAAATAGATAAAGATAAAATTAGTTATTAAAACAAACAAAAAAAGGAGGAGGAGGAGGAGGAGAGGGGGGGGGGGGGGGGAGTGCATAAATGTGGGCCCACCAAATAGACAGTGGCACACAAGACACAACTTGCCAACTTGGTCAGCAGTACTAAGATCTCCCCAAATCTATTCACCTAACGTACGTATACCTATGCGGTGCCTATACAAACACGTATTAATATTCTTTAATGCAAGGGTTAATTAAATAAATTATAAATTTGTCATGAAATATATATTTTTTTAATTATAAAATGAATTTAAAATTCTGCATTTATTTGGCTTAATTTACACATAAATTTACAATATTTGTATTGGCAATCATCTTTTGTGGTATATCTTCTAAAACCTAACATAGAGAAATACAATACTTTTTGTATTAATTAGCCCACTTGTAATCGGAAAAAATCAAAAGATTTTGTGGTTCTATTATGATATATTTCATAAAAATTTAAAAAAAAATTGTAAATGATAATTAATAAAAATTATGAAAGTTCATGTAATTAAACTTTTTTTTCAATGGTAATATTTTTTTCAAATGCAAGATGAACTATAAAAGTTAATTGAAATTTGACCGATAGTTCATGGTCCCAAAAATTTATTTAATTTTATTGTGTGTATCAATGATCGTATTATTATAAATTTATTATATAGCAATAAAATAAAAATAAAATGAAAGAAACGGAGAATGATTTAACACTTGAAGCTTTAGAAAGAATTAAGAAGTTGGAGAGCAATTGAAATTAATAGATTTCATAGAAAAATCACACACCAGTACAATTTTAAACCTAATCATACAATGATCATTTCATCCGAAACATTTAGAAGGATATATATACATACATACACACACATATATATATCCATATATATTTTATTTTATTTTATATTTGTGAGAAAAATTGGAGATGTAAATAATAAAAATTGACTTTGAATTTGAAAATGTGACTTCATCTCTTGATTTCACATAATTAGTGCTTACAAAAGCATAACATAATGGAACTATATGATTTATCAATAAGAACCGAATGTTATAAATAGTGTTTCGATCATATATTCAATTTCCTTAGACGCTTCATGTATGCATTATATCATCTAATATATTTGATTTATTATTTTTTTATTATTATTGTTGTTGGAACTTTGATGAATTTCAAAATCTCTATATTGATGTGATATAATTTGTTTTGACCTGAATTAACACGAATTTTATTTTTAAAGTTTAATACCAATTGAGAGAGAAGCCCGTTTCATATTTCAATGATTCTTCCTTTATTTATCCCATTTGAAGTTTATCCAACCAGCTTGATAATTATCGTGAAACAAAAATATCGATTGAGAAGTGGATATCGTATCATAATTTATGAGTATAATTGATTAATCTAGTTTTAAATGACAAGATGTTATACAAATAGCTTACAAAATGTTATTTTTTACATACTACATCTGATGCATTGTGTAAGCTATTTGCACAACAAAATTTTAAGTTCAATCACCATAAAAATCACTAGAAAAAATACAAGAGGAATCATTTTCACCCTAATATATTCAATTTTATGGTAAAATAAGATTAAACCCGCAATTACTAAAATGCAAAAAAATTTGTGAAACAATTGCACTTGTGACATGATTTAAGGTATTACTTGTTAAACTATAAAGCATTATTTGTTTAACTATAAAGTATCAATATTTTTTTAAGCGTATTACTTCTTATCAGTTACCTTAAAAAATAGTGATACTTTATAGTTAAACAAATAATAATTTATAGTTACATAAGTAATACCTTAAATCGTGTCACATGTACAAGAATTTCACAGAAGACTCACTCTTACTAAAACATAATTTTAAAAAAATAAAAATAATATCGAACTAATTTTGAAACCGCTCAAAAATTACGAAATTATGAAGTTGCAATCAAAATCTTGATCTACAAGGATGTAAATTTCATGGGAGGTGGGTTTTCCCAATTCCTGTGATTGACTAAATCCAATAAAACAATGGTCCTTTTAGACTGCCTATGTAGAAGAGTCAACTGACTTCAATCTCTCAAACCGTACGTACCACTCTTATAAATTCTCGATCACTTCATCCTATTTCACATTCAAGAACACACACACACACCTCTCAATAAAATCATCAAAAAAACAAAATGAGTGGGGGCCGCCGCAACGTTGATCCGGTGAAGGTGGTGATAATCAACACACAGTACGTGCAGACTGACGCCACGAGCTTCAAATCCGTCGTCCAGTGTCTCACCGGGAAAGACTCGACGCCGCCATCCACCATGCCCCCGCCACCGCCAAGGTTTCACTCAGCCGCCGGTGTTTCCTATAATACTGCACCGGGTTTGTCCCGCGGGCTGTCGTTTAAGGAATTTGAAAGAATGCTCATGGAGTTGCCTCCGCTTGATGAACTATGCAGACTTTACGCAGAATAATTTTTAGATATATAGCAGCTATTTATTTTATAGATTTTTTTTTTCTTTTCGATTATATATAAATTTGTTCATTCTTTCTGGTAAATTCGTAGTTGGTTTGAAATCTTTGGTATATTTATTATCTATGGTGCTGAAATAATGTTTCACACATTTTCTTTCTGATAATGGAGTGTATTGTATGGGACCCTATATTCTGGTGTGTGGCTAGGTTTTGGTCTCCAACTTCAATGGCATCTACTGCTACGTTTTTATTGAGGTTTGTGGAGGAGATAACTGCCGACGTGGTTAGGTGGACCAGAGTTTAAGTGTTGCTTCTACATTGATGTCCAAAACAAATCATATCAAACCAAGTTAGAGATAATTACGTACATTGCTCACTGCTACCAAAGTAACATATCTCGTCCCTTCTTATCATTCTTTGATCAGTTGAATGATGTCTGGAGGACTTATTTAAAGTATTTTATAGTCAAATTATATATATATATATATATATATTAACAGCTTAAATGTTAAATCTTATTTTAAAAATAAATTGTTCAAGTATTTTGGTAAAATAAGATTTAGATACTTGCAACGACAATTGTACAATTAAAATTATATATCTTAAGAAAATTGTCAAAAAAACTTTTTTATTTGAGAAATAAGTTGGGTTTTTAATTTTTTAAAGAAACTTATAACCTCTCAACATTTTATTTTAAAATGAAATAAGATTTTTTTGTAAAATTTGTTAAGTTTTGAATTAGTCAAACTTTTTAAGAAGATATGTTTTGCCGGTTTCTTCCTTGATAAAAGACCAGATAAGGTTCTCAAACTTCGCCATCAAGTAATATCTCCAGAATAGGGAAACAGTTGAAGACCGAGTCAAAACTCTATCCTGAAAGAGAGACGGTTGAGGAAAGAAAGGAGAAGTGGAGATCATCATTCCACGAACGTGGCTAAGTGGAAAAGGAAGAAAACAAGAACTGGAGTACTCTATAAAGGAAACGGAAGAAGAAAGGAAGAGGTACGCACTGAAAACGATACAATATTCTGATATAGCAGATCGATGTTGCCAAGAAAGTTGTCGTCACTCTGACTCCAACATCCTGCACTGTTCATCAACGGATTTTCCTAATCTGTTGTTGTCAATTCATACACTGAGAGTTGGAGTGATACTTTGTTTCTCTTTGTTTACTTTCTTGGCTAGTTTAGTCGACTTGAAATCCATATTGGATTTCAAGCACTTAAGGATCGTAGGAAGCATTATTCGATCCCTTTTTGTAATTCACTTTTATTAGTGGATAATTTTCGCCCTGTTGGCTTCACAAATCATTCTTGACTTGTGAATATTTTATTTCGAGTTACTCTCGTCTATTTCCATTCAGCACCGTACTTTCAAGTGGTATCAGAGCCATCACTTGATACACTAAGTGTGGTTCTGGAGTTTTGGTGTTACAATGGAAATAATTAGTCTTCTACGTTCTCCGGTTCTTTCTAAAGAAAATTTTGATGAGGTTCAGTGTCGAGCCTGCAAAGGATTTGGCCATTACACAAATGAGTGTGCTAATTTACTTCGAAGACATGGAAAATCTACGTGGATATCTCTTGGCGAGGAAGAAGTTGATAAAATGCATCAAATAGAAGAAGAAATCAAAACCGCTGCGCTGCTGACATCAATTCACGAATTTCCTGATGATGAGGAGATACTTACCCCTTCAAGTTCGAACACTGCATCCGACAGGTACAATTTCTTCTCTAATTCTGATTTTAACTGTTTTAATGGTTGCATAAGTGATGCAGAATTATTAGAGGAAGAAGAAGATGATCGTATTCTCAAGGAAATCCAAGCCGTACAAAATGAATTGCTCAAAAATCTGGATTTACGACAGAAAGAAGCTGAAAACCTGATGAAAGAAAATGAAGAATTGAAAAAGATTGTCTCCAGATTAGAATCTACGCTCACTAAGAAGGATGTCCAAATAAGCAAGTTAGAAATTGATCTCGAAATTGCAAATGAAACATTCAGGAAACTGAATACAGGTACCTCTAGACTTGACGAAATATTAACTGTTGGTAATATAGGACATTCTGGACTTGGATATCTTGAAAATTCTGCTGTGATCAATGCATGTACTCGAACTCCAAATAAAAATCCCATTGTGTTTGTTAGAGAAAATAACAATGCTCAAGAAACAGTAAAAATGTTGAACGTAGTCAAAAGAAAAAGGAAGTATATTTGTCATTACTGTTTCAGACCAGGCCATATACGACCATACTGTCAAAAGCTGAAAACTGATCTTTCGTTGAATAAAATGTTGCCACAAATGTTGCATAACATTCATCACAACATCGTGAAATCAAAAAATGCAGCCGTCTGTCAGAATCTAAAATGGGTCCGTAAAAATAGTGTTTCATGTCATGTTGTCTTTACTGCTCTTAAAACTAATCACTCTGAGTCTTGATATTTCGATAGTGGATGTTCAAGACACATGACAGGTTCAAAACAATACCTCACCAATTATGAAGCATTTCAAGGATGAACTGTAAGGTATGGTGGAGGAGCACAAGGAAAAATCATAGGAAAAGGAACCCTCTCAGTTGATGATTTTCCTAACCTTCGAAATGTTTTGCATGTGGATGGATTAATGGCCAATCTAATCAGCATAAGTCAGCTATGTGACGATGAACTACAGGTAAAATTTAACAAAGATAAATGTGAAGTGTTTGACTCAACCAATGTTTGTGTTATGACAGGAAAAAGGTCAAGCGACAACTGCTATTTGGTTGGGAAGAACCTAACTTGTAACACTACACAAACAAACGAAACAATCCTTTGGCACCAAAAGTTGGGGCATGCAAACCTTAGAAACATTGAAAGATTGATCAGATTAGATGCTGTAAAAGGTTTGCCCAAACTTGATAAAGGTAAACAAATTGTGTGTGGAGAATGTCAAAAAGGTAAACAAACTCGAGCCTCTCATGAACACATAAAGTTTATAGGTACTACTCGAAACTTTGAACTGATCCATATGGACCTCATGGGTCCAATCGAAATCGAAGTTTAGGTGGTAAACGGTATTCATATGTTTTAGTTGATGATTTTTCCCGATATACTTGGATAAACTTTCTTAGAGAAAAATCTGAAACATTTGATGTGTTTAGAAAACTGCATGCTAGGTTCAAAAATGTGAATGGTTCTTGCATATCACGTATAAGGTCTGATCATGGTAGAGAATTCAAAAACTCATTATTTTCAAACTTTTGTGATAAACTAAGCATCATACATGAATTTTCTGCACCTAAGACGCCTCAACAGAACGGTATAGCTGAAAGAAAAAATAGAACCTTGCAAGAAATGGCTCGTGTGATGATTAGCTCAAAAAACTTGTTTAAAAGATTTTGGGCCGAAGCCCTTAATACTGCTTGTCACATCTCAAATCACGTTTTTTTAAGACCCGGCACACACATAACTTCGTATGAAATTTTAAATGGGCGTAAGCCAAATTTGAAATATTTTCATGTTTTTGGATGTGTTTGTTATATTCTGAATGATCGAGATGCTCTTACAAATTTTGATTCAAAAAGTGAGAAAGGAATATTTCTTGGATATGGTTTAAAAAGTCAAACATATCGTGTGTTTAATCTCAAGACTAATTCTATTCAAGAATCTGTAAATGTTATGTTTGATGATCTCACTGATCTAGCAGGAAAAACTGAAGAAGACAATGTTGAAGCATATATTGATATGCAGAATTACGGATATGTTGAACCAGCTGAACAGAAGTCTATTCTGGATGTTGAACAAAATGTTGAACCACACTCGGAACCAACATTACCTTCGGATCCAGAAACAGAAACCGAGCCACAAACATCAGAAGACTCAGTTATTCAACAGATTGAAAGAAGAGATCCACCAGAAAGGATAAGGAAGAATCACCCGATTACTCAAGTCATTGGTAATGTGCATGAAGGTATCACAACAAGACGGAAAACACCGGTGAACTATAGAGATATGGTAAAATTTGTTTGCTTGTCCTCTATATTTAACGAAGTAAATTCGTCATGTTTCTTGTCTTTGACTGAACCAAAAATTATTTCTGAAGCCTTAGGAGATAACTTTTGGATAGATGTTATGCATGAAGAGTTAAATCAATTCATCAGGAATGACGTTTGGTATTTGGTTCCCCGACCTAAAGGAATTAATGTAATTGGAACAAAATGGATATTCAAGAATAAGTCTGATGAATATGGGAATATTGTAAGAAATAAAGCAAGATTAGTAGCTCAAGGGTATACACAAGTGGAAGGGATCAATTTTGATGAAACTTTTGCTCCTGTTGCTAGAATAGAATCGATCAGATTGATTTTAGCCCTTGCTTGTTTCATGAAAATAACTCTTCATCAAATTGATGTCAAGGCTGCCTTTCTAAATGGAAATTTAAAAGAGGAAGTTTATGTCGAACAACCTAAAGGGTTCGAGGACCCTAATAAGCCTAATCGTGTATACCGACTTAATCGAGCCCTCTATAGATTGAAACAAGCCCCTAGAGCATGGTATGGAAGATTAACTGGATTTCTTTTGAACTTTGGTTTTTCAAGAGGTAAAGTAGATCGTACATTGTTTATAAAAAGATCAAATCATGATATATGTGTAGCTCAAATCTATGTTGATGATATAGTCTTCGGTTCTACATCCAAAACAATGCTTAATGAATTTGTAGAAGCCATGTCATCAACATTTGAGATGAGTATGGTTGGAGAATTGTGCTACTTTTTAGGTTTGCAGGTGAAACAAAGCTCTGACGGCATTTTCATATCACAAAGCAAATATGCCCGCAACCTTGTTCAAAGATTTGATCTTGAAAATGCCAAACATATGAAAACACCAATGGGATCGACTCAGAAGCTCTGCACCGACGATGTTGGACAAAATGTTGATCCAACATTGTACAGATCAATGATCGGGAGTTGGCTGTATTTGACAGCAGGTCGCCCAAACATCATGTACAGTACGTGTATCTGTGCCCGATATCAAGCATGTCCCAAAGAAAGCCATTTAAAAGCTGTCAAAAGAATAATCAGGTACGTTGCTGGAACTTCTAATTTAGGAATCTGGTATTCTAAACACACAAACACGAACTTGGTAGGATTTAGTGACTCTGACTGGGCAGGGGACATTGATGACAGGAAGAGTACTAGTGGGGGATGTTTCTATCTAGGAAATAACCTAGTCTCCTGGCATAGCCGAAAACAGAACTGTGTCTCCCTCTCTACTGCTGAATCTGAATATGTAGCAGTGGGAGAGTGTTGCACACAATTACTGTGGCTCAAGCAAATGCTAGAAGACTACGGTTATCCTAGTGATACTCTTCTTGTTTTCTGTGACAACTCTAGTGCAATAAATATCTCAAAAAATCTTGTTCAACACTCACGCACGAAACACATAGATATTCATCATCATTTTATTCGAGATTTGGTAGAAAAAGATCTTATTCGATTAGAATACGTTAATACTGAGAGTCAAATAGCAGATATATTTACCAAAGCTCTTGATTTTGAGAGATTTTCCAATCTTAGGAAGTCTCTTGGCCTATGTGTTATGTGAAAAATACTCCGTCCAATCTGTACATAAATCTGTAAATACATTCTACCTCTATGACTCCCTTGGCACAAAAAAAAAAAAAAAAAAAGGATCTTAGGCTAAGAATACTCATCAACTAGAGTAACTTGGGGGGCACGGCGCTCGCTACGACGATGCTACCTTGTAAAATACTGATGAGTTGAATAATTCATGAAATACTTGAGTAACTAGGGGCACAACGTTCGCTGCGACGATGTTCTCTACATCAAAAGAGTGTTTCCGAATTATTCTTCCAACCTCACATCATAAAGTACCTTGGGGGGCACGGCGTTCGCTGCGACGATACTACCTTGAAAAATATGATGAGAACCTGGAATTCTTACCTATTATTTGCAAAAAAAAAAAAAAAAAAAAATTGCCAAAGTTGGGAGTCATAACTCAAAGCCTTATCTGATCCCATGAATAATATTCTCCCATTGCCAAAGTTGGGAGTCGAAACTCAAAACCTGATCTGATCGTACGAATAATATTCTCCCAAATACACCCTCTGAAAGAAATCCTATTCTGCTGTTTAAAATCGGTATAGGTGTATTTTTTTTTGAAAAAGATTCTTCTTCTTTAAAAATTCTTGGATAAGTGCTCGTATGTCCTTGTGTTAGTGGGTGAAAGTTGAATTGGATGACAGTTGAGATTTTCGCGCCTTAGAATATCACCAGGCATCACCCACTTCCCATCTTCCTTAACTGTCAAAAATCTGCAAAGGAAAAGGAACCCACGTTCTTTCAAAACTCCTAGTCACTGTGCACTTTATTAAATACTTCTTCCCCTCTCTTCATCTTCCTCATTGAACTGACCATTTGTTTTTTTTCTTCCTTCTCTGAGTAATCTCACGAAAATGGCGGATGAAGCATCAAGGAGGCTACTCGCCCAAATCGTCGAATTGCTCTCCCAGGTCACCGCCGCTGCAGTATTTCCCAACAGATGGTCACGAAATGGAAAATTCCATTCCCTGCTTCCCGCCTGTCCTCCTTGTTCTCTGTCCTTCACAAGGGATTTCAGCCCACTTCCACAGATGTGTTCTCCAAATCTCCCAGACTTTTGACAGTCCATCTAGGATTCCTCCAAGGAGATCGACACTGTAACTTGCCCTGGCTGTCTGACGTTACCTTCGGTTCACCCAATCCAGCCCCACCAGCAGTTAACCCATCTTTATTTCCTGTGAATTTATCGCACAACAGGTTCGGTCTCTGGATGACCAGATTCAACACCTTCCTGCCATACGAGATGTCCTTTCTTCCCAATTAGGGGGAGAAAGATGCTGCTACTGCTACTGTTGCTGCTGCAGATGCTGATGCTGATGCTGATGCTACTGCTGCTACTGCTACTGCTACTGCTGCCGATGATGCTGATGCTGCTGATGAAACCGCAAGTGACGATAATGGACGCAGTGGATGACTATGTGATAGTATGGGTACATTTGTTTTTGTTGGGTATATTGGTGTTTAAACTTTTGATTAACATTTGATTATGTTTATCTTGCTATGTTTTGTTGATGCTGTGAGGAACTTATATGATTCTGCATATTTTGCTATGCCTGCCTTGCTGCCAATGCTTGTGATTATTGCTGCCAATGCTTATGCCTCTTAAATTGTGCTTATGGAAATAATTATGCTAAACTGATTGATGCTTTGATGTTTATGCGTGGCATGCTGATTTGAATTGAAAGGCTAGCTTGACATTGATGTAGACATGTTGAGATTTTTGCTTACAATGCTGATGCAAAATTATGCGTGGAATCTGAAGTAGATATGTCTTCTTGTGCATTTTTGTGCTTGTCTTATATTGGACACATGTTAATGGGGAGTTTAAATTTAGGGGGAGAACATGTGACATGATTATCTGTACTACTTTGATTTGTCCTGAAAATTTATTTTGGAGATAATCTTGAGATAGTTTTGTACTGTTGAACTCGATCTTGATGTCTGATGTGGCTTTGATTTTTATTGGATAATTCTGGATTACTACTATATGCTGCAATGGTATTAAATGTCAAGAACGTAGGGAGAGTTTGCATTAAGGGGGAGTTTTGCAGGATTAACAATGCTAATATATTTGTTGGGTAAAACTTTCTTTATATTGTGTCCTGTGTTCTAATTTTGATTCTCAAGTATTGAGGAATTGTGAAGAAAGCCAATAGGTGGAGATGAAAATGATACTGAAGGTAGAGATGATGCTGAAGGTAGAGATAATGTTGATTTGTTGATGCTGGTGCTATGTTATGTTGCTGCTGCAGCTGAGGCTGTTGCTGCTGCTGTGCTGAATTTGCTGTCGTGCTGCTGTGTTGCTGCTGATGCTGAGGCTGTTACTGCTGTTGTGCTGAATTTGCTGCCGTGCTGCTATGTTGCTGCTGCTGTGCTGAATTTGCTGTCGTGCTGCTATGTTGCTGCTGCTGTACTGAATTTGCTGTCGTGCTGCTATGTTGCTGCTGTTATCTGAATTTGCTGTCATGCTGCTATGTTGCTGCTGCTGTACTAATAAAGGGTATACCATTGAGGGGGAGCTTGCAGGAAAGGAGAGTCTTGAAGAAAGGGGAGATAACTACATGTGAAAAATCTGATCTTTTGAATAATTGCTGTCTTCAAGTTGAAAAATTTGGGAATTGGGAAGAAAGGCAAAAAGGGGGAGATTGTTAAGTTTTGAATTAGTCAAACTTTTTAAGAAGATATGTTTTGCCGGTTTCTTCCTTGATAAAAGACCAGATAAGGTTCTCAAACTTGGCCATCAAGTAATATCCCCCAGAATAGGGAAACAGTTGAAGACCGAGTCAAAACTCTATCCTGAAAGAGAGACGGTTGAGGAAAGAAAGGAGAAGTGGAGATCATCATTCCACGAACGTGGCTAAGTGGAAAAGGAAGAAAACAAGAACTGGAGTACTCTATAAAGGAAACGGAAGAAGAAAGGAAGAGATACGCACTGAAAACGATACAATATTCTGATATAGCAGATCGATGTTGCCAAGAAAGTTGTCGTCACTCTGACTCCAACATCCTGCACTGTTCATCAACGGATTTTCCTAATCTGTTGTTGTCAATTCATACACTGAGAGTTGGAGTGATACTTTGTTTCTCTTTGTTTACTTTCTTGGCTAGTTTAGTCGACTTGAAATCCATATTGGATTTCATGCACTTAAGGATCGTAGGAAGCATTATTCGATCCTCTTTTTGTAATTCACTTTTATTAGTGGATAATTTTCGCCCTGTTGGCTTCACAAGTCATACTTGACTTGTGAATATTTTATTTCGAGTTACTCTCGTCTATTTCCATTCAGCACCGTACTTTCAAAATTATTACAAACGCTTCGACAAAGTACAAAAACTCTTGAACATCTTATAAAATATTTCAAGAGTGTAAGCTAGCTTAGCCAAACACCCTCTACATTAGAGGGTGTTAATTTTTTCTAAGCTTATTTAAACATTTTACAAACTATTGCATCTTCTAAATAAATACGTTGAGCTTTTAAATGTTGGTATTACAATTTTGTAATAAAATTGATAAAAATTAAGAAAGTTGTTTAAAATAAGATAATAATTTTTTAAATAATCTGAGATATTCTTACTTTTAAACAACTTATATATCCCCAACATCTTATTTGAAAAGAATATTATCTTATTTTAAATACTTTATCATATATTTTTTCGATATCACAACTTATTTATAAAATTAATTTTATTTTAATATAAAGTGAAATATACTTCTGAAATAAAACTTTTTTTTAAAAGATAAAAAATGTATTTTTAAAATCAAGATTTTATTTTTCGAATGAGAAGTAGTGATAGTACTCAACGACAAAAGAAATACCAAAATATTTGTTACATAAATTTGAGAATATTTAGATTATAAGAGTGTGTATCAGATCTTTAATTTGCTATTGGTCAATGTTATAATTTCGATTGGGCTGATCTAGATTTGATTTATCCATAATGGATCGTGTACCAAATGGGTATAGCCCAATAAACTTATATTTTCTTAGGCCCAGTAGTATAATATTGTCTTTATAGAAGAAGCCCATTCTATGGACGTAGTATGGTTGCTTTGCATATTTGACAAGTTATTTGGACTACCACAACTCATTTCAAATTTTTATAAATATCAATAATTCATTTTTAACCCTTCAACTATTAAATTTTATTTTATTAAGTTCCTCTACTTTTATTTAATCGTATTAAGCACTCAAACTATTATTTTTTATTTTATTAAGAATTTTTTAAATATATTTTATATTTAGTCCTCAAAATATAATTTTATATCTTAAAACATTAATTGTATTAAATGGTTCTTCAAATATTAGTTTTTAAGATATCAAAATATATTTATATTTTGAGAGCTTAAATGTTAAAAAGTCATTAAAGAGAACAATATAAAAGTTGGAGGGTTTAATGTAACTAAATAAAAGTAAACAAAATTTAATAGTTCAAAGACTTAAAAATGAATTATTCCATGTAAATACTTTTGCAGGTGATGAAATATGATGATTAATTAGTGAACTTACTGCTTTATTGTACTTCTTTTAAGGGGATATATGTATAAAGGAATATTTTATATCGTTTGTGAATATGTATATATAATAATATATACAAATATCTATACTATATATAATAATATATGTTATTCACTGAACGGACCTAAATCAACCCTAATAAAATGGGTCCAACCAGACCAATTCAATTCATTTCACAAAATTATATAATACAATCTATAATAAGTGTAGCATCTAGAGAAAAAAAAAATAGAAGATGCTGGATAAGACAACACACCAAATTCACAAGGAAAATCTGGCTGTAGGAGGAGAAAGGGGCGGCGGCGCCGCCACCATTGGTGGTATCAAGATCAGCATGTACAGCTTACTTGACAGTCATCTTACTGACTGATATTGATACCATCAACGGTGGTAGCTCCGCCGCTACCCTCCACGTCACAGCCTTCTGCCAAGTTGTCCGGGAATCAACGCGCCACCATCTCCGAGGAGAGGCTACAGGCGTGCTTTATAAAGATGAAAAAATATATTAAAATACGAATATATGATTGGTGTTGTGATTGGAAACAAGTGTTGTACTTCTTGCAGTACTGATGATACAATAGTACACTTCCCCTAAACTCCAGGAGAATTTCAAAGTCAAAAAACATAAAAAATTAGAAGATGTGTAAGAACAATTTTTTGAAGGCTGAACGGTCATTTCAAATCTTTTATTATACTTTTGTTTTCAGTAATTTCAGCTCTTTTTTTTTTTTTTTTTTTTTCTTGATATATAGTCCTACATTATATATAAAATAAATAAATGTTATACAAGAAAGGATGCAATATATTAGAAAGGGTTTAACTTTTTAGTTAATGATTCAGGATCGGACACATAACGTATCATTATTTGATAAAACATTGCTACTGCAGTGTCAAGCTTTGAACGACTCTAGAATTTCTTCCGTGCTTCGTACGATTTATAATAAATTATTATAAATATAACAATATATAATTTTTTATAAAATACATAATTATATAAAATATATTTTTAATAAAAACTTATTTAATATAAAAATATCTCACAATATAAAAATATATAAAATATTAAAATATACCACAATTAACCTATGAAAATATATTTTATATTTTAAAATTAATATTATATTTTTTATATATAATATGGATATTAAATTAAAGATCATGAAAAGATGATTAATTTGATATATATTTTATAAATAATGAAGTTGAAATAAAAAAGTTATAAGAAGTGAAAAAAGAAAGAAATAGAAAAAATCTCATTGGCAACAATCTACAAAGATATTTTGAACAGGAAAATTCAATTATATATTTTTAATTGAGATTCGATTATTATATATATATATATAGATATAGATATAGATATAGATATTGATGGACTTAAAATTTAATAGAAGTGTTTTTGTGCTTACCTGATTTTGTAGCAAATTTAGTACTTCGTACTACATGAAGCCTAAAGTAGTAGTACCAACCTACTAAATAATTGTCAAATAAATTTTAAAAAATTAAAATTTTAATTGCCTTAAGTCTCTACAATTCCCTTTACTTTATTTATTATATTTTGCTAGAGGACAACATTTAATTGTTGTTTGGACTTAGAGAAATTAGGAGCACTACTCCAATTAGTAATTTCACTTAGTCTAGGTTAAGGAATATATATATATATATATACACACACACATATATATTGAAATGAAGAAAGACATATTGTCAGCATGGACAGCTCAGTTGGTTCCTGGGTGGCAGATTGCCCCAAGGATGCAGGTTCGAGTCCTTGGCAGCCGCAATGAGTTACCATGATTTAATTCCTCCATCAATCTCTGTCGGACCGGGGACCGGGGGCTGGGGGCAACGAAGAAAGTCATATCTAAATTGGAGGTCCATAGCCCTATTGGAAGATAGGGCACCATACCCAAGTGAGTCCACGTTGTTACAAATATACCCTCACAAATAAAAAAGTGTTTGAACCAAAATCATTACATTTTGATCAGTTTTTACTGTCATTTTTAAAATTAGTTTTTTTAATTACAACATTGTTGTCTGATGTATAATTGCATCCTCACCATCATTAAAGATTTGTCTTAGCTCATTTAAATTTATCATCAGTTTTACAATATGTCGTCGATGTCATTGTATTTTGAAAGTAGAAGACATATGAATGGTAACTTCAAACTTTGATTTATTATAAAAGTAGCAATATACGATGGTGAATGTATGACGAGTTTATCGAAGCACATCCAATAATATTTATAAATCTAAACAACCAAACTTACCTAATACATAGCTAAACGAAAATTTAATAAAATAATTATCACATTAAATAATATATTATGTATATCAACTTATGGTTATTGATGAATATCATTATTAATTATGGTAAATTTGAATTTTCGGGCTCATTATTAGTAATGTTTTAAAATTTAGTGCACTTTTATTTTTAAAATGCATTTGTATGTGATCGGGTCGGGGATTTACCCATATAATTAATGTATATAAATGGATAATTTATTTATACATGAATGCCCATATATTTGTAGGTACCCATATATCCATCAAATAATACGTGCACCTTATTTAAAACAAAAATTAGAATAATAAAGTAGAATATGGATGAAATGTTTATATAGAGTTAAGAATACATAATAGGAATACTCATAAACTACCTTACCTCTTTACATCTCAATTTAAAAGACGTAAAACTTGTTAAGATTTTGTGTTTTATTCCCAATTTTGATTAAATAAAAATTTAAAAAATACAATAACTTTATCGATTCTAATTTTTTTACACAAAATATTCCAAATTTTATTTCTTCAATTTTTTGAACTTTGACACTTACATTAGACATAAAAATAAGGTATATATTTCTTGATTAGGGTTAGTTTTGAGTACTTAGATAGTTGCAGAGGATAAGATATATCTATGATGGATTTGATGCAAGTATATAAATATAAATTAATTTTTTTATAAAATGATAATACTTCATGTTTACTAATCTAATTTATCTTTTTAATAGATAGGACTATTCAATTTATTCTATTTGTTTTAATCTTGATATTTCTTTTGGAATAAATAATTTGTTTTAGATTTGAATACCTTTTTTGAATTAGGTATTTGTAGCATGAGTTTGAGCTACAAATATTAAAAAGAAATCTAATAATTTTTATATAAACAATTAAAATAGAGACTATTTGGAAAAATAATAATTTTTAAATATAATTATTGACTATTTATTTATTCTTTATCTTAATATTAATATATGGCTTCCAAAAATCATGTTGGATTCATATACTTATGTTGCATGTGTTATTTGTAATTGATTTAATTAATTTTTTGTATTTTATTTAAAAATTTCTTGAAAAAAATTAAATCATTAGATTAATTTTGTTTTTATTTTTTAAACATGATCATTCTATTTACTTTTTAAAGGAAATTTTTTTTGTATATCTATTCGATTCTACATAAAAATAGTTTATTTACGAAAAAATAACTAAATGTTATAATTCACAAATTAAACTACTACTAAATATATACAGAATTATGAAATACGACAATACAAACAAAGTTTTTTGATTTGGGCACCGGCAATTATGACAGTGTGTTGGTGACTTTGGAGCGGCGGGCCGCCTACGGCAGCGCTGTTAATGTAACATCGGCGGTATCAAGATCTTCGGAGCTTCATCAATGGCGGAAGTGGGAGTCTTATTTTGTAAGAAATTTACCGGCGGTGCCACCAGTGGCGGTATCTCCGGCGTTGCACCACCGCATCAAAGCCACCAACACGCTGCCATAATGGTCAATCTATGATGCTCCCGAGAAGGCCAAGAATTTCATTTGACATACGATACCCTTATGTATGTCTTCCTTTTGGCAGAGAAGATATTTATATATACTGTTTAGAGGAAAAATCTAGTGACCAAAGTTCAATTGATGCACAGTAAGTCTTGGTACTTTGTACTACATTGTAATAGTCTTGTACTACGATTTTTTGTGGAGTTGGATTAATTTATATTCTGTACTATTATACTTATTTAACAATCTATATTGTATAAAAGTAGAGTAGCTAGAGAAAATTTAGAGAAATATTATTTTTTGTTCAAATTTTTATTTTTGAAAGTATAATATTTAATTAGATTTTTGCTTTTTATATACTTTTTTATCTCAATTTTATTTTTATACAAAAATATATTAAATTAATCATTTATTTAAAATAATTTTATATAATTGTGTACTTTATTTTAAAAATTATATTATTATTTTTATAATAGTTTATTATATTATAAATTATCGTACATAATAACAATAATGTGCTTTCCCATGTGGATATGTTTTTTTGATTATTTTTTATTACTTTATTTTTGTGGTCGTCGATTCTGAATATCTAAGTTGATAAATTAAATATTTAACCAAGAAGCTATACACGATTCCCATCTCATTTATTACTTAGGTATATCCAAGTTAATGATATTTTGATACAAGATAATAAGGCCCAATATAGAATGCTCAAAAAGGGCCCATGATGAGGCCTCCGGAATTGGACTATGTTAATAAAGCCCACCTACAATATGATTATTCTGCCCATAATTGTTAATGGGCCCTCATTCGGCCCATAATGATTAGAACTTCTTGTATTGGGCCGGGTAGGCTTCTTTCAAAACTCTTTTCTAATTAGACATTGGAAGGCCCATTGATAGAATAAAAAAGTATAATAAGTCCACTACGACGTTATCATCATTTAATTTGAATTATCATTATATATAATTAAAGTATAATTTAAATATATATTATGCATTAATAAAATATTAATAAAATGAGTATTAGATATTTTTAATAAACACATGTACTCCAATGCAATGCAAAGAATATAATATATTTTATTATGCTAATAATATTTGATAAATTATATTATCGTTATGATAAAATATACATCTTTTCTAATAAGACATGGGAAGGCCCATTGATAAAATAAAAAAGTATAATAGGGCCCACTACGACGTTATTATCATTAAATTTGAATTATCATTATATATAATTAAAGTATAATTTAAATATATAATATGCATTAATAAAATGAGTATTAGATATTTTTAATAAACACTAGATGTCCGTCCATGCAAAGCAAGGAATATAATATATTTTATTATACTAATAATATTTGATAAATTATATTATCATTACTATAAAATATACATAAATCATAATTTATATAAATATTATTTGCATTGAAATATACTTATTCTTATGTTACATGGTACTATCATTTTCTAAAAAATTATCTCTATCAAATAATAAATTACATAATATTTTGATGTAAATTTTAGAGTTTAAATCCAATACAAATTGTTTATCACTCTATAATTTTTCAATTCCGTGCAAATATTTCAAGTCACTAAAAAAATATTCCGGTAAAGCAATAACTTATGTAATATAAATTATATAGTATTTTATTTTTATAGAGAAAATATTTAATATTTTTTATATTTGTAGTTTACATCCATATAAGAATTTAATCAACTATTTATTCATATAATACTAATAAATAATTCAACACATTAAAGATATATTTCACATTTTAGATGGAATATTTGTTATAATAGATGATATATTGATGTCAAATTAAAGATCACGAAAATATAATTAATTATACATATTCTACGTACAAAATAAAATTCAAACAATAGAATTTTTTTTATTTTAAATTTTTTATAAGAAATCCAAACATATATACTAAAATAATAATAAATAATTTAGCAAAAGACTACCATACTTTAGATATACTATTTGTTATAATATATACAATATTAGTATAAGACATACCATATGTGAATTGGTATGCCGTGCAATTCGATCTAAAGTACTATTTGTTTATTAAAGAGTATTACTTATTTACTTAAAAAATATTATTACTGATTTGTTATCTTAAAAAAATAGTAATACTTATCATATAAATAATTAATATTTTTTAATTAAACAAATAATATTGTAAATCTAGTGTATTATGCCCTCAATATACAAAAGACTCACTCTAATAAATAATATATATATATATATAATTTTTGTTTTTTAATTAATTTAATTAAAAATAGCAATATCCATTGGAAGAGTTAATACTTAACTTGCTAGATTGATGAATCAATCCATCCTAACAATATTGAAATTAAAATTGGCTCAATAATTTAGATGGTATGGGTTACATTTTTCTACGAAAAAAAATGAGAGCGGTTTGGCCCAGTTAACTAAAAATAACTTCAACTATATATGACATTAAACTCAATTTAGTCATCTACCTTGACGATTCTTGGTGGCCGTTATGCTTATCTCTTTCATTAGAGCCCTATTGGACTCTAACGGCGCCACTGTAAACATTAATGGTTGTCGCTTTTGAGAGGATTTAATGCCCTAAACGACCCTCTGTCTTCGCCATTTATGTTGATTCCAGAGCAGATATTCTCGTCCCAGTGAGAATCTAACCTCACGCCTGAAGTTTCCCTTTACCTTTTGAGTAGTACTTTATCGTCATGCCAGCATGTTTGAAAAGAATTTGTTATTATTTTGTTTTTTGCTAAGATATGTATTTGTTTTGCTTTTAATGTGCTTTGACCATTTGAATATGTAATTATATTAGTGGGCTTGTGTGAACCTTGTATGTATGTGTATGTGAAAAATCGAGTTTATTTAAGGTATAAATTATATTTTACTCGAATATTCATGTGTAAATTTTGTCCGTTTTACTGCTTTTACCTTGATTTTGCAATCTTCGGAAAGTGTACACGAGTGCACCACTTCCATATGTTTTGCATGAAAATCGTAGGAGAAAATAAACTCATGGATCAAACTGGTGAAACAAGAGAATGGACGAAAATGGAAAAATGAGCGAAATAATTAGACGATAAAGAAAAGAGAAATTATACTCGATCAGCCGAGTGGACTACCAACCGAGTGGTGAAACTTCAAAGAATTCCAGAAAATTTAGCTCACTCGATCAGCCGAGTGAAGTGGCTGACCGAGTGAGTCAACTGAGTCATCATCAATACTCGGCCAACCGAGTGATCGCCAGGCCGATTGATCCAGCCGAGTCACAACCAACACTCGTCCAACCAAGCGAGATGACCAAGTGGCGCCATTTTCTCTTTTTTTTGCGAGTTTTTTTGTCAAACCCAATTTTTACCCGTTTTTCTCATTGGCTCCTAGGTCAAAAGTTAGTTATTCATTGTTGGAAATGACACTTCTTACCTAGCCACTTTTAGACACATACTTAAACATAGTAGAGTGGGTTTTGGAGGAGAAAGAAGAATTTCTTGAAAATTTTGCCAAAATTCAAGCTCCCATTTCTCTATCCAAGTTCATTCTTACCTTTATTACTCTTTATTATGTGTATTATAGATGTGTATGGAGAAATAATCTTGTTAATTAGTAGGTAGTTTACTTTTTGGTCTTGAGATAATTTCCTCATGTCATTGATGGATTAACATTAGTTTTGAATTCAATATAGAGATGTTCATTTTTTTTTCCATTTATTGCATGCGATAAATGCTTATGTGTGAAAACTTGATCAAATTTTTGCATGTCTATTGGGTATAAAATTGATAGATGTAAATAGTTGTTAATTCTTCACATGTCTTGAAATAAATGGCATGTTTGATTTCATGATCGGAAGATATGTTATTAAATATGATGGGTTATAGAGTCCTAAAATCCTTTCGAAGTTAAGTGTGGGTAATGGGGCCAAACATTGATTTATCCTACCTTAATCTACATGATTAGAGAGATTAAAAATAATTAATCTATTCAACATAAGTGATAAGTAGGAAATTGTGTGTATTTTTAATTGATAAAATTGTATTTTTAATACAATTAATTCTTGTACTCTCTATTTCCTACTTATTTAATGTTTCGACGATAACTACTTCCTTTTTGTTTTTGTGGTTATTTGCAATATTTTTGGATAATTTGATACAATAATCCACATAAGTGTTTGGCCATTCTTAGTTCATCCGAGGAATAAAGATTACAAAGAAGTTTATGGGCTGAAATAATTAAGGGCTTAATTAATTAATTAATTAAGCCCAAAAATGAAATTAGAGCAAAATGACAAAGATAAAAGGGTAGTTCACGCAAGGCAACAGTATCATATTCATGCTGCGAACACAGAAAGGCAAAGATTCACGCAAGGCTCCAGGAGCATTCATCTTTGGAGACCAGAGGATAGCAAAGAGGCACAGAGTCGAAGGAAGGAGAGGCACGCACGTGAAAAAATGAGAGAAGGCAGCCTTGAGGACAAAAGGGAGCCATTCATCTTTTGTGGGTTTGAGTTTATTCTTTTCTTCTTATTTTGGTTTTGATGTCTTTTGTTTTGATGACTCCAATTTTTAGATACGTGATGTGTAACTAAATTTTATATTCCAGTTTAGGGAATGTTTAAACTCTATTTCAATATTATATGATTTATATTGCCGTGACACCGTATTGATATAATATGTGCGAATTTATTATGTTGATTGTTTGAATTGATTTATAATATATATATATATATATTGTTAATTGTGATTGATCAACTCAATTAATAGTTTATATATTTAGGACTAGGGTTTAAATTGCAATCCGTTATTATTGTGATGTTGAACCCGTTTGTAGCAACTAATAATTTTTATTATTCGAATCAACATAATTCAGGATTAATTGAATCGAGCGTGTGAATTCGATAACCTACCTACCCTATTATCGTAATTGATAATGCGTATAACGAATTAAATCCAAAGAGAGTATTTTGGACTATTCGATTAAATAGGTTAATTATAAAGTTTATTCTAATTAATTACACTTAAGGGATAAAGCGAACCAACATAGTTTGTTGTTGGTTTAGGGGTAGGAATTCCACAATTAAATTGATAGTGTGTCGCATAACTATATAATTTGGAATAGGGGAAAATTGAACCGTGAATCGGAATTGATTCTTATTACTGTCTGCCTTCTATTTATTTGCTTGATTTTTATTTACCAAAGTAGATTTTATTTTATTAGTTTAGTAGACTAAATCCATCAACAACCCCCCTCTTATTTGCATTCGTAAATTGACATAAAAAAATATACAGATAATTCAACCGTTCTATGTGGGATCGACCCTTACTTCTCACTACTACAAAATAGTAGAGAAAAATGAGGTAAAATAAATTAATCAATATTGACGTGCCCCGACAGCACGGTCAATAAGTGACCCCAATATGAAAGTATATCCAACTTGATTACTGAATACTTCTTTAAATTATATTCGGAAATAACATAGTGGTAAATTTTCCAAGACCATCTTTAAATTAATTAAGAAAATTCAAAAATCATTTCTAGTGTTAATTTAGATTAAGGTAATTTTTGTGTTTTTTATTTATTAATTTATTTAGTTTTAGTAAATGAACCAACCTCTTCAAATTTGATAGTTTAAATAGTAGTTCAAGTCAAATTTAAATAGCCATCTAAAATTTCTCATATACATATTCTTCGTGGAATTGATACCCATACTTGAACCGGTTACTACATTAACTGTGCCCATTTTGGATGAAGTTGGACGTAACCAACTTTTGCTTCAGGATGTGTGTGTGTGTGTGTATATATATATATGTTATACTATGGTGGGTGAACTATACACAAAACGCACATTGTGCACAAAACTAGCTTTCTTTGACCTTCCGACCAGATTTGGAAAAGGGAAGAGGGAGGACTGTACTGGTATGTTGAATCTGCTCATAGTTCTTTTTGGCCTATACTATACCTTGATCTAAAAAGGAAATTTTTTTTTGTCCATATATGTTCTTATTTCTGCTATTTTCGTAGATCTATTTGTATATTTGGGTTTGTTGGTCCATGGATCTTTTTTTTTTTTTTTCAGTTTGTTGCTTTGTTGTTCTTGATTTGTTTTTTATCTATACAATCTACTTTTTTTTTAATTATTATTATTCTTTGTTAAATGTTCATGCTCTATTCAGCATGTTATGTTAATCATCTTTATTTTGCTTTGTTACTCGCGCATAGTCCTGTTTTTTCTTTCAATGATCCGATTCTGCTATTATAATTTCTTTATTATGCCATGTTACATGTCTTTGTTCTATTTATGTTTGTTGTTAATCTATTTATTATAATTTGCGTATTATGCTCTGTCACTCGTCCATCCATGATCCTTTTTTTATTTTTTTTTTATCTGGTTCTGTTTAAGTGTTCCAATGATATTTTGTTTAAAAATTCTCATGTCTAAAGGACGCTGGTTCATTACATAGTTTAGTATAAAAAAATGATGTTATGTTTGAAATACAATCATGTTTCTTGTGCTCTTTTCCGGTAGCATGAATCATGTTTACTACTGTGTTACATGTCTTTCTTCTTGTTGTCTTGTATTATTTGGTACTAGTGCTTTAGTGTTCTCCTTTTCATGACCACATTCATAATAGGATATTCATCATACTTGGGTTCCCCTACGTTGAGTGGGGAGTAAGTCATTCCCCCTTGATGGATTGAAGTTGTCCTACATATATTTTCTTAATGTATGTTATATTTTATTTATTTATAGTTATAACATTATTTCATTTCGACGTTGAAGGAGCTTCTATAGTGAACACATCAAATGCTTCTCTCTTTTTCCTTTTTTTTTTTTTTTTGTTCTTATGTGCATGTTATATGTTATATGTGTAGTTGTTGGTCTCCTGTGCTCGTTATCTGTTTTGGTATATTTTGCTGTTTGAGAATCTTCATGTGTTCACTTTAAAAAATTGGAATTATTTGCATTTTGTTACATTTCCTTCTTCATGGCTTTGTAACTGTGAATAATCCAAAACTTTTTAACCAAAATAAATGATGCTTGATACTGGAAATTCATTAATTTTGTTGAATAATTAATAAATTTATGACAATCCAAAATACTCTTGATTTTTTATACCGAAAGATAATGTACTCTGTTGAGTTTTGAATAAAATGTCGCTAATTCATATTACAGAGTTTGTCTTTAAATCTTTATTTATCTATGTTTTGTGTAATTTATTTATTTTGGTTTGACGTTTGCAACAATTTGGTTATTTTGATGTGAAGTTTATATTATTTTTTAATGTTAATTAATAATTGTAAATTTGGAATATATGGTGTATCTTAATTAATAAATTTTACCAATATTAATTAATAACTGATAAATATAAGTTTAACGTACAATTTGGAGTTATTATGCATAATTTTTAGAGGAATGCATATATTTAAGTGACTAGTTTGTTATGATTTTGTTATATGTTGTTACGTCATGAGTTTGTTGAAATTTTGATAGGAAAATCGGCATTTGTGGTCACATGGACCGCGCAACGAGAAGCACGGACCGTGCATGTAAACCTAATGAGCAAATTTTGGCCAGTCGAATCAGAGATCGTGCGAGCAAATTTAGCATGCCATTTTCAAGGCAAGCAAAGCATGGACCGTGCGTGGGACATTAAGTATGGACCGTCCACCAGTTCATCATATGATTTTATCCTCTCGTTCTAAAGGAGATTCTCGGAGGATTTGAACCCTAAAGGACCCTTACAAAATGAGAAACGTGGAACAAAGATAGAACATTAGTTTTCATAATTAGAAATAATATACGAAGGGAAAACGAGCAACCAAGTCATTAGAGTGAAGAGACGAAGGATCATTGGGCATAACTCGAAGTTTTTATATTTTCTCTTTTGACATTGATTTTAACTCTAATTGTCAATTCATTTTCTATAGATTATGAGTTGATGATGAATAGATAATTGAATTGTGATTATAGGGTGTGTACAATTATGTATTCATATGATTTTGCTTTATGATATTATTCCTTTCTTTTATTAGCTTATTTTCCTTTATATGACTGCCTTATGAAATTATTTGGCCAATAATTGTATATGTGTAGTTAATTTATTATCACCCGAGAGGGTTAATTGATTAATGGATTAGAAATGTGATAAACATATGATTTACATGCAATTCGGGGTTATAATGCATAGTTTTTAGGAAATTGCATATACCTAAGTGATGAGTTTATAATGATTTTGTTATATTTTGTTACGTTACGGGTTTGTTGAATTTTTGACACAAAAATGGACATTTATGGTTGCACGAACCGTACAATGAGTCATACGAACCATGCGTGCAAACAGAGGATCGGGCCCCAGAAGCACGGGTCGCACTCCATTTTAGAACGCCCTATTTTTGGAGCCTTGAAGCACGGATTGTGCTTGGTCATTTTTCTCGGACCGTTCATCCCTTGCATGGACCGTATGCTGTTGCGAGATACGCTCTTAGCAATTGCGATTCATTGTGATTCATGTTTATCCTCTCGTTCCAGAGCATATTTTCAACGGCATTGAAACCCTAATAATTTGTTAGAAAAGAAGCATAGCAATAAGGAAGATCATCAATTTTCATAGTTAGAAACATATATACATAGAGGAAACGATCAACTAAGTCATCAGAGAGAGAAGAGAAACGAAGATCCTTGGGCATAAATCCAAACCTAAAAAGGGGTAAGTGCCCCGTTTTTCCCTATAATGTTCGTGTTCATCAATGTGAAAATTTCCAATATTTTGTGTATATTACAGCTATGATATTTTGTGATATTTAAGGACAATGAGCAACAATGGGGATGATCACATGTCCGATGTTGATGAAGATATTGAAGATCGTGAAGAAAATACATTATTTGAGGAGAAGTCTATTACTTGTTTCATGAGCAAGTGATGTTCCTCACTTATGTAAGTGAGAAAGTATCCCCGTCATATGTCAATCTTAATAGGAAATGATTGATTTGGAGAGTTTCTTATAGGTACTGAAGAACGATTTGGTTATAATATGATGTTGACAAGACTGCATTTCTACGCCCTTGTAACTTTATTTGAATCCAGAGGCTTGATTTCAAATTGTCAACAAACACGAGTGTCTTATATTGAGACAATGACAATTTTCTTGAGGTCGGTTTCTATGCATCTCAGACATCAGCACAGTATGGAGCGTTTCCAGCATTCTTTTGAGACAATTAATCATCGTGTACGGCGTATTATGAATGTTTATATCAATATTGAACCTGAGTTTATTATTCTTCCAAATTTCAACTTTATCCACCCATTAGTGTGCTTAACAATCCAAGTTTATTCCCCTACTTTGAGGTATGCATAAACTTAACACAATTTCACCTTTATTTTAGTGAAACACTAATCTATTTATATAAATTATAATTAAGGTGTGGTTGGAGCCATGGATAGTACGCTGATTCCTACTTGGGTGCTAAGTAGTCGACAAAATGCGTATTGATCCCGTAAGCACACTGTGTCTCAAAATGTGCTAGTCATTTATGATTTCAATTTGGAATTCAGGTACGTGTTGGCTGGATGAGAAAGGAGTGCAAGTGATGCTCATGTGGTAATAAATGTAGTGAGAACTTATCTGTCATTCTCGGGCCTCCTGATGGTCGTTACACACACTAATAAATTCTCGTTACTTATTCTCTATGTATAATCAACACTAATTTGTACTCACAACCTTGTAGGGCGATATTATCTCATGAATGTTCGCTACACAAACTATGGACCTTTTTTAACCTCATATAGGAACATACAATATCACTTGCCTGAGTGGAATAGTAGTAGTGTCCGGGCACAGACACCTCAGAAGTTGTTCAACAACCGTATGCCCGTTTGAGGAACTACATTGAGTGTGCATTTGGAGTGCTTAAAAGTCGATTTCCAATCCTGCGGAGGGGGATGCCTACTTATATGATCCAACACCACGTGTCGCTCATTGTGGCTTGTTGTGTCATAGACAATTTCGTGCGCAGACAAAGACGAGATAATTCATTGTTTGACAACATGCATCCACACTATGAAGACGATGAGCTGATATTTTCCAAAAGAATTTTTTCAAAATCAATTGATATTAATGCCCAGGACCAAATGCGTGAAGAAATTTCCCTAGCTATATAGGCAAAACGAATATTTAAACTGCTTCTGAGAGATTGTGTGACTATGTTAAACAACTATTGTTGACTTATATGTTCTATTTTTTGCACCGACAATTATTACAGTGTGTTGTTGACCTTGGAATGGCGGTCCTCCTATGGCAGCGTCGTCAATGTAACTCCAGTTAGGAATAAAATTCTCCCCTAATTCCATATTCAATCATAGGGGAAAGTAAATAAATAATTGAGAAACCAAAATCCATAAAAAGAAAGATAAAAAGCCTTACAATTACACAGACCTACAAAATCTATGACTAATTTACACCTTTCTCCCAACTCTTTGTACTAGAGTCAGCCCAACTCTATACTAAATAATAGAAGAAAAGATTTAAGAAGAATTAAATAGAAAGAACAAGTTGTATTCAATTTGGTGTACCTACACTAATGGACTCCTTAAATTATATCAAGAGACCTCCAAGGTTTATTTTATAAGCGATGTGGGACAAAACCATCTTTTATCCTTTGTTACAAATCCCAAAAGTTTGTTTCAAAAGCGATGTGGGATAAACTGACTCTTTATTTGTTGGCACAAATCCAACAAACTTCACCTTGACAAAAATAAAAGAATATCAATTGTCTTTATCATCAAACCTTTTATTTCTGGCACAAATCCCAACAAACTACACCTTTAAAAAAATAAAAGAATATCCATTGTCTTTACCAATAAACCATCTTTTATTTTTAGCACAGATCCCAACAAAATCCACCTTAACAAAAAAAAAGATCTATTGTCTTTACCAACAATCATCATTCTCAAGATAGAGAACAATCGTACTGCACCATATAAGTAGTCCACTTAGAATCACCAATTCTAAGAATTTTCACTATATATGTTGATAAAACCCCAATTTATGGTGCTACTCCTATTCGTGGCTCCTATGGAAGTCATTCAGCCGTCGACAAAATTTCCACTACACCATGCATCAATGTTAAGATAATGCCTTGTGTGGACAAGATTTCCACTACACTCTATATCCATGCTAAGCCAATGTCCTGTGTAGATATCATTTTCACTACACCCTGCATTCATTCTAAGCCAATGTCTTGTGTAAACCTGCTAACATCACCACCTCATTCCTCACGACAACTATTGACATGCCATAAGAATTCGTGGCACCTTCCTCATGACAACAATTGACATGCCATAAGAATTCGTGGCACCTTCCTCATGACAACAATTGACATGCCATAAGAATATGTCAGCTCATTCCTCATGACAACAATTGACATGCCATAAGAATATGCTGCTCCATCCTCAGAGGAAATCTTCATCAGTCGCAATATTAGCCTTAGGTTCATAGCTATTTGTCGTATTAGCTCCACTTTTTCCTGGATAGTCCCATCTTTTATGACGTTTGTTCTCCACTCTTCCAGCAAACACTGGTAGAACCTTCGCAGCAAAACTGTCACTCAAACTTCGAGAACCATTTAACTTGTTTGAATCACCCAACACCAGCCCTAGCCTTCTTTTTAGAACAAGTTTGACATACTTGATACTCTAGCCTATGAATAATTGTCTCAAAAAAACTTTTATGATGTTGAACATCAGACTATGCTGCAACCACAAAGCATACTTAGAATTCCAACCCAAACTCTAATACCAATTGTTAGGAATAAATTCCTCCCCGTATCCCATATTCAACCATAGAGGAAAGTAAATAAATAATTGAGAAATAAGATGAAAATTAACAAGCACAACACATTCGACTAATTCACCATTTTCTCTTAAATATCTGTACTAGAGTTAACTCAACTCTACGCTAAAGAATACAAGAAAGGATTTAAGAAGAATTAAATAAAAAAATTAAGGTGTATTTAATTTGGTGACCTACAATAATGGGCTCCTTAAATAACTTCAAGAAGCCTTCAAAGTTTATTCCATAAGTCATGTTGGATAAAATCATTTTTTATTCTTTGTCAACAATTCTAAAAGTTTGATTTAAAAATGATGTGAGATAAGCTGTTTTTTTATTTGTTGACACAAATCTCAATAACATATACGGTATCAAAATCGAGCTTCATCAATGGTGGAAGTGGGACTTTGATTTTGTCAGAAATTCACCGGCGGTGCCAGCAATTGCGGTTGCTCCACCGAAGCACCACCGCATCAAAGCCACCAACACGCTGCGATAACGACGTCTATGATGCTCTCGAGAAGACCCAGAATGCCATTGACATATGATGGCCTTTTGGCAGTAAAAGAAACATATGTACACTGTAGTGAGAGAAAATCTAGTGCGGGACAGACCAAAGTTTAATTGATGCACAGTAAGTCTTAGTACCTTGTACTACATGGAATAGTCTTGTAGTTCGAATATTTATGGATTTGTTTGATTAATTTATATCTGTACTATTATAATTATTTAACAATTAATGATAATGTACTTTCTCTGGGTTGAACCTTTTTCATATTATTATTATTATTATTATTATTATTATTATTATTATTATTTTATTATTGGTGAAATTCGTTCTCTTGATAAATATTAACCAATTCTTCGGACTTGATTATTAGTTAGATATGTCCATGTTAAAGACATTTTGGTACAAGATAGTACGGCCCAATATTGAATGCTTAAAAACGGGCACAGGGTGGCTGCCTTACAGGCCTCCGGAGTTGATTTGAATAAAGCCGCCTATATATAATGGGCCCATCATCTGACCCATATAATGGGCCCATCATCTGACCCATAAAGATTGGATCTTAATAATTGGGCTTGTTATTATTGAGCATGAAGGCCTAACTCAACACTTAAAATCCAGGTTATAAGTGAGAGAATTGCCCATGCTTATAAGCCCACCCAAGACACTTACCTTAACCGATGTGGGATACTTAACAGCTATGCCTAACTGAATCTCTTCATTCAAAACATAATTTCTAATAATATCTTGGATTGCCCATTAATAAAATAAAAAGTATAATAAGCCCCCCTACAACATTATTATCATTTAATTTGAATTACCATTTTATATATAATTAAAGTATATTTAAAATATATATTAATAAAATGAGTATGGGATGTTTTCAATAAACATATATAATTAAAAAAATGTACAAATTAGCCACTGAATTAGTATTTCAGGTTCAAATCGAACCCTAAATTATTTTTTGTACAAATAGGACCTCTAACTTTTAAAATAGATCAAATAAGTTCCTAAACTTTAAAGTAGGTCAATTAGCCACTGAAATTTAAATATATGACAAATAGAACTCTCTTAACCATTAAATTAACTAAACATATTTTTTAAATATTAAATAAATCTAAAAATCTGCAAATTAAAATCATAAATCAATAACTTAATAAAGTAAAATTTAATAATAATTTAAATATAAAAAATGATTTGAAATGTGAAGATTTATTATGATTTTTAGATATTCTATTTTCATTATATTTAAATCATTTAAGGTCTTTTGATATTTTTTATGTATAAAATAACTTAGGTTTTTTTATTTTATTTTTTAATATTTATTTTATTTTATTTTAATAATATTTTTATTTAACTAAATATTTTTTTAAATTTATTTTATTATTTTAATTTATTGAAATTGTTAATTTATTTAAAAAAAAGAACTTCAAAAACTTATTTGATCAATTTTTAAAATTAAATATTTTATTTATACTAAAAAATAATTCCAAGTTCAATTTATACGTGAGCTAGCATTTAAGGATTACCTTTCTCCCTAATGGCTTCCACCCACCTATTCAAATTTAATGAATTATAGGTGGGACCATAGGCACGGCCTGAGATGTCTCAGTTGAGAGAGAGATTTCATTCAAATATTAATTATGAAAGGTCAGACCGATCTTGAATAGGTTTTATTTTGAAAATGTATTCACTCTATTTTTAAAATCAAATATTTAAATTAAATATTTGTGACACTATTATCATTTTATACAATATAATATTATAAATTTTAAACTGCTTCGATTAATGAAACCTACAATACACATACTATTTAATGAAATGAGATATTCGCTCGTGTGATTCATATGATATAATATATTTTATTATATTAATAATTTTAAAAATTATGTTTATATTAAACATAACCTATTATTTATGTTACTTATATTTATATAAATAATATTCAATTTAAAATAAAATTTGTAATATTAAATTTCATTTTAATTTTTTCAAGTTTGCTTTATTAAATAATAAATTATACAACATCGTGAATTTTGAATTATCTTTAAATTGAATATAAATATTTTAATTTACTAAAACTATTTAAGTTAAATAATAAATTAATATTATAATATTTTTATTTTTATAAAAAAATTATTTATATTTTTTAGCTTAAATTCATATAAAATTTTGATATACTACTTATTCAAATTTATCACATATATCAAAATTTTAAAATTAATAATTTAATGCATAAAAAAGCGATATTCCATCTATAGAAACTATATTTCATAATTTAAAATGTAATTATTTATTTCAATATCTACAATATTGGTATCAAATTAAACATAAAACAAAAGAATATTAATTTGATATATCATATGTTAAAATCAAACTTAAAATGATGAAAGTTATTTGAATTTTTAAGTTTAAATGAAAAATAAAAACAGGAGAGAGAAAGAAAGAAGGAGGGAGTGTGTGAAAAACACATATCAATTTATTATAAAGACACGTTTAAAGATAAGGAAAAAACTATCATGATCCTTATTTTGATAGGTGTTCGTCCGTGTGAATCACTCGATATAATATATTTTATTATATTAATAATTTATAATAACATTAAGTCACTATTATTATTAAAAAATGTACATAACCTATTATTTATATCAATTATATTTATATAAATATTAATTAATTTAAAATATAGTTTGTTATATTAAATTGCATTTTCATGTTATATAAGTTAGCTTTATCAAAGAATAAATTGTACAACATTTTGAAGTAAACTTTGAATTGTCCATGAACTTAATATAAATATTTTAATATACTAAAACCTTTTGAAGTTAAACAATAAATTAATTGTATAAATTTTTTTTATAAAAATTTATTTATAGTTTTTTGCTTAAATCCATGTAAAATTTTGATATACTATTTATTCAAATTTATCACATAATTTATCACACATATCAATATTTTAAAATTAATAATTCAATGCATAAAAAACTATATTTCATCCGAAAAACTATATTTCATAACTTTAAATGTAATTATTTTTTCAATAAATACAATATTGGTGTGAATTAAAGATTACAATTTTTTTTTTTTTTTATATATCATATAATAAAATCAGATTTAATGAAACTAGCCACCCTAATAATATTAAAAATAAAATTTGTTCAATAATTGAGATGGTATGGGCTACATTTATCTACGGACAAAATGAGAGCGGCCCGGCCCGATCTAACGAAAAATAACTTCAATTACATATGACATTGGACTCGATTTAGTCAGGACTTACTGGCCCGATAATCGTTTAGCAGCCCAAATTGTCAAACAATAACATTATGAAGTAGAGGCAATACAGTTGTGTCCGCTACTTAATGTATACAGATACACGCATATCTATGTATATAAATATATCATATAATAAAAGGACTGATCAAAGTTGACATGACATATAATAAATGTATAATATAATATAACATACAAATTGCAATACATAATAATTATTATTATGATTCAACGAAGAAAATCATAAATACGTAAATAAAAAAGAAAAAAAGAAATTATGGTCTCAGCTTTCAATAATTCATACCTACCTCACTTTAATGTACTTTCTCCATTGGGAAACCATGTGCTAAATGTGGTCTCTCCAACAGTACAATTTCTTTTTATTTATAAATATTTTTATTTTGAATTTTAATATTTTATACACATTATATATTTTAATAAAATAATAATGTAATTTAATAAGAGTGGCTTGCGATCGTAAATCCAAAATGAAAAAGGCACGATTTATGCTAGAAAAACACAAAAATCACTATGCATTGGGTATACCATGTAATCAAACACAGAGATTATTATACATCGGATATACTGTGCAATCGAATTATCTCACAAATTGAAGCGTATCAAATAGCAGAAGGTGGAATTAGTCGTAGTAAGAAATCCTCCGAAGGTAAAACTAATCATACCTCTAGTGATGCTCTATTATAAAACAATTAGTGATATTAGGTAAGGCTCAATAAACATATAAATTAGTTCTGTTTGTCTCATTTTTTGATATAGGACGTCTGAAATTTCAACAATAACCGAAACTATATTTTTCATTTTATTTTTTATTTTGTATAATTGAAATATAGAAAAAATAATGGATGAATCATCTTTCCGTTATAAATAACCGACCAATCCCAACGTTATTCTCCAACCTAAGCCAGTATCATGGCCTCTCTACATCTTTCATGCGCCACCACCTCCGCCGTTCCCTCCTCCCGATCCCGCCCATCCCCCCGCCCTCTCTTCCCCAAGCCCACACACTACCTCACCCATGCACGGCGGAGCCACCGCCTTCCCATTTCCTGCGCCGCTGCCCCAAACCAAAATGACGAAACTTCCCAGGGCAAGGTCGACCGGAGGAACATGCTCCTCGGGCTGGGCGGCCTGTACGGCGCCGCAAACCTGATGCCCACTCAGGAGGCGTCAGCCAACCCGATCCAACCACCAGAGCTGGACAAATGTGGTACCGCCACCAACCTGAACACCGGAAAGGAGCTAGACATCAACTGCTGCCCTCCGGTCACCGGCAACATCATTAATTACAGACTCCCACCCGTTTTCCAGATGAGAGTCCGGCAATCCGCTCACCGCCTCTCGGCGGAGAATTTGTTCAAGTACAACATGGCCCTCGACCGCATGCGGCGGCTGCCTGCGGACGACCCACGTAGCTTCATGCAGCAAGCTTACATCCACTGCGCCTACTGCAACGGCGCCTACAACCAACCTGGGCAGGGCGATCTCGACATCCAGGTCCATAATTCATGGCTGTTCTTCCCCTTCCACCGCTGGTACCTCTATTTCTACGAGAGGATCCTCGGAAAACTGATCGGTGATCCCACTTTCGCCTTGCCGTTCTGGAACTGGGACAACCCTAAAGGCATGACAATCCCGCCGATATTTCTCGATCCTAAATCTGCATTGTATGATTCGAAGAGAAACCAGGATAATCTGAAAGCTGTAATAGATTTGGGGATGACTGGAAGTAAGGACCCTCTTCAGATTGTGTCCAACAACCTCACCATAATGTACACCGAAATGATCCGGGGCAATGCCGACGTGTACGATTTCATGGGAAAGCCTTACAGCGAAGGAACTGCGGTGAACCCCGGCCCCGGATCGTCCGAGCGTGGGTCCCACACTGCAGCGCACGTTTTCGTCGGAGACCCGAGGGAGCCCAGTGGAGAGGATCTCGGCAACTTCTACTCCGCAGGCCGGGACCCTCTGTTCTACTGCCACCATTCCAACGTCGATCGCATGTGGACTTTATGGCAGTACTTCCTGCCGAGCAACAAAGTCCCCGACAAGAGAATCACAGACCCAGATTTCCTGAACGCGTCGTTCTTGTTCTACGATGAAAATGCGCAGCTGGTGCGTGTGACGGTGAAGGACTCGGTGGATAACTTGAGGATGGGGTATGACTACGAGAGGATCGATCTGCCATGGCTGGACTACCGGCCGCCGGCGCAGACGGCGAAGGCGAGGATCACAAGAACTGCCAGCACCGCCCCGAAGGCGGAAACCCTGTTCCCTTTGAAGCTCGACAGAGTCGTGAGATTCCAGGTTCAGAAGACGAAGAAAGGGAAGGCGGACGAGCTGTTGTTGCTGGAAGATATTACCGTCGACACCACAAAGTTCTTAAAGTTCGACGTCTTCGTGAACGACGAAGACGACAATGCGCAGGAGCTGGACAAGGCGGCGTACGCCGGGACGTACGCGCAGGTGCCGCACAAGACAACGAACAAGACGGCGACGACGTCGATCCGGCTGAAGCTGACGGATTTATACGATGATATGGACGTTGCCGATGATGATACCATCGTTGTGACGATCGTGCCGAGGCACCAGGGGCCTGGTGTCACCATTGGTGGAATCAAGATCATTGAGAATCCGACCAAGCCTGCTGCACCTACTGCTTGATTAATTCAGGAATTAATATCCGTCGATTTGTCGAGTTGCAGAATAAGACTTCTCAGTGAGATTCTATCGGTGTAGGTTGCATTTTTAATTTCTGTTGATTCTGGTTAGCATTGCAGTTTTGGCAATGTTGATTTTATGCTGCTTTCATGTTGTACTGTTATGACCGTGGTTTGGGAATAAAGTTTAGTTAATTAAGCATGACTAGTTTTCGGTGCTTTCTTTTCTTTTCTTTATTATTATTTCAAAATAAAAATAAAGTTTTAACAGTTTTTGTTTAAACTTATTTTATTATTATTGACAAGTGGAGTTCACTAGCATTTATTAGAATTCTGTAGAAAAAAAGCAGTCGAAAGTTGGACTTGAGATCGATTAATTTGTTTACTTTCAAATTATTTATTTATTTTTTAATTTATATCTTGATAGTCATTGAGGGGGATCTTCTCCATTAATGATGAACAAAGTGCAGGTTTTTTATTGAATCCAAATTCTAGTATTTTCACTGAATCTTTTTTTGCTGACAACAAATTTTGTGAGGGAGGAATTGGAGCAATCCATTCAAGAACCAACTAAGTCTCACCGAGTTTTTTTCCTTAAAATTATTAGTGCGATTCACAATTTATAATATATTAAAAATAAATTGAAACAAATTAATATTCAATAGTATCTTAGTTACTTTATTGCTAAATATAGATAAATTTTGTATAAAAAAGTGTACTCCCTCTATTTCAAAATTTTAATTTTGTTTTTGATTATATATATTATACATAAAAATAAAAAAATATTTGTATAGTAAAAACATCTAAAAGAAATATATTAAATTCAACTAATCAAGGAGACACGTCATTGTGCAATACCTAATATTGTTGTCCACTCTACACACCTAATATATGTTTTTTATATATCTATAAATTATGCGTAAAAATTGCTTTCGTTTTTCAACTTTATTCGCGAAAAAAAACCTAATGTACACACATGATGCACCTGTCTCTTTTCTATTAATTTAAAATATATATATTTTCACTTTTGGTATCTGAAGAGTAATAGACAATTGGTATTTTTGAGTTACTTTGTTATCACATATTATAAGATATAAATAAGAAAAATCACATTATATTATGTGTAAATTATTTTATGTGATTATGTATTCTATCCACATCATGATGTTGCTCTATTTGCATGGGCAAGTGCAGCTAAAATAAATGATAAAAATAGTGTACTTTCTCAGCACTGGGTTAATATAAAAGTACAGAGTTATTAAATGGATGTTTTTTCTGTTATTTACTGAAGTAAAAATTGATAGCCATTAGTTCTTTCCAATTAAATTCAGTGATGGTTGGTGGGGCCCCTACACCAATATAGACATTCTCGGAAATTCTCATGATTAAATTATTTAATTTGAACATGTTCTTTCAAATGTTTGACTACTTTCACTGAATCAAAATGATTTTTAACTTTGGTACGCTCTCCATCTTTGTTTATTGGTTGATTTATTACTTATTTAATTATATATAATTATTTGAGATTTTATTATTAATAGTAAGACTTTAAATTATAAAACCAAAAACTTATTTTAGACTAAATATATATTTAAAAGAAAATTTTTATTACAAAAGAATTGAAAAATAATCTTGATTGCTTTTATACACTACCCTCCTCTTCCTTCTGTGTTACCCTTAAAGAAAGAAAACTAAAAAAGACTCGTTCCTTAAGAGAACCTCAATCTAGATGTTGGTAACTTTCAAATAAAATTTTAAAATAGCTATTTAAATTGTGAATCAATGATTTGTTTTATTATTGACATGATTTCAAACTGGATAGTCAATTTTTAAAATCGATGGTTCCAAATCAGCAGTTTTGAAACTGCAGATTCCATCCTACACAATTTCGAGAAACCAAAACTCACGAAACCCTGCCCACATCCCCAATCGAACCCTATTTTCACATTTCCACCCATGTTCTACTTTAAAAATGCATAATTTTATCTATTAATTTTAAGTAAGTAGGTTTAGAGTTGGCGTGATTAATAATTTATGTTCAGATTCAATATTTAGAATCTAGAATTTAGATGATAGAGATTATAATATATATGTTACTCATTATTCATGATTTTAGGATTTAAAATTCCTGATTCATGGTTTTACAATATATGATTCGTAGTTTTAAGGTTCATCTTTCATGTTATAAACTTCAATTCTTAATGGTGCGGAAACATAAAAAAATGGAACAAAGTATCCAGACTGAAACACTTTCATTCCAGATACCCTGTGTAATACATAAAACTAAAACTAATCATTTCATTTTGGACATTCAATTTACTTACCCAGACAAAAACAAGAACTTTTTCTTTTCTGGTTTTTGTCCTTTATTTAAGTTAAGTTGTTCTTTTTCCCATAATATATATCTTAACTAAAGAAGATATATTGTGTTATGTGGAAAGTAGTCCTTTAAAACATTCTATGGTGCGCCTTACCAAAAGATAAGATTTCAACGGAAAATTTCCAGAAGTCTTTTTTCCTTGCCTTCCCACTTGCATTGGGTGTCAACATTATTTGGGGAGGCTAAGATATTCATCTGGCCTATTTTTAATGAAAAGATAATAGAACATGCCAACTGATTCCAATTCCATTGTTTATGTTTAATATTGGCAAGAATAATTGTGTGTCAGGTGCACTGTTCAATCAGATCTACAGTATTATTACGTACTATCTTTATGGATCAACTTAATGTTTCTTGTGCAATTTGACGAACACCGGCCTAATTGAATATTCTACCCCTAGAAGTGCATTTGATGCATAATATTTTATATATATATATATATATATATGAAAGTAAAAGGGTTATCACATTGTAAACATCAAATATGCACGTTGTGTCAAGGTGGGTTAGTTCCTATTCCTTTGTCGTGACATCTGGCATTTATTCCAGTGGATGAAGACTTTCTACAGCTTTCTTGGATATTGCCACTCCACATGCATGTGATTTGTACCTTTCCCATTCTCCACGGGGTAGGTTATGCACGTTTCTTTTGTCACTAATAAAATATACTATACATTTCAAACAACTTTTCCAGCTTACCATTTATTGGATTCCAATATTTTATATTATTTTTTTAATTTTATTTTAAATTTTAAAATAATTGCTATACAATATTTATTTATAATGATATCATTAATTAACAATCATTGTGGGTTAAATATTTTGAAACAAAAAATAAAACATAAAAAAATAAAGAATCCAAACCCCTAATCGACTAATAATAGAAATTTTGATTTATTTATTTTGTACTACTAATTTGGAGGCTTGAATAATTGTAATGCTGATACATTATAGTCAATCACAATTATATGGTAGGGATTTAGGTTGGTACTGCAATTAAGACGAGCTAATGTTAAACTTATAATTGGTGTCTCCTCAGTTATATATTGGATCAAATCTTTCACATTTAAGTTAGTTCAATGTCGTTTAGATATGAGGATTAGTAACTAAAAAGTTATTATTGTTTTTCAAAAACGAAATAAGATTTATTAAAAATGATATTTTATTTTAAAAAAAAAGATTTAGCAACAAAATATGATAAAATATTAATTTTCTTTTAATTATTGGAGACTATTTATAAGTTGCTAAATATTTCACTTCAAAGATTTTTATTTTCGCTCAATAAAAACTGTAATGAACCTTATTTATTTTTTTCTCGTTAGATAATAGATCTAGACACACATGAAATTTAAATCTTAAAAAAATAAAATAAAACAAAATTTTGATTTTTTAGGAACTTGTTAAAGTCTGCTTTCGATAACTAAGGGATTATACAAATATTTTAAGAGTTGAAGGATCTTATAACTTTATAAAAATTAGATAAAAAGTTATATGCTCGTGAAAAAGATTTCCATCCTATTTCCCTTTTCTCAAAGAAGAAAAGGATAGGTGGAATCATCCATGATGAATGGCTTCAGCTTTTCTGGCATGGATATGAACTACTTTAGTGCCTCTGTCTGACCATTCATAAACCATGAAACTTCTCAAATATTTATGACACTGTAACCATTTACTTTATTTACCCCTTTCCGGAAATTTACTCACTTCTGTATGTGAATACGATATTTTCACTTACATATTTATCTATATTAATGTAAAAATATATAAAATATATATATAAATAAAAATATTCGATACACAATACATCAAATGTAGGTCTCGAACAAAGACCATAAAAAAAGTGAAGCTTTGTGATCGTAGAGATAATTATTGGTACAAGCTATTGCTGGGCCTTTTGGGAGGCATTGCAACATGATCTCTTTTATTCAATCCCAATAATGCCCACATGAATTATTGGACTTTGACTGGTGCATAAATATAAAGTTAATTATTGAATAATACATATATTTTTCTAAAATTTATTGTTTTAGCACACATTCAAAATTAATCTGAAACGAAGCGAATACGGAGGAAATCAACTTTTTTTAAAATAGCACCCGCAAACATTCTACATCGAGTTTCTCTTATGTGGCACGATAGAAAGCCACATGTGAAAATTAAAAAACAAAAAAGTTAATTTGGGTTAAGATGAAAATAAAAATTAGTAGCTATGTTGCCTTTTTTTTTTCTCTCGAATAAAATTGTTTCGACAATCATAAATAAAATTTTATAGCGCTTCAAAATTTATGATAATTTCAAACTCTATCGAAATTAATAGATCTCACACAAGAAACAAAGAAACAAAGAACAAAAAAGAAAAAGAAGGTGTTCGTATTTTTGGTAAATTAAAATATAATTTCAAACTCTATCAAAATTAAAATTATGAAAACGACCCAAAAGTTTGTGCGTGTGCGCTTTTTTTTTTCAACTCCATAATATATTATGGTATGTGGTCATGTGTGTGTCATAAGAATATTAAGAGGATCCAATGTTAAGCTTTGACCAAATGAAAGAGGTGAAGTAAACTACAATAGAATTTATGGTTTTTCTTTTTCTTTTTCTTTTTTCTTATTAGAAACCAGAATATATGTTTAAGTAATTGAGAATATGAGACTCGTGGAAGAGAGACCATTCTTTCCTGCCAAGAAATGGCGCAGCTAAATATGCCATTTGTCCCGAAAAATGTATGGATTCATAATGTCTCGACTCAATGCTCGTAAAAAATGGAAGGATTTGGCGCATGCTCAGTGCCCATATTTTACACACGTACATATTTTGAATATAATATTTCTAAAAAAATTTAAAAATATTATTTTTAAATTTTCTTTTTAGAAAGAGTATTATTTTTTAAGTATACAATTTTATATAAATATTTGACAACACTTTTTTTGTAATTGTTAAATAAAAATATATTTATTCAATAAAATATAATGCTTTTATGACAGATAAAGCTATATTTGTAGAGTAAATAAAAAAAAATCAATTCTTACTGAATTATACCCATACAGCAAATTCGTCCGAACAGGTTTTTAAAAAAATGTCAGATATTTTTACGTAAATTGTAATCAAATCAATTTTATTGTCCGAATTTATATATGAACAAATATAATACGGAGACTCACTGCAACTTTTTTTTTTTTAATAAGTCATTTAATTACTATTTTTGTAAAGAGAGATGATCTAGTTGCTACTTCTCATTATTAATTGCTTTTCAACTACTCTTATCTAGTCTACATCTGAATTCCCCACATATCACTGTCAATTGTTTTATTCATTTAATTCAAAATTTAGATTATTCGATATTTCATTTGTTTTACGATTAATTTAATGAAGAATATTTTTATAATTTATAATTTTGGAAAGATAACGTATAGTTTTCTATGGTCGTGGTCTTGTAAAGAGCTCACAAGCCAAAACATCTTCCAATTTACAAGTTAAAAGTACAAAAAACAAGTACATATTTGTACATGTTGATCCAATTAAGTATGTTCATCTCGATTTTTACCATGTAACAAAATTATGTACATATGTCTATGATAAACGTGTAAGGTATGTGCTAAATTAGTCTGTGGGAGTGCAAATTGTTATCTTGACGCATATGAATCTATACAGTTACAAATAATTTTTACAAATATGTAAAAAAGATATGGTATATGACATATTTCATTATATCTAATGCAATAAAATCATAAATCAATGAAGCACATGATGTAGCTTCAATAAAAGAATCTCTTTCATTGTTTCATCTTTATGAATCAGTTATGAAAGATTAAGTTTCATGTACATTGAGTGTATTGTGCAAATTGATATACAATATTAGTATTTTAACTAAAAAGTATTATTTGTTAAGTTAAAAATTATTATTACTACAAAGATAATAAATTAGTATTAATATTTTTAAAATAAACATATAATATTTTTTAGTTAAAACAATAATATTATAAATCAGGTTATACAGTAAACAATATATAAATTGTTTTACACAAACCCATACATTTTTATTTATTTTGGTAATATTGAGGACCATATCCACCAACCCAACTGCCAAATTTATGATCTTGATCTTCACATACTGAATGTGTCTTGATGCATTGGACCTGTAACCAATCGGTATACAAATTTATTATTTGCGACTGTATTTACAGCAACATTGAAACAAAATATTATATAAAAAAATTGAAATTATATTTATGATATTACATAAAAAGATAATTTATTTGAAGTGTCAATTTTTAGTTTTAAACATTCCTCTTTAGCAATGGAGCAAATCGGGAAAAGAAATCTTGCTGGTGGGCCTTTCGATTCATCTAATACAGGCGGCCATTATTGTTGTCACTTGTCAACTTGTTGGATTTATTTTATAACAAAGCAATATTACTTAATATTTTTGGACCATTCAGTTGCGTTTACAACTTACGAAAATTGCAATATTCAACTTAATCGAGGCATGTGTGTTGGCTTAAATACTGAAATAAGAGAAAGTTCATATGGTTTATTAGATTTGACCTAAATTTACTATATATGGTAGAATATCAATCAAAACAAAAAGCTAAGTTTGAAGAAAAATAAGAGAGAAAAGAGAAATTTTTGGATCTTGAAGATGTGTCAAATTTAGTTTTTTTTGTAAACGCGATTGATGGAGAACCAACCGTTTGATCGAGGGTGAGATTTCCTCAACACTTGTTTGATATCAAGATTAGATTATCTGAAACTAGTATTTTTGTAAACGTCATTACTGGAGAACCAACCGTTGGATCATCTTTCCAACTCTTATTTGATATTAAGATTAGATTATATGGAATCTTGTCATTGAATATCTTTATGACATATTGTACACTTTGTATACTCCTATATTTGATTATAGTGGAGATTTTTTGTGGATTCTGGTCTCGTGTTCTTACTCCTCACATTAAAGAGATTTTTCAGGTTAAAATTGCTCGTGCCTATTGTTTTATTGCTCATTGAATTGTTTTTTTATTATCCTATTTAACATTGCTTCCTAACAGATTCACACAGAAGAGGGATAATTATTGTTTTCGCTGTGTAGTCAATTAATAGTGTGTTTATTCCAACAAAAAATTATATTTATTTTTATACGAGTCGATTGTTTTACGAGTCTCTTAAAAAAATGATAAAAATACATATATGTTAGTTGATCCATCTAATAAATAAAATTTCTATTGCCTTCATGCACGTATTATTTTATACGCATGTCTTTGTAGAAGTTATTTTTTCGACAAAAAATAATTTATAAAAAAAAAAGTGTTCAAAATATGTATTCCTATTCCTGCTTATTGCTGATGGAAAGGGGGATAAGGACTGACCAATTGCAATAGCCACGTGACAATAAGACTACGATATTGTAATAAGAATTAAGTGTGGTCAATTGCAAATTTGCAAGTGGTGCTGTGAGTCTGTGACAATAATTTTATTTACCCATTAAATCCCAGGAATTGACCGTCACGCTTCAATGCTACCCGTCAGTACGTTTATCACGTCAAGATTTATAAGAATTACTCCACAAGTTCAAATTTATTAGGCTCGTTTTTATTTTTACATAATAAAGAAATTTTATTTAGTTCTCATCAAGAAATTATAAAAGGTGGGATTCTTTGTTCTTATACTAGACATAATATAAAAATACATATCAGACACACAACACAGAGAAATCCGTAGAGAACTTGGTTCTATTCCCATTGAAGTAGATATTATTTCAATTTCATGAACAAATCGACACGCATTCAAATTTGATATGTTCATTGCACCAATCAAGAATTTGTGCCACTATTATATACATATTTTTACTATTTATTATGCCCTTTTCAATATTTTTAGCTGTTCATAATTAATAAATGTGATCAATATATATATATATATATATAGAGAGAGAGAGAGAGAGAGAGAGAGAGAGAGAGAGAGAGAGAGAGTCCTAGCATTAGCAGAGACAAGATGGTCCAATCAATTGGACAAGAGACCAGGTTAAGTAGAATAATGAATCTAGTGGGGTTCGTGGTCTTATCGAGGACAATGAATTTAAAATGTCCATGATCTTGTAAACCTTCACGATCATATATTTAATAATTTTATTTAAATAAATGATATTCTATTTATTTTAAAAAATAATTTTATGAATTTAATTATTTTTAGGTTTTACTTATACAAACATAATTTATTTTTTCAAATATATCTCACTAAAAATTATACTAAAATTTCTGATTATTTTAATGATATTGAGCTCATCCACAGATGTAGAACTATTCAATTTTGTTCTATAGACATAAGTTATTGTGTGAATTATTAATAAACAGACAGCTGTTATACATTTTACGAATTCTTCATTAATTAAATAAAAACAAGAGAAAGCTTACAAATTAAATTGAAGTGTCTATTTCTTGTCATTATTCACTTTGATTAATTAATTAATATATATTACTACTATTCTCATGCAAGCAAAGATTGTATCTTAAAACAGAAATATAATATAAACACCTACGATGAGCACTTTAGAGTATTTACCATACATAGAGAATTGTACATGAATAAGAAGTGTGGTAAAATTCCTTAGCAATTCTTGTTCAATTTTCTTGAAAATATACGTTTCTTGTAACATCTCATTTTACGTGTTTTTTTTGTTAACAAGACTAATCTTGTCAGATTATTTCATCCCAAAATGCAAAAAAATTTACACAGATTTAGGAACCCCACAAAATAACTCTTATATATTTATCTAAGTTTATTATTTTATTATGTTTTGTTAAAAAAGTTGTTTCTTTCTTTTTATCTTCTTAAAAATCATTTTCCATTTCCAATACTCGTGTATAATATGGCCATTTTTTTAAAGATTATCAATACTTAGTTTAAGATGAAGCTTTTATGTTGAAACATCGCTTATTCTATGAAGAATGGATTACGAGGGTGTTTGTAAATCAAATAAATGAGCTTAAATTTACTTTTTGGATGAAAAAATAATTTTAAATAGTTTGGAAACACATAATCTGATTTTGAGAATTAATTAAAATTAATTTTTAAGAAACTCATCCTAGCTACTTCAAACTGATTCAAAGTATTCCGGTTATTCTAAACCCTAAATTTTGATTTTGAGCATTAATTAAAATCATTTTATTTCAAACACCGCCTAATTCTAATCTCCTAAAAAAATTAATGAAAATCGCTTCTTTAAAAACACAATTATCTGCAAAGACCCCGTTTTTCTTTCGATTCCTAAACCATCAAGTATTTTGGCCTTTTTATTTCTTCTAAAAATCAAGTGTTCATTTAATATGGCAGAGGGTACCCCCTCCCACCTGGTTTGCTATATTAATGCACGATTGATGGTTGTAGATATGTGGCGATAAGGTATAGTTAATGCTGTTTTCTGCATTTGGCATGCCGATCAAGGCATATCTCATATCTTGCAGGTCTTTGGGCCCTTATTCTTGCACGTTTTGAATTGTTGCATTAATCTTCTTACATGTTACTCAAACAGTACGAGGAGTTAAGGACACTCCATTCATGCTTTATCAGTTAGTTTTCCAGTCGTAATTAACCATCCGTACTGCATTTCATGGATATTTACAAACACTGCATCTTAACGAAGAAGATGCAAAAAGTTTCCTGCAAAGAATGCCCGTAAACTCATACTCCTTCAGTCCAAAGTAGCCATTTACGTAAAATTTCCTCGGTTTTTTTTTTTTTTTAATTATTATTATGTTAATAAAAGTAGGCAACGACTATTCACAGTATAATTTTTTTCCGCGGTATATATTATCAAAATACTTATTTTGAAATAGTTTTACGAACCAAATTATTCTGGATCGAAGGAGGAAGTAATAAGAAAGAGGGTCGCAAGTAGTCATAGTGGATCGAGTGAAAGAATTGGACAAGCTAACTATGGTAAATCTGGAAGCAACACAACTAAATAGGTAGTAAAAAGTGTGTTAATAATACCCGACCCGCCTGCAACAAAAGGCAGCATATGAGAAATTTGAGAGCCCAGAACTTGGGCTTTCTATTGGGCAATATTTAAACATTAAAAGGCTTCACACGACTGCCCAATGGGCTAGGCAAATGTGGGACTTGAGTAGTAAATGGGCCTGGTCCAGAACATATAACATTTTGCTGCTATGGTGTGTAATATTTTTTTGTTCCCTAAAACTAAAAGAAGCCTTCTAAAAGCCTAGAACTAAAAAGAAAGGGCTTCCTTATTTAGACCCATCTATAAAGCCCACAATGATTATAAATTGGGCTTTACCATTCGACTTTTCTTCTATGCTAGTTGACAGACCTTGACTTCTAGTTCTCAGCCTAGTGCTCATTTAGGGATATTATGGTTTTTTTAAAGTAACTAAAAATATATAATTTTTAATAAATTTGTAGATTCATTCATTCTTTTACAATAAATTATATCACAATTTTTAAAACTAATAACAATGAAACGATATCACTAAACTACAAAAATTTGAATAAAATTGTTTCTTTTTTAATATATAAAGAAATTCGATCAATTTTGGATCAAATATTTCATTGCCACTTGCAAAAATATCATTGAAATTATATAAAGTCAACTATGAATCCTATAAAGAAAGTATTAGAAGGGGGGATTAAGAAGAAAAAGTGATCAAACTGTAGAAAATTTGACTGAGGAAAACCATGGGCGAGGAGAGCACCCTCACCTACCACCATTTATGCTTTTTAACCTAACTAGTGTGGGACATGTGCGATACACAGATATATTATTTTTTTATATTTTGTAATATAAGCATATATTTAAGTTATATGATATATTGTAGAAGGTGTGAATTTTAATTTTGTAATTTTTTTTTTGTATAATGAGTAAAAATTAAATATAATTATACGTTTCATCTTTTCTTCTATTAGAATTAGTCTCATTCACAAATTGATAAGCATGATATTCACGTAGAAGGTTGACTCAAATTAAATAAAAAAAATAGTGATATCAGCTGATTAAACAAAGTAAAGATTTGCACATATCTCATAAAAATTGCCAATTACACAGTCACAATAAGTAAACAAATATTTTGCAAATTGCTAATTAAATGTTATAATATTACAAAATTTTGAAATTAGATAGAAACAAATACTTTGAAAGCTAATGAAAATTCGCACGGTGCGTATCCGTCGAAATAATTAGTAGATCTCAACAGAAAATCATAAGAACAATCAAACGAAAAATAAAAGAGATGGACGAACTTTTCGTTTAAAAATAAGAAAGAAAAACACTTAAAAAATGAAATATGTTTATGATAAATTTAAAGCAACAAATGAACACAAAAATCTAAAATAAAATAATATTTTAAAGAGTGTAGGTTTTGTTGACAATTGAAATAGGGCACACATATTATCATACTTGTTTTACCATTTATTTTCTCAAGAAATAACACGCAAAAGATTTCAAGAGGAGGGCGAACAAAAAAAAAAACTTAAAACATTTAGTGATAATTTTGAAAAAATATATCCAAAGAATAGAGAAACTAAAATGAGAAATGATTTTGAATTATGGTAAAATGGTGAAAATTTAATTTTATATTTGATAAAGTGATTGGATGATTTTAAATAATTGATAGATTAATAATTGTAAAATTATTAATGATTTTCCACAATATAATGAAACAATGATTTAGCATTCCTAACAAATTTATTACTTATGTTGAATATATTATGTGTTAACAAAAATTCTTAAAATTTGAATTTATTCATGCTGAACAACAGAAACTAAACAAATTCTGAAGATTGTTGATATTAATCTCTTCACTTTAATTGTAATAATGTATCTTAAAGAGTTCCATAAATATATATTGGTTTACATATGTATGATACATATTTAAGCCGAAAAAAACAAAATATAGAAAATTCATTACTTATATATATATATATATATACAAACAAAATGACTTTTTTCCAATTTTGTTTTCCCGCCTAAACTTCATTACTTAATTTAGAATAACTATATTATTATTAAATTAAAATTAGACGTTTTTATTCTAAAAACTTTGATTCCATTTCAAAATTTAAATTATTCCACAAATTTAGGTGTTTCAAAATTAGATGATATATATAGAGAATATACTGCAATATTTAATAATAGATTCGAAATCTAGATATTTTATCGAATATTAATCAAATAACTGAATTATAAAATTCAAAAAATATATGAAATCTAATAAATATATGATATATATTTGGTTTGATAAAAGAATCGAGAAAATCGAATCATATATTTATTAGATTTCATATATTTCTTGAATTTCATAATTCAATTATTTGATTAATATTCGATAAAATATCTAGATTTTGAATCTATTATTAAATATTGCAGTTTGATATCATCTAATTTTGAAATACCTAAATTTGTGGAATACTTTAAATTTTGAAATAGAACCAAAATTTCTAGAATAAAAACTTCTAATTTAAATTTAATAATAATATAGTTATTTTAAATTAAGTAATGAAGTTTAGGCGGGAAAACAAAATTGGAAAAAAGTCATTTTGTTTATATATATATATATAGATGGTGAAAATTTAATTTCATATTTGACAAAATCAGATTCTATCCATGTGATTGGATGATTTTAAATAATTGATAGCTTAATAATAGAAAAATTATTAATGACTTTCCACAATATTATAAAACAATGATTTAGTTTTCCTAACAAATTTATTTCTTATTTTGAATATATTATGAGTTAACAAAAATTCCTTAAAATTTGAATTTATTTATGCTGAACAATATAAACTAAACAAATTCCGAAGATTGTTGATATTAATCTCTTCACTTTAATTGTAATAATGTATCTTAAAGAGTTCCATAAATATATATAGTTTTACATATATATGATAAAAATTTAAGCCGAAAAAAAAAACAAAATATAGAAAATTTATTTTACTTATATATATCTATATTTGGTTTGATAAAAGAATCGAGAAAATCGAATCATATATTTATTAGATTTCATATATTTCTTGAACTTCATAATTCAGTTATTTGATTAATATTCGATAAAATATCTAGATTTCGAATCTATTATTAAATATTGCAGTATATTCATTTTGATATCATCTAATTTTGAAACACCTAAATTTGTGGAATAATTTAAATGAAATCAAAATTTCTAGAATAATAACGTCTAATTTTAATTTAATAATAATATAGTTATTCTAAATTAAGTAATAAAGTTTAGACGAAAAAACAAAATTTAAAAAAAAAGTTATTTTGTTTATATATATATATATATATATATGTAGAGAGAGAGAGAGAGAGACTAGTCTTCAATACCCTAGACAACTAACTTGTTTTCTTTATCTTTTAATTTACTTTTTTTTTTAAAAGGCCTATTTTTTTAAAGACATTTTTTTATTAATTTATGCTAAATTTAGTTAAAATTTTAAAAAGTGGGAGTCAGAATAGATAAATTGAAAATTCGATCAAAATTGGCAGTTATGAGTACTTTTTTATATATTGATGAATAAGAAAATATCATATATAGAAAAATCAAAATTAATTGTAATTTATTCATCTTATACATATAATTTAGAATTAAGTGTATGGGATAAAATTGATTTATTCATCTTGTACATATAATTTAGAATTAAGTGTATGGGAGAAGTCTATTTAAAATAGGAATAGTTACGAAAACCACCCTAATTATAATAAAATATTTTATTCTTGAAAACCTTACAAATACACCATTGGAGGTTTTATATCCTTACATTTTATGCTGACATGTCAAACTTTACAAATATCCTTCTTCGTCTTACATTATACACCCACTCTTAATTAACCTAACAAAAATCATTAAAACATATATGTGAGAATCTAAATTTGTTGTTGTTGTAACCTTCTAACTCGATCTCATCATGCATCAATTCTTTGTCTGATATAAAAATATTACTTGTTTTATGAAAAATAAAAATAAAAACCTAATAATTGTTGCTGTAAAATATGAAACGACATAGACTTCAATCATGTGTTTGTAAGTTATAATTAAGATTATTGTATTTTTTGTGTAATTATGTCAAACCTCACCAAAGGGGTTTTGTAATTATCATTTAAAATGTTACATCAGTCGAGTTTACATTAAATATTCTTTTTCCTAATATGTTTAAGAATTATTTTATTATTATTTATTAAGTAAATAGAATCGTGGATCCATCCTCCTTTAAAATTCTAAATGATTTTTTGTTTTGGGTCTTTTATTTATTTATATTTATTTATTTAATTTTTTTTGAAAAAATCTGTGTGGATTAGGTAGGGGTGGCTGCTAAGTTACATAATGATTATAAAATAAAACTAGCACGGGACATCTATTTGATTCCCCTAAAAAGGGACAATTAGGATATCATCAACGGCAGATATAACGTATTAACCTTTTCTGATTTTAATTTCTACTAAGTACAAAAAAAATAATATATATATATATATACACACATACTATTTTCTCTTTTCTTTTTTCTTGACTTCTCCTTAATTAATTCATATGTCCTCTTTAAAAATCCACCCAGTTCTATATTTTTTTATTTAAAATATTCTTTATTAAAATAGGAATAGATATTAAGAAATAAAAAGATAAATAAATATCTTCTCAATTTTTTAAAAAATATATATCATCGTGAAATGCGCAGCCGCCGTGATAAAGAACTAAAAAGCAGTTGAATCATACGTAAGACATTATTTATAATTACTGTTCAAGCCAATTTGTTCTATTAATAAATAGTTAATTTTTTTTTTAATTTATGTATAAACAACTTGGATATTAGCTCTTTAAAAGTTGCACTTGCCACGTTACATCAGAATATTCCATCCTATTCAATATAGTCCACTACATACAGAATTCATCACAAATGCACAAATTTATAATTTTTTTATTACTTTTTAATATTGTGTATCATGTATAATCTTAATAAAGCCATCAATCATACCTTATAACGTAAGTTATTTTTTATATTTTTATTGACAATAAAAAAAAAATTATAACAACGGTAACATGAGAAATAATTTTATACAAGAGGATGCAAAGTTCTCAATGTTTAAAATACAACATCAGCATACTTATTTGCTAAATTTTTTAAAAATAAAGAATTATGGAGAAGAGAGTCCAAAACAATCCTTGATGCAGGCTTAATTATATATATATAATTGTGTCGCAATCATATAGATTGACCTAAGAAAAACTATATAAAAGCACTATATGAAGAATAAAAAATATTGTCTAATTATCCATTATTGTTGATTATATATAGTGGGTTTATTTGCTTACTCGCCATGCAAGAGTCAAATACGTAGAAGGTTCAACATCAAAACAAGCCATGGTTTCTCTGGCACTTCCATGGTCAACAACCGCCGCCTCCTCCTCCTCACGGCCTTATCACTTCATCAAGCCACAACAGTTCCCGGCCTCTGCAACACAAACTCACCGCCTGAAAGTTTCCTGCCAAGCCACCAATGGCAGGGAAAACAGCCCTGAAAATCTGGAAACCAACAACCAAAAACTCGACAGAAGAAACCTGCTTCTGGGGATGGGAGGTCTGTACGGCGCAACCGCCCCTCTCCTCTCCGACAACTCAGCTTCCGCCATTCCAATCACATCTCCTGATCTATCCAAATGCGCCGCCGGCACAAATCTCAACACCCGTCAACCCCTCGACGTGAACTGCTGCCCACCAACCTCCACCGATATCATCGACTACAAGCTGCCGCCGGTAACGAAGCTCCGCATCCGACCGGCGGCCCATCTCGCCGGGAAAGAGTACTACGCAAAGTTTGAAAAAGCAATTCAGCTAATGAAGGCTCTCCCGCCGGACGACCCCCGCAATTTTATGCAACAGGCCAACGTTCACTGCGCGTACTGCAATCTCACTTATCAACAAACTGGGGATTCAAAGTTGAAGCTCCAAATCCATAACTGCTGGCATTTTTTCCCGTGGCATAGATGGTATTTATATTTCTACGAGAGAATTCTGGGTAAATTGATCGATGATCCCACTTTCGGCCTTCCATTTTGGAACTGGGACAACCCTGCCGGAGTTATCATGCCAGCACCCTTCGCGAAGGAAGGCTCGCCGCTGTATAATGGGCGGCGCAACCCCAAACACCTCCCGCCGGCTCAGGCGGACCTTGGCTACTCCTCCAGCAACCCGACCGATCCGAAGAAGATCATTCCTAATAACCTCACAATAATGTACAACGAAATGGTGCGAAACGGAAAGAAGATTCAAGACTTCTACGGAGCAAAATACATCGTCGGAACTTCGCCGGACCCAGGGCCGGGATCGGTTGAGCGAGGGTCCCACATGGCGCTACATTCTTGGGTTGGAGAGAACACCCCCAGCGGAGAGGACATGGGGAACTTCTACTCCACCGGCCGAGACCCAATTTTCTACAGCCACCATGCGAACGTCGATCGTCTCTGGAGAGTATGGCGGAGCCTGAGAGGCTCCAAACCGACAGAATTCTCCGATCCCGACTGGTTAAACGCCGATTTCCTGTTCTACGACGAGAATGCAAAGCTGGTGAAGGTCAAAGTCGTCGACACTCTGGACAACGAAAAAATGGGATACGTGTACCAAGATGTGGACCTCCCATGGCTGAACAAAAGGCCAACAGCCCGTGTCAAGAAATCCAAAGCGGCAGAAACTTCCGGGGCGGAAACGGCGGCGACTGTTTTTCCGGTGAAGCTCGACAAGACGGTTAAGGTGCTGGTGGATAGGCCGAAGAAGTCGAGAAGCAAGGGAGAGAAGGAGAAGGAAGAGGAACTGCTGGTGATAGAAGGGATTGAGGTGGATACAGGGAAATTCGTGAAATTCGATGTTTTCGTGAATGACGAGGATGATAAGCCGGATGAACTGGACAAGGCGGAGTACGCTGGATGTTACTCACAGGTGCCGCACAAGAACTCAACGACGGTGAAGACGAAGATTAGGTTGGGGTTGGGTGAGCTTCTAGAAGATTTGGATGTTGAAGATGATGACAAGATATTGGTTTCTTTGGTGCCAAAAGCTGGGGGAGAAGATATCACCATTGGCGGTATCAAGATTGTTTATGATTCCGATTGATGATCGTTTGTTGTCAATCTTTTTTGCAGTTTTGGGAAGATCACTGTTGCTACTACATGTTGATACTTGTTTACATGTGTCTCTATATTGTTGTCTCGTCAGATTTATCTATTACAAATGTTGTTTTGTTTGAAATAAGAATTGATCTATAATGTCAAGAATATCATAGCCAAAAATAGAGAAGCACAATCAAGGGGAATTAGATGGCAAAAATGACAAATTATTGTACTATTCAAAAAAATTTGTCAAAATGTAATAAAAAAAAAAATTTAAATCTAAGTAAAGTCACCCTGCGAGGCGACATTCAATTTAATTTTTTTATTTATTTTTTTTAATGTCGCCCCTGGCTGGGGCGACTTTTCCTTCTTTTTTTTTTTTTTTTAATTGCTGGAGCGTTCACTCGGTCGGGCACTCGGTCACGCGCCTTACTCGGCCGGCCGAGTGGTGATTCTTACTCGGCCGAGACACTCGGCCCCCGTATTACTCGGCCGACCGAGTACTGTCATCCACTCGGTCACGGCACTCGGTCGAGCACTTCACTCGGCTGCCCGAGTGCGAACGATGATTTTGATTTTTAACATCCACTTCAATTTTTCTCATTTTTGTATTCTTCTCGTTTTCTCGTTCGTCCTCCTGTTTTTGTACATTTTCTTATTTTTATTTTCTCGTGTTATAGTTAAATTAGATAATTTATTTAGTTTGGTAAAAATTCGATGAAATTGTTAAGTGAGATTGTTATAACATCTTGAAATGTATTGATTAATTGAATTTCCAACAAATAACTATAATTTTGTTTTATAAGGAAAAATTATGTTTAATAAAGAAATAATGAATAAACAACAAAAAACAAATAACATGAATAAACAATAGTTCTCAAAATCATGAATGAACAACAAAAAACAACAAAGTCAAGAGTTTGAAATCAAAGCAATACATTCTAAAAAATTAGTCGGCGCCGGCTCACTGAGGGGGTCGGTAAGGTGTGTTCGATGGGCCGAATGGTTGATACAGTGGATATTCCCTTTCCTGAAAATGGCCTTGTTGCACATGCCACTCGTATTGTTGCCTTTGCATGTCAAGTAAAATTTGGGAGTTGTAAGCTTCACGATGGACATACTCTTTCATGTCGGCAACATCCCCTTCTATGTTGGCAAGACGTGCATCCAAGGCGGTTCTCCAATCCGACCAATCATTCCACCCCCCTTGATACTGGGGTGGATACTGTGGATGCTGTGAAGGTCCGGCCTGATCGTCCGAGGGCATTTGTGCTTCACCCATCATTTCATCGGCCTGTGCATGATCCACATCAAGTTACATTGGCTCTGATCGGGCATCCGTAGTCCTTCTCCTCCTCTTCCTTCGTTCCTCCTCATTCCTCAATTCATTCTCGCTCTCTTCAATAGCTTCCGTATGAGCCGAGCCATTCAGTAGAAGATTATGGCCCTTCCCTCCAGCAATATTAGTCAGGCGAGAGTTGGGCAGTGCAAACCTCTTCTTGTCTGATAAAATCAGATACAATCGTCTGGTGCCGGGATGTAATTGGCACATCTTCATGTTGCACAGCATTTCCAGGTTTATACTTGTCTCGCCTGGTGTCTCTTCCATCCCTTCCAAGTTCACCCCGAAGTGGCGAGCAATTGGAGTGATCAAACCTCCAATGTGGATAGCAACCTGGTTTTTTGTTCGAACTCTCTGGTTGTGAAGGCTGAGCCGGCTTGCCAACACATGTCCTTTAACTTCACATTCTTGACCTTGCTATTGAAATTCGAACACACATGTCTCAAACAGAAACGATGGACTCCAAGAGGTGGCTGAAAATCTGGAATTCTTTCCACAGCTTTCAAAAGACCGGCATGTCTATCTGAAATCAGACACATTCCTTCTCTACCGCGAACAATGTGTTTCGATATCATACGAAGAAACCATGACCAAGAACCAAAACTTTCTTCGTCCACAAGTGCATACGCCAAAGGTAAAAGATGTTGATTTGCATCCATGGAAACAGCAATTAACATCTTGTGCTTGTATCTAGTGTAAAGATGAGTTCCATCAACACTAATTATTTTACGGCAATGCTGGAACCCATCTATACATGGCCTGAACGCCCAAAACACATATTTCAACATTTTTATACCATTTGTCTCTTCGGGCATGTGGCGCCACTCGACAACTGTGCCTGGATTCCATTTTTGTAAAGCTCCCAAAAATTTGGGTAGTCTTGAAACTGAGCTCTCCCATGTACCATACACATTTTCTCTTGCCCGTTTCAAACCATGCCATGCCTTACCGTATGAGATTGTAAATTGAAATTTATCATACACTTGCTGTTGAACACACTTAATCTCATACCCGGGATCTGTCTGAACCATCCCAGTTAGCAGCGCAGCGATCATGTTTTTGCACAAGTTTTGATGGTCAACAGACACCGCGTTCATTAGACACGTATGAGGGCCTCCATACTTAGTGATTTCCCACATATCAATCCTTTTTTTGTAACCTGCACGCAACCACCAGTTGCAATGTGTAGTCTCACTATTATTTTTGCATTTGATTTTCCATATAAGAGGTGTGCTTTCATCTACTCGATATTCACGCCTCGCTATACGTATTGCAAAATCTTTAACTGCAGACTGCAAACTCTTCTTATCTTTGAATACCATGCCTTTTGTGAGCACTCCTTCAGTAGGATCATAGTATCTAAAATTTTTTGGAAGATCAAAGGAGTCCGCAAGCATTTCATGTGATGATGCATTGAAGAACGGGATATTCGGATGCATGGAGTATCTCTGAGCACTTGATGGAAATGATGGTTGTTGATTGGATGGTGATCTCTCTTGATTTGGGGAATACATAGTTTGAATATCACCAATATCCACCCCATCTTCATCTGATTCACTAGACAACTCGTCTTCCTCGGGTTCAGAGTCTTCTAGTTCATTCACACCAAAAGTGTCAATCAATGGATCATCTGTTTGATCCTCGGTCTGAGCATTTTCTCTTTCACTTGGAATACCCTCATTATTGGACCTTGAGGTTCCAACTGTATGCTCTTGCCTGACGAGTGCCGGATTATTAATGTCATCCCCTCTTAAATAAGAAGCATATTGAAAATACTCATTGCTTGGCATAATATCTGGAAGAGCATTATCTTGCAGTTTCTCTGGATCAATATGAAATTCTACATATTGATTATCCGCATCCGGTGCAAAGAAAAACCATAGATTATCATCGTTGTTGATTGGTATACGATGATATCTGTTGTTTGCATGTAGTGAAGCGGATATGTTCAATTTATATTCATTGCTATCAATCCTTGTCAATTGAAAGAATTTTGATACCAAGCCGGAATATCCAATGTCGCGAGGTACCCTTGTTGCACAAACAGGTGGAACATCGCTACAATCCCCAATATAAACAACAATACCGACGTTGTTTGAAGACCCCATATCTTAAATAATAAAGATGTATTAATGATCTTAAAATAGGGAATTAACTACTTTTTTGCAAAGTTTAATAAAACTAATTTAAACTAATACATTAGAAAAATTCAAACCTGAAATTGAAATGAATCAATATGTCAACGCAACGGCAACAATTTGAGGGTTGCGATAAATGCACAACAACAGCAACAATTTCAACAGTCCCTACATCAAATAATGTATAACAGAAAAATATTAACGACAAATTTATAACAATATATATAGCAACAACCATACACCGACCGACATACACATATCCAAAACACGGCACACAACCATACACACGCACCCATCACACACAAAAATGCAAGCCACACACAACACACAAACACACACAGCAACACACACACAAGCATACACCACAACATACATCACACACACCACAACACACATCACAACACACATTTCATACCCACATTCCATACATACATTCAATACATACATTTCATACATACACCACACCAACAACATACAATACAAGCAATGGAGAAAAAACCACTATCTACACACACACAACACAACACACAACACAAAGCAACACACACACACCATACACACACCAAAATACCACAAAAAAATCACATACACACCCACACAACAGTACACACACACACCACCCAAACACATAAAAATTAAGATAAAAATTACCTTTGAGAAATGGAGAAAACCGAAACGTGAATATTGACCCGCGTTCGCACTCGGGCAGCCGAGTGAAGTGCTCGACCGAGTGCCGTGACCGAGTGGATGGCAGTACTCGGTCGGCCGAGTAATACGGGGGCCGAGTGTCTCGGCCGAGTAAGAATCACCACTCGGCCGGCCGAGTAAGGCGCGCGACCGAGTGCCCGACCGAGTGAAGACTCCAGCAATTAAAAAAAAAAAAAATAGAGAGTCGCCCCTGCCAGGGGCGACATTAAAAAAAAATAAAAAAAAATTTTAAATTGAATGTCGCCCCTCGCAGGGGCGACTTTACCTATTTTTAAAAAAAAAAATTTTTACTATATTTCTGCAAATTTTTTTGGATTGTGCCATAAAATGTCATTTTTGCCGAATTAGATCACCACATATTAGGAATATGTTTTTTCCTTATTTACAGTGTATTCTTGTGCTATATACTGGGGTGTAATGTGTATGAAAGAAATATAAGAAAAAAAAAAAAAAGAATACCGATTCCCGCTTCACTCTCTATCATGTCATTCTTCCTAAACCTCGCTTCTCTCGATTACCATCTTTAAGATGGTATCAAAGCAGGCAAGTCACCAAAAAGAGGGCTCAGATTTGAGTTCATCGTAATTCCTTCCGCTGAAACCTGCAAAACCATTCCCTAAAAACTCTACAAATCTGCCCAAAATCAAACCAAACCATGTCAGATTCAGAGACTCCAAACACAGAAAACACTAGCCTTACCCCAACAAATTTTCCGATGGAATTTGCTGCACAATTTACAGAATTCCTCAAACAAAGCCTCAGAATTTCAGATTCATCATCGGCCCATAAACCATCAAACCACGACCAACCTGAATCCTTTGGAGAGATTTCCATCAAGGCAAAACTTAATGGGGAGAATTACCCGTTATGGGTTAACCTCATGAAACGAGCAATTGCGGGAAAGGGTTTGACATCTCACATTAATGGAGTTTCAAAACCTCCCGCCATTGACGATCCCAGCTACACAAGGTGGGAGCAACGGGATAACTGCGTTTTCAATTGGATGATCAACAATATCGAAACCGGACTTGTGAACGAGGTATCACAGTACGCAACCGCCGCCGATCTATGGGAAGGATTGGCGATTACTTATGGAAGTGGATCTGATCCATTCCAAATCTATGATCTGCACTGGCAAGCCATGTCGATCAAACAAGAATCTATAACACTAGAAGGGCTGTGAACCAAAATGCAGGACTTATGGATCTCGATTGATACCCGAGATCCGAGTCCGACAGACATAGAGGGATACCAGAAAAAGGAGGAGCGCCATCGCCTCTATCAATTTCTAAGCGCATTGGATGACAAATATGCAAATATCAAGAGGTAGATTATGGACAAGGATCCATTACCAACTGTTCGAAGAGCCTACGGACTGGTACGAAGGCAGGCCACAAATGAGGGTATCCTTAAACCATCTGAATTGCTGACTGAAAGAATCGGGTCCGGACTCGCCACGGTCAACCACAGCCGACCACCACCGCCTTCCAATCGGCCACAGCAAGAAAATCAAACCTGGAACAACAGAAAAGGGGAAATCAACAAGAGCAAACTCGTATGCACACACTGTGGAGGTAAAAAGCATACCAAAGAGGGATGCTTCTTACTCATCGGATTTCCCGAATGGTGGGACGAAATGAAGAAATCAAGAGCTGCGTCCAGAAATCGGAATCAACCGTGGAACCCGAATGGACAAGTGGCGGTAGCAGTCAGCGGCACGTCAACCGTGGCTGCCAGAGCAACGACTGGCGGGGCGTGGATTCCAAATGGACAGACGACAGCGACTGGAGGGACGTGGTCAGGCGGTGAGACACGAGCCGCCAACGCCGGAACACCGGCGGGCAACGTCGAACCACCACCGCCACAGACGCGCATCAACGAGGAGAGAGGAGGTGCTCTGGCGGCTCGGGTTCACGAAGGGGGAGGTAATGAGGGGTTATATTTTTTAAACCCCTCACTCACTCATAAATCTTATTCTTTCGAGGCCTTAGCATTATCCTCCACTAATTCTGAAACACCAGATAAAGACTACCATTGGATTTTTGATTGTAGAGCAACAGATACTATGTCCTTTGATGCCTCGGATTTTATGGAGATTTTTCCTACCCGGCAAAGATATATTAGAACTGCTAGTGGCCATTTAGCATCTGTGGAAGGAGCTGGAACTATTAAATTGTCCTCTGAATTATGTCTCCCAAACTGCTTATATATCCCGTCTATATCTCATAAATTGGTGTCTATTAGCCACGTAACGAGAGAATTACATTGTAACTTACTAATGCAGCCTGGCTTCTGCACTTTACAGGATACGAGGACGGGGAAGATAGTTGGGCGTGGCACTGAACATCGAGGACTCTACTATGTGGATGGGATAGCTCAACATGGTGTTGCGATGCTGACTCAAGGACTGACAGAGGAACAAACTTGGCTTTGGCATCGGCGGTTAGGACACCCATCCATAGGATATCTACGGTTAATTTATCCAAACCTTGTTACTTCACACCCTTTGAATTGTGAGACATGTATTCTGGCTAAGAGCCATCGTCACTCTTTTAAACTTAATAATACTCGTGTGAGGTCAGTTTTTTCTTTACTTCATTCTGATGTTTGGGGTCCAGCTCCTGTTACTAGTGATAATGGGTTTAGATATTTTTTGCTATTTGTTGATGACTGTTCTAGAATGACGTGGGTATATTTCTTAAAATCCAAAAGCGAAGTTTTTGAAAAATTCACCCATTTCTATAATCTAGTACAAACACAATACAAAAAATCTATTCAAATCCTTAGATCTGATAATGGGGGGGAGTATGTTAATTCCAAGATGCAAAACTTCTTCACTGAAAAAGGTCTTGTCCACCAAACAACATGTCCTTACACACCTGAACAGAATGGGGTAGCTGAACGAAAGAATAGGATCATTTTAAAGATGACTAGAGCCCTTATCATCGACTCCCAAGTCCCTAAATCTTACTGGCCCGAAGCTGTAGCTACCTCTGTTTACCTCCTGAATCGATTGCCAACTCATATCCTAAACTTTAAACCACCCCTTGAGTTCCTAGCTACCCACTCTGAAATACACTCATCCCTCACTCGTGAACCTAGAGTTTTTGGATGCACCGTGTATGTTCATATCCCTAAACAAAATCGTACAAAGTTCTCACCAAATGCTGTTAAGTGTGTTTTCCTGGGGTATGGCAAAAATCAGAAGGGGTATAGATGTTATGACCCTGTAGCTAATCACCTACACACTACCTTAAACTGTGACTTCGTTGAAACAGAATATTTTTTCCACCAACAAGGGAGTCAGGGGGAGAAAAAGGTGATTGTCGACTCCCTAAGTTGGCTCCATACGCCATCCACTGTCCCAACAACCCTTCCTTCTCTACCTTCTCATCCGGGGGAAACTAGCTCAGGGTCATTGCCAGGTTCTGTGCCAGACGTTGGTCCAACAGAGAAGGTTAGCGCACCCGCCGAGACACCTACAACACAGGTTCAGTACGAGATGTCCAGCGACTCGATCCCACTGTCAACCTCATCTTCAAATCCTGAGGTAAGTAATCTCAATAGCTCTCAAGTTGATACTAACATTGAGGAACAGAGGGATGGAGACAATGACACAGAAACTGGAGGGGATACGAATGAAGATGATGAACGTACTGAGTTAGCAGGTGCCACAGATCAGTACACATTGCCTCCCCGAAGTACAAGGGGGAAACCACCAAAGCGATACTCTCCAGACTGGCAGGGACGGAAGACTAGGTACTCGATTGCCAATCTTGCCCAAGAGAAACTCACAGAGATGGCACAGGCCTTTGAAGTAGCTTTGTATGAAGAGGAGGATGTACCCCAGACAGTAGAAGAGGCAAGGAGACATAAACATTGGAGGGAGGCCATGAAGAAGGAAATGGATGCCCTAATTAAGAATGGGACATGGGAAAGATGTGTGCTACCAGAAGGAAATAGGCCAGTGGGATGCAGATGGGTGTTCACAATCAAAAGGCGAGCAGATGGTTCAATCGAGAGGTACAAAGCTAGGTTGGTTGCAAAAGGATACACTCAGACCTACGGGATAGACTATGAAGAAACATTCTCACCAGTGGCCAAGATGAGCACAGTAAGAACACTTCTCTCAGTAGCAGCATGCAAGGATTGGCCTTTACATCAGTTGGATGTAACTAATGCCTTCCTACATGGAGAATTGAAGGAAAATGCAGAGATATATATGGAAGTCCCCCCAGGTTATTCCGAAGAGTTCGAGGCAGGACAAGTGTGCAGGCTAAAGAAGACACTCTATGGATTGAAGCAATCACCCAGAGTCTGGTTCGGGAGATTCTGTCTAGCTATGGCAAAAAATGACTATAAACAGAGTAACTCTGATCATACATTGTTCGTGAAAAGGAGAGAAGGGAAGGTAACATGTTTAATCATTTATGTTGATAACATGATTATTACAGGATATGATGTTGAAGAGATAGAAAGTCTGAAGAGAAACTTGTTCCTGGAATTCGAAATGAAAGACCTTGGATCTCTGAAGTACTTCCTTGGAATTGAGATTTTAAGGTCCAAAAAGGGAATCTTCCTGAGACAAAGAAAGTACGTCCTTGACTTACTTGCAGAAACTGGGCTACTCGAGTGTAAGCCTACAGAAACACCGATTGTGATAAATCATGGATTAACAATTGTTGAAGGAGCTGACTTGACAGATCAAGGAAAATACCAGCGCCTTGTTGGGAAACTCATCTATCTCTCCCGTACACGGCCTGACATCACGTATGCAGTTGGAATAGTAAGTCAGTTTATGCACAAACCCCAGAAGGAGCATATGGAGACAGCTTTGAGAATTGTCCGATACCTGAAAGGAACCACTGATTATGGGATTTTGCTTGAAAAAAAAAAGAAGATTTGGAAGTTGACGGGTATACAGATGCAGATTAGGCCAGTAACCCAAATGATAGGAAATCTACTGCCGGATATTTCACCTTCGTTGGAGGAAACTTGGTCACATGGAGAAGCAAAAAACAGAAAGTAGTGGCCCTATCAAGCGCAGAGGCAGAGTTCAGAGGAGTAAAAAATGGGATAACTGAAATCCTGTGGCTTCGGAGATTGCTCACAGAAATTGGCTTTCCTCCAAAAAGGGAAAGTCGGCTCTTTTGTGACAACAAGGCTGCGATTAGTATATCTGAAAATCCCGTACAACACGATAGGATCAAACACGTGGAGGTCGATCGGCATTTCATCAAGGAGAAGCTTGATAGTGGGATCATTGAACTTCCCTTCATACGATCGGAAGAACAGTTGGCTGACATATTAACGAAGGCCGTCAACACAAAAATCTTCAGAGAAGTTCTGGACAAGTTAAGTATCGGAAATGCCGTTGCTTAACTTGAGGGGGAGTGTCAAGAATATCATAGCCAAAAATAGAGAAACACAATCAAGGGGAATTAGATCACCACATATTAGGAATATATTTTTTCCTTATTTACAGTGTATTCTTGTGTTATATATTGGGGTGTAATGTGTATGAAAGAAATATAAGAAAAAAAAAAAGGAATACCGATTCCCTCTTCACTCTCTATCATGTCATTCTTCCTCAACCTCGCTTCTCTCGATTACCATCTTTAAGATATAACATTATTTTTGACAAGATCTAATGTGCCTATTCTAGCTAACATAATGTATTTTGGTCCTATATATAATTGCCTATATATTTACTTGCACATACTTTCATCTATACACGCGTATGTAAAATGTATGATTGAGGATTCCTTGGAGCACTGCACTAAGTGTTTGTGCGTAATATATGATTCTAAAACTTTGACTACATACGTATAGTTTATTTATTATTTAAATTTGAGAGGAGTTAATTCTGTGTCTTTTTTTCTTTTCTCTTTTTTCGGCGGGGGGGGGGGAGTTGGGATTCCTGGGTCTATAATATTAATAAGGAGAAATTAGACTTCCCAACTAAATTTAGTTGAAACCCAGTCCCTCTTCGTAAGGAGTGATCAGCCCAACACCATGGCCCGAGACAGTGGGTGGACTATATTAATATAATTTATTTTGTCAACAATATATAGATGCCAGTCATACTCTTTATTGGGCCGGCCCAGATTTACGGAAGCTCCTTCTGGCCTAAGATTACTTCTAGAAGCCCTAGCATCCTCGCCATGCTATCGGGTCGGCCCAACATGAATGGAGTTTAATCATTAGAAATTTTTAAGTGAACTAACAGACTTCCCACAGAAAAGCCAGATTCTCATCCTATATTCTAGAATGAATGATTCTCATCCTATACAGTCATACAACCTTCTTCATACACAGACAAACCCGAACATTACCCATATTCAACTTTCTTCAAAAAGGTTATTGTTTTATCTTTTTCTGTTTTTCTTTTCGTCTTTTGTTTAAATACGAGATTTGGGAGTTTGCGTGCCCGCACACTTATTTGTGCTATGTTGGAAGTAGATTTATTTCCATAAGTTATTTTCTATGAATTGTTAAATAGTTGGTAATCTTCTTTGATTCATAATTCAGTATAGATTATAAGAAGATTAACATTAATTGTAGAGGAACTACGTCTCTTGTAAGTATAGATGAATTTCCTTTAAAAAAAAATCCTAATTAGAATTTATTTTGTTATTGAATTCATTATTGTAATATTGGGGGCCCAATATGATAGGATAACGGAAAATGGATGGGTAGAGCAAAGGGCCCAATAGAGTGGTTAGATTTACATTAAATATACACATGCTTTTGTCTTCTAAGTATAAGAAAGCCCACTTGTTAAGTCTACCATAACATTTAATACTATAGCATCTCGTTTTATTAATTAAATTAAATAATTTTATTTTTTGAATTAATAATACGAGATATTAATATTTAAATTATAATTTTTGTTTTAAAATAGATAACATCTAAATGGACTTTATGGAAGGTGACGTGGATGCTTAGTCTACATAAATACCACTTCAACGTTAATTATTTTAATATTTTAAATGAGGTAATCATTTATTATTAGTAAATATAATAATTGAAGGTAATAAAAATCTGCGGGTAATGATTGTATACAATCATTTATACACAAAGTATATTATTATTACTGTATCATACTAACAATTGTTTCAATATCAAGCAAAACACACACCTTTTCTAATAATTTATTTTCTGAAATTATAGAATACCAATAAAATAAGAAATTATGTTAACGAATAACAAATATTCAATTTTTATTAAATAAAACGTAATGGCTTAACATTAATTGTAAATTAATATTTGTTCAACGTTCAATTGTTGAGTTAGATTTGTCACAAAAATTATGAGAATAACAACATTAGACGAAAATATTTAATGTTTCTTAGTAAACAAAAGGTAGCTGAGAAATTAAAATAAATTTTCTTTATTAAAACGGGATATATATGTGCGTAAAAATTTATGTGCATTGGGTGCACAGTATAGCTCGTTCTACAATATTACTTATTTACTTGAAAAATATTATTACTAATTTATTACCTTAAAAAATATTTTCAAAAACAATTAAGATCTTTTAGTTAAGCAATACTATTACGGATCAATTGCGGTGCATCCAATTTACAAAAGAATCACTATTATTATTAAATTATTACCTTAAAAATTAATAATTTTTTAAACAAATAAAAAATATTTTTAATCAAATAAATAATATTATAAATGAATATTCCATGCATTTAATGCACATACATACATACATAAATTATTGATTCTTCGGATGAGCACCAACTCATATGAGTATTTATTCCTTTTTAATTAAATTCATATAATAAATCATAATAATTTTAAGAGAAGATGAAAAGGTGGTTACAATAAATGTCTATATAGTTTTTTATATGTATCTTTTAGATCAGAATATGTGCGCGTGTGTATGTGTTTACCAGTAGTTCGAACTGTAAATAAACATGCGGAAGCTTAAAATAAAGTTTGATTTTATTAAAAGACATATTTGTTCCCACAAATGTTATAGTAGAACTTACACGTATTTGGCTCTCCCTAAATACTTGTCTACCCATGTAACTAAATCTTCTAAAACACTTACTTGACAATCTAGTCCCCTAGATGGATTTGAATACAAACTCCCATTTGTACAAATTTGAAATCTCCCGAAATCAACGTGTGGTGAAATTCTAAAGTAATCCAGACTCTGCGAGGTTCGCTTTGGGTTCGCCCTTGAGTTCTTCCCAGTCTGTTGTATTCTTACAAATATAACAGCACACTCATCAGCCTCTCAATTTCTCTCTGCCCATATAATGGTAATTGAATATCTTGCAGAGTTACCAGCCTCTACAGCTTGAGGTTGTATTTATAGTCTCTCCATGTCCTCTAAGGAATCTACCGGTATCTTCTCATATCTTGGTTGTGATATGCATATCTTTGTATAGATGGTCTTGATATGCTCCTTGTATTTAGCCGTATATTTCCTTTTTTTTCTCTTTTCATTCAACCTTGACTTTCTTCCAAGAATATCTCCACAATATCTGCAACCAATAATAAATTAATTAAAATTTTTAAATAATATTGACAATAATTATCTTATATCAATAAATATAAATAGAAAAATACATAGACAAGTAGAAGGTTAATTTAGTTGCATGTTAACAGTTAGTTTAACTACCAAGATTACCATTTGACTAAAACTCAAGAATCCTCAAACACTAAGACACTTTCTTCCTTTTTAGAGAAGAGAAGCTCTCAAAGCTCGAAATTTACAAGCACTGTTTTACAAACACAAACTCTGTGTGTGTGTGTGTGTGTGTGTGAGAGAGAGAGAGAGAGAGATGGTTGTGGATTGAAAAGATGTTAAAGGCCAAATGGTTTAAAAAAGGCAAGATACTGTCGTCCAAGTTGGCATTTTCAAGATTCAGTAATTAAGCCTCTTCATATGTCTCCTTCCAAACCATTCAACGCTGCAAAATTACTTTCTTGTCCCCTTCCTACCGTACGCTCTTCACATTTGTACCCAGGTTCCACGTTGCCACCTTTATTTCAAATTTTCAAAAACCCCATCCCCTTTCTCTCTCCTCTTTCCAGCTTTTTCTCCCTGTTCGTTATTGTACATTGCATACAGTTTTACTGCTCCTCCAGTTTCCCCAGAAATCGCTGGCCACACACACACATGTATTCATAAAGTCCATTCAACGCCTTCAAATTCTGCAGCCATTTTTCTTCCTTTCTTTTTCTGCTTCAACCCAGTTCCTGCATTCATGTAACAGGTTAGACGAATAACAAGAACTGCGTAGCGCAATCAAGGTGAGATTTTTCTTCCTTTTTGTTGGTAATTTGAGTATTTTAGTGATTAGGGTTGATGATTCTTCTTCCTGGAATGTTTCCATTGAATGTTTGAAAGAGAGTGAAAGTCTACTTCTGCTTGATTTATCTCTGCAACTTCTGATTATTTCTGGAAATATATATCCTTTCCTTTTCTTTGTAGTTCATACCAGGATGATGCATCGTTTGAAGTTATAAAAGACAGCTGAGAAAATTAATTATATTGTGTGGGGCAATAAAGCCAATTTTCTGCTCTTCTTTTGATAATATCGATGTGTGCATGGCTGCACTAAGTGCCACTGTAAAGTTACTTTAACTCTTCTCAAGAAAACCAGTGCTGCTGCTTCAATGGCGCTTCATTATATTTCATTAAAGAATTAATGGAAAGTAAAAAAATGTGAGTGATCCTTTCTGTTGCTATTTGCCTGATTTTCTTATCGCATTTCTGCAGATTGCTGTTAGAAATTCATCTAACAAGAGAGATGCCAAGATCAAGGTAAGCGACAATTTACGGATAATTTGCAAAATGTATGCTCAATTTCAGGACACATTATATGTTTGTATTGTTACAGAGCGGTGGAAATCCCTCAACGGCCGTCACCCCGGGCTCCGGCGAGTCTCCGGACCTCCAGTTCCGACTCCGACCCGACCCATCTCCGTTCAAGAACAGAGAGGAGCCCGAAAATTGGCGGCGGCCGATCCCCTCGAGGCTCACAGTCCGACCCAGTGAGTCAGAAGAAACTCGGAACCCGTATTGCTGATCTGGAATCTCAACTGGGCCAAGCCCAGGAAGAGCTTAAATGCCTGAAGAATCAGTTGTCCTCAGCGGAGGCTGCTAAGAAAGCAGCCCAGGAACAGCTCGAGAAGAAATCGAGAAGACCCAAAAAGGTCCCTAATCCAGGGAAGCACTCCACCATTGTTGAACCTCAAGGATTGATGAACAAAAAAGAGAGCAGTGATCAGTGTGAAACGTCGGATGAAGTACAGAAGGAAACCGATGTTTTCGAAGTTCCTGTGGAGTCCAATGGCGATAGAGATGAGCTCAAGCCAAAACCATCGTTCGATGAAGTCGCTATAAAAAAAGACGAAATAAGCTCTTTGAAGAGCATATTGGAGGAGAAGGACAGGGAAATCGGAATCCTCCGCGACGAAAATGCCAAAATGAAGGCACAAGTGCATGAGAAGATGCTAAAAGTATCATCAGCCGAAGCCCAGATAGAGGAACTGAATTTGAATTTGCAAAAGGCGAATCAAGAACTGGAAAAGAGCAAATCCGGAGAAGCCCAGACGATGGAGAAGCTAGAAGCTTCAGAGAAGGCAAAGGAGGAGTTGGAAAGTGAGATGAAGAAGCTTCAAGTACAAACAGAGCAATGGAGAAAAGCAGCAGACGCAGCAGCTAGCGTATTAGCCGGAGAAGTGGAGATGAATGAAAGAAGGATATCGGAGAGGTGTGGATCAATGGAGAAGAGCTATGGGAGTGTGTTTGAGTCGGGTGGGGGCAGGTATGGTGGTTATGTGAGGTCCCCCAGCGGGGTTGAAGAAGGTGATGATGTGTTTGGAAGCGGGAAGAGGAAGAATTCAGGAATTAGAATGTTCGGAGATCTGTGGAAGAAGAAGGGCCATAAGTAGAGAAGGTTTAGGGAAATAGTTTTCTTACCATTTGTGTTTGTTTCGGGTTTTGCTGCAATATGATCGGTTCTTATGAATTTGGAGTGCCTGGTAATAGCATAGCAGTAGAGTACCATGAAGACGAGGGTTTATGTCATCATTAATTATATTATGTTTGTATCATTGACCTTTTTGCTGCAGTTGCTTTCACGATTGGCTTGGAAACCATGCATTGAAAAATAAAATAAAAAGTTTTCTACTTTTTTTAAATAACAAATTAGCGAACAAGTAATATGTAAATTGAATTAATATTACATACAGTACACCCGTATGCATATCAAATTCCTGCATGGAAAAATTGTCACAGATGTAATTTGCGTCGTTCTTGCATAAAATAATTTTGATTTCTATTTTCTATTATTTATATCATAAATATATTATTTTGTTAAAATTGTGTTCAATTTATCTACAGAATATTTTGTAAAGCTTCTTTATAAAGCTTCGAAAATAACTTTAAATTTTTGGCTGAAATCAAATTCACACCAATATTTCTATCCTCGATTACAACTTATATCATCAGGGCCTAACAAACCGACTCGACTCATTGATTTGTGCATAATGTAAGAGTAAATGTGAATGTCACACCTGACCCAGTATACACAGTAAAAATATATTAACAATTTCTTTATGGGACAGTACAGAAAAATCAGTATACAAAAATGCCAATAAATTGACAGAGAAGATGGGAAACCCACAATGTGCACCCTTCTTTGCTTTGCATTTAGTGTATATATGAAGTATATGACACAATCAAGATCAGCTGAAGGAAGCATTACCGGGTTTTCAAGTAATTTAATGAAACATACTAGTTCTGAAGTAGTATCACTCATCTTCGTCGCTTCCATACAGCTGGGATAAAGATTGCAACCCACCGCTGGTTACAGCCGTTGATTTTGCATCTGGCTTTTCTTTCTCTTCCTTAACAGCTAAACATTGCGCATCTTGCTTTCCATTCTCCACCTTTGGTTTGTTCCCATTAGAATCTGATGCTGGTTTCCTGATGATAGAAACTTTGACAGATGGAGTCTTGAAAATAAATTTTCCATTGTCACGACCACCGGTGTTCCCTATCAACAATATGAGAGAAAGTGAAGTTATTAATGCATTAAAACAATAATAATAAATAAATAACTGTAATTAGTGTGCAGTGTGTACGTACAAATATATAAATTGACGATTGCAAACCTTGATTGTTCGAGCTGTCAATGACACTGTCTATGGTCAAAATATCTGTCGGTTTAGAAGGTAGCTCTTCGGGCAACTTAGTCCTCTGCAAAAGAATAACACGCCTAATAAAAATCATAATCAAGGAGATCTCAGTATGCATACTATCAGTAGTAGTTCCAATGAGATCGAAAGATGAACGTTTATAGAGGAATATAATTACACTTCCAAGGTTAATTTAAACAGCGATTATAATTCTGAAGTCTACAAGCCAAATTGTGCTGCAAGGTGTAATCGCTTCCTCTTTACCCTACACAATATGATCACATGCCCTTCAAGAAACCAGTGCATCAAAAGCCATAACCAGCAGCATACAAGACCAACAAAAAAAAAAAAAATACAAGTGCAACATTTGATGTTTTCCCCCAAAACCAAGTACCAGTGGAAGATTGAAACTTAATATTTCAGAATTGGGTGCTAATATCCAGGCTGGAAAAACACACTCAAGTGACATCCTTCATACATATCCGCTCACTTGGTGATTTATTTGGGAATACAGAAAAACTATCCAGAAAATGGAAAGCCAAATTTTCAGTTACTCATTTTATCAAAAAATCTGGATAAGACAACAAAGTGTGTTTTCTAATTTCCGAATTTGAATGATTTCCATAACAATAATTTTCTAAAGATCCTCACAGAAAAGGAGACTCCAATAGATGATGGCTGAAGAAACAATTTACCTTTGATGGACGAGATGATGTGGCATCATTGTCATGCGGGGAAAACTCCCAATCCTCATACTCGTCATCATCTATATCTTCATCATCAATCCTTCGCACAACAGAAGCCTCTCTTTGCCCCTGAGTTAATTAGAGCACATCGAAAATATTTTAATGAGCACTAATACAGAGAGAGAGAGAGAGAGAGAGAGAGATCTAATTCTCACGTTAAATACGGATCTTATAAGAGCTTCATCTTCTTCTTCCAACTTCCTCTCCTAACAAATGAATATACAGTTCAGTAGTAGAGAACATCTATAACTGAGTGTCCAGGAGAGCAAAAATAGCAGAAAACCAAAATATTTAAAGTTTTTACCACCACAAAAACTTGAAAAAAACAAATTCTACCTTATCCTATGATAGATTAGAGAAATAATCAACGAATATATTTTAATCCATTTGCTTTCTTTCGTATTCTCAGAAGAACCTATGTTAAATTTAAAAAGGTCAAACCCATGCCTGTTCAAGATAAAGTAACCATGACGAGACTAGTAATGCTCACTTCCTAATATCACTCATTAACCTGGGATAAAGGTCAAACCCATGCCAGTTCAAGATAAAGTAAACCATGATGAGACTAGTAATGTTCACTTCCTAATATAACTCATTAACCCGGGAAACATAATTTCACAATTATCCATTCCTGCACTTAAAGCCATTTTGACAACTAAAATGGCATCTTTGACCACTGGTGAAAAGTATAAGTACGAGCCAGCATTCTAATATTACCTTGTGCTCATTTGAGCGTTGCAGAGCTTCCAGCATCGCATCTACACTCACAGTTGCATGTCTTGACTGGCATTACAAGGGAAGAAAAAAGATTTGTTAGCACCAGCAGATTCATGTATTTACCAATACTGGTAACTGACTTTGAAAACAAGAGAGAGAGAGAGAGAGAGAGAGAGAGAGAGAGAGATGAGTTCCATTATCTGATGACAAACAAAGTACATATAATCACCTTCATTGATTTCATTTCATCCAAAGCAGCAAGGATATCCATTTCTCTCTTTGAATCTAAAGTTCTATTCTCCAATGATTTCATGGCATCTCCCATCTCTTCAGCAGCCCTTTTCTTTTTCTCTTCCTCCGTTTCCTGATGATAAAGAAACAAAATCATAACATTACAACCAAAGGTTTATAGACATAGATTAGTACTTAAAACCAAAAAATGTTGGAGAAACTAATGCAACAATATCTCCAGCTCATGAGTTGCATATCATGCATAAAAATATTCTCTTTAGAAGAAGGAACTCAAAGCAATAAATCGAGAGTAAACCTCATCCTCTGCACGCCAAGGTTCAAAATTCCTTGATGCACCAGACTCCACAATATAATCAGAGTTCTGAGGATCAGTCTTGAAAGTTATTTCAGCTGAGCATTTAGTGCACTTGAAATAGAACCTGAAAATTTGGATCCCTAGGTAGGTCTGCATATGAAAGAAAACATCCCAACGTTAGAATAAATGTAACCACAGCTGCATATCACAATCAAAACAAAAATCAACAAAATATGAGCTGGGGCACATATAAACAGGATAAAAGTAAAATTCGGAAATCATGCAAGATGTGCCAAAGTATACCTAACTGTACATAATTTAATAAATGAACAGATATATTATGTATCACAATCTCGCAAAAAGTACAACAGTCCTTGCACAGCTTTCGATATAATAAGCATTGGCACAATGGGAAACTAAAGTTGAAAAAAATCCACCATTAGTAAATAAAATCCAACATATTTTTCCCCTAGAGACCTCAAAGGCCCTTAAAGCTCAAATAAGTGGACAACTCAATCTTACGTGCATGTCCATCTATCAAAACAACCAAACAAATTTTAAACACCAAAAAGTCTAAAATTAAAGAAATAAGGAATTTCATAAATTCATAGCCAAAACACTACGAAGGTCCACAAGAAATGCTTTGAAATTCCAAGCTTCCCTATTCCTCAAAAATCCAAACTAAGCTTCAATTCTAACACTAAACAAAGTCCAAATTTGACAAACAAAGCTGAACATTATCCAAAGGAACCCATTAAGGCAAATGTACGAAACACAAAAATATTAAGAAACCCTAGATTCCAAAAATGTCCCCCAAACATCAACATACATATTCCAAAACAGTATCATTTACCAACAAAAAGTAATCCAAAAAAGAGCGCATACATAGCTCACAATGAGAATCAAAACGCACCTCCCCAACAACATCTTCTTTACGGGAATTGAATTTGGTTCCCTTGTAAATGTAATTTCCGCACGTACCACATCGGATACTCATGGGAAGCATCATGCGCACTTTCATCTGCTGGTTTTTGGGCTGCCTCCGCCGCGGAATCTTCGCCGGATCGAAATCCGGCGGGTAGTACTTGTTCAGAACTTTCCTTTCTCCCATGTTTTCTCCTCCTCTTTTCTACTCCGTTAAACACAAATGAAATCTGGAAATATTGTATTTCGACGAATATAAGAAAACAGATCAACGGAAGAAGAAGAATGGAGAGTCACTGCATGTTCAAGGGTTTATACTCCTTCTTTTCCTTTCCGCAAATAGTTTATTCTAAATTCTAAAATTAATTTAATTTGTACCACCTAACACTAAAGCACAGAACTTCGAACATGCCAATCAAAATTGACCATCTAAACCCTAAAAGCACAACAGAAGAAATTTCTTCTCTAAAACGAGAGAGAGATAGAGAGATGCAAACATCCAGATAAATTCGATAGTTACCCGAAAGAGGGCAGATTATTGCAACAGATCTAAAATTATCTTACGAATTTTACAATGAACGCATTGAATTAAACCAGTGAAAATTGAAGTTTCGAATCTAACCTTCTGGAGTAGATGACGTCAGCAAAAGGGATGCGGACGGGAGGAGAAGTCTGTAACAGAGATAATTATAACGAGGGAGGAGAAATTATAGGACTTCACAAGGACTCAAATGAGAATATGGGAAATTAACGAACGAGCCAGAAGTGTACGGAAACATAACATATGTGCCCAGCAGCGTCAAAAACACACAATGTTTCAAAAAAATTATATTAAAAATCAATTAAACTATAATTTCAACAGTTAATTTCCAATTATAATTAAGAGAAAAGGAATAAATTAATTCCTATTATTTTTAATATCTATTTAATTAATTTAATAGTTAAGAGGGTTCTATTTGTCATATATTATATTTTAAAAATTTATTTAACATATTTTAAAAGTACAGGAGTTTATTTGATTTATTTTAAAAATTAAAGGTTTTATTTATGCAAAAAATTAATTTAAGGTTCAATTTGAATCTGAAATACTAATTGAAGAGCTAGTTTGTACTTTTTCTCTATAATTAAACTAAAAATTAGTGTCCGAAGGATGAATTATATAACTAGGTATGGTAGTTTCCTATCAATAATATATTTTGATTCATAAATATAAAAATATCACTCTCAATTATTATTATTGTCATCACTACTTTTTACCAAATATTCAATTTGGTCATTATTTCACCCCACTTAAAAATCATGACTTACTATTAATTTTGATTTTTTTTTGTTATTAAACCCAACATTTGATCAATTTAACATTAGTGAAAACTACTCACTCCACCAAATTAAAATATGAAAAAAATGTATGTGCCTAAAATTTAAAAATTAATTTTTCACCAATATTTATAATTTATGAATGGATGTATATTCTTTTCTCTCCTTTCTTGTCTTTCTTTTTTTTCTCAACTTTCGTGTGAAAGGCTTTTAGGATGACTTCCACGATTATTGAAAAGCAAAAAGTTTTTCACAATTATGTTAATCGTGAAAGACTTTCACAATGGTATTAATTGTGGAAGGCTTTCACCATTAACAATAATCGTAAAAGACAGAAATGTTTTAAGATTATGTTAATCGTGAAAGGCAAAAGGCTTTCACAATTATGTTAATTTTGAAAGACTTTCACGATGGCTTTCACGATTATCGTTAATCGTAAAAGTTATTTTCATGATAATTGATAATCGTAATCGTGAAAGCCTTTCATGCTTACCAATTATAAATTCACAATTGAGTTTTTCTCTCCTCTCTCCACTTCTCATTGTAAATTCACGATTGAGCTTTCACGATTGACATGAAAGAAGAAATGTGTGCCTCACTTAATTAAGAACAAAATTGATATCTTGAGCTTTAAGCATTATTATTATTATTATTATTATTATTATTATTAATATTTTTAAAGAAAATCAAAACAGCAGAGTTCATTCATGAAATAAACAACGTTGGAAGTCATTATGAAATGAAAATGACTTGCGCAAAATGTAGTTAATGTTGCAAAATTTTGCAAGCCATCGTGTATTTAACTATCAAATCTTTTAGTAGGATCGCCTGATCAAATATTGTTGTTGGTAAGAAGTTCGATCACCAGATCAACAAAAAATAATCCCAAAAACTTACATGTATCAATTACATCATGCAATTCAATGTGAAATATTATTTCTTAAACTAAAAAAAAATTATTTGTTTACCTGAAACTTATTATTATTGATTTGTTACCTCAAAAAAAGTAGTAATACTTTTGACAAAAACAAATAATATTTTTTAGGTAAATAAATAATATTGTGGATCATGTGCACGGGACAGTCAATACACAAGAAACCCACTCAAAAATAATAATATATAGAAATAAATAAAACTTATCTTTATAATTCAAATTCAAAATTGAATGTGACAAACTAACTACATCATTTGATGTAACTAAATTTCCTGTGTTGTAAGAGCAATAATGTAATCCTCGTCATTTCGTTACCTTGTAGCTCTGCATTACACCCAAATATAAAATGAGTCAGAAAACATAATATATACTAGCAAATGCATTTAGACTAATTACTTTCTCCATAATTCAAATATTTAATCAAATATGAAGACACCCTAATCTAAAATTAAGGTAGGAAACAAATAGCATTATGTAACAAAAACTCCAAAAATACTTGTATAATAAATGGAATCGTGATTTATCTTTCTTTAGTCACGATTTGAAACGATCGATTTTGAGGCTCCAGCTCGGAACAGCAGCTTTGTCAAACTCGAGCCGATTACTTGTATAACTAATCTAATGGTGTTGTGACTTGTAATTCTATTCAAAGACTTCATAATTTGTGTATATAAATATATGCAAATTACAACATTTTATCCTCTATGTTTGATAAGGCTCACAAGACTGTCGAGTTGGGCATTTTTGAGCTCGGGCTCGAGCTCCAACTCCACTCAATGAATTCAGAGTTTGAACTCGTTAGGACCTTCCAACTTGAAATTTCTTTAACAAGTTAAAACTGTGAAAAATGACTCATGAATCAGTCGACACATACCTTTACCCTTTTCAATAGGTCCTTAGCCTTGGGATCAGTAGCGAAATGATCACGCACCGGCTGCATAACAGATGAAAAAGCAAAGTAAATAGCAGCACAATTAAAGAACATATCGATATAAATGGCTTAGCCACAGGTTGGGCATGGCTGCCAAGTATGAAGCCAAGCAAAAGCATCAATTATGACACTTCTTTTGCAAGTAGATCAAGTTTGAGGATTCTGACATGTCACAAACACAATGATCCTATACAAACTTCTTGGTGCTAAAGCAAAAGCTCAATGAAATGAATCAAGCAAACTATTAGAGGATCCTTTAAATGCTGCAAATTTACAGAAAAATCTGCTAGAGTTGTTTGAAAGAGAGCAGACGAGGGTTCTTGCAAGTGTTCAGATGAAATGTATCAACAGCAAGGGCATATGACCATTAGCAAGATAAAAAACGTTAGAAGAATATAATTTGTCTAAAAAGTATCCTGCAATAGTGTAAGTTATTGAAGTGACACAAAGGGATAATTTAACCTGTCTAACAGAGAATTGACGTAAAGGTAAATTTTAGCAAGACAAAATAACCAGATCATCAGATAAGATCAACCTCTAGTATCCGATTTAGAGCTTTTGCAACAGCAGGTTTCAGATCTCCAGGATGCAGTTCCCCACTTTCATAATCTTCAGCTAAGTCTTTGAAACTCTTAAAGGTCCTGAAGGCAAAGAAAGAAACAATTTGTGCGACTCATATAGAAAATGTTATAAGAATTAAAAGCGAGCAATAGAAGATCAGAACAGATCAGATTCAGAATTGAAAATCAGGCAAGTAGATATCGGGGCCTCAGAAACAAGTAAAAGACATGAAGTAAGGGATAAAAGGGAAACAAGACGCACTTGTCACCTCCGTTGTCTGGTTTCCGCTCAACCGTGAACTCATTGAACCATGGGAGAATAATATACTTGGCATACTCCAAACATGGATTCTTTTCCACAATCTTTGGAGGGCAGAAAGCTTTCTTTATCTTCAAGTTCACTTCTGCCTGTGTGATATATTTTGATAAATAATTATCATCATATTAACAGTAGTAAGAAAGATGAGGAATTGAAGAACCATCACACACACACAAATGATCATAGTGAACTGCTAATGAATACTTCGCTCATCTATTATTAGCTCTGGGTCATTGCCATTGTGTGAACCAAACAGTACCTCATCATCCTCCATATAGATAGAAGATGATGCATCAGTTTTTGACATCTTCTCTTGTCCTTCCTGCAGACCAGGAAGCATATCTGAAAGTGGAATCACAGGAAATCAGAGACCAAGTCACCTCGAGAAAATATTATACTCCCTCCATCCCAAAAGCAGATTTTTTTTCCGAGGTACAACTTTATATTTTGTCAACTAAATGAATATACAATCCATTATAAGCCATCAATTCAATTTATTCATTCAATCCATTATAAGACATTATAGAAATTTCAATTGATAACTCACTTTGACATTTGAAACAAGACTATTTTTTGGGACAAAAAAGATTTAATAAGATAACTTTTTTGGGACAGAGGGGGTACAGCGTAACAACTACCAAGTCAAGAACAGAGCAAACACACTTACGATGGGACAATATTATAGGCTTATTTTTTCTCTTTATATCATCACAGTACTCCCTTGCGAGCACGTTCACTTTGCGTTGATCCATGCCCAACTGGCAGATGTCAGCCTGCTCAGATAAAGTACCAATGTCAACTATTGCCAAAAAAAGCATTGGATAAAGTATCAACAATCAGCGGTTAATAGTAAACACATAGAGCATGAAGACCATCCGAATCGCCAGCAGGGTTCAGATAATCATAAACTGAATGATGTGTGTTGACTGTCATGTCAAGTGCATATCTATACAATGGATTCTAATAATTATGCACAAATTCCAAAACAGTGACATTGGAAATGGCACAAAACATAAGCAACGCAGGCACATCATATTAAGTTGGACTAATTATGATTATTTTAGTTCTCTATAATTAAGGGGAATAAAGTTCTAGTTAATGGTGCTTAAAGTTGATGAGTGGAAAAATTAATTATTGATGTCAGAACACATCACTTGTATTTACAAGTAATAAAAGTATCTCCCATATCATTCAGTATTCAGTCAGAAGCCACCTTAAGAAAAAATATATCAGCACATTGCATGCAAGGGTAGAAAATTTGGGCTGCCGACAATTCGTCTTGCTCAGAGCGACCCATAATTTGACAACACCTAAGCCAGATCAAATACAGGAAAAGAGATGCCATTAACCAATTGTGCATACTTAAGTTCAAATATTGAAAATGTGAAATGTACCTCACAATCCTCGGAAGCTTGTTCCTCCTGGCTATATCCATTACAAGAGGCCAGTACTCATGAGCCCGGGCATTGATCTCTTTCGAAGACCATAAAAATTCTACCTGGTCTCCTTCAATATTCATTCCTACAGCCTTCCAAATCTCAATCAAGTATTCTCCTACAACTTGAATTTTCTTCAAGTCACCTCCCATTTTATTATTTAGCTGCGCAAACCAATCCGCAATCCAGATCTTCACTTTGCAACCAGCAGAAGTCAGCTTGTTCACATTAATTGCCTTCATAACCCCCTACCCATAGATACAAAGTACACCCCGTCAGAAAATATCACAAAGAAGCATCTAAAACCAATCCCTTTCAACACCCACCAATGTTTGCCTTTAATTCACCAGCGTTATATAATCAAAGAAATGAAGAGGGGAGCATAGAATATTTATCTTAGGATGAATTGAAATAAAAGTTCATTACATCAGATGTACTAAATATGTGCCAATGCCGGTGGCAAAACTTGTACAAAATAGATATTCAGGAAGTGACACAGATGAATCAGGTGAATACAAATGCAAATAGTTAGTACTTACATAATCGGATATAGGCCAATCCATAAAAAAAAATGTGGTTTTATAAAGTCATGCCGTAGGGCACAGTAAAAGAAAATTCAAATAATATAAGTTATAAGGTTCCATTTCATTTCAGTTTCTAATCCCTGCATCACAGAATAAGAAGAAAACTTGATTTTAACAAATCGCCTATTGGTCAACAGCAACCCCCCCCCCCCCCAATTCCCATTGTATATATAAATTTGTAGTTCTATACATACAGAACTCACGTTCCTTCTACAAATCCATGTCACATAAATTAACTTAATCAAAAGAATGATCCTAGGTCGACCATGAAAAAGAGAAAGCAGCTTGCTCACATTTCATGTCATATAGTTCGTAAAACACCAATAGATATCATCTCATCAGTTAACAGTCAAATGAAGTAAGAGAAGTAAGAGAAGTAAGAGACCTGAGCAATGTGCATTCTACCGGAGGGTTCAAACCCATCATAACAGATCGGCTGAGGCTTGTTAGCCAATAGCCTCTCAAGTTCGTCCTCTTGTATGCACTCTTCGCCTATGCTTCTTATCATAGCAAACCTCTCCTTCAAGCTCATCCTAAAAATAGTTATATCAAACAATTCAACATTCGTAGCTCAACCACGTAATCTGACAAACAAAATGGCATACGCGTTTTGAAAAATAAATCGTTTCAACTACTACAAAGAACAATTCCATGTAAAAACAAGAACTAATTGATGTCTGGAGAGAGAGAGTGAAGAGGGGGAGCAGAGAGGGAGATTTACTGAGAGTTATCAGAAATGGAGAGAGACTGCAGGGATTCAGAGGCTTCATTATTGCTGCTGTTGCTCACGCCCTCCATCGATTACAAGCTGAATTAGGGTTTCACGCTTCTTAACATTGCATTCATGAACTGAGGAAGATGGAGGAATTTGGGCTTGTTTAGGGCAGATATTGCCAGAGCTAGAGATGGTGCATTGGTGTTGCAAGACGCAAATAATATCAAAAGACAAATTTGCCCATTGCACTTAGATAAAAATAAGTATTTAAAATAAGGACAAGTTTATTGAAGCTAAAAAATTAATAAAGGCAAGTATGTGTATATATATAAGTTACCTTAAATATAGGGAGCATCAATTTTTTTATTTAAATTAATTTCTAAATTAGAAAAAATACTAATTTTTTAAAATAAGAAAGTCAACACAAAAAATAATAAATATTTCTATTGCATTCATCAATAGTATTTCTATTACATTTATCAAATCATATAAATATTTTCATAAATAATAAATTATGAAGATTACATTACAAAAATTTCGCGTAACTTCTATTTTTATATTAAAATATTTTATTTTCTTTAAATCATAATCTTTATATATTTTTTTGACACAATTGTATTTCTTATTTTTCATTGATTATAATATGTGTGTGTGTATATATATATATCAGTACCTCTATAAATAAAATTTATATCATTTTTCCGTCGTAACTTTCTTACTAAATTTGGTTGTTCTTTATATGTGGAATAAATAATATAATTTATGGTATTTATTTTTCTATATATCTATATTAATATCTATCTGTATATAAGATATAATAATACAACTTAATTAATGGAGCCACAATTTTCAATGTTGAAATTACACTTATTATTTTCAAGATATACTAAAATTATGTTGCATTATTGTTATATGTCAAAGTATATTTATTTGATTATCTTTGTTATTATTATTTTTATTTTTCACTAAAAAATTTAAAAGCTTATAAATTTTTTGTTTCAACTCTATTTTTTATATAAAAAATATACGTAATTAATTATATTTAACAATCTTTACGTAGACATCCATATTGCATATATGCATATATATACATAAAAAATTAATTATTAAATATAAAATATTTTTTCTTAAGTCAATTGTTATATATTTTTATATTTAACTAAAATAACTAAGTACATATTGAACAAATCATTATCTAAATATTTTAGCAAGAAATCAATTTCATAAGATTATGTGCATCTTTTGATATTTGTCTATTTAAAGACATAAAAAAATACAAAAAATAATACCCTATAATGGTGATTTTTTGTTAAAAAAATTAAGATTTGCGTGTTTATGAAATTAAAGAATATGATTAAAATTTTAATTATTTGACAATATTGGCTCTTTTTAATATATAATGTTGATTTATATTTATTTATTTCGTTGAAACAATTTTTTCTTTTACAGATATTGCACTAAGTAAGATTCGAACCTTCGACCTCATTTTTATATTCACAAATACACATCATTCCCCACCATAAAATATATCCTAGAATTTAACAAATAGTCATGTATTTGTTTTTTTTTTTAAATAAGTAGTAATACCTTTTGAATTAGAAAGTAATACATTTTTCAATAAAAAGTAATATTGTTAATATTCGAAAAAAGCGAGAATTCTAGACATCTTCAAATTAACAAATACACATAATTTTCCCCATTATAAAATATTTTCTAGAATTTAACAAGCAATCGTGTATTTGTTTATTTTAAGTTATACTTTTTGAATAAGAATGTAATACATTTTGAATAAAAAAGTAATACATTTTCAATAAGAAAGTTATACTGTTAATATTCAATAAAAGAGAGAATCCTAGACATTTTCAGATTAACAAATACTCATCATTTCCCCACTATAAAATATATCGTATCATTTAAAAGCAGTCATTTATTTGTTTCTTTTAAAAAATAGGTAGCAATACCTTTTGAATAAAAAAGTTATACCTTTTAAATAAGAAAGTAATACATTTTCAATAAAAAAGTAATATTGTTGATATTCGACAAAAGCAATAATTATAGACATCTTTAGATTAACAAATAGACATCATTCCCTTTACTATATAATATTTTAAAAAATTTAAAAAGCAGTCATATGTTTGTTTGTTTTAAAAATTAGTAGTAATACCTATTGAATAAGAAAGTAATACCGTTTGAATAAAAAGCTTATACATTTTCAATAAAAAAATAATACTGTTAATATTCGAAAAAATTGAGAATCCTAGACATCTTGAGATTAACAAATATACATCATTCTCCCCACTATAAAATATTTACTAGAATTTAACCAGCAGTCATGTGTTTGTTTCTTTGAAGAAATAAGTGGTAACATTGAACAATTTTTTTTGGTTCAATTTCTAAACACATATATAAATATGTGATTTTCAAACAAAGAAAAAAAATAAATTAATTAGAATTTTATTCATATTTTAAAATATTTTATCTATTAATATAATAAATATTCTAATAGATTTTTTAAAGAGACATATCAAAAATTAATTTGAAAATTAATTTCACAAATTAATCAATTAAGATGTAATAATATTTTACTTTGATTTCTACCCAATTTGTATATTATAATATAATATAATTTCTAAATTTAATTAAAAAATTATTTGTTCAAGCTAGAAAAGATATGGGTGAAGAGGCATGATCTTTAGGAATGGATTCATAGTCTATCTCCAAATCATATAATTAATTTTTAAGCCTATACATTTAATATAGTAGATGATAATATAGTTTCAATTTTTATCACAAATATTTCTCTAAGCTTAAATTGCAAATTTCGAGTCTAGGTTGAATTCCTGGAAGTACAAGATTTGATCCTTGCCTACATAAGAGTTTGAAATAATTTTGGATCTTTTAAATTTAAGTACTATAAATCTTAATCTTATTTTTAAAGCCAACTCAAATTAAAGATATAAAATGATATAGTTACTAAAGTTTCAAACCAAAACTATTAAATAAGTAGTAAAATTGAACAATTTTTTTTTGTTCAAACACATATATAAATATGTGATTTTTCAAACAAAGATATACTAAAATAATTAATTAGGGTCTTATTCATATTTTAAAATAATTTATCTATTAATATAATAAATATTCTAATACATTTTTTTTTGTGAAGAAATATCATGTATTATTAACTGTCAAAGTTGCAAATTAAAAATAAAAAAATTAATTATTGGTAGGCACTTGTGTGAAAATAATTTTATGCTAAATAATGTATTTTGGATTTTTTTTGTCTCTTTTTACGTAGCTTATTTATAGTTATCCATGTATATCATAGTTAAACAAATGACATGTTCTAGGCTGGCATGATGGTTAACAACTTGCTTTTAAACTTTGAGGACTAACACTTAGTTAAAGTATTTTATCATTGTATTTGTATCTACAGGACTTGACCGCATCTTCCTTGAATCGAAGAATCGGTCGTCTCGGGCCCATAATTTCAAAGTTCTAAATCTATTACATCCAACCATAAAAAAATAAATTTTTTGCATCACACTATCGATTTTTAGATTTGAAATCAAGATTGATTATGGACCAAAACAACCGATTCAATAGTTTGTAAAATATATAATTCTTAATCAAACTATTTGAAAATACCAAATCTTGGTCAATAATCCAATTATAAGATGATTTTAACTTCTTGATCAAATCTATCTAAAAAATAAGTGATTTTACGCACTAACATATGTATCCACCCACGCTGCGTTTAACATATGTACCCACTCACGCTGCGTTTACTTTGAAGAAGTTGTATTAGGTTGAATAGGATAATGTTGTGATATATATGATTCGGTACCTGATTATTTATTTTATCCCACATTTAATTCGTGTGATGTCAAAGATGTATTATCCATATCATATGTTTACTTCATGGGATTGTATATAATTGTTGCTGTAAATTACTTAAATACCCCTCTGTATTACACAAACTTTTCGGTAAGAACTTCCCACAGCAGATTCAATTTTTCTGTGGAAACGCGTCTCCTCCTCCCTTGTGGCGGTCGTCGTCCTGGTGTGGAGCCGTGAAATGCAACGATCAAGTTCTGCGTGGAATCGCGGCATTCCAGAATTTGCAGGTCTTAAGGCTGAGTGGAACTGTAGAAGTGGTCTACGGTTCATTGGTTTCGGATTTTGGATTGACTATTTTAGCCCAGGGATGTAAGAGATTGATGAAGCTTGAATTGAGTGGATGTAAAGGGAGTTATGAGGGGATCAGAGCCATTGGGCAGTGCTGTCAAATGCTGGAAGAGTTGACCATTTCTGATCATGAAATGGAGGATGGTTGGGTATTGACTCTTCCATACTGTGAGAATTTGAAAACTTTAAGGTTTACTTCGTGTAGGCGAATGATAGTGGTAGTTCTGAACTGGATAATGATGATGATGCTGATGATTTGGGATGTTGTCCTGCTGTTGAGAGTTTGTATATGGAGAAGTGTTAGTTGAGGGATAAGAAGAGTTCAAGAGCATTGTTTTTAGTCTGTCAGAATGTAAGGCACATAGTTCTGCAGAACTGCTGGGGTCTCACTGATGATGTCTTCAGCACTGCAAGTGTTCTCAGGTACTGCTTTACCTAATTCTTTGAATTGCTATACAATTTGCTATGTTTTGGTTTTCTTTGCTTATGTATCTTTCTATCTGAACAACTAACTGAATTAAAGTTTGTAAAATATGAATTGAATCAAATTCAAGAAGGTGGAATTGCAGGTGGAAATGGATCCTCAACATTTCCATTCCTTGAGTTTCGGATAGATTTGATACGTGATTGTAAAAAAAGTGTAGTACTTCTCAACTTCTTCTTCTGCAGGAGGGTAATGTCTCTATCTTTAGAAGGATGCTCGTTGCTGACAACACCCGGTCTGGAGTCTGTAATTATATCTTGGAAGGGGCTCAAGAGCCTCGCGGTGAAGTCTTGCAACAATATAAAAGATGGAGAAGCGAATCCTACACTTTCAACTGTAATGTGAGTGCAATGGAAGGTTAAAGTAGTAAAATCATACAGTGGATTTTCAGGAATTAATTATCAGCCCAACCTAGGCCGGATCCATAATTCCACAATTTTAAATTGATCTCTATGCTAATTTCAGGACCCGAAATTTAAATAACTTTTTTAACCCATGAAATAAACAGCGGATAAGATTTATATTCTAATCCCAGAATATCCCTTCATGTAAACGGAGACCAATGTATAACAAATGAGTTTGTTGACTCTTAACATTAAACATGCTTAATTAAGAAAATCATAATCATATTATACAAACCAGTTTAAAAGACATAGACTTGATGGTGACGTGGAAACTTAGGGAACCACACCAATCACTTCTTCTTCCAGGCAAAAGTTTGAGAATGATATGTAGATTATTAACGTGGATAATCTTGGAGGTAAAACACGTGCGGTGATTTCTTGCAGCGTTGTCTTATGATGTTGATGTTTTTAAGAATGAAAGTAACTGCGGTTCTGGAGGAAGGTTCAGAACAGTGGTTTGCAAGTCATAATTATTAATTGGACCCTGATATTTGAGCTACTGTTAAGAATATTTGACTTTTAGTATTATATAATATTATTACCCAATAAATTAATATTAATTAATAAATCTTCGTTAGTCATTTTTCATAAAAATATAATTTTTCAGTAAATTTAATAAAATTTTAATTTTTTTTAAATTATAAATTGTATTTCAATTATTTATTAGTTATTATTTATTGACCTAGGTGGAGCCAACAGTCTTCATCGATAATGATCCCACACCTTTTCATATTTAATCAAAGCATTTCATTATTTCATATTTAAGGCCTATTTTGTTATGAAGTGTGCACGTGTATTAAACCTGAAATTGGATCATAATTTGGGGGCCCTAATGTGTTATTTTCTCACTTGTAGGTGAGAAGCACTCGGAACTTGCAATTCGGACTGTCCGATCCACAAGTTTATAGCCTAATGTATCGATTCAAACTAGTCCAAAAAATTTATAAACCATTAAATATTAAGTTCAACCCATTTCAACAGTCAATGTATTATAATTTCTCAAGTTGGCTAAATGGGCTCAATCATATTTTGGATTGGGCCAAATGAGTTTGAGAGCGTGAATGAGCATGTACGGTCGTATCTTTCAAACCGGAGTCAATGTAATTAAAATAACTCTTAAAACATAAACCAATTAAAATAAAACAACTGAATCACACGATGTATGAGATAAACAAACAAATAAAAATTCTTGTGAACAATCTTTCTTTATATTTGACCACAATAATTTACCTAACAGATATATAAAATTACAACGAAAGTACAATCAATCATTTACAATTAGGTTTTCTTTTACTAAACCAAATAAAAATATCACTCATTTACTTATTATTATTTTAAAACAACCAAATGCAACCTAACTTTAAAAAAAAAAAAAATCCCAAAAATGCATTCAACTATACCAACAAAAAAAAAAAAAAAAAAAAAAAGGGTTCCAAGGTGACACACTAAAGGAACATTATGAGGCTGCAATTTTCTCAAAAAGGCCCAGCCTATCATCAGCCAGCCTTGAATTGTAAACAGATTTTTTGTACTCAAACCATGTAAACTCCTTATACAAGCTGTCTTCTCCTTCCATTAATGAAGGCAATGGAGCTATCTTCTCACTCAATGGTGGTCCTCCAAAATAAATCATTGAGAGCCTTGATTTCGGGCTGTTCGCCAACACTCTATGCCGTATGCTCTTGAACCTTCCATTAGTCATCACCTGTTTCAAAACAAATATTATTCTTTCTAGGGTCGCAATAGGAATTTATGAGAGCTGCCCAATGTTGCGGGAGATATTATTTTTCTTGTCAATTGGTTGATAGTGAGTTGAAACTTGCTTTTGTCTACAAAGATTCATAGATTCATTTTTTTAATTTTATTTTATTAACATTCTAATTAATTTTATAATTGAAAGGAAAAACGCGTGCATGAAAGGGAGTCAAGAGGAGAGGCAATGTGGGCCCATTGTCCCCACCCAACCAAAAATAATTCCTAGTCAAATCTAGTGAACTTTCACATTATGGCAACAAGGCATAGAAAATTCTATTATGGCAAATCCACTACAAGTTCTATAGAATATCTTGTGTTAAAAAAATAAATATATAAAACATGGGCGGATCAAGTGAATTTGTGGGCTAAGATGGGATATGACCCTACAAACTCAATACATATAATTTATGATGATTGTGTAAAAAATAGAATACTATTACATATAACAGAAAATTTCGTGTGGTCTAATAGGCAAATGTTTCTTCTATCTTAAAATTAATCTACCCCACCAATAACTATATACTATTGTTGCTATGGCTATATACATATGTACACTCCCTTTTCTTTCTAATTCACATAAATTTTGTGAATTTTACAATCGAGTTTATTTTTGTTTTACAAATTGTTACTCTGTTCAAGTTTACAATTCATCATAACACTAAAATATCATTGTTCTGTAAAAATTATTTATTCCACATTATCACCTTCATATTATACAAACATTGATTCCTTGAATAATGAACTACAAGCTACACATCTTTCAAAATGAAAATAATCCAAATTGCTATGTATGCATGGTGTTCATTGTTGTATAACATGCAACGAAGTTCAGAATTTAACTATAATTAGACATTAAATTTAAAATAAGAAACTTATGATAAATATATAATAAATTTATATAATTGAGAAAATCTAATAAACAAATTTGGGAATGACAAGTACAGTAGAGCTAACCATACTAACCCACGTGAAAAGGTAAAATGGAAAAGAAATTGACGGCGCGAAAGTGGTTGTACCTGCAACGAGTCACCAACATTAATGAAGAACGAATACTGATCGGGCGGAACCGAAATCCAGTTCCCATCCTTCGACGATATTTGCAGGCCGGAGCTGTTGTTGGATCTCAGGACGGAGATTATCTGCGGGTCCGTGTGTTCGCCGAACCCGATCAAATTCCGGCTGCCGGAATCTTGGGACTCCGGCCGCGGAGGGTAGTGGTTCAGCCTGAAAACAGAGTCGCTCTGTTCGTCCATCAGAAGCTTGCTGAAAGCATTTCTGGGCTGAATCTGCAGCCCATCTGCAAGCATTTCGAGAATCTGGAAGGCCATTTTCTTGACCGCTGCTAGGTAGTCATTCACAGCACGGCTGAAATAGAGAGATTAATAGTAAGTTAGATTATTGAAGAACCTGTCGACCCAGCTCGGCGGAAAGCTGATTTAACTCACCGGAATCTCTCGGCGGCTTCGCCGAAAACGGACTTGAATTTGTGGTAATTTGATTCAGTATCAGTGTTTAAGAGCAAGTACTCGACCCAACCCACGTCGCCATTGCGGCCTATCTTCTTGTTCCCATAGCCGAAGGGGTCGGGTGGGCCCGCTTTTTGTTTATCAGAGAGAGGGAGGGAGAAGAATTTGACAGCCTCCGATTCCAACTCCGCCATGGATTCGATCGGGACACCATGGTTGATGACTTTGAAGAATCCGACTTCTTCGCAGGCCTTGACGAGCTGAGTTTGGCAGTCGGGTTTGGAGAGGTCTATCAATGGGAATAATGTGGAGCAGTTCCTGGTGATGGAGAACTGTTCGATTGCAGGTTTTGAGAGAACCACCATTTGCAGTTGTGTTGGTGGAGAGAGGGAGGGAGAGAGAGAGAGAGGTTCTTCGGTGGTTCTTGGATGAGCTGGAGTTGTGGAAGGTAGCTCAGGTATATATGAATATATGGGCTCAAGGGATGCTCGGCTATTTATAGGGTTTTTTGAATGGGGTGGGGATGGGGGTAGGAGATGTGGTGCAATTTCAAGGTTCTTCTTGTACACTGTATCTGTGCGGTTTTTGCAGATGCTACGTTTACTGGATTTTATTGCTATAATTTTATAACTATTCTTCTGTATACTATATGTGTGTATTTTTTTCTTTTTAATTTTTTGTCAAATTATATAAATTTTATTAGCTCAAATAAATTTACAATACGTATCTCACTATTTAATGCCTATAAAGACCATCGAGTAATTTAAAGGAAGTAAACCCTAATTCAAAGAGGAGTGGTTCAAAGACGTTAAACACACAAGCAAACATTCTCCCTTGCCACTGCGGATAAATCAAATCCCACCAAAAAAAATAGATTAGAAAAACAAAAAAAATCTTACTCAAATCTTTTGCAAAAACAAACACTTCAAGAAACAATGACCTTTGCATGATGCCAAGCAACCTACCACAAGATCTTATTCTTATAGGAAGTAAGAAAAATAAAAATAAACTAAAAAACAAAAAAGAAAAATAAATGACATTTTAAGTTTTAATGTGATTATATAAATGTTTTTTGTGTATATAATGATGATATATGATTCTTGGTTATGTAGCCAAAGTTTCATATCCATTAAATATAAGAATGATACGAGTTTATATATATGAACAACATTTTCATTAAAAGTTTTTTTTAAAAATAATATATATATATATATACACATTTAAATTATTGCAAAACTAAACAAAAAACATTATCATTCGAACTTCTATCGACATAGATAGAAGCAAATCTTTATAATTACTCAGTTGTAATTTATTTAAGAAAAAATGTAATTTGTGGTATATTTTTTGTTGCGATATTATTGATGTATATCATCGAAGTATATTTTAATATATATATATATTTCGACCGACTCGATGTCACTCATTGATGTAGGCGATAACTATGACCGATCAATTTTTTTTTTCTCTTTCTTTTCTAGCATAATTAAATATAAATATATTATATTTCTAAGGTATATTAGTTTCACTTTATGAACCTTGAAAAAACTAATTTTATTGTACTTGTTCGTTTCAAAACTAGGCAAGAAATATACTACAAAATTTGGCAAATTCATGGGTCATCAAACTATTAGTCGGCATATAGAGATATTGGTATAGTTAGGATGCAATGTATTTGATCAATAATGTACAATTCCATATATAGGAACGAATCATCCCAAACACATCCCACCAACCTTTACTTTTTCAAGTATCCATCGATTTCTCGAATTTTTCTTTAAATTACAATCCAAACAAGACATGAAGATAATACATTTATCTAATAAAAATATCCTATTTTTACTATTCGTAAAATAATATATATGTTACTCACATAAAAATATTTTATGCTAGCAATGTGAGATCTGAAACTAGAATATGAATTTTTAGAAAATTTAGAAATATATGTTTTGTAAATTAACTTAATTACGCATATTACACAAGAAATTTACTCTACAATTATATTCACATGTAAATTTGATACGCGCTTATTGCTTTAAATATTTAAAATAATAATAATAGAATAAATAACTTGATTTTTATTTTTTTTACTATACAAAAGAAATGAAACACCGATTGCAATAAATGATTGATGGAACTATAAAACTTTGGAGAGCAGAATGCAAAGTTGGAATTCGTCCATCATCAATCTAATATTAGTATGTGGTCGTATCAATCCTTATGTACAATAATGACTACCTAAATTAGGATAATTTTAAAACAAATATATATATATAATATTTTATTTTCATACATAAAATTACACAAAAATATTTAAATAATCCAGCTTCAAAAATATATTTTTCTAGATTTATTTTTGTATTTTTTATTTATGTTTTGAATTCCGGAATTCAGACACTACATTAATGACTCGGTTACAAAGTTGAATGTTTCTCCAACAATACATAACTTGCTGGCTCAATGCAGCATGGGCATGACGCATCCATAAACCTCCATTTAAGAACGACGTCGCATAACCATTAAAGAATACCAAGAAGATCTCAAGTGACATATGAAAAATATCACGTTAAAACTTATATGCATCGGGTGCACCGTACAATTGATGTAGAATATTATTTATTTAATTAAAAAATATTATTTGTTTATTTGAAAATTATTACTACTAATTTATTACTTTACACGAATAATAATTTAACAAGTAATATTTTTTAGTTAAATAAATAATATTATGAATCGGGTGCATAGTGCTCCTCAGTCCTTATGCACAAAAGATTCACGCAAATATCAATAATTATGAAATACAAAATTTTTTTTTTTCAAGAATAATAATTTTAAAAAAGGAAAAAAAAAACCTAATCTAGTACGTTTGCAATAATAGGATTATTTATTTGGGTTCTTACCAAAATTAGTAAACGTTAGATTATAATTTAGAGACCATCAAATCAGCTGATCTGTAAATTAATTTGAGTCTTGATGATCTGTACTTTGTTAGGTTTATGTACCATCGACTTTTGCAGTTTGTGTAGAATGATAATTTGACAATAGAATAATAGAATATTTGCTGGTGATTAAGATTGACAAAGAAAGGAGAACCCTTGTGTTAGAGCTCCATTTTCTAAATCCCCACCACTTTTCCTCCTTCACTTTTTTAATTATATACTCCTACTTCCAAAAATAAAAGTCAAGAGAATATTTTTATTTTTTATTTTTGATCAGGTAAATTCAAATACAATATTTTAAAAATTATATTTTGTACTTATATGACTTTTTTTTATTTGTTTGTGTGACTTATTAAACCATATATAATTTATTTGTGGTATATAAAATTTCAATTTTTTTCTTTAACTAAACAAGTGGTATTTTAACTTTCGAAACAAGATTTTTATTTTTTAACAAAAATATTTTTGAAACATGATTGTTTTGTGGATATATATAGTATGTTTTTTTTTTTTTTAAATATAGCTTATATAAAAAATTATCCAAAAAATGAACTAATTTTATATTTCAAGACAAAAATATTGGAAAAAAAAAAAACTTGACTATAGGGATTGTTCAAATCTAAACTTGTAGACTTTTATATGTATCAACATACAAATTAAAGAAAATGAATAAGAAGATGATTGAGAGCTAAAACAAAGAAAAAAAGAAGCTATCATTTCAATCGTATATATGCATAGAAGGATGGTTGCAAAGAGGAAGGTTGGTCAGAAAGAGGGCAGATGTGCCTTTGCCAAGTGTCATTTTACGAGGAGGTTAATAATCGCATCAGTATATCTATTGACAACTATAATTTAGATCATACATTATAATAATCACGTCGTGCGCATAAGAGTTAAATGGAAAAAGTAGGCACAAATGTGTTTTATCCCACTAATTTAGTTTTAATCCTAATGACAACAGTTAATTAAAGTACGTTAATTGATTCAAATGAGGAATTATGAACAATTGTAGTTAGTTAGTTATAATCACCTGATATTGAAACTAAAATTGAAACGGTAAGAGTAAGAATGTAAGTATCGAGTTTTATTTTATCTTATAATTTTTATATGATAAATATAATTATTTTGCTAAGTTTATAATGTAAACATAATTTAATCTTGATTTGGTACGATGATAACATAACTAGGAATAAAGTAGGACTGAAAATATTAATAATTGCAAACATAATATATATTCCGGCCCACAACATTAACGTTCGATTTGATGCCATAAAAGGGCCATAATATATCAAATAATGATATCTGAACTTTACAGAATTTGATTGATGGGACACAACAAATTAATTATGGGCTGTAATTTTATTTCAGTCAATGAAATACTTTACACACATCCATATATATATATATATATACACACACACACATTATACAGGAGTGGACGCACATGCTTCTACATTCTATTTATCTTTCTATTTTTCATTAAAAAAATGAATGAAAAATAAAATAAAACAATGTTTTATGAGGGAAAGCTCGAACCAGGTTATCTTTGGGTCTATTTTATCCTAAAAATGATGCATTTTATTGGGTGTATTTTATTATTATTATTATTATTATTATTATTATTATTATTATTATTATGCTAAAAGTGGGTAGTTACCAAAAGGGGGGGCGGGGGTTGTGGTGGATTATTTGAAGAGATTATATTGTTATAAATGCTTCAATTACTTGCAAAATTTCCAATTGTTTAATTTTTTAATTTTTTAATTTCTAAGATATTGAAAATATTTTAATTTTTAACAATTGTTTTTTGAAAGTTGGTATGAGAAAGGGGCGGGGCTTGTTTTGAAATTTGAGCGGACAAAAAAATAGTTATAATCGACTTAAATTATATTTAAAGTGTTTGAATATATATTAAAAAATATATTATGCACTCATTCTAAAATGGAATTCACCATAAATGAAGTTCTTCTATTACAATTGGGTTGACTCAATTAAAAAACAAAAAGTTGAATATGGCCTAAAGTACTATTTTTTTGTACCACAGTGCTCCACGCATGCAACACATTTTATGGTTTGTAAAAAATAGCATTTGAAATATTTATAAATAAATAGTATTTTTTCACAACAAATATATACCTTTTGCCAATAAAAATTATTTTTATTTGATTGATTACAAAAAACTAAAAAAATTAAAATCATAATATCTTTCAATCTAATATATTTATTTTTGTTGAAATAGTATTAGATGCGAAATACATATTTACATAAAAAACACATCAAATATCAATTTTTATATTTTTGCACAAATTCAAATTGTATCAAAAAAATCCACATAATTTTTTATAAAGTTTATGTTATATAATAGAATTCATACACAGTGTATATAATTTATTGTGATACAAACATAAACTTAGTTTACAAGAGAACCTCTCTCTCTCTTCCCAATTTATTATAAGGATCGTAATATGTACAATATTTTAATAAGTAAGAGTAGTCAACATCGTTGGCTCGCCGCTGGCTCGTCAGCCCACCTATCTTAGCTCAACGGGATCTGTGGGCCCCCCTTATTAAGTCTTTTTTTTCAAGTCCTCTTATTTTGGTTTGGGTGGGGGGGGGTGGGTGCTTCTTTAAACTACGTCCTTTTGAAATAGATAGGATTTTGCTGCATCTCCTATGTCAGAAAAAGTACCTCTATGACTGACTCTGTGTTTTTAACCTATAACCTATACAAGAATTTCTGAAGATAAAATGAGATCGAGAAAAATAAAATGTACAAAAATTATCATTTATTAATTTTTATTACGTGAGGGAATGACTTTTTTCAATTTTACCAGTTGGAAATATGAAGAATAGATTGAAAATAAAATGAATTCCTTTTTCAATCTTTTCTTGCTTATATGAATTTGAAGTATAAAAGAATGTTAATGTGAACAACCGGAGGTCCATTTCACAATGAGAAACCTCGACTCATGATCTTGAGGCAAGATACTAGGGATTCCATGAAATATGTCTTCATTTGAACTAAAAGTAGTTTACAACTATCTTTTTGAATAAAGAGATTTAGATGAAAAATAAAGATATTTTCATTGGCACGATATCTTATACTCAAATGATATATTGCCATGTACAATTATAACACATTGTATGTTCACATGTCAGAATACGATTAATTTTATAATTGTGTTCGTTCAAACTGAATTAGAATTTACAAAAAATAAAAAAAATAGCATCTTGTTCTATCTGAATAAATGGAGCTGAAAGAGCAGAAGAATATTTTCTTCCGTAATTACCTTATATCAGACGACATATGGGTGATTACATTAAGATGCAAGATGTAATAGTTTGTTGGTATTGGGTATTGGGTATTGGGTATTTGGGCATTGGGCATGGCAAGTAGGTATGGGGACTGCAAAGGACTATAGACTTAATGCACCATTTTGTTTTGAATGATGATAGCCAGCTTGCTCAAAGCCCACCACATTCTCTCAACCATATAGGCATGCATTGTGCAGGTACTGATGTAATATCAGTGACAGCGTGACACTGCGTACGACTACACATACCATTCCTATAAATTAGGAGCTCAATTACAAACAATAATACTCTCAATTATTTTTAGAAAGATTTAACTTTAAAGATTGCATTTAAAAGTTGAATTGGTTTTCAAATTCTCATCAACGGGCCCCACGGCTAGGGCTAGGGCTAGGGCTAGGATGAGGACGATGCTCCATCAATCCCCTATCTTAAACTTTAACAGAACCTCGTGGACATTTGATAAGATAAACATTAATAAAATAAAATAATAGAGAATAATATAAAGACATGAACTTTCAATTATTAAGATATGCTAGTTCCATTGAACTTTTATATGGCCGCAGTTGTAGACTCATTACCAGAGGAAATATCAATGTTCAAATTTTTATTTTATTTTATTTTATAAATCACTGTATAATTATTATATATCGCTATAGATAACAACTAGTAAGCTCAAAAGTAAGGATATTACCTAAATATTTACAATTTTTTTTACTGACTTTCATTTCCAACATAATATTTTTAAATATTTAATACCAACCCATCATTTGTAATTACTATTTCCTACATTGTACAATCAATCACAATTTTTTTTTTATAAATTTTGTGATTAATCAACTTAATTCTTAATTGAGAAAAATATCGACATTTTTATGATGCAACACCAACATTAAATTCTAATGATGGGGAAGCCACGTAAATGTTCTCGACGACACACAGTTAAATGTACACATTTCATCATGGTACATTTAATTGTACACATATCATCAACAATAACTAGTATTAATTTCTGATTACACATATTGTGGTCCCATTGCATATATATGCCCCATTGCTGACATGAAAACGAGTTACTAACAGTGCTCAATGATTTGAATCTTCAGTCATTTATGACTTCGAATATATACATAGCTGTATAATTAAGATAGATCCCCACAAAAATAAAAAATTAAAAAAATGAAAAAGATAGATACATGAGTAATGTAAAGAGGGAATTTTTGCTCGTACCACATGTCTTTGTCATATAAATGGGATCGAACGTATTATTTCGAAAATGATTGACGTTATGACTTCTTTTTGGTCCCAATTTCAGAATTCCAATGTCAATAATTCATAATTATAAAAAAAAATCTATAATTCATCTACATCTATCTACAACTCCTAATTTTTCGGGCGGAGGAGGTGCTCGGGACGGATCTGTTAAATTCTTATATTATAATTTATAAAATAATATTTCGACTCATATTTTGTTGTAACAATGCGTGTTAAATGAATAATTATTTCATTATTGCATTACATATATGTTATATGAATAATACATATATGTATTATAGTATAATTAAACACAAACAAGTTCACTTATTTGGGTACAAACTTCAAGTGGTGTGGGGTGGGGGAGGGGGGAGGGGGGAGGGGGGAGGGTTACAGACCATGGTCAGTGATTTGTTTGCAGTGAAAGGTACTAGTCAAGAATCCATAGATAAGGTGTATCACTTCGTTGCTACAGAATATGGGCGAAGGACTAGCTTCTGAAGTTCTGAAGATATGCGGTGGGGTGGGGTGGCTGCAGTTGGGTCCTGGACTGAGGACTCAACTTAAACTTGCAGAGATATTTTCTTTTTGATGTTCAAATTGAATGTTTAATGTTTAATTCCTCAAAAAAAAGAAAAAGAAAAAGAAAAAGAAAAAACAAGAAGTCTTCGATATGAGACACATGGGCTTTATCGAACTCTGAGGGCCCGTGGGCTTATCCTTTATCTTCGGTCTTTTCAGATCTTAATAATAATTGGACTTATTTGTCAATTTTGAACTTTTAATTAGCCCATATATATAATCACTCATTATAATTTAGTGTTCTTTTCCTGTACAAAAATGCACCTTCCAAAGAATTTAAGCTTTTATGCACACGATTTATAGTATAACTTATTTAACAAAAAAATATTAGCTGATGAAAATTATTACTACTTTTTAAGATAATAAATTAGTAATAAACTTTTTAAAAATAAATAAATAATAATTTTTAATTAAATAAGTAATACTGTAGATCAAATTGTACAGTCCACCACAAAAGTTTTGCCTCATATATAATATTTAAAGTATTAGATTGGACAAAGGTAGGAAGGTTCCTGAAAATAAGTGATCCAACATAAGTTAAAGGTCTCCTAACAGGACAGTGTATTATGGTACTGAAATGACTAGGAACTGTCTTCCTTTCAACTGTTGGATTCTATATATGTGGGAGAAAATAATCATAAAATAATTACAATAAAAACCCATCTTTCAGTTGTTTTCATGCCATGTGACCTGTATGCTACTCAAGTTTGGTTGACAAAGAAAGGAGTTGAGATTTTATTTTATTTAAAATAAATTTTTAGTATATATATAATTAAAATATAATTTACAAATTGAAACAAATCAAATACAATGAATATTATGTGATAAATATAACCCTTCGTTTGACTTTAGTATCATGTTAAATAATCACTGATTGAAAAAGTATTTCTTTACAATCTTGAGATAAATATTAAAATGAATTTTCTAATATAGTATGGAGTGAAAAATAGATGAATGGCATAATTATTCATCTTTTGAATTTTACTAAAAATTAAAAGAAATAGAATTATTATTAATAATAATAATTTTTGTTTATAAAGATGAATAATTCTTTGATGAAAATATTTTCGTAGGAATATTAGCATTTTTACTTTGAAGGTTTTGGTGAAAACTGGAAATAATATTGATTATTTATTTATTAATTTATTCAACGAAACTAATATGAAAATTCAACGCAATCTTCAATTGGTGAAACTTGGACCCATTTAAAATTTAGTTTCACATTGATGGCCGAAACATATAGTGTTGGGCTAATGTAGGAATTGTTTATAAAGCCCAATGAGCCCAAGATGTGTAACTTTGATTATTTATTTATTAATTAGACAACGAAACTAATATGAAAATTCAAGTGAAGCTTGGACCCATTTAAAATTTAGTTTCACATTGATGGCCCAAAATATAGTGTTGGGCTAATGTAGGAATTGTTTATAAAGCCCAATGAGCCCAAGATGTGTAACTTTGATGGCTGGACTGTAAGTATATAAGCTCGAAATGACCTGACTGGTCATGGCCTAACCTGATTAATTTTAGTATTTATAGAGGGTTAGGCTGGAATTTTATTTTTCTTCCTTAATGGTAACTTTTTCTTGGTCCATATAAGCCATATCATATGTTGCATGAACACCAGCCAAGAGATAGTAAACTAGCATCACTGCACTACATATGAGAAACATCTCTATTGCCCTAATACCAAGAAATCCTATAAGAAACACATTGATCGCATTCCATAGAGACCACAACCAAGGAACGAGCGAAACACCCCATACCTTTGGAACCCTATGTTTTGTGAGCAACGCCATCCCTAAAGTTGCGAAAAACCATAGCCCCCCGATCACACCATACCCAATCGAAGCCCCCTGATCAAACTTCCATAGAATGTCATCCCCAATGACGATCCTATTACAATAACCAATAATATTGTAAATTTGACTGCGTCTCGTTTTGGGGTGACATTCTTAAGGTAGTATCTCCGCACAAGCAATGCAAGAGCCATGAGCATGAAAATGAAGAGCATGCTAAATGATAGAACACTTGTCAAAACATCCAAACGTAAGAAGAGAGCAAGAATGCAGCTACCCAAGGTTATCAATAGGGTTGCATACACGGGTGTCTTGGTCTTCGGATGAACCAGAGCAAACCAAGGCGGGATCATATGGGACCGAGCTATCTGAGTCGTCTAACGGCCTGGCCCATGGATCTGACTAGCATACTTGTTGTTATCCCCTTGAGTGCAATCACACTCACCAAATACTTAGCCCACTTCATCCATATCCTCTCAAACGCCTAGAATAAGCAGCATTGACATCAACCTGAGTGTATTTCACCAGTAGTGCTAATGCTAATGCCATCAAACAATACACGACTGTGATCAAAGACATTGACCCAACCAATCCAATTGGGATATCTCTTGAGGGCTTTTTAACCTCTTCTGCCATGTTAGCAACCATGTTAAAGCCTGTGTAAGACTAGTAAACAATGGCGCTACAAAGAATACCCCTTCAAATTCGTAAGGAAGAAAGGGACCAAATTATCCTTCTTCCTACAAAGAAATCCAACAACAATGGTGAATATTATTACAGTAGCACCGAACATAGAACTGACCCAATTCAAGATCGATGTTCTCTTTGTCCCTGTCATTGCGATTCCACTGACGATCAACAAAATGGCCACAACTAATGGATCTAACATATTGAAACCATGGGCAAAGGAATCAACTCAGATTCTTTAGAAATCAGGATTGCTTTTGATGATACTCGCAATATAAGACGACCAAGAACGCCCCAATCCTGCCACCCATCAAGCCCTTCCAACAAAATGTTGTCGGCAGCGATGAAGGTAATATGATACCCCAATTCTACACGAAGGTAAGAGAAAGATCCGCGGCGATCGGGATTTCGATGGCGAACTCCATGTAACAGAAAACAAAAAGTAGAGCCGACAAACCAAAAATAGCATAGAACACGATGATCGTTGGCCCAACATTGTTGCGGGATCAAGTCCCGTGACATTGAAGATCCCAAAGCCGAACCGAGCTAGATAAGGTCCCACCACGTGAGGCAGTTCTTCATCTTGTACTCCGAGTGTTTTCTGCATTAGACAAGCTTGTTAGCGTTGGAGGAGCAGCTGAGTAATCGGTCTTTGACGCGGCGGGGGGTTTCCGAGAGGGCAGAGACGTAGGTGGAGAAGTTCTGGTAAGTGGTTTCTTGCTAGAAGTTGTTAATATATATTGGGTATTGGCCCAATCATTTTGATGGGCTCTTTTCTGTCGGGACCAGGCCGAAGGCAATGGGCCCGACCCATTCTCTTCTTCCTTAACCTTAGCCCACTTGTTTTTATTTTTCACATTGGTTCGCCCTTCTTCTGCGTAGCTTTTTCCATTTTCTCCGTCTCCTTTCCATCGCTACTCCTTTATGAGTCCGTGTTCCTTCCCAAGACAATCTTTTCTCTTAATGGTAGAGTTGAAAATGAGTAACCTTGTGTGGTTCTCCAGCGAACTGTCACGAAATTGGGCCTCCTCACGGTTCATTGTTAAGAGAACAAGTCCGTGATAGAACGCTTGCCTATAAGAATGATCCTATTTGTTCTGCTGCTGGGCATTATGATAAACATAGGATTTACGTTCAATTTGGGGTTACTCTGTATAGTTTTTTTTGGCAATTGCATGTACCTAAGTGACGAGTTCATCATGAATTTGTTATATTTTGTTACGTCACGTGTTTGTTGAACTTTTGACAGAAAAACAGATAATTAAGGATATATAGACCACGTCTCAAGTCGCATGGACCATGCTTATCCTCGTAATATGATCTTAATCGTCGAGATTGGTGTGATTCGGGCATATCTTCTTGATTTGTTGTGACTCGGGCATATCTTCTCGATTTGGTGTGCTTTGGGCATATCTTCTCATTCCAAACAAAGATACGTCGACTATCAAAACCCTAGTAATTATCTATAAAAGGAGAAGTTACATCAGATAATAGGGACATCATACGACACAATATACAACATATTTTAGGAATAGAAAAAATGATACAAAGGAGGATCAACCAACCAATCATCAGGGAGAGAGAGAAGAAGAGAAACAAAGATCATTTGGTCTTCAATAGTCTTCTTTTCTTTTGTTCTTTTTATGTTAGACATGATTATCAATATGTTTTCCATGAATTATGTATTGAATATGTGTGGCTAAACATCTAGTGATTTTAGGAAGTGCATGATTATAGATTCATATGTTTTTCTTTAATGATATTATTTTTCTTTAATGATATTATTTTTGTTCCTGTATTTATTTATGTTTTCTTGATTTGAATGTCGTATGAAATTATGTGGAGACTAATTCCATATGTATAGTCAATCCATTATTGCCCGAGAGAAAGTAATCGATTAACAAATTAGGAATACATAACATGAACTTACTAGATCGGGAGATTGGTAAATATTGTAATGAGAATAAATCCTAGAAACGATTGAGAGTTATATAATATCTTAAGAATGATAAGTGTTGTCTAATTTACATTTGGATCTAACTTGGAAGAGAGGATCCGAATATCATAGTGATTCTCCTACAAATATAGGAATTAAATATGGTTTGATACATTAAAAGGAACTCATATGATCCGTATGAATGCATGTCCCTGGAATCCATACAATCTCTGAATATCTTTACTTGTTTGACTTGCTTTGTCATCTTTTCCTACTTCTTTATTTGTTTTATTTTGTTTTACCAAACCAATCCCAATTATTTAATTCTTTAGATAAAGAAAAATATCATAAGCGAATATTCAATTGATTTTAGTAGATACAGTCCTTGTGGATACAATACCTGTTCTCATCCTATTTTACTATAATTTACCTCGTGTACTTGCGAGTCATATTTTAAGTGAAATAAAATAGCGAACACATTGCAGTCGTACGTTTCACTCTGACCTTTCCTTCCACTACCTTCTTCGTCTATACTAAGTGTCTAATATCTCTTTCGTGAGATATACAGTGTGGGTGTGTGTTGTGTGTGCATATATATATATATATATAATTAGTGAGGCGGCGACCTCATAAGGAAAAAAAAAAGGGGAAAGGGTCTTCAATTTCTAGAGGGTACGGGAGGACAGCAGCGTGAGCAAAAGAAAAAAAAAAGAAGAGAAAAGGGAAATAAGAGAGAGGGGAGAGAGAAGAGAGGTTAGAGGGAGAGTCCAGCGGGGAAGGAAAAAAAAGGGGAGAGAAGAGAAAAAGGAAAGGAGTTCAGCGAGAGAGAGAGAGAGAGAGAGAGAGAGAAAGAGAGAGAACGCAAGCCTTCGGTTACAGGAAAATTACTAGCTTAACCAAATTGAAGTATGTGTAGGGGGAGGGGGTCTCAGATACATATTATCGAAAAAGAGGTAAGTATAAATTCATTTGCACCTACAATGCATAGACATAGTAATTGTTTGTGTTATTTTATGAAATATTTGTGACATGTACCTCTTGATATTGATAGATATTAATATTATCTTATGGAATATTTGTGACTTGTGCCATTTGATATTGATAGATATGAATATTATCTTATGTAATATTTGTGACTTGTGCCTCTTGATATTGATAGATATGAATATTATCTTATGGAATATTTGTGATTTGTTCCTCTTGATATTGATAGATATGAATTTCGTGGTGTGAATGACAAGTTTGGTATTGTATAAATATAATATTCACGAGCATGGGCATGTACATGCATAAGTTGTACATAGCCTGCCTCCATGTACTATATGATAAAAGAAACAAAAAATGCGATGTTGACCACTACTAGTGTACCGAGGCCGGTGGCATGTGAGACATGGATAGGTTTGATTCGTCAGGCCGGTGGCATGTGAGACATGGATAGGCTTTATGATATATTGAGTCGGTGGCATGTGAGATATGGATAGGCTCGATTTGTCAGGCCGGTGGCATGTGAGACATGTATAAGCTTGATTCGTCAAGCCGGTGGCATGTGAGATATGGATATGCTTTATGATATATTGAGTCGGTGGCATGTGAGACATGTATGGGCTCGATTTGTCGGGCCGGTGGCATGTGAGACATGGATAGACTCTATGATTATGGTTATTTATTGAACTAGCTCTTTCCGGTGCACAACAGGTGGGTCACAGGCCCTATAAAGATAAAATATTCCAAAACATTGGTTAGAGTTTCAGTAGAATGCATTTCATATCTCGTTTAAAGTTTCTGCAAGTATTTTAATTTATTGTACATGCATGATTTCTGCTTACTGGGCTGTAGCTCACCTAGTTTGTGCATTGTAGGTGAGCATGTTGATGATGTGTAAGCTTATAGCTTATCGGGCATGTTGTTCGTGCTTCAACAAGATTTTGGGATCGGTGTACATGGATGACGACCTTTGGGGCTAAACCATATGCGTACTATGCTTTGGGGTTCTATTTATGTTATTCAGTTTGGGCTTGTATAATATTAATCTTTTTGGGCATGTAAATATTGGTGTGGTTGTGGTGAGTACTTTTGCATCTATTGTGGGTTTTTCTTGGGTTTGAATGAGCCGTTGTGTAGGAGATAAATTATATCTCGTAAATAGGTTATAGGTGAATGAAAAAAAAAATGTACAGGTTTAACCAGGTTAGAAGTAACCTATGTTTTGTGGTTTATATGGGTGGGGTGTCACAAAGTGGTATCAGAGCCCGATTTATGTCATGTGGACTGTTCATGTACACGAGCTCAAACTTGTGGAGCATAACCATGCTGGTAAGTTTTATTTATCTTCGTTATGCATTATATATATTTCATGAGTTATATTGGCATGTGATCAAGGATCGAGTACAGTCGGTGATACAATGGTAAGAACCAGAGGTGAATGTAATGGGGAAAACAGAACTCCAGAACAAAATGCACAAGCTGCAGGCACTGATCGTGATACACTTATCAAAAGATTAACAGGATTAGTGGAACGACAGTCACAACAAATTCAGTAGCTAATCGAACAAAGAAATGTTAGTGGACAACAAAGAAATGAGATGAACCAGCCACAACCTCGGGTAGAACAAATGGAGCTGATGAAAGCTCAACTCACCAACATTTGAAAATGCAGTGGATCCCACAGCTGCAGAGGATTGACTGAGAACCATAGATAACATGTTTCTGTACAACAGAGTACCAGATGAAGAAAATGTGTGTGTGTCTTTTATGTTACGGGGGAGTGAAGGATACTGGTAGGACACAATGAAGGCTATCGAGAATGTAGCCACTATGACTTGGAATAGGTTTAAAGAACTTTTCAAAAACAAATATTTCACTACTCCAGTCCGTGCGATGAAAATGAATGAGTTTATACAGTTAAGCCAAGGGCCTATGACAGTTACGGACTACATCTCCAAATTTGAGCAATTGTCAATGTTTGCTCAGTACATGGTTAGAATAGATGCACTGAAAGTGGAAAGATTTGTCGAAAGACTGAGACCAAAATTTTATAGGGATGTTTGTATAGCTGGTATGCAGGGAGTTACTTACTCACAGGTTGCTGAGAGGGCCTTGGTAGCAGAGTAAGCTGAACAGAGGATACGTGAGGCACAGGAGATTCGATGTCAATTCACACAAAGACTGGAACAGCATTGGGTAGGAAACGAAAGGAAGATGCCACAATAATTTCAGGGCCCAAGACCTAGTTTTTAGTTTAGACAGGGACAGGGGCAGGAACAAGGAGATTCAAGCAAGCATCTGAGAACTGTTCAGGGTAGTGGGAAACAACACAGTGGTGTCTGTCTTGTGGGTACCAGGACTTGCTCCGTGTGGACAACCAAGAGATATCTCTACTACGTGCCCAAAAAAACCAAGCCCCATGACACATGGGAGAGTACCAGCTAGAGTCTTTACCATGACCAGAGAAGATGCTAAGGCAAACCCATCTGTAGTAACATGTAAATTTTCTATCTTTGGTACTTCAGCATTTGTATTATAGGATTCTGGAGCTACGCATTCATTTGCATCCACTGAGTATGTGAGAAGGCTAGGTAGAGAACCTGATATAGCAGAGAATGGTTACAATGTAGTGATTCCCTCTGGAGAGTCGAAATAAATAAATCAAATATTACGAGCATGTGTTATCCCGATTGATGGTAAAGAACTTTATGCTAATTTGATTGTACTTAACATGAATGATAATGATGTAATTTTGGGGATGGACTGGCTATCAAAATATTATGCATCCATAGACTGTTAGAAAAAGATAATTACATTTCAGCCACCTGGGGAGGAACCTTTTATCTTTGTTGGAGTAAAGAAGAACTTCAGATTCCCACTGATATCTGTATTTAGAGCACAACGGTTATTAGAAAGTGGTTGTGAGGGCTATTTGATGAGTGTTGTGACTACTGAAGAACAACATTGTCTATCTGTGGATGAAGTGCCAATAGTTAAAGAATATCCTAAAGTATTTCCAGATGATCTTCCAGGCTTACCACCTGGCTAAGAAATAGAATTTGTAATTTATATACACCTAGGGACTGCCCCAATATCAAAGTCCCCTTATCGGATGGCACCAACTAAATTGAAAGAATTGAAGATACAACTGCATGATTTACTATACAAAGGTTTTATCAGACCCAGCTTTTCACCTTGGGGTGCACCAATTTTATTTGTTTGAAAGAAGGTTGACAGTATGAGAATGTGTATAGATTACAGAGAACTAAATAAAGTTACAATCAAGAATAATTATCCTTTGCCTAGAATTGATGATTTACTTGACCAGCTTCAGGGTGCAGCAATATTTTCAAAGATTGATTTACAATCAGGTTATCATCAGCTGAAAATTAAAGAGGGAGACATTCCAAAGACATTATTCAGTACCAGGTATGGACATTATGAGTTTCTGGTAATGCCATTTGGTTTAACAAATGCCCCAGCTGCCTTTATGGATCTAATGAATTGAATATTTAAAGATCTCCTGGATAAGTTTGTTATTGTGTTTATTGATGATATATTGATCTATTCGAAGACAAAACAAGAGCATGCTACCCACTTGAGAAAAGTGTTAGAAATTTTGAAAGAGAAACAACTGTATGCTAAGTTCAAGAAATGCGAATTCTGGATAGATCGAGTCGTATTTCTGAGACATGTTGTGTCAGGAGAAGGAATTTCAGTTGACCCAAGTAAAGTTGAAGCAATCAACAATTGGCCACAACCTACTACTCCTTCCGAGATACGTAGCTTTCTGGGTCTAGCCGGGTAATATCGCAGATTTGTAGAAGAATTTTAAAAAATTGCATCTCCACTAACACAGTTGACTAGAAAGAACGTAACCTTCCGATGGACAGCAGAAGCTTGTGAGCAAAGTTTTCAAGAACTAAAGAGGAGGTTGACTTCAACACCCATCCTCGCAGTTCCATCAGGTAATGTAGGTTTTCTGGTTTACAGTGATGCTTCGAAGAATGGTTTGTGTTGTGTATTAATGCATAATAGAAAGGTAATAGCGTATGCATCTAGACAGCTGAAGGAATATGAAAAGAATTACCCTACTCATGATTTAGAGTTTGCTGCAGTGATATTTGCACTTAAAATTTGGAGACATTATCTATACGGAGAACGATGCAAGATTTATATTGATCATAAAAGCTTAAAGTATTTCTTCACACAGAAAGAGCTGAACATGCGGTAACGAAGATGGTTGGAACTAGTGAAAGATTATGATTGTGTTATCAACTATCACCCTGGTAAAGCAAATGTTGTAGCAGATGCATTAAGCAGAAAATCAACTCATAACACTACTATGATTGCAGAAAATGAACATCGAAGTTGTAATGCATGGATCAATGGAAGCAAAATTAACAGCTTTACCTCTTCGACCTACTTTACTTGATCGAATTGACCAGGGACAACTCACAGATGAATATTTGGCTAAAGTAAAGGAAGATGTTGCTTCCGGAAAAGCATCAGATTTTCAAACATCAAAAGAAGGGGTCCTTCGATTCAGAAATCAATTATGTGTACCTAATTTACGTGAAAATATCATGGCAGAAACACATTCGACACCGTATTCAGTACATCCAGGAGCTACTAAAATGTACAGAGACTTGAAATTGCATTATTGGTGGCCAGGTATGAAGAGAGATGTTGCTCAGTATGTGGAACAATGTTTGACATGTCAACAGGTAAAGACAGAATATCAAAGGCCAGCAGGAACCTTGCAACCCCTACTGATTCCGGAATGGAAATGGGAGAACATTACCATGGATTTTGTCGTAGGATTACAAAAAACAATCAATGGTCATGATGCTATCTGGGTTATTATGGATCGACTAATAAAATCTGCTCATTTTCTTGCTATTTGTTCTACTTATTCAATGGATCGATATGCTCAATTATATATACAGGAGATAGTCAAACTCCATGGAGTTCCACTATCTATTGTTTCTGATTGGGATTCAAGGTTTCTTTCTACCTTTTGGAAGAGTCTACACAAGGCATGAGGGACACATTTGTCCTTCAGTACTGCATATCACCCTCAGTCAGATGGGAAGTCAGAGCAGACAATACAAACATTGGAGGACATGTTCAGAGCTTGTGTGTTAGATTTTCAGGGACAATGGAGTTAGTTTTTGCCTTTGATAGAGTTTTTTTATAACAATAGCTATCAGTCAACTATTGGAATGACTCCATATGAAGCACTATACGGTAGAAAATGTCGATCACCGGTACATTGGGATGAGGTTGGTGAACGAAAGCTTTTGGGGCCAGATATGATCATAGAAAAGTCAAAAGCTGAAACACAGATTCGAGAGAGAATGAAAACTGCTCAGAGTCGACATAAAAGTTATGCAGATAAAAGAAGGAGAATATTGGAATTTGTAGTAGGAGATCAGGTGTTTTTGAAAGTTTCTCCGATGAAAGGAATAATGCGGTTTGGTAAGAAAGGAAAGCTCAGTCCGAGGTATATTGGTCCCTTTCCTATCATTGAGAGAATTGGTGATGTTGCCTACAGACTTGATCTGCCTGGATCAATGACTCAGATACACCATGTGTTCCATGTATCTGTGTTGAGAAAGTATTTAGCGAATCCATCTCATATTCTGAACAATGAACCCGCAGAGTTAAAAACAGACTTAAGCTACGAAGAGATGCCTGTGGAAATTTTGCTACGAGAAGTGAAGCAACTGAGAAATAAGGAAATTCCACTAGTCAAAGTTCTATGGAGAAACCAGTCGATAGAAGAAGCTACTTGGGAAAGAGAAGATGAAATGAAGTCGAAATACCCAGAACTCTTCAAGTAAGTAAATTTCGAGGACGAAATTTTTATAAGGAGGGGAGGATGTGATACCCCAAGCCTCTCACTACTCACTGGCCAATATAGTTCATGCATTGCGTTCATTTTATAATTTTATTTGCTATTTAAATTGCATTTTATTGGCATCGCAGCTCGTATTTAATTATACTTGGTATATTGCTGTTAAATTTTGTAGGGTTTACATTATAAGTTGGAACCCTTTAGGCCAAATATTAAGAAAGATATAAGGTGTCAAGTTCTAATAAAATACGATTACACGTGGCGAGCTTATAATGATGATGATGATGATGATGATGATAATAATAATAATAATAATAATAATAATAATAATAATAACATTAGCAGGCTGATTAGCTTTATATATATATAATTAGTAAGTGTTTATATATATATATGATTATGATTAGGTGTATGCGTGGGCTTATATAGGTAATTAGTGTGGGTATGTGTTGTGTGTGCATATATATATATATATAATTAGTGAGGTGGTGACCTCATAAGAAAAAAAAAAAGAAAAGGGGAAAGGGTCTTCATTTTCTAGAGAGTACGGGAGGACGGCAGTGTGAGCAAAAGAAAAAAAAAAAGAGAAAAGGGAAAGAAGAGAGAGGGGAGGGAGAAGAGAGGTTAGAGGGAGAGTCCAGCGGGGAAGAAAAGAGAGAGAGAGAGAGAGAGAGAACGCAAGCCTTCAGTTACGGGAAAATTAATAGCTTAACCACATTGAAGTACGTGTAGGGGAGGGGGTCTCGGATGCATATTATCGAAAAAGAGGTAAGTAGAAATTCATTTGCACCTACAATGCATAGACATAATACTTGTTTGTGTTATTTTATGAAATATTTGTGACTTGTACCTCTTGATATTGATAGATATGAATATTATCTTATGGAATATTTGTGACTTGTGCCTTTTGATATTGATAGATATGAATATTATCTTATGAAATATTTGTGATTTGTGCCTCTTGATATTGATAGATATGAATATTATCTTGTGGAATATTTGTGATTTGTACCTCTTGATATTGATAGATATGAATTTTGTGGTGTGAATGACTGATTTGGTATTGTATAAATATAATATTCACGAGCATGGGCATGTGCATGCATAAGTTGTACATAGCCTGCCTTAATGTACTATATGATAAAAGAAACGAAAAATGCGATGTTGACCACTACTAGTGTACCGAGGCCGGTGGCATGTAAGACATGGATAGACTTGATTCGTCAAGCCGGTGGCATGTAAGACATGGATAGACTTTATGATATATTGAGTCGGTGGCATGTGAGACATTGATAGGCTTGATTTGTTGGGCCGGTGGCATGTGAGACATAGATAGACTCTATGATTATGATTATTTATTGAGCTAGCTCTTTCTGGTGCACAGTAGGTGGGTCACGGGCCCTATAAAGATAAAATATTCCAAAATATTGGTTAGAGTTTCAGTAGAATGCATTTCACATTTCGTTTAAAGTTTCTGCAAGCATTTTAATTTATCGTACATGCATGATTTCTGCTTACTAGGCTGTAGCTCACTTAGTTTGTGCATTGTAGGTGAACATGTTGATGATGTGTAAGCTTACAGCTTACTGGTAGCGTCGTTTCTTCACCAAAAATAATCCGTCCAGCGGTCGGTATGCCCACACTGAAACAGAACAGCGGCAAGCAAGATCGTCTCCCAAAGGACCGCGAGGATTTTTTCTAATCTTTTGATCTGCCAATAATCACGAAAATCAGTAGCGAAATTTGTAGTTTGAGAATGAAATTTAATAACTAAAATTGAGAAAAGGGTTTGTATAAGATATGTAAAATATTCCGGGTTCCAATTAATTCAACTCTAGCCAACTATTTCAATCATCGATGCAAAATTGACTTTAATTCATGCAAATAAATCAGTTATAACCATCGAAGACGCTTCTGACGCAGTCTTATCTCTCCTTAATTTCTTGATAATCAGGAAGACGCTTCACCAATTATTTTCTTAATCGACTGACAACCCTAGAGACGCTCTATGGATTTAATGAGCCGACATCATTAATAATCAGAGAGACCCGATTCAAAACCAATAAACTCTGACGCAGGATTACCGAATTAAGACTGATCTTCTCTTGATTATGAAGAATCAATGTACCACTAATTAAATCTAAACCACAATTATGGATGGCCGATTTAATTGGCTACTAATTAATCCCGGACTAATGAATATTTCGAACTACCCAAAGATCCGAAATAATTAACCACAGTAAACACAGAGAATCACAGATACTTGCATAAAATAAAGTATACGAACATATTTGATCTCATAAAATAGAATAGTTAAAGTTTTCTTCATTGTTACCGGAATAAAAGAGTTTAGCTACAACCTATAATAGAATCAAGAAACCAAAATAAAAGATAGAAAGATAAAACCGGGCTGCTGCTTGGAGAGAAGAACGGCTGCCTCTTGGTTTCTTGAAGTAGGGTAAGTGTGATGATGATGATAATGAAACCCTAGTTCAACTATATATACAAATTCAAAACCTAAAAGGTCATGTTTTGAATGTTAATGAAGCCCATAATTACAAGTTTAAACTGATATCTGCTGTCAAATCCCGTAGGAGCCCATATATGTGGTGAAATTGGGCCTTTAAATTGATCTTGGACCGCTAGAAAAAATATGATGTTCAGGCCCGACTGGCCGGTATGGTCATACTGCCCGTCCACCAAGTAAATCTCCTGCTTGATTCTTCCAAAAATTCAGCTACTTTTTCTCCAAAATTGAATATTCACCTACAATCATTCACCAATTGGAATTAACTCAAAAATATATGTGTTGAAGGGATATTGAACATCAAAATTACACCAAAACTCTCCAAAAAGATGTATCAAATAATCACCCATCACTTACCGGGCATGCTGTTCGTGCTTCAACAAGCTTTTGGGATTGGTGTACATGGATGACGACCTTTGGGTCTAAACCATGGGCGTACTATGCTTTTGGGGTTCTATTTATGTTATTCTGTTTGGGCTTGTATAATATTAATCTTTTTGGGCATGTAAATATTGGTGTGGTTGTGGTGAGTACTTTTGCATCTATTGTGAGTTTTGCTTGGGTTTGAAAGAGTCGTTGTATACGAGATAAATTATATCTCATAAATAGGTTACAGGTGAATGAAAAAAAAACGTACATGTTTAACCAGGTTGGAAGTAACCTATGTTTTGTGGTTTATAAGGGTGGGGTGTCACAGTTACCGGGGAAGAGTTTGATGCTTTGTGGGGAAGATAAGTCTTGTATGACTTCTTCACTGCCGATTGTCTTATGTGTTCGAACCGAGGCTGGTGGGCCGTCTGCTCTTCAACCCTTGTGTGTTGCGCCTTTGGCCAAAGCGAGACGTTTCACAGACAGCAAGACAAAACCTGAGGTTCTTCCAAAAACCTCGATCTGGTACAAAGCTTAACCCTCTCTATAGCTGTCGATTGTATTAGATAGGTTTGGGCTGCTTGTTGGTAGAGGTCGGTCGAACCGGGTAGGATTATTTGCATTCGATGCTATAGTCTGCTGGTTTTGAGTTATCTAATATTTTCTGCCTGATACTCTGTTTATCCTGGTGAATATATATTTAACTCTAATATCTGTCATCTTGCTTGTGATTTGTTTGCAAAATTAATTGTGTGTAATAGCCTGTCCATTTGAGCATTTTGGGTAAAACGAACCTCAGTGACCCCTTGTGCAACCCATAAATCGGTATTTGAACTTGGAAATTTTCATCCTTTTGTATTATGTGATTTGTGTGAATCCTATTTGTGCATTTGCATGCAACATGTCTTCTATGGATTCCCATAACCTTGCACCATTCGATGGTCACATTGATTTTGGCATTTGGCAACAAAAAATGAAGGGTATCTTGATATAACAATGTGTATTCAAGAGTATAACCCTTGCATTTTTTATTGCCACGTCTGATGAGAAAAAGGAAGAAATGGATGAGATTGCACTCTCATCAATTATCTTACACCTCTCAGACTATGATATCCGAAAAGTTGGAGAACAAAAAAGTATCAAAGAATTATGGGACAAGTTGGAAGAACTTTTCACTGAAACATCACTACCCTATAAAATGTTCTTACTTGAAAGATTTTTCCGGTTTAAACTTGATATGTCTAAAGATATTGTTGAAAACATATGGACATTTTTCAAAAGCTTGTGCAAGACATTAAGAAAACTGGTGATAAATCAATTGATGAATATACTACTATTGTGCTTTTAAATGCTATGCCTGAATCATTTGGTGATGTTAAATATGCTATTAAGTATGGTAGAGATCAGGTTAATCTTAATGCTGTGATAAATGGTCTTAAGAGTAAAGATATAGATTTAAAAGTAGACCTGAGTGTAAAACATCAAAATCATGTCGATGCTATGTTTGTAAGAGAAAAAACTTTAAGAAAAAGAAAAAGAATCCTTGAAACAAAACTAGCCAAGAAAAACCTAAGGATAAAAATGAAAAAGTGAATAACTCTTTAGATAAAAACAAGAAGTGTTTCAATTTTGGAGAACCTGGTCATTTTGCTAATGTTTGTCCTCACCCAAAAAGGCCTAAGGCTAATAATGTTTCTGAAAAGGAAATGCACGAAGATGTCTTTATGGTGATTGATTTCTGTGAAACTTCTGTGACAAATTCTGTGAATTCTTCTTTCTTATGTGAATGAATGGTTTGTTGATTTTGGCTGTACTTTTCACTTAACACCATTTAAAAATCTATTTTGCTCCTTCAAAGAAACAACTGGTGGTTTTATATCCATGGAAAATGATAAAAAATGTCCTATCTTAGGTATAGGTAATATTTCACCTGTTTGTGAATTTGGACATGCTCTTCATCTAAAAAATGTAAGATATGTGCCTGCTTTAAGTAGTAATCTCATATCTTATGCTGCATTAGAAGATGAGGGTTATGAGGGTAAATGGGAAAATGGTGTTATGTCTATCATGAATGGGTCTTCTGTGGTCCTTAAAGCTGAAAAATTATATGTGCTTTACTAAACCTGTCTTGCATGCAAATGTGGTTAAAGATGATAAAACTGCACTTTGACATTGTAGATTAGGACACATGAGTAGTAAAGGCCTTGGGCTATTGCTTAAAGTAGGATCATTTGGTAATGATACACTTTCATGTATGCCTTTCTAGCCTTGCGATAAAGGTAAGCAACATATGATAAAAAGTACTGACATACTTGATTATCTGCATGCTAATGTGTGGGGACCTGTCAGTACCCCAACACATGGCAATAAAAAGTGGTTTCTATCCATTATTGATGACTTTTCTCGAAATGTTCTGATGTTTTTGAAACTTTTAAAAATTCAAAATCTTTAATTGAGAAACAAACTGACAAGAAAATCAAGAAATTAAGAACTGATAATGGATTAGAATTTTGTAATAATTTGCTTGATAATTTTTGAGCTGAGTTATGCATCCAAAGACACAAAACCATTCTTTACACACCACAACAAAATGGTGTGGCAGAACGAATGAATAAAACTTTACTTGAGAAAGTAAGAAGCATGTTGGCTGCTTCTGGACTTTCCAAAAAGTTTTGGGGTGAAGCAGTTGTTACTGCTGCCTATTTGATTAATAGGTCCACATCTGTGCCTTTGGATGAGAAATACCCAACTTGTGTTGTTTGATAAAAGTGTTGATTTTTCAAATTTGAGAATCTTTGGTTGTGCTGCTTTTGTGCATAAAAAACTTGACAAATTAGAACCAAGGTCTAAAAAATGTGTTTTCCTTGGTTATCTTGAAGGTGTAAAAGGTTATAGATTGTGGCTATGGAATGAACCTGGTTTTAAAGTAACTATCAGTAGAGATGTTATCTTCAATGAAACTGAAATTTCTTGCCTACCTGTTTATGTGACTATTATTGTTCTTGATACGACTCTAAGTGAGGTGGATCATACACCTAATTTTCCCGTTTGCATAATTCTGATTCTGATAGCTTGCATGATAATACTGATAATTTAAGTGATGCTGAAAAATGTTGAAAATGATGACTATCAACTTGCTAGGGATAGACCTAGAAGAAACATTAGACAGCCATCTAGACTTAATGATTATCATATGGATATGCATGCTTTGAATGTGTATGAATCCCCAACTGAACTTGAACCAAAGTCCTATAGGGAAGCTGTAAACTCTAAAAATTATATTGAATGGTTAAATGCTATGAATGATGAAATGACCTCCATGCGTGTTAACCAAACTTAGACTCTAGTACCTAAGCCTAATAATTGCTCAATTGTTGCATGTAAATGGCTTTATAAGGTAAAAGAGGAAAGTAACAGCATTAGGTTTAAAGCTAGACTTGTAATGAGAGGTTTTATTCAAAAAGAGGGGATAGATTATGCATAAATCTTTGCTCAGGTTGTTAAGTTTGTCACTATGCACATATTGCTTACATTAGTTGCTCATTTTAATTTTGAATTAAAACAACTTGATGTTAAAACTGCATTCCTGCATGGTGAACTTCACAAACATATATACATGCGTCAACCTGACGGTTTTTTTGATCCTAAAAAACCTGACTATGTATGCTTGCTTAAAAAGTTCTTATATGGTTTAAAACAATCTCCTAGACAATGGAACAAAAAATTTTGACTTTTGCATGAAATATCTAGGAGATGCTAAACGAATACTAGGCATGGACATTGTAGAGATAGAAAAAATCATACCTTGCATTTGAATCAGATTTCTTATGTAAATAAGATCTTGAGTAAATTTTTTATGTCTAATGCTAAACCTACAAGTCTTCCTCTTGCTGCTCATTTCGTGCTACGTAAGGGTCAGTCTCCCAAGACTGATTCTGAAATTGATGAAATGTTTAAGGTGCCATATGCTAATGTTATAGGCTTGGTTATCTTATTGTAAGCACTCGACCAGATATTGCATACTCGGTAGGTTGTTTAAGTATATATATATGTCTAATCCTGGTATGTATTATTGGGATGCATTAAAATGGCTTTTAAGGTATTTAAAGGGATTTGTGAATACTTGCCTTAGATTTTCTAAATGTGCTCAAGGTGTGAACTTGATTGGATATACCGATTCTAATTATGCCAATGATAGAGATAAAAAGAAGTCCTCTACTTCATATGTGTTCACTCTATGTGGGTTATGTATCAGTTGGAAATCCCAACTTCAGCATGTTGTTGCTTTATCCACCACTGAATCTGAATACATTGCTATAACTGATGCTCTAAAAGAAGCTTGGATATTTAGAAGGTGATGTAGTTGTATATTTTGATAGTCAATCTGAAATTCTAGTTTGTAAAAATCCCATCTTTCATTGTCGAACTAAGCATATAGACGTTAGGTATCACTTTATTCGGGATATCGTTGAAAAATGACTGTCAAAATTGAGAAAATACCCTCACAGTTTAACCCTGTTGATATAGGAACAAAATGCTTATCTGGTCATAAAACTAAAGACTGCATGAATACTTTGAACTTTGACTCCTTAGATTAAGGTGTGTATTGCTTGCTTTGAACTTAGTTGTTCTCACTTATTGTTTCTTGTATTTGTGTGCAGCTGTGTGTGTGTGGGCTATGATGAAATGTTTGCCCCCAGATAACTTGACAATTGGTTTTATGTGGGTTGGTCCAATAAGGTGGAGAATGTTAATATATATTGGGTATTGGCCCAACCATTTTGATAGACTCTTTTTTACCGGGCCCAGGCCGAAGGCCAATGGGCTCATCCCATTCTCTCCTCCCTTAACCGTAGCCCACTTGTTGTTATTCCTCACATTGGTTCCCCCTTCTCCTGCTAGCTTTCCCCCTCTTCTCCGTCTTCCTCCCGTCGCTTCTCCTTCGTGCGTCAAAGTCTCTTCCCAAGACAGTCTTCTCTCTTAGTGGCAGAGTTGAAACCGCGTAACCTTGTGTGGTTTTCCGGCGAACGCTTGCCTATAAGAACGATCTTGTTCGTTCTACTGTTGGGCATTGCAAGCGTACGTTTCACTCTGACATTTTCTTCCACTACCTTCTTCGTCTATACTGAGTGTCTAATCTCTTTCGTGAGATAACAGTGTATAGGATAGTTGATTCTTGAGTGGGTGAGGAGTTGAAAGAGAAGTGTTATCGAGGAAGGGTTCGGTGCTTTGTGGGGAAGATAAGTCTTGTGTAACATCTTGTTCATTGCCGATTGTCTTGTGTGTTCGAATTGAAGTGAGCCTAGGCACCCTCTGATCCCTTGTCTTTCCACAGACGGCGACGTTGATACCCAACAAAAGTCTTGCTTGCCAAACCGCCAGTAGGACCTTCCGTTACCGGCAGCAGAGGGATCCATTATTGCAGTTACCAATTCCATGGGAATGAAAATTGGAGTTTTAAGGGGAATGGGGGATTGAGGAACTGGCCGGAAATGGTCATTAGAAAGGAATTTGCGAGATCGAAACATAAAGGAGGGAGATCCTGGTGGGATTCTTTGAATTGATTTTTTACTGCGGCTGTAAAAGTGCCAGTGTGGAATTATTTGGGAGTAAATTTTGTTCTTGTCTGCAATAAATTTCAAGGGCTTCTGAAGTTATTTAATTAATAAAAAGATTTAAATTTGTTTTCTTGAAATAAATAGCTATTTGGATGATAATAACAAGTTGAATAAATTTTGACATTTTGGGTCAAACTTCAAATTGGAGTCATCACAACATAGTTATAACGAAAATGAATGAAATGAAATACAATCATAGAAAAATAATAAAAATTAGAGAATCCCATGTAATTTACTAGCTAGGACGGTTTGTTCAGAAGAGCCAAAGCTTCACCAGCCCGCAACCCGGAGGAAAGCCTGAGCTTTCTATACTCTTCGTAAGTGAAAGGGACGAAGAGGCGTGGGTGGTCGGCATCCACCATCTTCAGTGGCGCCTCCACCGCCGCCTCCTCTGGCCACAAAATGAACACCGCGATTGAAATTCTAACGGCGGCCTCTTTGCATTGCACTCGGTGCTTTACGTTGCAAAATCTTCCGTTGCTCCACACCTGTTGCATGGATGGACGGCTTAATGTTAATCGGGTCCAAAATAATTATTTAATTTGAAACAAAAATAATAATAATTTAACGTTTATTTGCAGAAATAAACCAAACTATTCTCAGAAATTAAGATGTTAAGGATCAAATTTAACATCACTAACCCTGGCAAGATCTCCGAAATTTACGAGAACCGATCCGGGCAACGGATCAACAGCTACAAATGCTTGTGATTTCTCATCAAACACCTCCAAGCCACCAACAGATTCATCATCCTGCAGAATGGTTAGAAACCCTGAATCTGTGTGAAGTTGAACCCCAGATGATCCCACACTTTGGGGAGTGAAGCTGTACTTGTTGATTCTGAATTGGCATGGCCATCCTTTGAACAAATCCACATTGTCCAGTCCCAAAGCTTTGGACAACCTGCGACCTATGTCCATGGCCAGCTCATGGACAGCTTCCGAGTACTTAGTCACAGTCTCCCTGCAAGATATATACCATGGGTATAAGATTATAAATAAAATAAATAAGGCATTTTATTTTATTTTAATTAGTGATTTTTGGTCCATTGTTAATGATTTCAGGTTTTCTTGTTTTAATTTTTTCAAATTATTAATTTAGTAATATATTACTTATTACCATAATATTTTCCCCTTCTTGTTCAATTATTATTTAAAAAAATATAAACGCAAGAAAACTCAGTCATTAATTAGGATAAACAGGGAAGTGGGTTAATTGGAAAAATAAAAAGATAATAAAAACAATAAAAACCATTACTATAAAAATCAAACTAGATATCCGCCTAGTTGGCACCTAGACGTTCCCTGACCAATTTGATTATCTAAAAAACAACAATGTTAGTTTTTTTTTGTGTACTTAAACATACAAGGCGGGTGACTACACGGGTTAAGCGGACTATTAGCCCGGATAGAGGACCCAAACATATATAAACTTTTTAATTTTTATTTTTTAAAATTTAAAAATATTGTCTTAATTTTATAGTTTAAATTTATAAATAGTTTAATCCTAAAATTATATAGTAAAAATAAAATATTTTAAAAATATTTGAAATACAATATAAAAAAGATTAAATTTTAAAAAATAAATAAATCTAAACAGCTGCCGCCTAGTCCATGGTTTAAGTGCTAGGTGGTCTAACGTTGATCGGCTTAAGTGCTAGACGGTCCTATATGGTACGATTGCTAATTTTTTATTTTTACAGCCTTGACAAAAATATATAATTAAAACAACAAAATGGCACAAGATTGCAGTTTTGGAGAATCTTCATCATCCACTCTCCCAAAATTTTATAAAAATATAAAAATAAAACAACAAAATGGGACAAGATTGTAGTTTTGGAGAATCGTTCATCATCAACTCTCCCAAAATTTTCAAACAAGAGAGAGAGGGGGGGGGAGAGAGAACCTCTGCAAGGGAGAAGCTTCCAGCTGAGAGCAAAACTCACGAACAGCTTCCGGAGAGGAAATATCATAAAGACCCAATGCTTCATACAGAGGGTTGACTTTGCTTGGACCCACATATCCGCTGCCGGCAATCACATCCTTGTTCCTCTGCTTGATTTCCATGGGAAGATCCAGTAAGGCTCTCACCGTAGCCTTCATCTCCGCCATTAAAGTCGCCGGGATCTGGTGATTGATGAGCCTGAAGCATCCCCAGCCGTTGGATGCTTCCAGCAGTTTCTGTGATTGTGATGCAATATCTTGGTAATCAAGTACAGGAATACTTGGATTCGCCGACATTGTGATCGATGTTCTCTCCTGAAGAAAAAGCTTTTGGGTAGTTAGAACGGTGTGTTGATAAAAGTCATTGGATCTTAGGAATTTATTACAGTAACGTCGGCTGAAAACTAGCTTAAATGATTGGGGACAAAAGCAAAATTACAGCTAAGATAACACACTTCTGACCCATAAGTTTCGCTAGAATAATTATATTTTAAATTTATTAATTAATATTCATAGTATCAATGTTTTCCATATTTATTTAAACAAATTAGAAACGACGATATGATATGTCATCCACATCATGCATCTGCATATCTTTTTTGACTGTCTTATTCTAATTCATCTTGTTTTGATCCATTTTATATTAATATATGCATAATATAAGATACAATATTATATTATAATTAAAAAATTTAATTGATATCAACATTAACAAAAGATGAATATTGATTTATAAAATACTTTAAATATTATTTATTTTATTTTATTTAAAATTTTGATTTTAAATTAAAATTTTACTAATATTATTATGTATTATAAAGAAAGATCAAATCAAAATGAGTCGCCCGCCCCCACACATTTTAAGAATGGGGCAAACCTAAATCTTTAAGTAGGAGTGATCATGTCGCAGTTTAAGCGGTTTTTAACATAATTTTAAATTGAATTGTCAAAGGCGATTCGGTTAACAAATAAATTTAAAACCATTGTTTTCAAACAATTATCAAGCATAGCCGTTCGTGGCGGTTTTGATAGGTTCAAAAATGAAAATATTTTGTTATATAATATGTAAATATTTTCAACATTAGCAATAAACATCATAATTCATAATTGTTAATATTTTATTTTTTAACTTAAAAACATATTATTATCATAGATTCAATTGGTAAAAATAAGAAATATTTATATATAGAAAAAAATATTTCACAAACATTTGTACGCTACAAATATCTGTGAAAATAAATTTAACTATAAATATTAATAAAATTTTAATTTTAGATATTACATGGTATTAGTAAGTATATATATATATATATATATATATTCATATAATTATAGACGATGCAATTTTAATCTAAAATCATAATTAAACCATTAAAGCGGTGCGATTTTAATAAAATATGGAAATACAATGGATATAATTATTTAATAAAAATGGTTTGATACGATATGGTGTGGTTGATCTTGGCGATTTTTTAATTTTAATGATCACCTCCATTTTTAGGTATCCACCCTAACCTACCCATTATAATCCCGGTTTAACAAATTTACTTCTTATTTCATAGTTTATGAAGTGAAAATGATACAAATATGTATATTGAATATTTATTGTGTATAAATTTTCTTCTTAAGGTATAATTTTAATATTTACTTTCTATAAATAATATGCGACATTATTTTCTTTATTTGAAAAGAGAAATAGTTAAAAGGAATTGAGTATTAGTTAATTAATGGGAGACTTGTGTTGATACTCATTTGGAAAGGCTGACTTTATTATATAAAGTACATCTCATATAACTATAATAGTTTGATTATTTAATAGATTTTATTCTTATTTCTTCTTGTCAAAATTAATTTGGTGAATTTAATCAATATTAGAGGATAAGAAGCACTTTGACTTTTTGGGCTAACATTGAAGTTAAGAGTCATTCGCAACACAAGATTAATAAAAAATAAAAGATCGCACGTAATTTACTAACTAGGACGGATTGTGTAGAAGAGTCAAAGCTTCACCAGCCCGTAACCCTGAGGAAAGTCTGAGCTTTCTATACTCTTCGTAAGTGAAAGGGATGAAGAGGCGGGGGTGGTCGGCATCCACCATCTCTAGTGGTGCCTCCACCGCCTTCTCCTCTGGCCACAAAACAAATAACGCTATTGAAATTCTAACAGCGGCCTCTTTGCATTGCACTTGGTGCCTTACGTTGCAAAATCTTCCGTTGCTCCACACCTGTTGCATGCATGGATGGCTTAATGTTTATGGGGTCCGAATAATTATTAAATTTAAAAAAAAAAAAATTAATAGTTGAATGTTTATTTGCAGAAAGAAACCAAATCATTCTCAGAATTGAAGTGGATAAAGATCAAACGAAACATCACTAACCTTCGCAAGATCTCCGAAATTTATGAGAACCGATCCGGGCACCGGATCAACGGCCACAAATGATCCAGATTTTTCATCAAACACCTCCAAGCCACCAACAGATTCATCTTCTTGTAGAATGGTTAGAAACCCTGAATCTGTGTGAAGTTGAGCCCCAGATGTTCCCACACTTTGGGGAGTGAAGCTGTATTTGTTGATTCTGAATTGGCATGGCCATCCTTTGAATAAATCCACGTTTTCCAGTCCCAGAGCTTTGGACAACCTGCGACCTATGTCCATGGCCAGCTCATGGACAGCTTCTGAGTACTTAATCACAGTCTCTCTGCAAGAAAAACATACCTTTGGTACAGGATTATGACAAAAACAACCTCAATCAGGATGAGAGAGAGAGAGAGAAAACCTCTGCAAGGGAGAAGCTTTCAGCTGAGAGCAAAACTCACGCACAGCTTCCGGAGAGGAAATATCATAAAGACCCAATGCTTCATACAGAGGGTTGACTTTGCTTGGACCCACATATCCGCTGCCGGCAATCACATCCTTGTTCCTCTGCTTGATTTCCATGGGAAGATCCAGTAGGGCTCTAACCGTTGCTTTCATCTCCGCCATTAAAGTCGCCGGAATCGGGTGGTTCATGAGCCTGAAGCATCCCAAACCGTTGGATGCTTCCAGCAGTTTCTGGGATTGTGATGCAATATCTTGGAAATCAAGTACTGGAATACTTGGATTTGTAGACATTGTGATTGATGTTCTCTACTGAAAAAAATTAGATCCTGGAAATATTATAAAGGAAAAAATTAAAGAAAAATCGTAGAAGGAAATTTGTTTCTTACATTTACAGCCATCATCAAGCATTCTCATATATAGAATTAAGAGAACGTTCTAGATCCTACACGTGTCGTAATATAAGAGGATACACACAAATATATGTAACAAAATTGACTAAGGAATCTTTCTGTTATTTGTTTCATACATTTTGGGGATGGCGAGCTAAGGTGGATCATTGCCGGTTTTATATAGAAGGACAAGTTGTTTGCCGTCTCCTTTAACATAATGTTAGCTGAATTATATTTAAGTTGCATTTGAATCATTTATTTCATTTCAGGTTTCATTGCTCTTTTAAAATATATATGATAATTCTTTTTAAATAAAAAATAAAACATAATATAAAATAAAAGATGCCAACCTCTATAAATATGGTGTAATGTGGCAGTTTGTCTATTGGTTCCGATAACCATGCAGATGTTGGACCTACACAATACCTAAAGGTCTCTAACCTCCTTTGATTTCTCTTTTCTACTGTGTGTTTCATTTTATATTTTATTTCATCAACAACATCATATTTTTAATTAAATATAATTAATATTAAAAATTTGAATATTTGGTTGTGCCGAATAAGAGTCGTGGAATATTTACAAGATGGGCTAATATTTCATGTTGAAGTACTTTTATTTCCTTCTGACAATTTAAAGAATTTGATTGTTTAGAAAAATATTCACTTTATCATTTAAACTTAATTCTTCTTTATAAATAAATATATCACAACCCATTCGCAGTGCCAGAATTCTAGTCTTATATAAAGAGTGACTCAGCCTTTCATATAAAAAAGACAAAGGAAAAAAGAAAAAAGAAAAAAGAAAAAAGTAAAGAAAAAGAGTGATTCAGTTTTAGTGCAGTACACCGGCTCCAGGCAGCAAATGCCCGTCGACTACCTAGTATGGATGATCTTCATATTACACAGAACTACTATATCTCTACAAAATGCTTGTTTCAAATTGCAATGTCGTAATCCCAATCAAATGTCAACCAAATTTCATTCACTCTGTTCCGAAACTCGAATGGGGAATTGTACTGCGCAACAATGTACTCCGTTCCACCCTCACCGCCGTGGCTCTTGTCAATGGCGTCAGCCCAAACAGTCCCGGCAACACTGGCATACAAGGCTGCTGCTTCCTCCCCGACATCTTCATCGGCTACAAATCCACCAAACTGCCTTACGGCTGTATAGGTCTGGCCCCATTTTTGGAGATGGAGGCCTTTAGCTGAAGGCGGGTTCTTTTGGTTCTCTTTAGGAACATAGAAGCTTACAACGAAGGATGAAGCACAAAATGGCCCGTCACTGGGCTTCACTTCAGTGATCACGGGACCTGTCATTTCTATTTTCTCTTGGTTATCGTTCTTGCCCTGGATGTACTCGAATAGCCTGTGATCGCAAAACATAATACACATCGATTAGTTGCAAGAATTTTAACCCAGTGTCACAAAATGAACCCGAACGATGACTTAAGGCAAGAAGCTATTACTTGTGAACAATGTGTAAGCTAAACAAAAGTTTTATCGGAATGTCTAAAATAAGACGTGCTTAATATCAAAATCGTATCAAGATATGAACATAGATTTGGCTATCATTTCTCCGTAATATGTAGAGCTGTGGCAAGCACACAAGCTCTGCAAAATAAGATTTTGAGCTGCTGATAGTAATGCACAGATGAATGATATTAAACACTCCAACTATGGTTATGCTAAATCCTGTTGATTCTGAAGATTGTTTCAATTCACAGCTATTCTTCTGTCTAGGTAGAATAATAATTTCTCCATCAAATACTTAATCAACTCCAAGAGTCATGAAAATTAACAGGTCCATTGTACAAAATCGAGCTACGACATATATCTACCAGTGAACTAAAAGCATCATAGCAGATGTTCGTCACCATGAATACACCATCGTTCCCTTTTATATTCTTAATTTTCGCTCCCAAGCTAAAATTGTATTACGAATTGGGAAGCAAGGGCTTTACATCCTACGCTAACAGAAGAGGATAGGTACCACCCCCCCTAACATGAGATGACGCGGATATCACTACAACTCAACGATCATTCTTCTAACTAAAATCACTTGAAAATTAGGATATCATTACACCATTCCTAAGATAAATCTGTAACTGTTCACTAGCTACTTGCGAGTTTCTAATAAAGAGGACTCTGATTCGTATTCGCATACTCTCCAATCCAGCACTGAGGTCATGTCTCAATATCAATAATAGCAAGATGTATAACTATGATTTAAGTCGGCTCAATAGCTTTTCTTTGTTGTATATGTAATTTCATTTGATGAATTTTTTTCTTATATATCCTCTTTAGAGGACAAAACCACATCGTTATAAAATTTACAGATTCTATCGTATATTACTAGCAATTTGTGTTCAAACTCAGCAAGCTTCTAACATCAACCGAGGAACTTCAACTCATTCGATAAGCACAAACACATAGCAAGTTTGTCGACAATTGACACATATCTCTCTTTTAATGGCTTCAAATTCAATATTTGTTTTTTCCGATTTGAATATCTTTACCTTTTTGCTAAAATTTAAGCTGATAACAGAATATATAATTGAAAAAAATAGCTAAACATATAAATAAATCAAAATTTTGGCTGAATTTTTTTTTTTTTTTTTTTTTTTTTTCAGTTTTTTTCTAACCCTTCTCTGCAACGCGCAGCACAAATTCTTATCTTTCAATTTTGGCTATTCTCAAATCCAAAAAAAAGGGAAAATTCTTCAGTGTATATTCACAAGAAACGCATAAGGCGTATTCGCAATTTCGAAGGGGTAAAACAACAAACAGATATATTCAACAGAAGAAAAAGGAATTTACAAAAAAAACACTTACTGGAGAAACCCAGTTCTAGTAGCAGAAACAAGAGAAACATCATCAATAGGACGGGTGGACATCCACATGCTTGAATTGTAACGGCGGATTTCGAAGCCATTTCCGGTATGAATCACGTCGTAGCTCGGGCACTCGATACGATTACATGTCGGCGGGAATACGCCGACACCGCCGCCATTATTCGCCGGCGAAAGGCCCAAATTTGAACTTGAGAGAAGATTCAGAAGGAATGAGAGCTTGAAGAGATCAAAAACTGCCATTTTTAAATGAGATTTTTGTGATTTAAGTTTTACTGAAATGCGCAGTGTGTGTTGATATAAGATAAAGAAGCTCGTGATGAGGTCCACAAAATTTTAAGATGGACACTCCATTATGTGTACAACTCTTTAGATGTCAATGTAAAAATATCCTGTCCACAATTTTATTGTTAAGTTTATCTTCAAATTTTCTAGAATTTTGAAGAAACTTAATGTGATTTTTAGTGTGGGCTGAAATAAATCTGAGTTGAGTCTCCAAGTATTTCAATAAAATTTGATATAAAAATAATAATTATGTCGTTAGATCAAATCATCACGCTATTAACTGGGCCATAAGTCCAAAATGATTCAAGAAGATTTATCAATGCGCTTTTTTGGACTCAATCGCAAAATAGTCAATTTCAAAATTTTTACATAGCTAGAGCTTGATTAAATTTAACAATTTTAGTTGACCATCACTTTAAATGATCGAATCTAATCAAAATAAGCGTAGAATGTATGAAGGGCATCCCTTAATTACGAGATCTCTTTACCAAAAGGACAACAAAAGATTTTCAATTAGTCTTTATTCATATGCAGTAAAATACAAATTTGCTATCTTGATCATACATAAAACCCTAGATTCATTTGCCTAGAGAAGAAAGTCATTTGCCTTTCTACAAATATCAATATTTAATATGCATTAAGAACTATTGAACAACTTTAACATTAAGCTATAATATACTATTTTTCAAACATAAAACAATCTACAAGCATAAAAAAAATATGATGTCAATAATATATTGAGCATTAAAGTTAATATATTTAGCAATTTTTGTGTTCATCGCTCTACTTTCACTAGTTCAATGTTATTGTTTGTGAAGCCAAAACTCTAATATTACTTGATTTTATGGTCATTTACAAATTGAACATGTTCAATTGATTAAGTACTTGCTGACCTGTCTATAATCTGACTACAACCGAATCCCAACAACCCCTTCCTCCTTATAAACAAAAAAATAGGAGAAATAAATATACTCATAATAACATGAAAATGATTACTAGAAAATAATAACGCTATTCAAGAAAATGACCAAATTAAATTCAGTCGCGGAAACTACATTATCTCGATGTCCGTTTTGCTATTAGTATCTTATTTTTATTAAAAATTAAATTCGACGGTGTAAAAAGTGTCTGAGAAGGAACATATTGTTCTATTGATTTACCAACAAGTACACTTCTAAAGTCAACACAATAATGGCAATATAAAAGGTATCTTGAATCTAGGTTTCTGCTCCTCAGTTCTTGAAGAAAATATGGAGGCCGGTAGTATAGTTTTTTGGGTTTTCTTGTCGGTGTACGGTACGCTTGCTGTTACAGCAGCTCTTCTTAGTTATCTTGCGGTCGTCCATAAGTTATACTGTGATTGTTTCAGCTCCAGACGAAGAGCTCGGCCGCCGCCACCGGTGGCGCCGCGGCCCTCACAGGTACCTTCGCAAACTCGTATAGATTTGGAGATGGGTGGAAGTCGCACTAAGGACGGAGATATGGTCATTTTGGGAGCTGTTGCTACAACTTCAGCTGCTGATTCTGGCTCAGACGGAGACTGCGGCGGAGGAGGCGGCGGCGATTGCGGTGGATGTGGTGCCTGTGACGATTGAAGTCATCGACTTGATCAAATTTTCTTTATATGTTTGTTTAATTAGATTCTAAATAAATGAATTAATTACTCAAACTTGATAATATTCAATTCAGTTCATTAATTTGTAAATATATAGGTTTCGTATCATACAAATTTCGGAAAAGATTGCAGTCAACGAAAAATGCTAATATATAAGAAATCTTGAATATAGATTTCTCCTCTTTACTTCTTGGAAAAATGCAGGCCGGTGCCATAGTTTCTTTGGTCATCTTCGCTGTGTTTCTCGTCCTTTTTATTGCAGGATTGTTCTATATTGTTCCCGGAATTTGTTCCGATCTCTACGAAGAATGCTGCTGGTGGAGACGAAGAGCTCGGCCGCGGCCTTCGGTGGTGTCGCGGCCGTGGCAGAGTGCAGCTCCGCCTTTACAATCTCGTACGGATGTGGAGATGGGTGAAAGACGCAATAAGGACGGGGATATGGTCATCTTAGGTGCTGTTGCTGGTGGTGCAGTAGCTGTTGCTGCCACTGCGGCGGTGACAACCGGAGCAGGTGATTCTGGTGGCGGCGGAGGTGAAGGCGGCGGTGGTTGTGGTGGAGGGTGCGGCGGCGGTTGCGGTGGAGGAGGTGGTGGTGGTTGTGGTGGGTTTATTTGAAATTTTGATGCATAGACTTTCCAAGAATATTCGTAGTGCTTTCTCTTCATCAAGAACCATTAAATAATGTATTATATTTTTGTTAAGTATTGCTATTGTTTTTAAGTGTAATAAATTAGCAGTAATCTTTTTTAAATTTATATTTTTAATTAAATAAATAATACTTTATATCGAGTTACATAGTGCATTTAATGTATATAAATTTTTATGTTTTTTTATTATTTATTTATTTGACTTGTATGTAAATATTAAATAATACTATATGTTTTTTTTATTAGAATTTTGGATCTGCCGAATAATTTGAAGGTTGAATTAGCTGGATATAGCTAGGGGTGCAAATGAGTCGAGTCAAGTCGAACGCACTACTGTTCAAAATTGTTTGAAATGTTATCGAGCTTCTAATATTTTGTTTGAGATTGTTTGATTATTAATCGAGTCGAGTTTGAACGAGCTTTAATCGAGCCGAACACAAGTGAACTCGAGGAGTTTGATATTTTACACTTGTTTTAACGAATTTTTCTTAACGAGCTCGAGCTCGAGCTTGAGTCGAGTTTTGGATTTTATCAAAGTAAAATTATGTTCAAGCTTGTTTTATATTATTATCAAATCGAGTTCAAACGAGTTTTTAACGAACAAGCTCGAATCGAGTATCGAATAACTTGGTTTGATTTTCAGCTCTAAATATAGCTTCTTAAAAAAAATTAGAAAACATTTTTTTTGTAAAATGGGAATATAGTTACACTATTGTTTGGAGCAAAAATTTATGTGCATTAAGTATATTGTATTGTACAATTCGCTCTAACAGTGTTACTTTTTAAATTAAAAAGTATCATTTGCCATTTGAAAAATAATATCACTCAACGTATTATTTATTACCTTTCAAATGTATTACTTGTTATTATAAAAATATTTGTGTTAACATTTTAACAATACTACTTATTTATCATATTATATATATATATATATATATATTAAGTTGTAGGGTGTGTGGAATTTCAACAATAAAAGCAAACCCCTCTGATATGATTTGAGAATACAAATTTTTGTTGCGCGCCCAAAATGGATTTTGGTTAGAATCATTAGGAGAAATTATAAGATGATTCTGTTGATACATTCGAGTAATTAGTCGTTTCACAACCAGTAAACTTGATATGACCCGACTCTTGTTATAGACCATCTATATAAAGAAAGTACAAACCTCTCATTCTGAAAGGCATTTTTGTCACTCATAATTTATTATATACCATATATATGAAGAAAGTACAAACCTCTCATTCTGAAAGGGCATTTTTGTCACTCATAATTTTTGTCTTAGACCGTGCACTTCAATTTTTGTACTGTTGGCATCTATATATATGTATGTATGTATATATATATATATGCATATTTCAGTTTTGTCCCATATTTATTATTATTATATTTATTCAATGTTTTTTTGAAAAAAAAAAGGTGAAATGGTGGAAATAAAGACTAAAATATTGGGAAATGTTCAAATTGAAAGTGCAAAAGTCAATATAAAAAGCAGAAAATAAAAAATTGGAAAAAAAAAAGTATAGGGGCAATTGAAAATGTAACAAAATTATAAATTCATCCGTACGTAAATGACATAAGATACAAAATGGAAAATTAGTGTCGCTGGCATTCATTTACATACCAAAACTCCATCTATATTTGAATCCTTTCGTTATATACCATTCAAACTTGCAAACCATTTATTTATTTTCAATAATATTATTATTTATATTTATTTATCCCAAACAAATACCCCGTTTACTTGACTTAGAAAAGTCAACTCAGTTCCATAAATAAATCTATAGCGTAGTGATATGATACATCATTTCCAAAGCCAATCCCAGAATGGATAAGGTCAACTTATCAGACCGATTAAACAACGGAAGAAAACGAGGCCGATTTAACTCATGAATTTCCTTGATGTTTCAGCACAATTTCTGCAGCTATATATGTATATGTATATGTATATATTAATGAGTCATTGACTCAACAACTCTGTCTATAAAACATCATCGGATCTTTGAGCTTCGATCATTGGAAATCAATGTTTTGCTGTGTGCGCACGAGAGGCCGGAAAGATGGCAAATTCGTCGATGGTCCGGCAAGCAAAAACGCCAAAGATAAGCCGCCACCGCCGCCGGGGATGACTCCTTATGGGCACGATGGTACTTTCGGGAAGTCCAAGGGTGACCGCTTAAAGGATGGAGGCATGGTTGTTCTAGCGGGAGCAGGTGTTGCTGTCGCTGCAACAGCAGCCACAGCTGCGGTGGTCACTGCCGACGATCAAAGTGAAGAACGGAAACAGAATGATGGTGGCGGCGGCGGCGGCGGCGGTGCGTCACAAGGGTGTTGCTGCGGTGGGGGCGACGGAGGAGGGTGTGCCGGCGGCGGTTGCGGCGGTTGTGGTGGTTGCGGAGGTTAATTATAGCTTCGGAAACATCCGGCGGTGCCCTTGTACAGACTGTTGGGTGATTATTGTGTTAAAAATAAAACACGATCTGTTTGTTCTTCATTTATTGATTGGTGAGATAATACACTCTAAAGTATATCCCAGTGGTGGCGCGTGGCGGACGGTGGCGGTAGCTTGGCGTCTATTAATGCCACTTGCCAAGTCAGCTACCGCGTGAGTTTTGTTCTTGATATGTTTCTTTTTTTATAATTATTTTGTGTAAATATGTAAATTACACGGTCAACAAGAATGAGCCATATGTAATATAACTTTTATTAATATATATATACATATATCTTTTAATTAATTTGAAATGATTCACAATATTATTTGATAATATGATATTCTAAATTATTTAGACTAAAAAATGTATATATTATGCTATTAATGTGAAAATGGATCTATATTATTCCGTTCTTTTATTTCATTTAAAAACGACTCGCAAGTGTATAAGGATAATTGTAATAAAATATTGGTGAAAATATGTATCGTATCCACATGACTGTCTATAGCAAATAGATAACAAAGAAAATTCACACAACTAAACATATTTAGAAATTATATGAATTTGAGGGATATGCATTTGGTTCATATGAATTGTTTTTTAATGTATCAAACCATATTTAATTTCTATATTCATAAGAGAATTACTAAAATATTTGGATCCTCTCTATTGAGTTATATCAAAAAGTAGATTAGACTCCACTGATCAGCTCTCGATATCTCATTGCTATCTAACTTCCTATCGTGCCTACAATCTATTCTCATCATAACACTTAGCAATATATCGATCTAACAAATTTATGTTATGCATTCCTAATCCGTTAACCAATTACCCTCTCTCGCGTAATAATGAATTAACTACACATATGCAATTAGTGGTCACATAATTTCATATGATATTCAGATCAAGAAAATATATATAAATATAAGAACGAAAATAATATTATTAAAGAAAAACATATGAATACATAATCATGCACTCTTTAAAATCATTAGATGTTTAGTCACTCATATTCACTATATAATCCATGGGAAATATATTGATATTCATAGCTAACATATAAAAACAAAAGAAAAGAAGATTATTGAAGTCAAACAATCTTCCTTTCTTTATCTCTAATAACTTGGTTGGTTGATCCTCCTTTATATCCTTATTTCTAACTGTAAAATCTGTTCAATTTTATCTATTGTATTTGTTGTAGCTCCTCCTTTTTATAGACAATTATTAAGATTTTGATAGCTATTGTATCTCCGTTTTGGAATGAGAAGATATGCACGAATCACACCAAATCGCGATGGTTAAGATTATATCACACGGTTCATGCAAAAGAATCACGCACGGTCCGTGCAAGGTCACACACGGGCCGTGCTTCATAAAGCTCAAGTATGGGTCAGTCTAATTTGGTGCACGGGCCATGCAAGGGCTTGCACGGGTTGTGCTCGGTTCGTGCTTCCAGGGTCTATCCTCGATTCACGTGCACAATTTGTGTGATTTGAGACGTGATCTATACGCCCTTAATTGTCTGTTTTTCATGTTAAAATTTCAACAAACACGTGACGTAATAAAATATAACAAAATCATTATGAATTCGCCACTCAGGTACGTGCAGTTACCTAAAATTATACATAATAACCCCTAATTGCATGTAAATCCTATGTTTATTATATATCCAGTTACAAAGGACAAAAAAGTCGTGTATATATAAGTATATATTTAATAATCTATATATTACAAATCATAAAATAATGTTAAGATACGCATTTTTTCAGTGGGTTTAATTAATGAGCATGTGAATCGAATAGAATGGGTCGTGATACTCTCATACAATATATTTTAAGTATAATTTTATTTTATATTTAATTTTAAATAATTAATTAATCAAGAATATAATCTAAAAAATTCATCATTTTTAATAAAATATTAATTTTGAAATTGAATAGTTAATTATTAAATATTATACTATATGATTTTATTGACCAATCGAATGCTACTAGCTGGCTAATTTTGTCTGAATCATGAAGATTTCATCATCATCATCATCATCATCATCATGATTATTATTATTATTATTATTATTATTATTATTATTATTAGTATTTCTCCGTTTGGTGCATAATTTATAATATGGCAATATAATAGATTATTATAAAAATAGTAATATAATTTTTAAAATAAAATAAATAATTATATAAAATATATTTTGATAAACATTGTTTAAAATAAAAATACAAAACAATATAAAAATATATTAAATATTTAAATATACCACAATTCATATATAAAAATTATTTATATTTAAAAATTAATATTTTATTATTATATATGCAATATAGATATCAAATTGAAGATTATGAAAAATGGTTAATGTTATATATTTTTTATAAAAAAAAGTTGAGAAGATAAAGTTATAGAACTATGAAAACTAGAGTAAAAAAAAAATTGATTGGACATAATAGTTTTTAAAAATAGAAAATTGATTTTGAGTAAAAAAAATGAAATTCTTGTATGTACTGTTTTTATATAGTTATAGATTATTATTATTATTATTATTATTATTATTATTATTAATTAGGAAAGTCCTAATTAGCTAAAGATATATGCAACTTAGAAATAGTAATCTACTACATTAGTCAACAGATTTAACACGTAATATCCACGATATCATAGAGTTGACTTTTATTTAAAGTCAACCCATCAAGCTGACATTAAAAGACACCTTCGGTCGTTGTAACCATCTCATAAGAAACATGAACGCCGGAAAAATAGTTTTATTGGTGTTTGTGTCGCTGATATTTGTCGTTGGTATGACAGCATGGCTCTGGGGATGCTATCTATTCTGCTGCCTTTGCTGGGTAAAATGGCGTAGGTCCAGAGATCGAGCTCCGCCTGCACCGCCGCCGCTGGGGTCGCGCCAGCGGCCCTTCAGAGCTCCAGTTCCCCCGCCTCCGCCGCCGTCAAGAGTTCGTGCTGACGTGGAGATGGGTGAAAGAGAGAGCAAAGATGGCGGTATGGTAGTTTTGGGAGGGGCTGCGGGTTTTGCAGTAGCTGCTGCTGCCACTGAGGATGTGACGGAAGGTGATCATTCTGGTGGCGGCGGCGGGAGCTGTGGCGGTGGGTGTGGTGGATGTGGAGGTTGTGGAGGTGATTGATTGTTAAGTATCCCACATCGGTTAAGGTAAGTGTCTTGGGTATGCTTATAAGCATGGACAATCCTCTCACTTATAACCTAGGTTTTAAGTGTTGAGTTAGGCCTTGATATTTAATATTGATGTTTCCGGCGACGGTTGATGCTGATTAGGTATGATTTTTTATTGACAATTATTGGTTAAGGGCCTAGCAATCCTTGATCAATATATTCAATATGATTATAATGAGTTCATTTTCAATTTAAATACAAATGTTAGTGATTTTTGTTTAATTAATAATACAATACAATATATTGTAAACTATATATATTTAAAAATACATCAAATCCTCTGTTATGAACATGTATCTTAACAAACTGTATTGTGCCCTTTAAATTATAAACAATATCGGGTTGCCCAAAAATCAATATGAGAAGCTAGAATGACATTGTTTGACAGAACTATGTTTTGGACACAATGTATATTAAAAATACATTTAAAAAAAAAGATATATATATATATATATTATACTATAGCAGATGGTAGAAAATAAATCATATTGTATTAACATATTATATATATATATATATATATCATAAGGTAGACCATATAGTATACTATAAACTTATGCCAAAAAGGTACATTATAAATTATAAGCTATATACATACATAACATATACAAACTAGAAACTGTATGGTATATGATAGTGTATGAAATTGTATGCTATAACCATAATAATTATATTTTTTCAACCTAGATATAATATATTATATGCCCTATATAAATTTGACAAGGTTCATTATTTAGGATACGCTATTGTATATGACGTTAACAATCATGTAGCACAATGCACAATAAAGAGTGCCCTAGATCAAAACTTTTCTTTTTCTCTTATGCAATTATCTTGCAAATCTTTAAGATTAGCAAATCAATTAATTATTAAAAAAGTATTTTTAACACTTATTCATCACTCAGTTTTCCTTATTTATTTAGCTACGTACTTTACAAATTTCTACCTTATTAATAAAATTCTAGAAAAAAAAGTAGATTTACACTATATATATTTTTTTTAATTCAGATGATTTAAAATTAAAAGGTTTAGATCCTCCAATATATTAATACACATCATTTATTAATTAGTGTTGTCATTGAACACACATGTGGTGTGTAGGGAATTAAATACATGTGGCTTGTAGTGTATACTTTAAAATATGAAATGGAACATGGAATATTCAAAGATAATTCAATCCAAAGTTAAAAGAAAGAATTTCAACGCACCCATCTAACCTAGCTAGTTCAAACATACCTAAATGGATTAATGACAGCTCTCCCCCGCTGTCCTTATGAATGAAAATTTCAAAACAGACAACATTTCTCTCTTAGAAGTTCACGTTTGTATCCGACAAATTTCACTGCTGCAATTCTGAATAAAAAATATTTTGTCATGGTTATGATCTTAAAGCCTTGTATTTGCATTTCCTCGAAAGAGCATTCAAACCTGTATAAAAACAGCTTACTACCCAGAAGCAAGAAACAAAAGATTTCAAGCTAAATAATTGAGAAAAAGCTTGGCCAAATTTAGTCCAAGATTCATAGTGGAAATGAGGTATGATCAGCTATATATGTTCTTCTTTACTATCCCTTCCTTCGTCCAAGGATGGCTCTTCTTTTAGTGTATATATCCCTGATGTATTGTTATCATTATTGCATCCCTTACTGGTTTTAGTAGCAGCTCTGGAGAGAATGAAGACCAAGGGACTCAAGCAATAATCCTTGTCGCCGTATTATCTTTTGCGTTAGCATGTTGGGCGATCAATGCCGCATGTAAAAAACTGGAGAATGGAGGGCAACAGACGGCAGAAACGGGCGAAAAAGATGGCGATTTGGTTGTCGTGGACGGTGGACAGGTTGCTCAGGTGGTTGTTGACGTCCAGCCGGGTTGCTGTTGTGGCGGCGGAGATGGCAGTGATGGTGGTGGCTGTGGCGGATGTGGAGGAGATTGAAGTTCACTAGCTAGCTTAATGTATTGGGATGAATTGAATATATAAATGCCTTAATGTAGGTTTTAATTTCCTACGTGCATTTTGTATTTTTGTGTTGAGATAATTTAACACCATTTGGAACGGTTGATTTATTTTAGTTTCCAAAAGCTCTTATTTTATATGGTCAGGAACAAATAAAGACTTTAGGTTGAAGGGGATTATATATATATATATATATATATATATATATATGTGTGTGTGTGTGTTACTCCATTTATAATAAAAAAAAATGTTATATTTGGCAAGAGCCGAATGTATAATCTCTTACAATATAAAAAAGTTCACACTTATGTAACTTTTTATTTATTTATTTATTAGATTTATTCAATCACACACATATATATAATTTGTTTGTGAATAAAAAATATGATTTTTTTTTTTACTTTGATTAATAATTTGAGATCTTAAATTTTTTAACACACTTTTTTTTAGGGTAAAATATATTTTTGAAACAAGCTCATTTATTTAAGAACGGAGAGAGTGGGTAAAATTTTACTAATTAAAAGAATGGACTCTTATCCATTTATAAGAGTCTAAATATCAAAATAGCGTAAACTAAATTACATGTATAATGAACAAATTCTAGTATAATTTTGTAGGCCAAAAATATTGCATGTAATATCTATCTCATATTTCCAAAAATTGATCTTTTATTTATTTTTTATTCTATCTCATATTTTAATTTTATTAAAAATAAATTATGCGTATATAATAATATAATTAATGAATATATATTGTACACAGTTAAAATAAAATATAAAACATAACATAAAATAGAAGATCTTAATTGTATATTTTAATAAATTAGTTGCTCTTACAATACTTCGGCAATATGCTATATTCTCGTGATTTTAATTAGGGCCTTGTTATATATGTCAAAAATAAATCTTGGAACTATCTATTTCATTTATTGGATAGATATCCTGTGGTTATAAATTAAGTATTAATAAAGCAAAATATATGTTTTATGCATAGAATATCCTTATTTGGACGCATTTGAGTCTCCATATGGTTACAAGTACATTGTTACACTAATGAACGGTCGTATCATTTCTCTTTAGTTGGACTTATATTTTAGTTCACTACAAGAAAAATGAAAAAACGTGACCAAAACTTAGCCATAAAGTATGAATTCATCGTAATTGATAATATAAATTTTTGGTATATGATAGAGATAAATATTAAAATATAATATAACTCGTATTGGAATGAAGATGTAAAACAAATGTAAAGAAGTCGGCCATTCAAACTAATGTGTGAACGCAATTTTTTTTTGAACATTTCGTACAAAATTTTTAAATAAATTCACTTTATTTTGTATAAAAATTTGAAACAATTAAATTTATTTTTACATCTTTAATATAAAGACATACACCAATAAAGATAATGTTACATTCTGACTATGAATGTCAACTTGGTTGAAATTACATCACGATCTATAACTCTAAATCAATAATAAACCAAACGAGAGCATTTTTATGTTTTTAAATAAATATAAATATAAATATAAATATATATATATAATAAAAAAGATACCACACATACCTCCATACAAAATATTAAGTCTCTAAAAAAAATTATATCCAATCATATTTTCATTTAAAAAATACTAGTCACTTCAATATTCAGTATATATATTTTTTCATATTCGCTCAGTTCTTTATTATTAATTTTTCCTACAAATTCTAATTTTATTTTATTTTTATATAAAAAAAACTCAGTTTCCATACAAAAATTTATAACTCTACAAAAGTAAGACAATTCGAAAAATATACACAGATGCTATTTTTTGGTCAAAATCACTTTTCTATTTTTAAAATTATGATATCCAATCAGATTTTTTTTTCACTTTAATTTTAAGAGCCTTATAAAATTTTCATCGCAACCCTATTTTTTATAAAATATATATCAAAGTAATCACTTTTTCGTGATCTTCAATTATATCCAATGCATAAATATAAATAAACTATTAATTTTTTAAATATAAATATTTTCATACATTAATTAGGTTATATTTTAATATTTAATATAATTTATATTGTGAGATATTTTTATTTTAAATAATTTATATTAAAAATATATTTTATATAATTATGTATTTTATTTTAAAAAATATATAAATATTTTGATAATAACTTATTATATTATCATTGTTATAAATCGTGCAATGCCCACAAAAAAAATAGTAGTGAATAGAATGAAATAAAACCAAAAGCAATAACAACCTAATTTCCTAAAAAGAAACCCTCTAGCACATTGATCTTTGGAGATACGGCATCTCCAAAGTCGATCCCAGATAAGATTAACATATGTGATGGTGAAGACAAGTGTAATGAAAACGACGTCAATTATAATAGAAGATCCGAATTGTTCCGCAAAACCTGAATATTTCAACGTTTTGTTGTATGCTCAATTAAAATATATCAGACCATCGGCCATGTTTGAATCAGTCTAAGCCTCTACACATATATAAAACATTAATTGTTTGAATTCAATCATTAATTGGACAATGTTTTTGCTATGAGCGCAAATCGCAATGACTATATTATATATAAGATACCAACAGCCTGTTTGAATCAGTCAAAACTTCTGTATATAAAAGACCACTTATTTGAGTTCGATTATTAATCGGGAAGATGTTTTGCTGTTTACGCACGAGAGGCCGCAAAGATGGCAGATTTGATGATCGACGTTAACAGATGCAAAAGCTAAGCCGCCGCCACCAGAGCCTTACGGATACGATGATAAGTTTGGCAAATCCAAGGGTGAGGGCTTAAAGGATGGAACCATGGTCGTTCTCGCGGGAGCAGGTGCTGCTGTCGCTGCAACGGCTGCGGTGGTCACTGCTGACGCTGAAAGTAGCGGTGGCGGTAGGGCACAAGGGTGTTTCTGTGGTGGGAGTGGTGGAGGAGGGTGCGTTGGTGGTTGAGGTGGAGGAGGGTGCGGTGGTGGTTGCGGTGGAGGAGGATGTGGTGGTGGAGGTTAATATGTTATGCGCTATTTATGCCACTTGTCAACTCGAAACTAATTGCGGGTCAGCCACGGCGTGAAATTTTTAGGAGTATATAATTTCTTTTATTTTTGTAATCATTGTTTATTAAAATTTTACATGTGAGTTGTCTCACATCAAACCGTGAAAGAAGAAATATTAGCTTATATGTCTAGTGAGTCACTCCTCCTATCACCTCATTAGAGGTGAAGCTACTCTCACCTACTATAAAATAGAAATAACAATGTTACAAGAAATTCAATCAAATGGGTTGTACTCTACTCCTTGTGGATTTGTGAATTCAACTAAATTGAGGTGAAGATGATGAGGACACCTTGATAATATGTGGCATATGGTCATCAACATCACCGAAAATGTGTAAGTTCGAACAAGGAAATATTTTGGTTAGACGAAATTATTGACATATTTGATGATCATACAAGATTAAATATACTCCAAACAAATATATATATATATATATATATATTCGTACCCGCACATGAATAGTAGGATCATCTGATGCAGCTGTTCAGATGGGCAATACTTCAATTCCAAAACTAAAAACAATGATTTCAAAACATTAGGTTCAACAACTGCACATGCAAATGCAACCATGCATGGCCACTTGTTTATCAATATCACCCTATAAATAGGACTAAAATATCCTTTTACACTAACACTGTAACATTTGATGATAATCGATCATATCTCTCTCTCTCAAAACTGCAAATTTACTTCTCCCTTTCTAAATATGGATGATGCCATAGCAGTTAGTGAAACTTGTTATTTTGATGATCTGAATGAATTTGAGTTACCAATAAAGAAAGTTCACTTGTCATGTCTTTGTTGGAAGACTTACATGTAGTTGAAGGAGGCGATGATGACGATGAAAGGCTGAGAAGTGTGATTCAATCTCTTAAAGCAGAGATTTTGAATGAGGATGGACATCGCCGGTTCATCGTGAAGGGTTCGATGAGGAGATGATGTCTTGTGTTGTTACCTGCGATTTTGCAGATGAGAGAGAAAATGCAGTTGAATTTGTAGGTGTAGAGGATTATGCTGAAATTTGTTAATGGAATGGTTATGGAATTTTTCATATATGAAGTTTGGTATTATTTAGATAACTCCAATGATTTGAAATAAAAATCTTAATTTTATTTCATAAAGCTTAAACATAATTAAATCTAGATATTATTAATAAAATCTGAAAATAAATAAACCAAATCAAAATTGAAAGTATTTCAATAAATCAAATTTGAAACTTTTATTGGCAATTTGAGATTTATTTTATTTACAAAAATAAGTTTTACTTGATTATTTTTATATTGATGAAGAAATATTTGAATTTTATGTTGATATTTTATATTTCCAAAAATAAGATTTTACTATGAAGTTTATCACACATTTCTTCAGATAAAAATGAAGATCGTCAAATAAAATCAAAAAATTATTTAATAAAAATTAGAAAAACCCTAATTCCACATCAAATATGCATATCGACAAAATGTGAATTCTTTTTTATTTATATGTGAATTCCTTCAACCCAATCTAGTATTCAACGAACCAAAAATTTATTTCCACATCATCTTATATTATCGTGTCATCATCAAAAGTTACAAACAAGTAGAGACAAGGACAATAATTTAATGAAATAGATAATATAATATAGTACGTACAAATAAGTAGAGACAACGACAATAATTTAATGAAACAAATAATATAATATAGTACGTACGGCAGGTATATTTTCAAGATTCCACCGCGTACGTGTTTTATTTTCAATTTGGATTCCCATGCAAATTTATTTGCAGGTTTTGATTTTACGGCAACTTGGTCGCAATTAATATTTTACATCCTTGTCGATGATATCCAATCTCACCAAATGGAGACTAAGAAACATACAGCTGATTCATTGAGGCTGAGTCCATAATGAACGAAGAATTGGATTTATTTAAAATTTGATTTTTTTTTCTAGGGAGCCTTGAAAGTTCTAAAATTCATAAGTTGTTTTCGATGAATTTTGAAGTTTTAACGAAATTGAGTATAAATTGAACAATATTTAAAATATAAAAATAGAATTAAGTTATTCCACTAAAAGTATATTCTTGCCATGGTCGTCGTTAAGTTTAAATATCCTTTTTATAAAAAAACATAATGGGTGACTGTACATACAAATTTCCTGGAAATTTCATTTTAAGTTATATAAAACAGCTCACAACTCAGAAGCTTGGGAACCTAGAGATTCCAGGGTAAAAGATTTGCCAATTGAGAAAGCTTGTTATAGTAGATATGAGGTATGATGATTTACATATCTTGCAGTTTAGGTGTTTCTTCCTCACATATGTACGCTACTCAAATCGAGCTTGTGTTTGGTTGGATTAAAACTCGTTTTTTGATCATGAAATGTAGAGAGAAAGAACTTGAAAAAGTTGAATGCTAATGCATACATCATTCAATGCCTAACTTTCATAGAACATCTTCGTAGACTAACTTTCATCTTTCCAAAGTTTTCCTTCATGTTTCAATGCCTTTCAAGTGTTTGTGTATGTGTGTTTTTTTTCTTGATTTTTTTATATAAAACAAAATGTTTATTTATTTATTTATTTATTTTTGGCCGTCCATTTAATATTTATATTAAAGTTTTGTTTAATCAAAGATTCAAATTTATATGTGCAAAAAAAAAAAAAAACAACTTTTAATAGCCAGAGGCCTCATCTTTTTTATTGGTCTGACGCTCCCAAAAAGTTAGTAACGATCCGATATAAATTTGAAATTGGCCATATTTCTGAAAGAGAAATCCCTGATGAATTGTGTGTCTATGTTTTTATACGTAGCAGTGGAGGCCTTGATCCGGGCGCAGTCGTAGGAATCCTGTTCGGTGTCATAGCTGTGATGTTTGTATTATGTAGTGTGATCAATGCATGTGAAGAAAAGGCAAATGAAGGGACACAAACTGGTGAAAGGGATGGCAATATGGTCGTTGTGGACGGCGCACAGGTTGCTGCGGCGGTGGTCGAAATCCAGCCCGCTTGCTGTTGTGGCGGCGGAGGCGGCCATGGTGATGGCGGTGGCTGTGGTGGCTGTGGAGGAGATTGAATCTCACTACATGTTATATATATGCGATTGAGTCCCCTATTTTATATTATGTTTATTCTTATATTGCAATTTTGTTATATAATTGTACGTTCGTTGTTTCTGTTACTTTTTACAGATATCATGTAATGATAAATTAAAATATGAAATGAACATAAGATAAAAGAGACTCCATCGTGTGATATTATGTATAGTTTAATATTTTCTTGTTAATTTGATTGTTCATTTTGTAGGATTTATTTATTTTTTATATATTAAATTTGCCAATTTTAAGGAATATTAATAGGAACCCATTTCCCAAATGAGAAAAATAATAATGTAATGTGTTTTTCTCTTTGGAAGGTTCGAAACGATATTGTTTGGATGAATAAATAGAAACCGAGACTCATGTTATTGGAACTACGTAACATCTTGTATAGTTCTTATGTAACAACTAATAATACCAAATTCAAATGAAATATGAAATTGAAAGTAAACAACAAAATTCTTACAAATGAAAGGTATCAGATCGTATTAAAAGATATATATATATAGAGGATCCAAATATTCCTTATTTTGTTTTTACCTTTATGTTATCAATAATTTATATGTGTGGAATGTTGTCTTATCTTCATGCATCCTTGATTGATAATGGTAAGAAATTAAATAAGATAATTCAACAATTACAACTGCATTCAATATAATATCTTATCCACAACGATCGGTCCTTCTCGCTTCGTTGGGTGCACTCTTCTCTCCCATCAACAACTCGTCGATGTAGTTCTATTCACAAAGATTGGTTCTTCATGTCGAGAGAAAATATATGAAAGATAATATCTTAATATAATAGATAGAGTATCCCTACCCCTAAATATCACATGTAATAGAGATACCACATTATAGAGATGGCTTATTAGATAACACTTTCAAATATATCAAATATTGTTAGAGTCTATTAAAAAAACAATCAAATCAATATCCACTAGATACGGATATAGTTAATACTAACTAATACCCCAATTATTTATGCAAGATACTTCAGCAATGGCGAGCACAACATAAATTACACAAACATTTCTTTTCATTAAAGAATTATATATACTTTTGAGACACCCACAAACCCTAATTTAATAATATTGGGGTACACAAATCTTGAAGATGCCCCATGTTTGCTAAAGCAATAATTAAAGTTAAGAATGGGCAATGGAATAGGATCTTGCTTTCCTGGAAAGTCAACCATATATTATTGACCGAATAAAATTTAATCGTTCAGACACCTTATTCTGAATATCTGAACTCTAATTATCAATTGACAGATGATCGTCTATCTAATTATTTCTTCCCACTATGTGTTAGTGACTTAATATTTAAAAAACTTTGAATTTTAAGAAAGAAAAAAAAAACTATGCAGCCCCAGAAAAATTCACAAAAAAATAATAATAAATAAATGAAGAGTTTGTAGAATAATTTTAAAAACCTGTATCTATCTACTTTAAAATATTACTAGTGTGAGACTTGTGTGATCCACAAAAGATATTTTTTTCTTATATTTTGTAATATAATCATATATTCAAGTTATATAGTATATTATAGAAGGTGTAGATTTGTAATTCAGTGATTATTTTTTTGTATAATAAGTAGAAATTTATTGTAATTTTATGTTTCATCTTTTCTTCTATTAGAATTAGCTTCGTTCATAAATTGATAAGCATGATATCCACGATTTATAGAAGGTTGAATCAAATTAAATGAAAAAAAATAGACATATCAGCAGATTAAAAAAATAAAAATTTGTGTAGAACTCGTAAAATTTGCCAATTATATAGTCAAATTAAGGACACAAATATTTTGCAAATTGCTAATTAAATATAATAATATTACAAAAAAATAAAATTTGATAGAAACAAATACTTCGAAAGCTAATGAAAAATCGCACGGTGCTTATACGTCGAAATAATTAGCAGATCCCAACATAAAATCACAAGAATAATCAAACAAAATATGAAAGAAATGGACGAACTTTTTGTTTAAAAATAAGAAAGAAAAATATTTAAGAAAATTAAATATATTTATGATAAATTGAAAGCAACAGGTGAATAAAAAAAATTTAAAATGAAATAAACCTAAAAATAATATTTTGATGAGTGTAGGCTTTTGTGACAATTGAAATATGACACATATTATCGTACATGTCTTACCATTTATTTTTTCAAAAGAGAAAATACAATACACTTCAAGAGGAGGGAGAACAAAAAAAGAGAGACCTTAAAATATTTAGTAATAATTTTGATAAAATATATAGAAAGAAGAGAGAGACAAAAATGAGATATGATTTTGAATTATGGTAAGCTTGTTGAAAATTTAATTTCATATTTGACAAAATCAAATTTTATCCACGCGATTGGGTGATCTTAAATAATTGATAGTTTAATTATATAAAAATTGTTAATGATTTTTCAAAATATAATGAAACTACAATGATTTCACGTTCCTAACAAATTTATTTCTTATTTTGAATATATTATTAGTTAACAAAAATTCTTTAAAATTCGAATTTATTTATATTGAACAACAGAAACTAAGCAAATCCCGAATATTATTGATATTAATCTCTTCAATTAAATTGTAATAATGTATATTAAAAGAGTTGCATAAATATATATAGTTTTACATTTATATGGTTAAAATTTAGGCCGAAAAAATAAAATTTAAAAAAGTAATTTTACTTATATATATATATAGACTTTTTTGAAAAAATGAATCGAGAAAATTTAGTCATATATTTTTTAGATTTCATATATTTTTTTTAATTTCATAATTCAGTGATTTGATTAATATTCGATAAAATATATAGATTTCGAATCATGTATTAAATATTGCAGTATATTCATTTTAATATCTTCTAATTTTGAAACACCTAAATTTGTGGAATAATTTAAATTTTGAAATCAAATTAAAATTTCTAGAATAAAAATGTCTAATTTTAATTTAATAATAATATAATTATTATAAATAAGTAATAAAGTTTAGACGGAAAAACGGAATTGAAAAAAGTTATTTTGTTTTAATATATATATAGATGTGATATAATGTCCGGTAAACTAGACTCGAGAAATATGTTTATTAGTTAAGATTGTATTTTAAGAATTAAAAAAAAAAAAAAAAAAACTATGACGTAGCCCTAAGAAAATTTGTTAAATGAAATCTGTAAAATAATTTAAAACCTTGATTTTATATAGCACACACAGAGAAATGTGTTTGGGAGTTGATATTCGAAATTTTTGAATTTTAAATATTTTAAAAAAAAAAACTGTGATGTTAGTGTGGGTGTGTATACACACACATGAAAGGTAGGATTATCTGGTATAGCTGTCCACATGGGCAATGCTTCAGTTCCAAAACTATCACAATAATTTGCAAACTTTAGGTGTAACAACTGCACATGCAGCCATTGTTACTTGTTTACAACTTAATCACACTATAAATACACCACTTTCTCCCTCACTTTCCTTCATTCCTCTACGAATACCAAAATCTCTCTCTCTCTCTCTCTCTCTCTCTCTCTCTCTCTAAAGAAAACCATTTTCAATATGGCCAATGCCACAGCTAGTGAATCATGTTTGTTTGATGATTTGTGTCAAATTGAGTTACCAGATATCGACAGTTCACTTGTCATGTCTTTGCTCGAAGACTCACAATCAATAATTGAAGGCGGCGCAGACGATGAAATGCTGAGAGGTGTGATTCAGTCTCTTGAAGTAAAGATTTTGAAAGATTCATTTTTGAATATCTACACATCAGAGCGATGTTCATATCTAGATTATCAATTTGACAACGAAGATCAAATTGATAGTTGTTCATTGCCATCTGATCGTGTCTACTTCGAAAGGTTGAATGAGGAGATGATGATGCCTTATGATAATAGTGATTTTGCAGATGAGATGGGAAATGTAGTTGGATTTGTAGGGGTGGAGAATTATTATGCAGAGTTTTGTGATTATGGAGTGGCTATGGAGGAGGATGAGTACCATGGTTTGTGGCAATAGATTAATGTACTTGGAGATGAATTTCAATTTCTCGTTGTCAGACGAGCTATTTCAATTTGTCGTAGCAATGCTCGAATTGGATTTTCATTTAAAAGAATAGAAAATAAATATTATTAATACTATGTAGTATATACATCTTACTGGTAAATATTTTTTTGTGACCTTTGTATTTCTTTACATAATGTAAGTTATAATTTTTTAACGAAAAATAATTATTTTTTTCATTTTCATTTGAAATACTTGATACATATTGGTAAAATGAAACAAAAATGAAAAAAAAAATCATTGCAATTAAATTTTCACTCGATTTAATTTTTAAATAAAACAATCGTCATGATTTATCTCGGAAATAAAATATATACAAATACATATATATATATATTATTATATACACTACGATAAATATATTTTTAGATAACAACCATATTTATATGCTACCTTGTAAGATGTATATATTATTATTTGACAGTCTTATATGTGTATATACTGAGAAAGTGATTCACATGAGCAAGCTGTCACAAGTTTTTATTTTCTATTTTTTTTCTTATTGACCACACATTTCTGATACAAACCAAAGATTGGATAACAAAGAAAAAAAAAAGAACAGAGAAAAATATCAAAGATGCCACTGAAACTTCTCCATCTTCATCATTTCCACACCCTACTCCCAACATCAAAGCCTCTTTCTCCACCATATCCTCTGTCGTCAAATCTCTCCACTGTTTCGGCGCCGTTGAAGCTCAACAATGGAGCAACAAAGTCGAAAATTCGGCTCAGAAACCAACGGCAGAGATCATCTACTGCCTCAATCTCAGCCTCATTTGCACCGCTTGATTTAACAGAGGAAAACATCAAGCAGGTCTTGGATGATGCCAGAACCGAGGCAAGTCTTCTTCTCCTCTGCCACTGTATTCAAATATAGGTCGCGTTTGGGCGAACAGTTTTAAAATTACCTCAATCCAAACGCGGCCTTAGACGTCATCGGAATCGAATTTGTTAGCCTGATATTGCTATTAATACCTCACAACTTGATCCTTGCAGCTGGCCCAACTCTTCGACGCTTCAGTTAATATAACAGGTGATTCTCAGTTTACATAGGAGGATGGTTCAGTTCCATAAATTTTAAATTTCTTTCTCTGTTAATGTGGAAATGGCGGAACAGGAAAAGCAGAACTTGCAGACCTAGATGGACCCTATGTAACGATCAGACTCAGCGGCCGCTTTTGGCATAAACGCTCAACGGTTTTGGCTCGACTTGGGAATTACTTGAAGCAGAGAATCCCTGTAAGTCTAGTTGGATTTTTGTCTCTGTTTCAAAACTTCAGCATTGCACGCTACATTTTTATTAGTGACTGAGTGTAATGCGTATTGGTGAAATTGAAATAATAATTGAAATAACACACCAAATTGAAATAAGAAATGCAATGCAATTTGAAATAGAAGATCTAGTGTGTTGTGTAGTTCTCGCCTTCTATAATTATATAAGTTTGGGATGATGCACATTTTGAGGTCTAAGCTAGTATCTGGGTTTTATATCATATCACAGGAAATCTTGGAGGTGGATATAGAAGATGAGAAACAGCTGGATGATAGCCCTGAAAATTTTTGACAGTTTTCCAGACATGAATTTTGCTTTTATCTTCTGGTAATTCTGTTGACTATAAAGGAATCCTGTAAGGCCTTTGTATGAACCATTATATATATCTAGGCTTGTCAACTAGTTAGCATGTACTACACCACCAAATTCTTGTGGTTTTCAGTTTTTATGAAGCATGATGTTGAGATTCATGATTGTAAGAGAGAGAGGGGGAGGGTTGGATGTAACAAAATTTTATTTGAAATTAAGTTTCACATTATTCAGCAGCAAGGACAAGATTGTGATCAAAGCCAGCAACAGCTTGCAAAACCTCAACCCCCTGCAAACGTTCAATCAACATAGGTTCAATTTCATCCACAGAGCTACCCAATCCAAGCCGTCCATTTCTACCACAGCCCCAAGACCAGACCTCCCTCTCCGCCGTGACTGCTAAAGAATGCACCCGCCCACCAGAAACAGAAACCGCCTCCTCACCAGCCAAACTATCAACAACCAGGGGGGCATTCTCCGGACCTTCTCTCCCAAGTTGAGAATTCTTATTCCATCCCCATGTAACAACACTTGGTCCATCTTCTGTGGCCTCTGATGACATATCCTTGCAAATTGCTAAAGAGTGACCTAGTCCCGATGCTATACTGATAGGCCGAAGGCTTATGTTGACTTTGTGCAGGCCTATATCTTCTTTTACTCTACCTAGCTGGCCATACACATTGCTCCCTCCACTTAGAAGAGTGCCATCACCTGAAAATCGAACTTACATTTTAGCTTATGATTCTTGGGGAGCATTAGAATTGTGGTCCTCTAAGAATGGCCCTGATCGTTTTTTATGCACCAAGTTCATGAATTACAAAAATAGTAATGGATAGCAATGACTTACTGCATAATATTAAAGAATGATCTAGCCCACAAGCAATGTCCACAACTTCAACATTACTCACTTCTTCAATTACAGTAGGTTCCCAGATGACCGGCATGTCTTTTTCCTTCTCAATTGCTTCTAAAACCAATTTCTCAGCTGCCTCAATCATCGAATTTGTATTTTCACTTGATGTTTTAACTTTACCAGCAGTTGAATCGAGTGGTGAGGCCTCGAAAGATTTACCAATCTTCCCCAATCTACCATCTGCATAGTAACCCCAGCCAAACAACTTCCCATCTTTAGTCAGAGCAAGAGCATGTCCCCAGCCTAGTGAGACCTGCAAGATCATATAGATGGAAAAGCATTAGAACATTCGAACAGCAACGTGGTGCTGCAAGTGCTGTCTTACCTCCTTGAAAACTATATTAGCTGAATTAATTATAGAACATATCGTGCTTCTTTAACAATTATAAAGAACTCATTTTATTCTACCTTAAACATGATATGAAGACCACCTTAACTATCTCCTGTCCAAGAAGTGATTCCACTCTAGCCGGTATAACAGCCTCTGTAATATCTTTTCCGAGACCTAGTTGCCCACGCTTGGACTTTCCCCACACCCACAACACGCCATCGTCTCCAATTGCAGCAGATACAACGCCAGATGCAAATGCAGCTAGAACCCTCACCTGATCCAATCCTTCTACCTTTTGTGGTTTATCCCAATTCTCTCTAAATCAAATGCAACATTTAAACCAATAACCAAGAGGATTAGATTTTCAATGACCCATGAAACAACAACACCAGATGCAAATGCAGCAAAACCCTCATTAGATTCAATTCTTCTTCATTCTGTGAATTATCCCTAATCTCTCTGAAACATGAAATTAAATTTATAGAAAAAAGGATGATTTCTGGTATGTTACAGCAGGAATGAATGTCAGCTCAATTAGGAGTAGAAGAATCAACATATGCTTATCCTCCACATTTCTCACTGTAACTAAAAGCCACATAAACACAACCTAGTGAATATTTAAAATTCAGCAAACACAAAACATTATCGAATGAAAATGGGGGGAAAAACCTGGGAGAATCGTGGCCGCGGCCGAGCTGTGATTCTCTATCCCGGCCCCAGGACCAGATATGGCCCTGAGAAGTGACGGCTAGAGAGTGGTAGTGACCGGCGGCAACGCTGCAAACGTCGCGCGGCAGGCCCGGGATCGGAGTGGGCTCGTAGGAGTCGGAGCTTAGCCCGATCGGGGAACTGGCGAGGCCCAGTGCACCCTGGGACCCGTCCCCGAAGCTCATCACCGTCGTTTTGGCGGACATCCATCGGCGGTTCAGCCCGATTGGGAGGCCCGATTGAGATATGTTATTTTTGTTGAGGAATCGTAGCATTATGCGCTTTCAGTTGCTGGGCTTGATGGATCAGATCTTTAATGGAAATGAAAGGCGCTTTTAGGTAATAATCTTATAGAATAGTTTCCAGATTTTTAATAAATTTTTAAAATGCGAAATGCGTACATATAGTATAAATATTTTTTTAATTAATAAAAGGAGATATTAATTTTTAAAAATAGAATTTGTTTTATAGAAAATAATTAAAAAAAATTTACAGAAGAATTACCAAATATATGTAAAATGTGTCGTATATATTTATAAAATGCCAAATATATAATGAATTGTGAAATATATGACAAAATATTTTTTGCCTATTTTTTGTGTATATATGTCCCAATATTATTAGTTTCAATATTAAGTTTAATTGAAAATAGTAATGGCAAATCCAAAACAATGAAAGGAATGAGATTAAAGAGCTTGCATCTGCAATCTAATTACAATATAAATGATGCCTAAACAAAATTGAGTCTTGCTTTTATACTTAATTATAACATATCTCAAAACTACTTATATAACAAACCAATTTAATGAATTGAATCCAATATATTATCTAGTTGAACTCAAACTTAAAATTAGGCTTAAAAAAATTCGAGGCTAACCTCAAATTCTCCCTTTAAATACCCGGGATAATTTTGAACACACACACACACACACATATATATATATATATATATAACTTCGAGGTGGCAAATTGGCCATGTAGCACCCAAGATTTATTTCCAGGAATGCCAAAAAATATCATTCATCCTGTTATCCAACAAGCTAAAAAAAATTCCACGTGTGCCTCATTTATTTGACAACAAGATCCCAACTTAATCTAATATCTCCACCACAATTCAGATCCTTAAACCAGCCCCACACAAACCCTTGTGCATGTTATCTACCTGCAACTACTTCTCTCTTTCTTTCTTTCTTTCTCAGTGGCAAAGCAAGCTACAGTAATGGCGGCACAGGCATTGGTTTCTTCATCATCCATCTGCTCTTCAGCGGAGGCCGCCCGCCAGATTCTTGGAGGAAGAAGAACTGCACATTCTTCCCGGAAACTTTCCTTCGTCGTAAAAGCTGCTTCTACTCCTCCTGTCAAGGTATTACTATAAAGAAATGTTTGTCGGTTCGATTTTTCAAGAAATGTTTGATCGTTAATTGTGGGTTTTTTCCCGTAAGGATAATGATTTTACAATAACCAGAGTTTTTGAGCGAGAAGTAAGATTGATTTTATGTGTTTTTTGGTTGTATCTTTCAGCAAGGAGCTGACAGGCAACTCTGGTTTGCTTCCAAACAGAGCCTTTCCTACCTGGATGGCAGGTAAGTTTTGCATGTTACATGTGTATTCTTAGAACTTATGCTATTCTTATTTACTATATATGTTTCCTTTATTTTACAAGTAATTAGTTTAATTTTAAAAATTATTTTACCCCTACTGGACGGAATGTACTAGTGTTTCGTATCTTATTCCGATATTACAAATACATGAAATATTTAGACGTTTGAATAGAAAAAGATTTTTGATTGTGTTAAATTATCTTGGAAATTTGCCTGAACAAAATAGTTGTGCTTTCTCAGCCTCCCAGGTGACTTTGGATTCGACCCGTTGGGCCTGTCTGACCCGGAAGGCACCGGAGGATTCATTGAGCCCAGATGGCTAGCCTACGGAGAAATCATCAACGGCCGTTTCGCAATGCTAGGAGCTGCAGGAGCCATTGCACCAGAAATCCTGGGAAAAGCAGGCCTAATCCCAGCAGAAACAGCTCTCCCATGGTTCAAAACCGGAGTGATCCCCCCAGCTGGAACATACAGCTACTGGGCCGACCCATACACGCTGTTCGTGCTCGAAATGGCTCTCATGGGCTTCGCCGAGCACAGGAGATTCCAGGATTGGGCCAAGCCAGGGTCCATGAGCAAGCAGTATTTCTTGGGCCTGGAAAAGGGATTGGGAGGGTCTGGTGACCCTGCTTATCCCGGAGGCCCTTTTTTCAACCCATTGGGGTTCGGAAAAGATGAGAAGTCAATGAAGGATTTGAAATTGAAGGAGGTGAAGAATGGGAGGTTGGCTATGCTGGCAGTATTGGGATACTTCATACAGGGCCTGGTGACCGGCGTCGGCCCATACCAGAACCTGCTGGACCATTTGGCAGACCCTGTCAACAACAATGTGTTGACAAGCCTTAAGTTCCACTAGGCTTGTCGAAATGAAATGTTGTACTCTCTCTCTCTCTCTCTCTTTTCTGGTTCAAATTTGTGACATGTTTGTGCAGAGTAATTTTGAGCCTGTCTTAATGTAATTTATTACAAAAGATTATCGTAATTTTCCCATGTTCGTTTCCATGAAAGATGATAGAGTGTACGCCAACCATCACTTTAGCGCGACCGCAATCTATAAGATTATATAAATTACGAGTATTTCACAATATGAAGATTGCAAGTTGAATCGAATTTGCATGCTTGTATATATAGAATGGAGAATGGTGGCTCAACAAGATATACAAAAGCAATAAACATTGCACCTTTTATTGTAGGATTCGAAAATGCAAGAGAACTGGACTAACTTTCAAAGATTGCATTGCAAAATGCAAGACATTTAGAATTGATTGATTCTTGAAATAAGGTCGAGTTGCATGCACCAAGCAAGAAAGGATCTACTCTTTTAGGCAGAGGGATCGCGCAAACTAAAAAACCAACTGCATAAATCATTCTTCAGCAAACTAAAATTCGACTAACACTGCTCCGCCTTAAACGCTTAGGTTATGGTTTTAGATTGGAACTGCATAAAATCAAACATCCAATTTTAGTTTAAAACCGTAATTTTGATTTCTTAATAACCAAACTCCAATTGGCAATTCGATTTGAGTTCGTTGGAAAACGGCCCAAACAAACATGATGACCTTAGTTGAGAGTGAGATTCGTATCAGGCAAAAAGAAGAAAATTGGGGTTGTAACTATCAAAGACCATAAACAATTTTTTTATGGAAAAAACACAACCCAAGTCATGTTCACAGCTGCAGTTATCTGTAATCATTCAGCCTTCTTACTAATACATCACAATCGATAGAAAATAGAAGAACGGTGGGAGGAAATGTAAAATTAAAAAAACAAATAGGAACTCAGAAAAGCTATACCATGATTTCCCACCATTCATTTCAGTACTCAGGTCCCTTTCCCTTGCTGAATCTGCTGAAGAAGAGCTGCTGCAAGCTGCAGTGTTGCTTGCAGACGTTTCTGTGGGTCCGCCTCATCATCTTGCTCAGCATTTTGAAACTGCTGATTCGCCTGAGACACCTCTCTCTGAGATGCAGCCATGTTAGGGCTGGGCTGCATCTGTTGGGATTGACCAAACTGTGATGGTGGGAACTCGTTAGAAACCTGTTCGCCTGATGTTACATAATTTTGCGACATTTTATAAGAGTATCCAGATTGATTAATGTTTGATGGTTTATACTCTCCAGTATTCGATACACCACCCAATTGCCCTTGTTGACCCATGAGAGACGATGTCAGCTGAGCCAGTTGTTCCGCTGGCAGACCTGAAACAGGCCCCGTTGAAGGAATTGGAGAGTTTTCTGGGATGGCCCACTTTCCATTTACACTTGAAGGGGTGTCAGGTGTATAGTTGCTATGAGGTGCTTCCTGCATTGATCTAGGAAATCCGGCATATGAATGACCTGTTAGCGAATTTGATGTCTGTGGTGGGACGTTTCTGATAATGGGATCAAGGTTTTGCGAATCGGGGGAAGACCAGTTTGGGCCCGGTGGAGGCTTCCGATAATCTGGCCCCTGTGCATTATAAGGTGGACCAGGCAAGTATGGTCCAGAAGGTGAGATGGGCTTCTGATAAACTGAATCATTCTGGAAAGATGTGAAGGGAGTTTCTCGGGTTTCGTTTTGAGGAAGGGAGCTGCCATAGCTAGAACCAGGAGGGTCTAAACTTAGGACAACACCGGAAATGCTCAGTTTTCCAGGGACTTTTAGGACTTTTTCAGAGAAGTCTGAAGGAGGTACGAGGAATAAGGTGCTCCTTTCGTCTAGTTTGACAACTGCTGCCCGCTCTTTTTCCCCAAGATACTTCAAGAATTCGTTGTAGTATGAAATGTCCGGATCATTTGCAGGGGCAAAAAAGACAACCCATGCATTTGAAGCCTGATAGTAGTGCTTAGCTAGCATGTCCAAACTAGTCCTTGCTGTGCAGTCTAGGTAGTCAGGCCTGAATCATCAGAAACCATTCCAGTGAATTAGAAAATAGATAGATAGATAGATAGTTATACATATATTATATGGAGAGAGAAGGGGGGGGAAGGGGAAGAGAGATAGAGACTGATGGAAGTATTACTACTTACAGGACCATTTCCGGTGGTTTTCCAACAGGAAAGCAACGAGCACGACAAACAGAGGTTCCACACTTGGCTATCACTCCCTCCCACCTCCACACTTCTTTTGAAGACGATTCCCTTGGATCCGAGGTCAATTTTCTACGATCATGGGAAGGCAATGGCATTGCACCAACGTGAAAATCATCATGTGATGAATTCCAACGATCGTCCCTTTCCACAAATGGTGGGCCCATACTCATCAAACACTTTGGAACTGGTCTATACCCTGCATGTCTAGGATCATAATTCTTTTCAAGAATCCCAGATTGAGGAACGTCACGAGGAAAGGCACGTTTTGCTTTCTCCAAGTCCTCCAATGGATATTCAGGCAGCTCATTCTCAGGAAAAGGATCGGTCTTCAGTTTCTTTGTCCCATGCAAGAATGACACATCTTCAGGCAAATCCCACGGGTCATCAAAGATTGGACCTTGATGAGGAAACCTTTTAGGAGAGAATTCACGGACACGATGAGGTCCAATGTTCCTTGGACTACTCGAATGATCGTACATATTTCCAGGTAAACCTAACTCCGACCCTTGGCCCCGGGCCCACCTCCGGTCATGGACATCGTTCCCACCAGGCCATAAATTAGGGTTCCGAGCTAAACCCATAACGTTATGATCATTTGGCATATAGGAAGGAGATCTAATGCTGGGATCCCCAGGAAGATCATCATAGTCCCTATCAGATCGGAAGTGCTCGAAAGATCCATCCCGTCCATAAGACCCTACCCGTGGGGATGGTGGATCATTAATCGGGTTCCTCTCTTTGTTGGATGGTCCTGATTCATTCTTTGCAAAACAAATATGTACGCGAGGATTCCCAAATAGTTTCCCGTGTAGAGTTTCTTTAGCCCTGCTGGCTGACATCACATTTCTAAATCTAACAAAAGCATAAGTCCGACCAGGAAATGCTGTTATCTTCTCGATTTCTCCAAATGGTGAAAAGGCCTTCCTCAGAACAAATTCGTCCACTTTCAACTGGGCTGGAAACCCAACCCATAAGACCTCACTGGGCTCCGCATTTTTGTCACTCATCTTGGATTTGCTCGGATGTGGTTGCTCGGGGCTAAGGTGACGTGTTCTGGAGTCCCTCAGGGAATATGGAGAGCCTCTTCCTTTAGGGCGTGTATTGTCCCTTCGATTGGAGTAGTCTGCATCGCGCGGTGGCATTAATGATTTTTCCTGCGAATTTTGAACTCTATTATGATTCTTATTGTTGAAAGGATACGGGCTTGAAAATAAAAGGCAGTGTTCTGTTTGCAGACTACTGCTAAAAGCTTTTTCTATACCCATAAATCTATACAAAAGTTGTTTAAGATACAGTTTTGTTATGACTCTCTCTCTCTCTCTCTCTCTCTCTCCAATCTCAGCGCAACGTCTACGACCTAAGTAATTTATAAGCAACACTTACTAGCCTCTGCCTCAATCATTATCAGTTTCCAAAGTATCAGATATCACGAGCCTAATGGTCAAAGTAAATTAGCAAAGAGACTTTACATCCAAAGAGCAAACACTTTGGCAAAGCACTCGGACAAAAAATGCAGCTTCCGCACAGGCAATGCAGCACCTAAGTCCTAACAAAAGAATCTGACCGAGACAAAATCTAACACCAACACATAAGCCTCTAACCAATAAGTTCCAAAACGAGACTCAGAAGCACAAGAAAACCCCAACATATTTATAAATCATTGAAATGGCTCATAGCACTGGGAGACACAAAAGCTAAACGGAAATCAAATCCGAAGAATAGCAAAATGAGATGCTCCATATTCATGCATAATTATCAGAAATCTATCTGTTAGAATCCCTTATGACAGGAATATTGACCTTATCTGATGGTTCCTTACACTGTTTCTGCTATCAACATGATAATAAGTACAAGCATCTTGCAAGAATTTCAAGTGTAAAAAAATTAAAAAAAATCTCCCCACAAATCCTAGATTTGCAGTGATTTCATAGAAATGGCTTTTCTTCCCTGTATGCAAGTACATGAAATATAAATGGTGGTCAGAAAAAAGTAACTAATCCATCTCTTCTATTTTTTTCCTTTTTCTTTTTTATTTATTTAATTTTTTATTTTACATCAGCACAATAGAAAGACCCCACAGAGAAAATATTAAAAGCATCTCTTCCTCTGGAATCACTCAAAGCAACACATGTAAAAACAGCCCAGAATTGTATATCCAACAAGAAGGCAACTTCCCATTGTCACTCTTGAGTATAAGCACTTTTATGAACTTCCCATTACATTTCTATCCTCTAGGGTCAATCAGATTAGCCATGTAATGAATACAGAACAATCGGAATTCAGAAATTTAATGTGTAACTAAATTCCAAAACAGCATAAAATGGACATGAGAACCAAATAATGAAACAAAGCAGACATCTCATTGAGCATTCCACGCTCAGTATAACTTAAGAGTTAGTGTTGCCATGGAGGTGGGGGATGGGTGGGGAAGGATCACAAACTCAAGTAGCCTCACTCCGAACACCAATAAAAAATTAGACGCTTCAGTTCACTTCAAACAAGATGATTCCTCCAGAAACTGGAGGAACGGAGAACCTGAATCTGCATTCCACTGTGTAAAAGATTATTGAGATCAATCAGCAGCATTAGGTCATTGTGGAAACGATTATGATGATTAAGCAGAAGCAAAAATGAATTTCCATCTGATGTTTTATTTGCAGACAATCGCCATGGAATCATAGGTGAAGTACAATTAAAAGAAATTGTGTCTTTATGGTAGGTATTCATGGCCTTGAAGGTTACTGTTCACCAAAGAACCAAATTAACAATGCTTCAAAAGGCACAGAATGCTAGTGCACTTTGTCTAGTGAAATGGTTCATTGTAGGATAGTTATTCAGCTTTCTGTTTTAACTTCTTCCATCTCTGAGATCTGTTCAGTTTGATAAGCTGATTGCACGGACAATTTAATACTAGAAGAGAACGACATGTCTCCAGAATTATTATCTCAAATGCATCAGTTGCTCAAGAAACACACCCGCAGCCAATTACCAGGAATGCGTGCCAAATCATGCACTTGCAAGAAACTGCTGGGAATAGTTGATTTAGATGCATCAGAACTTTTGGGTTGAAGAATCAAAACTACTGTATGGTGACACCCTAATGATATACAAAAGAAATCAGTGCCATCCACTTTACGGTAAGTATGGATCTTATGGGTTGCAATTGCATAACGACTTTCAAATGGGGTGTGAAGTACCCAGCCTCAGACAACTTCACGTAGAAGTTGCAGAGCAAGGCAAAGAAAAGATGGAACATCTTTACAACAGGATGGATGTGTCGACCAATCAAAGGCACTTTTAGGTAAGTATGGATCTTATGGGTTGCAATTGCATAAAGGCTTTCAAATGGGGTGTCAAGTACCCAGCCTCAGACAACTTCACGATTGTAAAGAAGTTGCAGAGCAACGCAAAAAAAAAGACGGAACATCTTTACAACAGGATGGATGTGTGACATGTGTCAACCAATCAAAGGCAGGAGCTTAATTTGCAGCATGAACAAACCAAGATTCCTATCCACTATCGGAACATAACACTTCTGATTGTAGGACTATGTGTTCATGCTCCATCAACCGGGGAAATGTATTTTTCTGTGTTGCCCACAACCATATTTAGTGTTAATGGCATGCATAGAGCATTCTACTTAACCCTTCAACTAAGAAAATCCAATTCCACATTGACGTGGTCTCCTTTGGATAAACAGCAATTTTGATCCTTGATAGCAATGATAACTGGAATCAAAAATGTAATTGACCTTCTCATTATTCTCAATCTGTTCACACTTGTTCACTTGTAGAGCTAGCTGTTCTGCATTCTTTCGTTATATTGAGTTGAAGACATAGGCAGGGAGCGTGTACGTGTTATTGAAGGTGAGTATATTGTAGAGAGTATTGTGTTCACTTACAATAACAAGCCCGTCAGAAGTCTTGTTCAATATTGCACATCAAATACAAAAGTTAAGTAACAATAAATTGACGTTTTTGTTAGACTTTACCCAGCGACCAAACTCATTCTGTGTAAGAATTTCATCACTATACACAGGACAATTTAAAGAGTAGAATTCCTTAACACAAACCGTCTTGGAAACAAGATTGCATAAGGATAGCTAATTGTGAAAAGAATGTGTTGTTCCTTGCAGTGTAATAAACAGCTAATAATTTGCTTCCAAGATTATTTTATAGCAGATTGGCAGACTAGCCACTCTAGATATAAGTACCTAATTTTCCCTAATTGGAGGGAGGTGATTTAATGATTCTTTTTTAACTTCACAATGGCTCACTTACGGGAAAATATACGCCTCTAAAATAAATGCATTGAAATGTGGTTGAGTTGGGGAAATATATTATGATGTGCTTAGTGTTTGATGGCAATGAAATCGCATATGCACTCGGAGAAAATGCTTTCAACCGTATATAAATTGCAGGGGGTGGTTAAAAGGAACAGATCAGAATCAGCAAGTAGTAGTAGGTCCACAGTTGCATAGTGACCACATGTTTAATACGAGCAACATCTCGCTCATGGAAACAGCATGGTAGAAACCTACCAATCCAGTCTGAACAATATTTAGCATTTTGTTTAGCAGTTTAATTTTGTGCTAATTTTATAAATGGTACCTCCACTATGGTGTAAGATATTACTCATGTTGTAAATCTTTTTATCTCCTGAGAGACCATCTGGTTTATGAAAGAAACCATAATTTGACATTTACTGTTTCCAAATTGATTTAAACTGAAATAGCTTTACAGATGTCCTCTGGAGACTAGTCTCAAGACATGTGCACACAAAGGAGCTTGCTGCAAAATGCCAACTCTATAGGTGCCAAAAATTTCCAGAAACTAATAAACATATGGTTTAAGTCTGAATGTCATGGCTCTTGGATACCCGTATAAACCCAATAACTTCAGCTTTCATGCAGTTAAATCTTAAGAGTATGAATTTGAAATGTTTAAGCTTGCTTTGATATGATTTCTTTCGTCTCATAGAAATTTTATTATGAATTGTACAAAGAAGCATACATTCCATAAAAGTTATATAACATAACTAGATAACATTATACTGCTAACACCCACAGATGATGGAATTACAAAGAAAATCAAGTGGAGAATGAAGGGAAGCCATCTTAAAGTGTTTCAAGTGTGAAGCAATACCAAACATTGGCACAGCATACCAGAAGATATCATTTATAAACACCAACACTTGTTATCTTATTATAATTTGTGCATTTGTGCACCGCCTGATTTGGAGTAATGGATTCGACAAAGGGAAAAACTAGGAGAAAACTTTGCACTAAGAGAGTTTCTTTGGGATTGTTCAAAGGTGTCTCAAAATGACTCATATACAAAATGATGGTTTTCTCACTACTCTTAGCTTCATCTCAACAGATCACATCGTTTCATCTTCAGAGGCATCCCCTAATACCTGCCTATTGATTATTACTACAGAAATATCCCAAGCCTACAGAATTGAGACCTGTTAAAAGTATGCTTGTTTGCAACTTTTTGATAGATTATTCAAGTGGTTTAACATCAATCCCATGCCCAACTTGCCAGTGACAAGTAATTGATTTTCTGTTCCAAAATGGTCTTTCATCTTCACAAATCAGTTTGTTCACAGAATATACACTACATACAGAGCAGTTCAGTAGCCATGTCTATTGTACGATGAATTAGAGGAATTCTCTGCAACTTTTCCATGTACTAAACTTATATTCTCTTACTATTGCATCTATGTCAGGCGGATCAGTAACAGCTAGAAATGAGGCACGAGTTTGGAACCTCTCAAAAAATTGCACAATGTTTATAATTCAATAGCATGGCCCCTAATACTTACAATGGACGGTGTCCTTTTAGCACCTAGTTATTGATGTATGAAGTTTTAAACATAATTTTTGTTCAAGAGGCTATTGTAACTCAATGGTAATCAATTGGAAATCTGATAGAGGAACAAATGAGGATGAATATTGCCTCAATTAAAAGGTGAGACTTCACGAGGATGATTTATCTGTCTTCTTTTCTCCTTTGTTTATACCAACCCGAAGAATGCAATGAACTTTTTTGAATAGTCATCGATAATTGGTATGCGAATGACGAAACTGATTTGATGACACAATGTATTGAGTCTTCGTGTGTATGTGATTGGAATATTCCGCATATCATGCACTAACTTGAGCGCTTAAGGAGTTCATAAGATGAGCAAAACTGTATATTGATACTATAAAAGGCATCAACACAGTACCATAAGGAAGTTAGACAAAGATTGACAAAACTAACCGCCTTGGCAAACTCAATTTTAAGTGGATTGCCTTCAATAACAAAACCTTGAAGCTCTCTTATCGCAGCAAAAGCGTCTTCTTCATTTAAATAATTAACAAAGGCATAGCTCCTGCCTGGTTGACATGCAAGACTCTCTAGTTCTCCAAATTGTAAAAGGTAACGGGCTAAACCACTCTCAGTTAAGTCTTGGGGAAGATTTCCGATCCACAGGTGCCTTGATGGCGGAATGTTTCCCCGACCATGATGGGATCTCTCTTCCGATCTTGGAGGATAGTCCCTACGAGGTCTGCCCCTTCCTTCTCTGATGCTCTGTAAAAACCCCAACTAATTACATACATCTACCTGAAATTCAAACATATATATACATATATGCACATATTCATATCTAGGTATAAGTCAAGTACAGAACTGACCATTTCTTTCCTGGTTGTGTCTTCACTTCAATAGGGTTCTGAAAGCCAATCAGAAAAATCGCCAAACACTTTCCCCACAATTATCTCTTTATAACCGACGATTAAAAGAAAAGCTGAAGAAATTGAAATTTCAATCAGGCCTGGATTCGCGAGACGGAGAGAAATAGGGATTTGATTAAAGATGAGGAGAGTGATCTTTCAATTAGGGCTGGATGAGAGAGAGAGGGAGAGAGGGGAGATTAGGGTTTGGATTAATTGGGTTATAGGCGAAGAATTCCAATGTAGGGGATTCCTGGTGTAGGCTAGGGGCGTTGTGGTGCCGCGAGCAAGATAAATGGATAAGGTGTTGATTAATTGCCAGATACTACTTTCACCCCACTTTTTTCATCATCAAATTATAAACTTACCTTGTCAAATAAAATTACCATTTACCATCCGTACTTTTACATTGTTTTTAAATATTAATTATTAAAAAAATTATAAATTAAGAATCACTTTTAATTACAACATATTATATATTATTTCATCTCATGTTCTAATTTTACTAATACATATTTTGTATATTGAATAATATTGTCAATGAATATATGATATGTATTGTTGATGTTAAAACATGAAACAAAATAAATGGTAGAATACAAGAAAAATGTCCAAATCGGTTCCAATTAATACTCCATATTTTAATTACGTCTGTTTTTTTTTTGTTAAAGTAGATACTTGAGTTTTTAAAATTAACAAATAAGTTCCTAAACTTCTAAATACGAGACAAACAGAACTCGTATTGATTAATGTAAATATATACTAATTTATTTATTCTTAAGTGTCCTACTTGTCTTGTATTTTGAAGTTCAAAAACTTATTTAATCAAATATTAAACTCTAAAGTCTCAAAGTATAATGTGTAAGTGTCTATTTGTGCTATTTTATATAATAAGTGGATGATTGGACAAAAAAAATAATTGAGGGGTTTATTAGTAGTAGACGGCATAATTGAGAGGTTTACTTACACCTTAAATCTCAATTTATATACAAGAGGTGGGGTTAAAAATTCAATCTGATTATGGAAATTAAACCATTCAGATTTAAATCATCTACTATTTTATTATATATTTCGTTTAAAAAAAAAAGCAATACATATCAGGTGGGTCATATTTTAATATTTTAATCATATATAGAATATGCAAGTTAATCATATGAGGTGAGTCTCATATTTTAATATTTTAATCATATATAGATTATGCGAGTTCATCATATTCAGAAGTTCCAGCTCCGTATTAAGATCGCAATCAATATCGTCACTAGTATTAATATCAATATAGTTAAGTATAAATATAGGGTGTACAAATACCATCCAACTTATTCAAGGTACACAGTATATCATATATATATGTAAATTTAGGACACCAACTGCTGAAATAAAACATGAAATGAAAATATGACAAGCCATAGAGAATTGTAAAGGTAAAAAAAGCTATAACTCAGATTATAATTAGCACCCATGAATCAGGTTAGCATAAAGCTGCAGGCTGAGAGCTTCTAGCTTCTAGCTTCTAGCTTCAAGCTTTCAGCTTAACTTGCTGCTTATAAGTCCTTCCAACGACCCAATAAAAGCCGAAATAGCGCAAAGCAAACAGAACACCCTCAGAGCCTGAAGAGCAATCCATACACCGCTCCAAGCTCGCACATCGTTCTGTTCCAGGTACATTTCTATGGGGAAATATATCACCAACGGCCAGAAATTCAAGGCCCCAAGAACTCCTAAAACTTCATTGAAGTAAGGGAAAATAATCGAGATTGCAGTTGTAGATGCGACGTATGCAGTTCTGAAGCATACGCGGAAAAGGTTCAGCTTGAAACGGGGCAGAAGTGGGAGCTTGATTACATACTCGTTGTTCACAAATCCACTGTCTGGATAGTTCTTCAACATCTTTCTTTCGACTGCTGCAAACAGTGGCTGGCTGTATATCTGCAAGCAAGGATGCACATTGCCATAATATCCATGAGGCAACAAGAAACAAGGTTAACTTCTCATTTTCTGATGGCTCTAGTTAAGTGCTTACATATGTTGTGTGTGTGTGTATTAAATCGATTAAGTCATCATCCGAACAACATTATTGTAATCTTTCGAGCATCAAATATGAGTTGTAGTAGAACAATGGATGTACCTGATACCCTCCCACAAGGTGAAGAACAATACATGCATTAGCAAAGTCAACAAGCCAGTAGGGCTCATAGAATCCAAAGCCCGTCAGCAGGTTTCCAGGTGTGTCGTTTCCAAAAGCAGCATATCCAAAACATCCACAGCAGAGAAAGAAGAAGCTGGTAATAAGTATAGATGCAACCGACGCTTTCTTCATTGTCTTGTTTTCATCAGGAGGTGCCCTAAGCGTATCCTTCATTCACAAGTTTGTTATTTCAGTATTTAGATTCAGAGTGTTTTCTTTCCAATTGCAATGAACTTATGATTGTATTGCAGCAACAATCTGATCGCAAGTTCTAGGCTAACCTGAATGTCCAAAAGTATTATATTGTAGTTGAAAGAAAAGGCAATGTCTCCGACTGCTTGCAACGAGAGAAACACCTTTTGCGCAAGAGTACTTGCAGCTACTCCACGATAGTCGCCTTTGATCTGTCCATTTTCTGCATTGGTCAACAGTCACTCCTATAACCAGAAACCACATAGGATTCCCACACCTTTAGATGTAATACAAACCAAATTTGAAATTATACTAAACCTTTGTCCCACTATGTGGGATTAGCTTATTTTCTTTCTTGACATATGCTTCAATCTACAACTAAGAATAACATGACAATTTTATTAATTTCTTGCCAAATCTTTTCAGGGAAGTCCTGTGCACATGTCCAAATCATCTCAAGTGCGACTCTCTTGGACATTCATGTTACAATGATATAAAAATAATAGAAAATCTTGTTCCTTATCAATGCTTGCAAATGTAGGCGAAATTTAGAAGAACATGATATAATTAGACATCGACAATGAACAAAAAGAGACCGTACCTATCACTTTTGCAAAACCAAGACCCAATCCGATGAACGTATATGCAAAGGACATGACAGCAGCCATTATTGAGAGCAACTCCATATTGTGAAAGTCAGGTATCTGAGAGAACACAACCTGAACAGCTCCAAACAAAAGCATGAACAAACTGTCCCCGTATTCACATGGAGCATCATGCCCTTGCTTGTGGTAACAATTTGACTTCATAATTGCCCTACATCAACAAACCTTGAAATTAAATTACTCAGCATGACAAAGAGGATTATCAATATGTTGCATTTGCTATGAGTAGGAATTGGCTATGGAGTGCCCGTTTGACTCAACAGAGTACTACAGAACTTAGAAGGAGAACAGCCCTCATGAATCGAATAACTTTAATCCACCAGAAACGAGGATCATCAATTGCAAAAAAGCATCTAGATATGTAAATCAGAATGGTGAGATTCATATTTTCTTATGGATGTTGGTAGTAACAGCACACAATCTCGAGCCTCAATTTGATTAAATTATGGAGAATAATCCTCTTCTAACAGCTCCAATGATCTTCCATCATGAAAAAGTCTCCATAAATCTCTAACAACCTCTCCCTTTTGATTCTAAAGATCAAAGATCATAAAATATTTAACTTATTATAGAAACATGTTAAATGCAGAGCTAGCACTTGCTGCAAATTATTTGGTAATCTTCTTAAAAAAAACAAAAAAAGGAGTAGACATTGATCAAAGTAGTATACAAACAAAGTTGGACATGTTAAAATACCTCATACTGATCCCAGCTGTTATTGTATAAGCAATCCCAAATCCATAAAAACTTTCATGAAGAAACACTCCAATCACCCACATACTCTTCTTTCCTGCACCCAAAAATAAATAAATAAATTATAATTTTGTAATCATCTCAAACACAGACAAAAATTACAAAATTTTGGAATCAAATAATTTACCTAGATAAGACCTCACAGCTTTAGCATAGGACTTGTTTCTGACGTTGCCCAATTCAGGATGAGGATATCTGTAACAATCACAGAGAAGATTTGAAGAAACAATGGTGATAATCCCAAAAACCACCATGCATACTGGGCCTGCAATCCAGCCCAACTGAGCCATACTCCATGCCAGGGACAGCACCCCTGACCCTATCACTCCTGTTATTATATGGGCAATTGCTGTCCATACAGTCCCTTCACATTCAAAACAAAAAAATCAATCAAATTTTGAGTCGTTTTCTCTCATAAACCCTTCTCTTACTCAAGAAAATCATGGAATGATAGAGATTGGTAAACTCTTATAAGTTCAAGAAGTTCCCATCATTACAATACTAATAATAGTAAAAAAAATATTAACACAACAAAAGAATTAGACGGACCTGTTCTTTTGACGGAAGCATGAGATTCTGAGGATGAAGATGCAGCTTCAGGGAGCAAAGGGTAGGAGGATTCGCTTTTTTCTTCAAATTTAACCATGCTGCAATCTGATGGCTTATTCGCTGTCGGATTGCCACAAACTCTCTCTCTCTCTCAGAGTCCAGTTTCCAAACAAGAAGAGTCCAAGGAACGTGCTTTATAAATGGCTTAGGCTGCCGAACTGATTATTATTGACAACAAAATATCCCAGCGTCGTGTAGATCATTCTATTGACATCAAATAATTATAGTGTCGTGTGGTTTCACTCTACCTCGTGGCTAGAAATGACATTGTTGCTTGTTCAGAACCTTTCAGATTGGGGGGAGGGAGACAGAGAGAGGCGCGGCCAATGAGGCAGTGACTACGCATGAAAACTTTATGGCGAGGTTTTATTTTTTTTATTTTTGGGAACTGAATTGGCCTTCAGCAATGGGCATGCTCCACGTGTGACATTTTCCATTTCTGTTTTCTAGGCCCAGTTGTCTAAGTACCTTCTAGCATGTCTATAGTAATCCATTTTATTCTGCCCTAAATTCTAAAATTTTCTATGTTTTATTTTATATTTAAAATAAAATTTATTAATTAGGATACGATATATATTAATAAAAGTAATGTATAAGATAAAATATAGAATTAAATATATTAAAAATCTTAATTGATTTTATTGATCAAAATAAATGGAGTTTATTTTATCCATTACTAGTAAAATTTGCGAATGCAAACCTACATTTTTATAATATTCATTAATAAATACAATTATATTAATATATGTACAATTTAAATAATTTTGTCATGATTAAAAAAATTGAATATATATTTTAACAAACAAGCCACACGTAAAAGTTAATTTTTCAGATATTCTCTTGATTTTATAGATAGTTGTAGGATCGATATTTACCATAGATTGTCATAAATTGTAAGTGGTACGATAGAGAGATAAAAATATTAAAATGAATTTGAACTTATGATTATTAAAAAAATTATATTTAATTTCTCTCAAAAAAATAAATAAGTGAATTTATTTGGGAGATTATATGATATCCCATTAAGTTGTATCATAATTTGATTTAATGTATGTCACATAATTTTGTATTATAAATTAATAATTAATATTTTTTTTAATACAGGATCATAGAACACAAATTTAATAAATTAAAACACTATTGCATGATACACACATTTAACAAAATAAGACGCTACCTCTAGCACTGGAGCTTACTTTAATAACACGTGACGGCTACTGTATGATTTGTTTATCAAATCAAAATTTGTAACTGCTTTGATTTGAGGGTGACTTTTGAAGTAGGACCGTACGTAGTTGAGCCACCTGTCAGCAATTTTAAATTTATTCAACACAGCATTTCTGAGTTTCTTTTTTTTTTTTACAGATTCTATATTTTATTTTATATCAATACATATATGTATAAAATAACAAATTTAATAAATATATGACATTATATTGATGAAGTTGAAAATAAAAATATTAATACAAGTATATGCATAAAATAATATAATTAATAAATATATGACATATATTAATGAAGTTGAAAATAAAAACACAATCAAAGAATCTCATCTCAAAGTTAAACAAGTAACAAGAATCAGCCAACACTTGGCTGAAAATCGACAGTTTCTAGCTTAATCTATTGCGTATAAGCCCTTCAACCGAACCAATAAAAGCCAAAATTGTGCAGAGCAAACAGAATAACCTGAAAGCTTGAAGAACCAGCCATGTACCTGTCCAAGATCTCACCTTGTTCTGGGCCAGGTACATTTCCACGGGGAAATATATTGCCAGAGGCCAGAAGTTCAAGGCCCCAAGCACACCTAGAACTTCGTTGAAGTAGGGGAAGAGTATAGAAAGTCCGGTTGTGGATGCAACGTACACAGTTCTAAAGCATAGACGAAGAAGGTTCAGCTTGAAATGGGGAAGAAGTGGGAGCTTGATTATGTACTCGTTATTCACAAATCCACTATTTGGATGCTTTTCTGCAATGCGTCTTTCGGCTACTGCAAACAATGGCTGACTGTATATCTGCAAGCAAGTTTTTGTAGTCAAAATAATTGAAAAGGATGAACAATCTCATACTATTTATGATGCATATACAACATTTATGGGTTTGAACTTGTATAATTCTTGCATAACTTATGATGGAACCTTAGCACAGGCAAAATCTTCGTTCTTAGTTTCTCCATGAATAATTTAAAGCTCCAGATACATCAAAAAGTGCAGACGTATATGTGATTGCATGACATTTTTCGTAAGTCTATCGTCTGTACAAGTTTGTTGTTTTATTGATCGCCTAATTCACTACAAACAAACATGATTCTAATCTATCAAGCATCAAATATGGAGCATTGGTAAATTGAGCAAGGATGTACCTGATACCCTCCCACAAGGTGGAGAACGATACATGCATTAGCAATGTCAACAAGCCAGTATGGTTCGTAGAATCCAAACCCTGTCAGCAGGTTTCCCGGTGCTTGGTTTCCAAACGCAGCGTATCCAAAACATCCGCAGCAGATAAAGAAGAAGCTGGTAATAAGTATAGCTATAGAAGATGCCTTCTTCATTGTCTTGGTTTCTGAAGGAGGTGCCTTTAGTGTATCCTTTTCGCAAGTTTGGTGTTTCACTATTTAGATTCAGACTTTTCTTTAATAAAGAAAAAAACTACAAATTGAAGGGCAATTACAAAAACTGCCCTTGAGATTTGTAATACCCTCTCGACGTATTACATCTCCCCCTTGATGTCCCATCAACAGGTGCATTTTGTGAAAGAGAGCTCGGTTGTATGGTAATTAGGCTAAAACTTTGGGCAGTTTTTGTAACTATCCAATAAAGATTGGAGTGGATATATGATTGTACCATAGCAGATCAAGCTGAGGAAGTACTATGCTAACCTGAATGTCCGTAAGAATTACATTGTAGTTGTAAGCAAAAGCAATGTCACCAATCGCTTGGGATGAGAGCCATACTTTTTGAGCAACGGTGCTTGTAGTTACTCCGCTAAGGTCACCCCTGATCTGTCCGTTTTCTGCATTTGACAACCTGGTTAGCAATTTAAGGTATGGCAAAATGGAATTCAGACACATTTTGAAGGAAAATGAGAGAAAACAAAATAAATTAAAGAACATTGCTACCCTTGTTTAATGAAACTATTGCAGAATGACTCAAGCTTCTTCAGATGCAAACACTTTCACTCCCGTCAACTTACCGCTTATACCTTGAATGGTATTGTAGTGTGTTTTCATGTCATAAAGGTGCTATACCCCATTTTCCGTAACCCAAAGGGTCAAAAACTATATTTGCTGGATTTGATTATGTTCTGTGCTTAGGGGCTTAGATTCTGCTCATACTTCCTAGGGGCTATAAACAGGATACCTTTAACACCCTATGCAAATGACAGCAGATAAATCATATCTATAAGTTTAATCAAGCAAACACAACTCAGATTTTGATCTTCTATCAATGTCCTAGAATCTAGGTAAAACGAAAGTTTAGAAGAACGTGATATGAGGCATAAAAATGAACAAAAAGGTACCTATAACTTTTGCAAAACCAAGAGCCAGTCCAATGAAGGTATACGCGAAGGACATAATAGCAGCAACTATTGAGAGTGTCTCCATGTTGTGCAAGTCAGGTATCTGAGAGAATACAACCTGAATGGCCCCGAACAAAAGCATGAATGAACTGTCTCCATATTCACATGGAACACCGTGCCCTTCGTTGTGGTAACAATTTGATTTCAGAATCGCCCTAACAAACAAAATTTGAAAATAAATTACTTGTACTGGTGAAAAGGACAATCAACAAGTTATATTTGCTACGACTGAGATAATAATATTCATTTGACTAAGCACCATTAGAGAGTATTAAATAACCTGAAAGGAGTAAGGTCCAATTTATTCAATAAGTTTGCTGCCTATGTTTGATGATTCAGCACACATGTCTAATCAACCAAAAACAAGAAGTAGAAATTTCAAAGTATTTGTAAAAAAACTTGGTCTCTAGATCTGTAATTTAGAATGGTGAAATGTATATTCTCTTTAAAGCCTCAATCTTCTTTCTGTAATTGAACCAAATTTGATACCGCATCAAATAAAACTGGCATGAGTCATGCTTGGTTCTCTTCAGTATTGAAACACGTTCAAGAACTTCTTTGCACTGTTATTGTGATAAGTTACAACATGTTTCTTGAGTAGTGGTTGCACTTATAACACATTTTATTGCTAGACATTGGTCAAACTAGCATGGAGAGGAAATTAACATGGAACAACATAATAAAAATACCTCATACTGATTGCTGCTGTTATGGTATACGCAATCCCAAATCCATAATATGTTTCTTGAAGAAACACCTGAGCCACCCACATACTCTTCTTTCCTGCCAAAACATATCTTTTAGGAAATTCTTGAAATCTTGTATTCATCTTAAACACAGAGATTAAAATTATTTCATAAGGATAAGAATGCATCCTTATAAAATGATTCCTAAATCGAAGCTCTTTCCCGTTGTCTGCAATCAATCATTAGCCGAAGCATCTATATAACTTAACATTGCTATAAGTTCAACAAACTTATCCACCCAAAAGAGAAAATACGAAAAATGCAGCCAATCCTTGAACATGTGTGTATCTATCATCAATTTGCATAGCTCTGGAACAACAATTAGTCAATGAAAAGACTCACCAAACTCCAATCGAAATGCAAAGCAACAAATTCAATCACCCCTCTTAGTTCCCTCAACACTATATGCTTATTTTGTAATTGCAAACATTGAAAATGGAATTGGGAATATCATTTACCTAGATAAGAGCTCACAGCTTCAGCATAGGATCTATTTCTGATATGGCCCAATTCAGGATGAGGATACCTGTAACAATCACAAAGAAGATTTGAGGAAATAATCGTGATTATCCCAAAAACCACCATACACAGAGGGCCTGCAATCCAGCCCAATTGAGCCACACTCCATGCCAGTGACAACACCCCCGACCCTATCACTGCAGTAATTATATGGGCGATTGCAGTCCACACAGTCCCTTCACATTCAAAACACAAACAATCAATCAAGAATGGAAAACAGTTCCAGAAGTCCCTACTGTTGCTCAAGAATCTTGATAATGGGCAATGATCTTTTCGGTTTTCATTTTTAATTGGAAAGGCAAAGAAATTAGAATCAAACAGACCTGTTCTTTTGACAGAGGCATGAGAATCTGAGGATGAAGATGCAATATCTGTGAGCAATGGTGAGGAATAATCATCTTTTTCTTCAAATTCAACCATGCTGCGATCTGATTGCTATGTGAGTCCAGCTTCCCAGAAGAAGTCCCCGAATAGTTAGTTTCTTCACTAATTTAAGCTGACAAATATTTTGGGTTTTTTTTAAAAATAATACCAAAAAAAAAAATTACAAAATAGGTATAATTTAAAACAGTTTTTAAAAATAGATAAAATATCATCTGGATAATATTTTTTTTTAATAAAACATCAACTGGGCTGACGATGTAATTTCTGAAAAATAAACGTCAGCCCAGCTGATATTTTTTATTTTTAAAATATATATATATATATATATATTTGGTATTATTTTAAAAAAAAAAAAACCCAAATATTTTATAGTGTTCTTGGCTAGAAAATTGTTGCATTGTTGTCCAAATTTTGCTGGGATAAGTGGTCATAATCATTTAAATATATGAATGAGATTCTAGAATTATAAATTTATTATTTATTTTGTGTGCCCGTAAGAGAGATAGAGAGAGACTATGTACAAATGATTTTTTTTTTTTTTTTTTGCGAGAAATAATTAACTATTATGCCAAATTGGAGTGGCCTCACTCGAGATCCATGAGGGAATTTCTTTTTGTTTTTTTTAATATCTTGGGCTGGGCCCATTTGTGCAAGTCCTACCAAGAAATGGTGTACAGTACACGTGATGATAGAAATAGTGACTTTGAAATTGGAACCAGTCAGTCAACGGTACCCGATTCTAGTTCCAACCAGTTTAGAATTAAGTGATTTAAATTAAAATAACATTAGATGATGGGTGACCATTGTGTTCCCAGATTTTTCCAATTTTATTACTTTAAACTTAAAATATTATTATAAAAGGGAGAAAACTCTAATATTGTTGATTTAAAATTGATTGTATTGATTGAACCTCTATAATTGTCGAATTAATCTAATCAATTGAACATTAAAATTTTAAATTAATATATTTGTTAAATTATATATCATGGGCGTTTGAAATTATGCTTTTTAATTGAAATACAAAATATTTAGCTGAAATTATGCTCTTTAATTGAAATACAAAATATTTAGTTGAAAGATAATGTCCATTTAAATGAGGCCCTAATTTCAAAGTTTATTAGCTTAGATTAATGAGATTTACCTAATTTTATATTTTCTTAGACTTCAATTATACATCAGATGACCGATATTTTTTATTTTAAAATAATTATAACAATATACAATCAAATAAAATTCAACATTATATTAAAAACAAAAAGACTTTTTTTTTTCATTTTGATCAAACAAAACGTTATTAGGAGAGAGAGAGAGAGAGAGAGAGAGCATAAGTTTAAAGATACATCATGCATAAGTGCATGCAATGGTGTGTGCCCTCGAAACCATATTATTTACTACATACATACCATATACATCATACAAGGGATAAGCTAGTATAATTAACAAACCGCCGCCGCCGCGACCTCCATTTCCACCACCATCTCCACTGCCGCCACCACCTCCATTTCCACCTCCGTTTCCACCACCACCTCCACCACCATCGCCACCGCCAATTCCACCACCATCACTAAATCCGCCTGCGAAGCCACAGCCGCCTCCGCCACCACCACCGCCGCCTATAGCCGCCTTGGTTGTTGTGGTTGCTGCGGTTCCTCCGCCACCATAGTAATCATAACCGTCTCTGATTATCATTATCATAGCAGTCTGCCGAACTGAAAATGAGCAAAGTCACGATTAAGATGGATACAACTATCATCCCAATCATGAAGATGAACCCTGAGACCCCGATTGCCACATCCCCACCGTATGAACCACCCAACAGTCTCACCATTTTTGTACCAAATGATATATCCAACTTCTACCGTAACCATATATACATACATATATATATATATATGTCTGAGTGTGTGTGTAAGAAGATATGATATGTCTTCTTCTTGGTTCGTTTTTATGTTCAACGTTTCATGTATTGACCGTAACTGTGTGTGTATATATGTATATATATATATATTATATCAGTCAAATACTTGGGGAAACACTTCAGCGTTTAGAAACAAGCCTTATTGACAGAATATGTACAGCACATAATTGAGAATTGAGAGAAGATTGAAAAAATCACCGTGAGAACTGGTGAGGGTATATTCACATATTTATACACGTATGTGTAGTTACAACAATATCCTATAATTAAGGAAAGGATATGGTCAAGGTATACTACAGGATAGACACAAATCAAATCAAATCAAATCAAATCAATATTTACAACTAATTCAAATCAATTGGTATTATCTCTATTACCCCCCGTCAAGCGCTGCGTGGGGTGAAGACACACGCAAAGCTTGGACCGTAGAAACTCAAAGGCCGGACGAGGAAGACTCTTCGTGAAAATATCTGCAAGCTGAAGATGAGAGGGAACGAACTCAGTGGAAATGCGCTCAGATGAGACCAATTCACGAACAAAGTGATAATCCAAATCAATGTGTTTAGCTCGCTTGTGTGCAACAGGATTCTGACTCAAGAAAATGGTACTCTTGTTATCACACAACAGAACTGGCCGAGTAGGAGGAAGAGCCCGCAATTCCCGAAGAAGATTAATAACCCAAACAAGTTCAGCAGCTGCATTGGCCAGGGCCCGATACTCAGACTCACAGCTGGAACGAGCAACAGTTGGTTGTTTCTTTGCACTCCAAGAAACAAGATTACCCCCAAGAAATATAGAGTACCCATAAGTTGAGCGACGGGTCTCAACACAACGAGCCCAATCCGCATCAGAGTATCCCAAGATGGAAGAGTCAGGACGCTTAGTGAACGAGAGACCAAAATGGAGAGTACCCTTCACATAGCGAAGGATACGCTTAACAGCCAAAAAATGATCTTCAGTAGGCGACTGAAGAAACTGACTAACAGAGCTGACAGCATAGGATAAATCTGGTCTAGTGATGGTCAAGTACTGCAAAGCACCAACCAGAGATCTGTATAATGTGGGGTCCTTGAAAGCAGGACCTGTACTAACAAGAGATTCACCTGTCGCCAATGGGGTGGAAACAGGTTTCGCCTCAACCAAGTCTGCACGCTCAAGAATATCAAGTGCATACTTGGCCTGACCAACAAACAACCCAGTATCGGTGTGAGAGACCTCAAGACCAAGAAAATAGCTCAAGGAGCCCAGATCCTTGATGGCAAACTCATCTCCAGTAACAGCTATGAACTGGCAAGGGCAGCAAAATCATTGCCTGTGACAATAATATCGTCAACATACAAGAGAAGATATATAATGGTCTTACCCTGATGCAGATGAAATAGAGACGAATCAGAACGACTCTGTGAAAAACCTAGACTGAAGAGAAACGAGCTGAAACGCTGGTACCAGGCAAGGGGAGCCTGGCGAAGACCATAAAGTGCCTTCTTCAGTCGACAGACATGATCAGGGTACCGAGGATCAACAAAGCCAGGGGGCTGGGCCATGAAGACAGGCTTGTGAAGAACCCCATTCAGGAAGGCATTCTTAACATCAAGCTGGTGAAGAGGCCAACCACGCTGAACAGATAAGGCCAGAACAACCCTAACTGTGGCCGCCTTCACAACAGGGCTGAATGTATGATGGAAATCCAAACCAGGAACCTGAGTAAAACCCTGAGCTACTAAACGAGCTTTGTGACGTTCGATTGACCCATCTGCAAGAAACTTTGTACGAAAGACCCACTTGGAGCCAACAATATTAATGCCAGAAGGTCGAGGCACTAAATCCCAAGTCGAGTTTGAGCGAAGAGCATCAATCTCTTCTTGCATGGCAGCAAGCCACTGAGGAAGCTTAACAGCAGACATGAAGCCACGGGGCTCAGAGGTGACAACAAGAGCTGAGAGAAGGGCAGAAGATGCTAAATCAACCGGATAGCGCGGCTTGAAAATACCAGCACGATCATATGATGAGTGGGCTGAGTAGCCTGGGGTGGTTCTGGAGCTGGAGGCTCAATGTCCTGGGGTGGTTCTGGAGCTGGAGGCTCAATGTCGGGAACAGGAAGCACGACAGGATCAATAGTAGGCGGCTCCAAAGGAGGTTCATCGAGAACCAAGGACGGTGAACGAGCATCGTTATCAACCGAAAAACAATGTGGAGGACGAACAGGAGCCAGAGAAGAGTCAGATGAGATATCGAGAAACGTCGAGATATCTAGATCAGTGACTTTCGTAACAGACGGTACCCGTGAGAAAGGAAAGTGGAGCTCATCAAACTGAGCATGGCGAGTGATAAAAACTCAAGAAGAGTCTGGATCAAAACAACGATAACCCTTCTGCGTGCTGCTATAACCTAGAAAGATGCAAGGCCGACTGCGAGGTTCCAATTTATTAGCTGCATAGTCACGAAGATACGGATAGACACGGCAACCAAAGGGCTTAAAAGTATCATAACTAGGCGGATAACCAAATAACACCTGAAAGGGAGAAATGTTATCAAGTATCACAGAGGGTAGCCTATTAATGACATAAACGGCAGTGGCAAAAGCATCAAACCAAAGGGAAGCTGGCGCCTGAGCATGAAATAACATAGATAAACCAGATTCAGAGATATGACGATGTTTACGTTCGGCCCTGCCATTTTGCTGTGGTGTATAAGCATAAGAAATCCGGTGATGTATACCATGCAGATGCATAAAATCACGAACCCTTCCATTTATAAACTCAGTACCCCCATCAGACTGAAATGTTTTAATAGTTCGAGAAAATTGATTGCAGACGAAAGCATGAAACCGAACAAACACATCATAAAACTCGGACTTAGCACGCAAAGGATATATCCACGAAAATCGAGAAAAATCATCCACAAAAGCCACATAATATTTAAACCTATCAGAAGTGGAAACGGGTGCAGGACCCCACAAATCACAATGAATTAAGTCAAGAACAGCAGTAGCACGTTTGTCATTCAATGAAAATGGTAAACGCTTGCTCTTGGCCAACTGGCAAGAAGAGCAGAGGCTAGGGTTTGGTAAAACTGAAGTAACAAATAAACAACCCTGCTTATTTAGCAATGAAATAACAGAAGATGGAACATGCCCCAGGCGTAAATGCCACAAATCAAAGCTTGCTTTCAACCTCTTGACCCGAATAGCTGCAACCAAAGCTGGAATACCCCGATCAAGTAAATAAAGTCCCTGATTACACCTTCCATGAGCCAGGATTTTCTTTGTGAGCCGGTTCTGAATGGCGAAGAACTTATCAGAAAAAATAACATCCACAGGATAATCCGCAGTTAATTTACTTATAGACAGAAGGTTCTTTGTGATATGAGGGACGACAAGTACATCTAACAATTTAACATCCTCAGAAATTTTAGTATTGCCAATATGCGAGATATTTAAAACATTGCCATTACCAACTATAACAGAACCGTTACCAGAATAGGACTCATGAGTGTCAAGAGCTGAAAGTTGGTTCGTCATATGAGCCGAGGCGCCCGAATCAAGATACCAATCAGGAGTTTGATTCGAGACATTACAAGTGGACGTGAACGCCTGAGCAAGGTGGGCAGCTGAGTTGGAGTTGAGAGCATTCAAGTATTTAGAGCACTTATCAGCGTAGTGCTCCCCACGACATATTTGGCATCTAAGCGTACGACGAAACCCACCTCCACCAGAATTTTCACGACGACCAGAATTAAATGAAGCACCTGAACCTGAACCATTGTTACCATAATTAAAATTACCTCCTGAGCGAGAAGAGTGCTGCTGCTGAGAGGTGCGAGACGATGGTCGAGGCGACGGCTTAGGGGCAGCCGTCTGAAAATTCTGGCGAACGGCGGAGAAGGCAGGAGAGGGAGACGAACCCTCCATGGATTTAAGCATCATATCAAATTGTACAGCGTGGTGGAGGAGATCACGGAGAGGCGGAACTGGAGAGATAGCCATCCTAGTGTCGGCAAAACCTGCAAATTGAACCCCCAACCCGCGGAGGAACCAGTGCCGTTTATCGTCGGCGTCAATGGGACGGCCGATGGCCTGCAGCTGATCACAGAGATGTTTAAACTTCTTGCCATAGTCTTCAACGGACAGATCTCCTCAGCGAAGTGATAACAACCCCTCCCGAAGTTGATGAGAACGGGACGCAGAGGCATAGACACTCTCAAGCGCCTCCCACGCTTGATTGGCGGATGTGCAATCGATGACCTCCGAGGCCGCGTCGGCAGAGAGAGAGGTATATATGACACTGAGAAGGCGTTTATCCTTCAGACGCCACGTCGTGTAAGCCGGGTTTGCAGTGGCAGCGCCGCTCTCCGGCGTGATCGTGGAAGACGGCGCTGGAGTTGTACCGTCGAGATGGCCCAAAATATCAAAACACTCAGCCATGTGTATTGTTTGGCGGCGCCACATCAAATATGTGGAGGCTTCAAGTTTAATTTGCATCATATTTATCATTGTGGTAACAGGGAGAGGATCATTAGCAGAGTTCGACATGATGATGACGAAACTGAGATTTGGCGATGGCGGATACCGACCAATATCACCGAAACAAGAGAAGAGGAGAGCCGGATGGAAACACCGGCGAGGTAGAGAAGGAGGACGGCGGAAGAATTTAGGGTTTAGGAACGAGTTAGGCTGATACCATGACAGAATATGTACAGCACATAATTGAGAATTGAGAGAAGATTGAAAAAATCACCGTGAGAACTGGTGAGGGTATATTCACATATTTATACACGTATGTGTAGTTACAACAATATCCTATAATTAAGAAAATGATATGGTCAAGGTATACTACAGGACAGACACAAATCAAATCAAATCAAATCAAATCAATATTTACAACTAATTCAAATCAATTGGTATTATCTCTATTACTTATGTAACTACATTGTGTTCTTTTCTTTTCTTGTCATTTTCAATTTTTAGGATAAGTTACTTTTTTTTTCTTTTGATATTTTTAGGATTTTGTGTTGAAAATAGATTTGGTCAACTATATCCTTGTCAGCATTCTCCCACGTCATATTTATTAACTAAAAAATATTATATATTTATCTAATAAATAGTAGAATATTTGTTTTGTCATGAAATAAATATACAGTATTCTAAACTGATAAATTTATTATACAACTTCTTTTTTAATTAATTTGACTTAATCAATTTTTTATATTTTCGTGAAATTAAATATATCATTTTTACTTTTATTAAAATAAATATAAACGTTAAAATGACTTTTATTTTATGATAAAAAATAAATTTTTAAAACTCATTTTTGAGAACAGACGAGTATTAATTTATGTGGAGCTGAACATACCAAATCACTATATATGAGTGGAAAATTAGGTGTATAGATATACGGGCCTGGGGTCAATGGGCTAACGCTCCCACCCCAGGTTGGTTTATGGGTCCAGATTCAATTTATATCTGGGCCCAATAAGAAACCAAATGTGCCGTACAAAAAATTATTCCTGGCCCAAGTCTAGTCAATTCTAAGTGGGCTAAGATAATTCTATCCGACCCAGTTATTTTCCCAAGGTCAACTCGATACATATTTGATATCATTTTACTCTTTCTTGTGCTACAAATCCAACTTTTGATTTAGTGTGTGTGTGTGTGTATTAATCTGTCGAGTAAAAGCAAAGCCAGATAAGTTAACTGCATTGACCCTCTAAAATATTGTGTGAGTGTATATGAACCAATTGGTCAAATACAAATTTGAAAAAATAAACAATTATTAGTTATTAGACGATCTTTTTTATTGCAATCATGATTGTTTTGATATATATATATATATGAAACAGTTGGTGAAATAAAAATTTAGGAAAGCATGCAATATCAGTTCTTAAAAGTAATTTTCAATTGCAGCCGTAATTATTTTGATATATGTATATGTAATTGTAATGTAGAAATTCTCTTTTTCAATTGGGAGAGATGGCTGAGTGGACTAAAGCGTCGGATTGCTAATCCGTTGTACGAGTTATTCGTACCGAGGGTTCGAATCCCTCTCTTTCCGTTTCCGTTGATGAATTGATTTCTTTTTTGTTTTCAAATTGTGAAAATCTTAGTCAAACGTGTGGAATAGATAAAAATCCTAAGAAAATTTGAAAATTAACCAAGGATATGAAGCAGACATTGAAATGTAAAATTTGAAAAGTAGGCAATCATCAGTTCTTACCAGCCATGATAGTTTTGATATACGTATATATGAAGAAGACATTTAACTGCAAATTTGGGAAAGTAGACGATCATTAGTTTTTGGACAAAGTTTTCGATTGCAGTGGTAATTGTTTTGATATATGTATATATATAAAGCAATCAATAAAATGCAAATTTACAAAAGCAGATAATCATCAATTTTTGAGCGAATTATTCAATAGCAGTCGTAATTGTTTTAATACATAATATATGAAGGGTCAATAAACTATAAATCTAAAAATAGGCAATTATTAGTTCTTGTATATGTCAACCAGTCATCAATTCATGAAATTAGGACGGCATTAGTGCATGAATTATTCATGAAATTAGGGCGGTATTTGTGCATAATAAATTTTTATGTTTTATTTTATTTAAAAAATAGTATAATTATTTAAAATACAGCGCCTAAACAAAAACTTATAAAACTAAAATTGAACTAACTAATCTTTTTGTTTAAATTCTGATTTAGAACCAAATTTGAAATAAAACTATTAGACCACCAGTTTTTCAATTCGGAATCAAAATCCTGCTACATATAAACAGATATAAGAAATGTTTTTTCTTCCTTTAAAAAACAGTTTTTTTATCCTTGAAATAATAAAATACACGCGCTCTCTCTCTCATGAACAAATTTTAGAACTAAAATACATAGAAATGATAAATCTGCTCTAAAATGATGAAAATTGAGCACCGAAACATAACATTGCATATATGCATACTACACACAAATATTCAAACAGGCATGCTCCATTTCCCAGTCCTGACAACAAAACACACCCTCAGCCTCCGCCTCCGCCTCCGCCTCCATCGTCACCGCATCCTCCGCAGCCGGCACCACCGGTGCGGCCCCGTCTATTCCGAGGCCTGCCGGAGGCATGGTCGGCACAAGCAAAGATAAGCATAGACATGATAGAAACAGACAGAGCAATCAGGCCCAGCATCCCTGAACCCTGAAAAACTGCAATTTCGCCATTTCCAGCAGCTAAGACTCTGACCATTTTGCCCCTGCCAAGTGCATATTTTTTGAGAGACTTGCTTCCCAATACCCACGGGCGTATTTATAAGTATATCTAGCTTCGTTTAATTTGTAATTAATTAATGTTGAAGTCACTTTCAAGTTCAATGTATGACTTGTAACAAACGTAACCCTGTAAACTTTTTAATATTTTTCTGGCTGTTAGTCAGCTCCAAATTCTCCAGAAACAAACCAGATTATTACACGCAAATTCTGTTAATATGTGTGGCAGTTTCCGTTTCCACTCGGGACCATTATTTTATCTTATATTTTAATTTTATCAATATATATCTCTGTGTTCATTAATATAATTAGTGTGTTTTCAAATACACTACAAAATTACTATTCACACCACTTTAATTTTTTATAATAATTATATTTTTATTTTTTATATCATTTGTATTTCTATTTTTCATTATCAATTACTTACAAATATTTTAACTTTTATTTTGATTCGTTTGAATATAAGGTTAATGTGTGAGTGTGTTTGAGCAAAAAAAGAACAATATCAATAATGAAAATATTAATATTTTATTTTTAAAAAAAATTACATAAGGGTATATATATATTTTACATTCTATTTAATTTTATATACTAAATTAAAGTGGTGTAAAAAGTAATTTTTGTGGTATGTTTAACAATACCCCAATATTATTCTATATATATATATATAATTTGTATTAATATAATTAAAATATCAACACACAAAATAAATTAGAAAGACTGGGTGTATATCCTTTTCCGGTAATAGCTGGAGGAGTGTTTGCTTGCTTCTAAAAAGATAATTAAAATATGAGGTTGCAGAAAAAAATACAATCCCTCCATTTTAAAATAACTATCATTTTAGAATTTCTGTTAATTAAAAAACTGACAGATATACTCCCAATTAATTAATAAATTGTACTCCTATCCACTCATAATTTTCATGTTACCATAAAATTAATTTAATTTCATTTAATAGTAAGAATAAAGTTGAAATAAAGTGGTGTAAAATTCAAGAATGATATGTAATTTGCAATAAATTTAAGCTTCTTAAACAATAATTATTTTATAACGGAGGGAGTATGCATTTATAAGTATATGTGGCTCGCATTTGAGATAAGAAATAATATTTAACGAAAAAAATTAAAATTTGAAGTATTTGTAATCATTTTTGAAGGTTAGAAGTGTTAAAAAGGAAATACTATTTACAAAATCATCATAATCACTTAGATGATCATTTAGTCAGTTTTCAAATTTCAATTTTAGGGGACCATTAATTAATATTTTTCATTATTCTTGCTTTTGTTATTTTTTTGATATGCTTGTCAGTTAATTTTTCAAGTTATCGTAACTCTTTTATACATACAGTACACTGTATATTTGATATATAATATTACTTATTTAATTAAAAAATATTTATTTATTTATTTATAAAAATATTACTATTTTTTTATAAATAATAAAATAAATAAATAATAATTTTTTAACTAAATAAATAACACTATATATCTAATTATACATAACTTACAAATAATAATGCATAGAAGTTTTTGAGTAAAACTTTTAGTTGACGTTGATGGGCCTGCAATTAATTGTCGGCACACAACTTGTTATTTAAAGTTTGGGTTAGCTGTCAACTCACATGCCCTCCTATATTCCAATTGGACAATTTTTTTATTTTTTTTAATATTTAATTTTGAATTTATTGTTTGGGGGCAGCTGTCAACTCAAAGTGCATTCAATTGGGTCAATTAATATAGACTAAATTATTTTAAAATATTAATATATAAATAATAAAAAAGGACAAAAAAAAAAGGTGAAACAGACTTTTTGACTGTTTGGGAGATTAGTATAGAAGTTGAATTCGAAAATTATTGAATATCAAATTAAACTATTCGTTATTCAATTTTAAAATATTTGTAAAAATTTATTTGTTTGTTATGTAAAATTTATCAAAATAAGTATAAAAATATCAAATTATTTAAATTCAATTTGTATTTGATTGGATTAAAATTTGATCAAGTACAACTCAATTAATATTAATTAATCTCAATCTATAATATTATTATTGATTAACCTGTCAAACAATTTTAAACAATATTATATTCGACTCAATAACTTATTAACCCTTTTATTACAAAGGATTGTGAACTTAAATTGGAGACGTTAAAGCTTCAATACCCCTCTTAGCTCGTACTCGTAAACTTTAGTCTATTGAGATATATTTCATAATCTGTCAGACATAAATAATATCTAAATGAAAACATCAAGAATAAGATAAGTGCATGATGCTGAGTAAGCGACACGTAAGCATGTAGACACTTTTAAATATTATGTTGCCACGTAATGAAGTAACGATGAGAGCAAGAAAAGAAGAATAAATAATTTCATGCTTTTATTAGGAAAGCACTCAAGTTTAAAGTACAGCAGTGTTTGCTTCATCAGGGAGAAAATGATATATGACGAAATACTTAATAAAAGATAGGAAGAATTATATTATTTTTAACATTTTAGATATACGGGCTACTTAATTAATAAAATAATATTTATAATGTTACACTCGCTAAATCAACAGCTTAAAATTTGAGTAGCTCCTAAAAGGCCGGAGCTATTTTTTATTTTTTATTTTATATTTTAATATTGTGAATTATTGTTCCACAAAAGTTTAGCAAAAATTATATATTACCTCATTTAATTTAGTGACAATCCTTGTGATTACCATAGAACACAAAAAAATATATATATTAGATGCACGAATGAGCTATATAACTAAAACATTGTATTATTTAATTATTTGAAAAGTATTACTACTAATTTGTTATCTTTAAAAAAATAGTAATATCTTTTAAGTAAGCAAACAATAATTTTAATTAAACAAATACTATTGTAAACTCAATGCACAGTGCATCCAATGCATATGAAATTCACTCGTCAGTGCAAACTTGATGAATATAAATACCTTATCTTTTACAAATAATATAAAAAAATTAAAAAATTATTGATGTGGTATACTGATTACATGCTTTGTTGGGTACAAAATAAGGTTGTACCCTGGGCATTCAGGTGCCCATTTTCCAGCAGGATTGATTGTTTGCTCATCACACATGCCGCCACATTTGTTTAGTTTTAATTTGTTTTCAAATTTCATGCCCATTGAAGGTTTAATTTTTATTTAATTTTCTCCTATTTTTAACTTTGGTTTTTCTTTTTCTTTTTCCTTTTAAAGAATTGGCGCTGAAAGAATGACATGAAATAGTCCACAGGCGCGTGACGGGAGAAGGTGCCAATCCTTCTCGGGCAGCAAATATCAAGACCAGTAAATTTATGTTTCTAAGCAAGATTCGTTTGCTTTTGTATACAAGTATCGACTTTGAACAGCAAGCATATACACGAGCATAATTGACAACAAGGGAGCATCCCTTGCTGTAAATTTGATATCCATTTTGACATATCTCATCATTCTGTTAATCTAAGTTGACAAACCTGGGATGATAAACATACATCTAAGATCTATTAGACTCAGAAAAAACAAGTAAAAACATCTCATTTTCTCGATTGCCAATTTACCATTAGACAAAGAGATACGTACAGAGAATTGATTAACTGTTTCAGCTACAACAACTTCCTCCCTGAGAAGCAGCACCATCTCTTGCTGCTGAAGGTCCTGGTATTCCTCCATATCCAAATTTGATACCGCATGACTGCTCAAATAAATGAATATTAGCAATTTAGCACCAACAGTTCACACAAGGACGAACTGTGAACGTTTCAAACATATAGTGTAACTGACTAAATATTTTGTCATAACTCTTATCTAAAATTAACAAATCTGTATCTATAGTTCTCGGCAACCACTATTTCTTAGGAAGAGGGAAGGCAACCCATCCAACGATTCGAAATTACATTTACAACAGAGAAAGCATATATGAGAATATACCTCATTAGATACGTCAAGGACTCCATCCTGAATCTTCTTATAGATTGTTGAGGCAGTCTGTATAAATGCCTGCAAAATTTTTAAGCCCAATTCATATAGAAATCATTTTACTGTAGCTGTATCAACGATTAGGCAAATAGCCTATTACCTCCTCTACATTCTGAGCTGTTTTGGCAGATGCCTCCATGAATATCAAGCCATTCTCCTTTGCAAACTGCTCTCCTTCCTCGGTGCTTACTGCTCTTCTGTGGGCCAGATCACACTTATTTCCTATCAAAATTATGGTCATGTTCGCGTTAGCGTGCTGCCTTGCATCCTCCAACCAACTTGCGAGGTGGTTAAAAGTTTCCCTCCTGTATAATTAAATAGAGTTATTTCATTTTCATCGTTTTTTTAAATGAAACATGTTGGTACAAAGATTAATGACCTACAGAAACAAGATATAGCAAACACCAAACCACCTAACACCCCAGTCCAGTTTCATTACCAAAGTTGACAACTTTGTGTGGTTGATTAATAGGACTCGAAATAATATCAAAAAGGTGTTATCTGTCAAGTGATACGGTTCACAGGTTACATGCTGTTGTTATCAAGTTTCTCATGCAACAATAATGTTATAATCCATAAAAAAGAAACTTTCTACTGAGTCACAGCAAAATATAGATATTGGTTGTTTTGGATAAACATACATGGTCAACCAATGAATAACACAAGAACGTAGAACCCATCAAGAAATGGTTCACCCGCTAATTTGACTAGTGTCCACCCATCCACGCAGTGTTTTGTTAAAATTATGGAATTATACCATATAAATGTCATATTCATGTGGCGTATCTGAAATCAGACTCTGAGAAAAATCAATTCAACTTGGTAAAATTCATGCAATATGGATCTTCCAAAGTTAACACATACATATAATATACGACCATAAAGTAACAACCTCAGATTATCTTAATGTAATTATCTCAGAGATTTCATAAAGCTATAGATAACTAAATCCCGGGCATCCCATGATGCCTGGGTATGTAATTTCCAAAGAGTTAACCAGAAGTAACACCTTGTGATATCATAAACTAGCAGGGCTCCTGCAGCACCTCGGTAGTATGATCTTGTAATCGACCTGAATGATTCTTGACCAGCCTGAAATGACAACAGAGACGGAAAATGTAATTTTTTCCCAAATACATGTAGCATAAGAGTCCAAAAAGGAGAAATCTGCAATGCAATGTCACTGCTATATCAGTTGGCTTAATCCATCAGTTTAGATATTGCAAAATGCAGAGCTTGTTCAAACAGGTTAAAGGACAAACCGTGTCCCAAATTTGTAGCTTAATCTGAATGTTGTCAATTGTGATCATCCTGGCTCCAAATTCGACACCAATGGTCAAGTCATGCACTGGCTGAAAGCGTTTGTCAGTGAACTGTAGAAGCAGACATGATTTCCCAACACCTGAAGATACATAAACAACTCTTCAACTCAAAATTGCTTTAGTCGTGTCACTAAAACTAGATATATTCAATTGCATTCATCTCTAGCATCCTAACTAAAACAAGTGAAGCTGCATCAGCAAACATTCTATTAGGAGAAAATAAAAACCAACAAATTTTAGAATGATATGGTTCAATTTTTCTTCACTTTATAATGTCACAGAAGTAAAAGGCAAAAAACACTGACAAAAAGAGGGAACAATATCAACCTTTTATAAACGTCCCCAGCAAATAAATCATAACAACTTTGAAATGATAAAATTCAGATGCTAATACAGCTATCCGAAGGCCCTAAAATTGTCTAAGCATAATTAACACATTACATCTAAAGTTCAATGAGGTGATGGAAACAGCAATTGCCCAGTGGAAACCTCACAGAACAAATAAGCCCCCATTTCTTCATTACAGATCAGAAAACCACCCAACAATGATCGATCAATATCACTATAAAAAATCTCAGAACAATCAAATTAATCAACAAACATAAAAAACAAACAAAAATACCGGTGTCTCCGATGATAATATACTTGAAGAGGTAAGCGTACGACATGGTTGAATTGAACAACACGAGGATTTAGAGACACCAACCAAATAATAATTGAATTCAAAGACAGAATGTAGAGAATATTTCGCCTTCTTTATGATGAATTTGATTATATTAGAAAGAAGAGGTTTTTGATTTTTCAACGTGGGAAGAATATTTATGCGGTGTCAGATGAGGTATTCTTCTGTGCTAAGTAACAGAATTTTTAACTACTAGAAAATTATAGGTAATCTATATGTACACGATTTAAATTATTATTTATTTAATTAAAAATATTATTATTATTATTTTATAAAAAATAATAATATTTTTAAATAATTAAATAATATTTTTTAATTAAAAATTTAATATTATAAATTAGATGCATTATACACTCGATCAATAAAAAAATTATTATATAATTTTTTTAATTTAAATTAATACTAAATAAATTAATAATATATCTTAATTAATAAATTCTAATTGATACTAAAATTACTAAATGAATCTTTTTTTACTCTATATATTTGAGAAAAGAGAAGTCCATTTTCTGGCGTCTGGGCGAATATAATTACGAGAGTCCACGGCTCAAAGTCTAGCGTTAGGATTCAATGGGCCAAGATTTCATGGGCTTACGTTTCTAAAATGGGCCAATACATGTCCAAGAAAATTAATCCATAATATTGGCCCAAATATCCTTGAGAAACCCAAAAAAATTGCCATAATAAATACTTTGAAATTACGTTTTTCTTTTTCCTCCTTTTTTTTTTTTTTTTTTGATTTCCTGAACTTCCCAATTTCGATTTATCAATTTAGTTTTGTCTGTTCCTAGAGTTCGTAAATTGAATTGGATCGAGGAATTTGATTTTTAAATAAAATACAAGGGAAGTATTCCTAACGTTTCTTAAATATAAAATCGTCAAAGAAAATATTTGTTGGTAAAGCAGCCTATAAGATTCTGAATATAAATAAATGCTAACTGTAGTTTTGTCAACCGTAGAGAAAAAAGATGGCCCCACTCACCACGCTCACCCACCCCCACGTGCAAGGGGCGAAATATCAAGAGGAAAGCCCCCCATTAATGGAAACTTGAAAGGCCTCTTTTATTTCTTTAATTACTATCCTTTCCTTTTCTGCTTCCTTTACTCTTATTAGTTGCACGCTTGCAAGACAAAATAAATAAATTAAAGATAAAGCAAAACATTATTATATATATTTTTGTTTTATTTTTTCTGGTCTACTACTTCATGTAACCCTTATATAAACTATTTCAGCAATATTTTTTATTCAATAATTTTAAATTAATTAATTTTAAAAATTTCAAACAATGTGCATTCAGTTTATTCGCCACATACTTCAGAATGAATATAACGAATACTAATATGAATAATTATTAAAGAATTGTAAAAATCTATGATGTACCGTGTATATTATTACTTGTTTAATTAAAAAATATTTATTTATTTAAAAATTATTATAGTGTCTATTCTTTTTTTAAAAATAATAATATTTTTAAGTACACAAGTAATATTTTTTAATTAAATAATTAATACTAAACTCACTCTTAAAGAATTTGCTATTATAATTTTAAATGAATATGCAACCTAATTCCTTTTGATTTAGAACTCCTAATCCCACTTAGATGATGGAATTTTAACAATTACTCATTTTGTTTAAAATGTTCATTTTTGTAAGAATATATATATATATATATATACATTATATGTGTATTAATTTAATGAAGATAAGGTCTTCTAAAAATTATAAATTCATACTTACACAAGTATTTATTTATTGATATTATTTATTCAATTATATATACTTATTTGTCAAATAACTTTTTTATTTTTAAATTTTACGAATAAAATGAAATCTGAATTATTGCTCCTGAATTTATATTTTTATAGGAAATTTGATATAATTCTTTAAGTAATGTAATACTTACGAAAAATATACTTTATAAAATATAAGATTTAGCTCAAAAGATTTTTTTTATAAGAAAAGTCAATAAATTTAACTCTTATCCCATCAAAGATAAGAGTTTTGGATACTTTATTTCCATGGCCCACATTGCTAATAATTATATGCTACATGATTGCACGTGCACCGGTCCACTCAACGTGCAATCTCTCATTGACCTTTTTCTCTTCTATTCTCTCTGGCTTTGGGCCGGCCAATGAAGAATACTTTAAGAAAAGGACCTTTATGCTCAATCTATAAAGATATTCAAAAAAATATTTTTTTAATTATTTCTTTATTCTCAATTTATGTTATATTTATATCAATAATATTATTTGTAAGCATATTTATGTGAATATATTTATTTCTTAAACGAACAATTTCTTCTTTCACTTTTATATATTAATAAGAAAAAATGTTCATTCAAATATTACATCCCATAAAATTTAGAGTTTACTAAATTACATATGGATCAAAATCTCTTTCCTTGATGTTTCTTCACGGTTTGTTGAGAAGAAATTCGTACTAAAATCCAACTCCCATCACAATATAAGTACATTTAATTGGTGGTAAAAAATTATACATATATTTTTATATTACATAAACTTATATTTTACGCGTATCTAACTTATATCAGAAAATAGAAAGAAAGATACAAAAACACGAACCATAATTCAGCCCATTGCCATGGATCAAATTAATTAAATTTGATGCCCTATCAATTATTCACTTACCGTATAAATAGCATCGACCCACTTAAACGACCTACAATTTGGGTCATGGTCATAGGTCAAATTAATTAATTAATCAAAACGCTTATTACGTCATTGTATATCTCACCTTACCTTAGCATAACGTTTTCTTTTTTTCTTTTTGGGAATAGTTTGACTTAGGTTAAGGTGGTGGATTATTGAGATTAATGATGGGATTTGCAGCGCTAATGGGGTTCATGTTTCATCCCAATAATTAAAAGTGGTTCAACCTGGCATCCACCGCCCCCAAACAATTAATTTTGGACCATCTTTGTCTTAAATTACAATTTCCTTCTAAATTCTTGTTTATTAATATCAGAGGGGTCCTTGATTAAATGCTAATTATATTGTTGCTACAAACATGGCATCCTGACTGCCATGTAGTTCCTTCTTCGGAAGCAACATAATTACAACTAACTTCTTATAATGAGTTCTTGTGCATTGGATGCACCGTACACTTAATTTATAATATTATTTATTTAATTAATTTTTATTTAAAAAGTATTACTATTTTTATAAGATAACAAATCACTAATAATATTTTTTAAGTAAATAAATAGAATTGTAAATTAGGTTGTATAGTGCACCTAATGTAAAAACTTTTTACAATTTCTTAGCCTTAGTAAATTCCTATTTTGAATTTGCTTAATTTCTATTTAAATATTCTACAAACACAATAAATTTTGGTGTGGGAATAAATTATGAAGGACCAATTATCCACTACACTTATATTCACGTATCTTAATTTGAAAGTTTGTTAGATCTTTTGGAAAAGATATCATATGTTCTTATCATCATATAATGCATGTGTGTTTCTAATGAATTTTGTCAATATAACAAATGATGTTGGGTAGGAGCTATCACGATCATCTACTTTGAAGGTAAACAAATATACACCAAATAATATGTCTTTGAGGAACTTTTCAATACCATGTCATAGGCGAACTTATCAAACAGAAACATATTTTGTTTATAAATTAGTTATAATTGAATCATGAGTAATTAAGATTCAATGTTTACTTTTGAATTAGTTATAATTGAATCATGAGTAATTAAGATTCAATGTTTAATTTAATTTATTTTTCACTATATTATGATAAATCATACATATAGTGATTCCGATTGAAATATTTAAAGTTGATTAGATTCTAAAAATAATATCTATACAATTATAATGAAATCAACCCCATAATGTCCATTTATTCTAACCTTAACAACATCGAGAAGGTACTATGCAAAGTTCGAATTCCATGAGACAGTAATTATTTTATAAAAAAATTATAATATAAGAATAATAACTTAAAAAAATAGAGATCCTTGAATAGCGCACCCAATGCAAGGTATGAGCAGAGACAAATAGTAGCAGGGACTGGGACTGGGACTGGGACTGGGACTGTGAGGGTCAAAACAGAGCCCTACAACGTCATACTCATCTTACCAACCGATTTCTGTACACCTCAGTTTTATTTATTCCTCAACTGTAAAGCTGCTCTACACATGTGCGATGTTGCTTCTTTTATTATTTTTTTCTTCCCTACTTTATTATTGCATTTTTTATTATTTTATTATTTATTATTTGACTCTTTTTTTTTTTCTTAATATTATTTTTTAAAGAATAATGGGAACAAAATGAGTAAAATCTCTTACAGTGCGAATTCTTATGTTTAACTAATAAAATAAATTAAAATTACGTAAAAAGAGAGAATTTTAAAAATTTCAATCAGGTGATTACACCCTCCCGAAGAAAGAAGAAAGGAAAAGAGAAATATCCATTCATGTGGGTGGATATATGAATTTTTGTATAATGAATTCACATATATATGATTTGTTATATTTAATAATTAATACATATAGCTCATAAATTGAGCTTTTTATGGAATCTAACATGCAAATTTTAACAATTTGATATAATTAAAAACTATTAACTCTGGTACAATTACGACAATTAATTATGTTTAACAAAAGAAACCAACATTAAACTAAATACCAAAATTATATATATAAACGTATTTTTTTTAATTATAAAAGAAGTGTTGTATTTTTTTTTATTATTATTATTTATTGACTCCATAAATTTACAAATAATATAATATTTTGATAAAAATATATTTTAATTTTATATGTGAGTTGTTCCACATAAAAAAATGAAAAAAGCAAAACTAGTTTAGTTATATATCTAGTAGTCACCATTTCTCTCACCAAATAGTTTTATGATGGAACCTAACTAAGGATGTGACTGGTCTCACCTTCAGTAATTGGATACGTCAGTAATAAGAATCAAGTATATCAATTTTTTAAAAATTAATTTTCTTTTCATGATCTTCAATTTTATATCTACATTGCATATATAAAAATAAAATTTTAATTTTTTAATATAAAATATTTTTCATAGAATAATTGTGATAGATTTTAATATGTAATATATTTTTATATTGTAAGATTTTTAATTTTAAATATTTTTTTATTAAAAATATATTTCATATAATTGTATATTTTATGTAAAAAAATAATTACTATTTTATAATAATTTATTACATTACCATATTATAAAATGTAAAATGTCAAAAAAAAAAACATACTAGTCTATATCTATATAAAAGCATGAAAGTTTGACAAATTTACAAGAATGTCATTTTTTCGCCAAATCACTTATTTATTAATAAATTCTAAAATTAAAAGAAAAAAAAGAGATTGTTGGCTTCAACGTAGAGTTGTGCTTAAATTATTGATCAATCACCTTTTTTACTTTTTTATTTTATTTTACTTTTTTCATCTCAAATTTTACACACTAATAACTTTTACGTCTCAAATTATTTTTTCATAAAATATATATCAAATAAATTATTTTTACAAAATTGTTAATTTGATATCCATATTGCATATATAAAAATAATTTTTTAAAATATAAAACATCTTTTAAATTAATTGTATATTTTGATATTTAAAATACTTTTACATAAATAAAATTGTGAGATATTTTTATACAAAATAAAATTATATTTAAAATATATGTTATATATTATGAAATTTTATTTAAAAATATATTCTTATTATTTTATAAAATTATTTATTTATTATATAAAAATAATAAAATCTCATATATTATGATAATCAGACACAAAATAAAATACAAAATTTTATAATTAAATTATTATTAATTATAATTTATTAATTATTATATTATTATAAATATTATATATCAACATTCTTCGTACAATTAAAAAAAAAAAAAGAAGGTCAAAGATGGAAGAAGAAAACACAAGATTGGTCCAACTGACAAAAGCTCGTGCAGTCTCGAAACTTGCGTGAGTTGCATTGCATGCATGGCATCTTTCGCATCACATAAATATGGACGCACAACTTAACACACTCCTCTACTTCTGCAATTCAGTACCCTTATTAATGTGTATATATTTTGTATCAAAATTATTTTAAAATAATAATAAATCTTGATATAGCAAAATATCCGTCAATTTTTTATTTTTTTTTCCGAACAATTCTCTTTCTATTATCTTTATTCAAATTTAATGAAATACCAGCCAGAATATGTTGGGGAAATTCTAATCGAGGATCCCAACGTTCATCTCATACCCAATTATGAGAACTAAAAAAAAAAAAAAATATATATATATATATATATATAGATATAAATAAGTGTTTAAACTTGAACAAAATTAATGAATTTTTTTATTAGATCTAGGCTGTTATAGTTGAAATGATATAATCTATTTAAAGTTAGATCATAATTTTATTAGGCCATTAAATTATTTCAATAAAAGAACAAAAAATAAAATTATATATAAAATAAATTTGATAAAGTAATATATTAAAAGTTAATATATAATTTTTTTGTTCTCAAGAATATCATAAATCAATTTTAGTCTATTGTGTATCAACAATACTGATTATTAAGTGTTAAAAAAACATAAATAAATATTGTGTAAGATCGAACAAGAATAAGAAATGGGAAGTGGTCCCTCGAAAGTTGGAAATGTTGATATTAATAATGGTTGTGAGAAAACCAAGAAAGAACATACGGCAACGAAGTTGACTTTGACCACTTTCCATCTTTTCTAATTGTTTACGTCCCCATTAATCAAACCCTATTTTTGTTTTATATTATATTTTAAAATATTAATTAAGTAATACATGTTAAAAATAAAATAAATAATCAAACCCTGCTGGGGAAAGATAATTTATGTGTGGAATTAAAAAAGGTGGGGAAGAAAAACTATATACTAAAATTAAGCTGTGATTAAATCATTAGATAAATAAAAAGGTGTTGCAATTAGGAATAAATATTTAGATAAATAGATAATGCTTCAGAAAGAGGCAACATCTTCCCCCAACAGTGTGTCTAGACTCTAGTGGCATGCAGCCGTCGTACAAATCCCACAATATGTGCTTTTTTGTTGGTTCATCAGCCTTAAATGCAATGATGAATTTTAATTAATTTGACACCATCGTAAAAATGAGCTCAATTGGTACCTAAAAATCTAGATAATTAATCTATAAAACCCCAAATTTAAGTGTTTGGGGATACAGTTGCGATTCGAGCGATCCAGTCGAAACTTACGGGACAACGTTTGAAGTCGATCAAATTTAACCAAAATTTTATCAAATCATTAGCTCAACTATCCCAACAATTTTAAATATACTAAATCTCTTCATGCCAGTTTCAGATTTAATAAATTAAATTAAATGAATCTAATTGTATTATATTTTAAAAAATATAATCCAACCTACATAAAAATTTGATGGAACCATATTGGGAGCCAAACATTGTGGCAACGCTTTTGTACAAGTTGTTAGGCACTTTTTTGAGTCAAAGAAAGCTGCAGCTTGCGAGTGGTTTGTTGTGTCCGCTAGGAGAGGAGATATTCCAGCATAAAATGATACTCATACTAATAATAGTGTTATATGTACAATAATAACATTACTTATCCATATATACATAACATATATTCATGCAATAAAGGTAACCATTTTTTGGTTATTTAATTCATATACTACATGATGTGGTTTCCCTATGTAACTACATAAAGGTGAACATTTGAAAGACAATGAAGACAAGATTTTCTTTTCATTTTTACTTTTTTTCATTCTTGGTCAAAAAAGTGAAGCAATATACTAACACTAATGTTAAATTATATATCTAAATATACCATTTCTTAATATTTGTAATATAATAAGACATAATTTACATAATATAATTTTCATAAATTGAGTTCGTATGAAACTGATTTTTGAAGACCTACTCACAGCAGTTGCAGACGCAGACGTGGTGTACACTGTGGGAATATCTATTATTTGTAGGTTCCGCTTTCATAACTAATAAGGCGTATAAATATATATTTTCAATCATTTGTTGAGATATTAATGGATAATTAAAAAAAAGAAAAGAAAAAAAGTATTCATATATCGAATTGATAAAAGGGATAGGAGCCATTTGTTGGGTCCATTGTATAAATCTTAATAAATTTGTTTCCAGAAAAATCTTAATTATACTAAGATGAGACTTAATCAATTTTGAGGTCAAGATAATAAAAAATATTAGAATGCACCAAATAAAAATATATAATAAATAAATATTAGGTAGGTTGGATTTGGTGAGCACAATTTAGTATATAAACTTTATTGAAAAGTCCTAACTCAATCTATTTATTTTTATCAACCGCTGAAAATATATGTAATTAAATTAATATTGTGATTTTCACATGTGCGATAAACAAACACAATTAAGCACAAAGTTAGATTGAAATATTTGGTAAAGGGTATGCGTAAGTATGTGGGAAACATTGAAGAAAGCAGTGATAATGGATTACCTAAGTGAGGGCACATAATGTCTTGTAATTATATGCATTGATTAGATTGGGAATTTGAACAATGGTGCGTAGGTTAAGTGGGAATGCTACTCATTATATAGTGGCTAAATTTGACCACCTAAAGTGCATGCATATCCATTTACAGTGCCTATCGTGCATGCAACCCAAAAAAACTCATCAATTCACCGCCTACATTTATAAGTAAAGTGTACTTCATGTATCGTGGATGTATAATATTGTTTGTTTAATTAAATTTTTTTATTTATTTTTATAAAATATTACTATTTATTTAAGGATAAATCAGTAACAATATTTTTTAAGTAAATAAATATTTTTTTGTAGTTAAACAAGTAATATTACATATTGAGTTGCATAGTGCATTTAGTGCACATAATTTTTACATTTTGAGTAATATATATGTTCGAACGACTACCTATTCACATTAGATACATGTTAATATGTTTATTGATAATAAATATTATAATAAAGAAGATAATTATTTCAATAAAATAAAATTTTGAGTTATTATTAATAGGTAGATTAATGCATAGTTAGGTGATTATTTCCATATTTTATACATTGATATGACAACATCATTAAAATTCTGAATAAATTATATTTTAAAGAAATGAAGAATAGTTTTTTTTTTTTCCTTTTCTTTTGTTTTTAGGATACATTAAAATTTCACCTCATACATTTAGAGCACGAGAAATGGTGGTTTGAATTTTTTATTCCATATTATATTTTATCTTATATCTTAATTTTATCAATACATATTATATATATATATATATATATATATTAATGATGTTGTTCTAAAGTAAGTGGACTTGTTGATATGTGTAAAGTGTGGGTTTTCTCCTTATTGTGTATGTGATCACATTCACTCTCCATAATTCAATTATAAAATTATATTTTATATTATATATCAATATTCACTACGTACATGCATATGCATATATACAGTATACATAAATATATACATTAGTGAAATAGAATGCAGGTTAAAATTGATACAAATATAAATTGTATTAACTAGATTATTGCGTTCAAAATAATCTTTTTTTCATTATTATTGACATAATTTAAAGTGACATTAATAGAAATTTTGAAAAAAGTTGCTGATTTCAAGTACAATCATCAAATATATACACTAATATTACTATATAAACTATATTTTGATCGAAAAGTTATATGCTAGTGTTACCAACACTATATTTGTCCATAGAACATGCAACTTGCGACATGAAAGGAAGAATAAAGCATTCGAAAAGTATATTTGTTTTATATCGCTTATAAATCTTCAAGCTAAATATACATGATATATCTATCAAAAAATATTTACTTTAATTTTTTTTTATCTAATAGGAATGACAATCACGCATGCATGTCCTAGCTCGCCCTGGCCCATCCCATTTCGTAGTTGACCACCGGATAGCGTGGAACGGCCCTCTTTGCGAAATAAAAATAATAAAATTATTACAAATTAGTGTGTGTTTTTCATACATTTTAAAATAATTTTGAGTTTTTAGCTTAAAAAAAAGAAGTAGATTTAGTTTTGTAATATAAGCCCCAAAGCACAAGCTCGAGATAGTGCTTCTAAAAATTAATTTACACTACTACTTTTGACTTTAAGTGAAAATATATTCATATTCTAACAAAGTACCCATTTTTTATTAGAAGTGATTTTATTATAATTTTTAATTTTAATTAATTCTTAAATTGTGAAGGAGAAACACCCCTGTAATATCTTATATGATATATCTACAGTAAATACCTAGTTCAATTGTTATATATACATATATACGTAGTATTTATATAGTTGTTTATCAAATATTAATCAGAAAAACTACATTAATATCAGTGTATACTTTATTATAAAAAAATTATAATTATAGTGGAATGGTGTGGGACACATGTAACCAAAATAAAATGGATCATTTGTGTTACCTAGACCAATCCCATTCTGCCGTGTGTCACCCGAAACAAGATGGGTTAATGGGTCATGATAAATCGGGTCAAACTAACATACCTAAAATCCAGCGGTGTCTCCTGGCCTCAACCCAATGACTCAACTTCAGTCAATTGCATAAAAAAATGGTCTCCTTTTTTCTTCTTGCTCCCCCTATAGCCTGTAAATTCCTAGATCCTAGACTAGCTTGATCTCATTTACTGATAACCCTGATTTCACCGACTGTAATAACCTGTAGAAATAAAAAGACATAGCCTTTTCTCTCTCTCTCTCTCTATATATAGGGAGTCAAACTGAAGGATGCCCATCATTTCTTGCCACCCTCAAAGAAAAGCTGTGAAGTAGCATTTGCAGTTGCAGGGCATTTTCTTTGAGGTTTTTTTGGGGAGGATCAAAGTATGTTGGTAATAGATGGAGGGTTCTGGATTGTTAACGTTGTTGTTAGTTTGATGTTGGGGCTGATTTTATACCATTTCTACCCTTTGATGTTCTTGAAAAATGGCACTACCCTCCCTAAGGGCTCCTTTGGGTGGCCGTTTCTCGGTGAGACCCTTCCTTTTTTAAAGCCTCACTCTTCTACCTCAATTGGTGCTTTTTTGCAAAACCATTGTTCTAGGTATGTTATCTAACATGTTGTCACATGATGATGTCTGATCTCTCTCTCTCTCTCTCTCTCTCTCTCTCTGGGTGTGGGTGTGTTTTCATAAAGCTGCCATAACTTACTTTTGAACTTCTATTCAAGATGCATATACATACATAATAGGTACATGTGCCTGTGTGTCTCATGCAACCATATATACACATAGTACACGTGTGTGTGTGTGTGTGTGTGAAGTACTGTGAAGGTTGAAGGTGAAAGATTTTGCAGGTATGGAAAAGTGTTCAAGTCCCATTTGTTCTTCTCACCGACGGTGGTATCATGCGACCAAGAACTGAATTACTACATACTACAGAACGAAGACAGATTGTTTCAGTGCAGCTATCCAAAGACCATCCATGGAGTCCTCGGCGACAAATCACTGCTCGTGACCGTCGGCGACACCCACAAGCGGCTGAGGAACGTCGCCGTCGCCCTCGTCACCACCATGAAATCAAAACCCGATTTCTTGAACGACATCGAAACACTTGCAACGCAGATTCTTGATTCCTGGAAGGATAAGAACCAAGTCATCTTCTGTGAAGAAGCCAGAAAGGTAATAATTATTATTATTTTATTTTTTGGATAAGAAATTTCCCAATGTGAAGAAGCCAGAAAGGCAATTAAGGCTACTTTTCAATTTTGCGCGGCTTTGGTAATTTTTGTTGAAAATTTAACAAAATCGACACCGAAAAATGCTGACGTGCCCATAGAATTTGATGCCACGTACGCATTTTCGTTAGAAGAAGATCAAAATCGCACAAAATTAAAAATTAACGCGAAATTCGTGAACATAAAGGATTAAAATTAAAAAAATTCTCAATTTTATATAGTACATTTGAACATGCTATGATATGTTGTACCCCATATCGATTTCGTTTTAACAATGTTGAATTATTGTGGTTTTATTTATTTATTATTATTATTATTATTATTATTATTGTTGTTGTTGTTGTTGTTTTTGTTGTTGTTGTTGTTATTATTTATTTATTTATTTGGTGCAGTACACATTCAATGTAATAGTGAAGCAAGTTCTTGGGTTAACACCAGAAGAGCCACAAACAAAGGAAATTCTTCAACATTTTCTCACTTTTATGAAAGGCCTAATTTCTCTGCCTATTTACATACCTGGAACTGCATATGCAAGAGCTGTTCAGGTTCTCCACATCCTGTCCTATTTCTTTTTTAAATAATTATGTAAACAAAAAGTTTAGGATCCATACCTAGATTTAGATTTGTTTGAATTATCGCACACACGAGATCCTACATTTTATTTTGTATTTAATCTCATCTTTTAATTTCATTAACACAGGTTATGAGATGAAATACAGAATAAAATAAAGGGTGGGAATGAAATTTGACCTGTGGATTTTTTCTTTTTCTTTTTGGAACAAAAGAGAAAAAGAAAAAAAGGAAAGTGGGCATGTGCTGAGCTTTATTTGCCATAATGTCTTTACAGGCAAGAATTAGAATATCTTCAACTATCAAAGCAATCATAGAGGAAAGAAGGAGGAACCGTAGGAACTGTAGGAAAAAGAGTGATTTTCTTGAGATACTGCTCGGTGTTGATACCTTATCCGAAGATGAAAAAGTTAGTTTCGTGTTGGATTCTCTACTTGGTGGCTATGAAACCACCTCCCTTCTTATGTCAATGGTGGTCTTCTTTCTTCATCAGTCCCCCACTGCAGTTCAACAATTAAAGGTCGAATCTCGTATTTTCCCTTTATTGTCTTTTAGTCTCGTATTTTATTGAAGCAAGAATGTATAATATGAAATAGAGGACCTCGTCTGTTAACCAACATCCATGTCGTTTTTTTGTAGGTAGAACATCAGAAAATAAGAAGCATGAAGAAAAAGGATGAATTTCTGAACTGGGAAGATTACAAAGTCATGGAGTTTACTCAAAATGTAAGATAATTCACAATTTAATTTTGCTTCTACCTACTTTTATCGCTGTTTTGGATCTTGACGTCCTGATAAAATAAAAAATGAGATTGAAATATTATACTGATCCGAGCTGCTTTTCCAGCACTTTGATTTTTGTATATACTAGAGTTAATGACCCTTTATTGACTGTGGAACTGCAATAATTGTATCATTAATATTAATATTATGTGGACCTTTCTAAGACAGGTCATAAGTGAAGCTCTGAGATTTGGAAACATTGTTAAATTTGTCCACCGAAAGGCAATCAAAGATGTCAAATTTAGAGGTATACATTAGTCTGTGTCATGGTCCAGAAACAATATTTATTGCATTATTTAAAAATAAAATATACTTTTTTTTCTTTTTTTATTTAATTTTTCCTCCTGCAATTATACATGCATGGTCTTTTCATTTAGTGGTCACACTTTTCCTATCTGTATAGCTAAGTTCATGGTATATTGCCTTTGGCCCAGATTACATAATTCCAGCAGGTTGGCAGGTCCTACCAGTTTTCTCTGCAGTTCATCTTGATCCTTCTCTCCACACTGATCCCCTCCAGTTTAATCCTTGGAGATGGCAGGTATGTTTCGAGGGTTCGTCACCTGATTCTGTAAATTTTTTAGTAAGAGTTAGGGATGACAATAAAGCGGGTAAAAATATTCTTCTATGACATTCAAATTCAGCATTTTTAGTCCTATAAATTCCTAAGCTATAAGTGCTGATGTGACAAGACTGAGACGCTGTGGGATGTTGCTGGACCAAAATGTTGAATTTTAAAGACTTAATGGGATAATATAAACTACTGAAACCAAAAAGAGGCAAACTTACGAAAAATATCGATTATTACATGCGATGGTATGTGGAACCCGAGTCAAATTTGTTACATATGTAATGAATATACAGGCACAAGATCAAACGTGCAAGAAGTTTACACCATTTGGTGGAGGGTCCAGGTGCTGCCCAGGTTTTGAACTGGCAAAAGTTGAGGTTGCCTTTTTCCTCCACCACCTCATACTAAATTATAGGTATTGCCTTTTCCCAGCTTTACATTGTTTCTTAATCAAGTTTACAGGTTTTTTAATTATTATTATTTTTTAATATATATGTTGATGTGTTGGATTGTGATTGGTCCAAACTAGGATGGTCTTTAGGAAAAGAGTTGTCAGAATCTTTTGTTTACTTAGTGTGTTCTAATTATCTAATTTTCTATGTGCACACAGATAGATAACACTCTTTACATGTCAATGCACGGTTTTAAATAAAATAGTAGATTGAAATACGATAAGAAATAGGATATTTCGATGGACAGTTTAATGTTTCATATCTTCTGCTTAATTATTCTACTATTTGGATTCACAAAAGGTGTGCATATTTTACCAAAAAATCAGATCTCGGAAAAATTTTCAATTTATGAATCTTTAATGTTATCAATTTTTCTTAATGATCTTCAACTTTTAATTTTGTTCAATTTATGTCTGTTTTGCTGAAATTTCAAAATTTCGTTGAAAGTTATTGACATATTAGTCAGCTGCTTTTGCAGAAATCGAAAGTTGGGTTGCCACTTCAGCAATTTTTTGCAATTGTGGCAAAATTGGGCATAATTGTGTAGAATTGGAAGTTAGGGATCATTAGCCAAAACCTCTAAAATTAGATGTCATATATTAGATATGGCTAAAGATAACACGAATAAAATAAAATAATATATTGGGTACGGCCGAAGTTAATACGAACAAAATGAAATAGAAGCACATAACAAGAAAACTCTTGCAATAATTTTAAAATAAAAAACAGAATAATTATTTCCTGTTTTGCAGATGGGAAGTGGAAGATGGTGACAAGCCAGTAGCTCATCCATATGTAGAGTTCCTCAAAGAACTGAAGATGAATGTGCATTGCTTGCCCAGCTGAAGATCATATCTGTAGTTATATATATCTATATATATATGTTAGGATGAGTTTTGAGTTTTTGATTTCCTTGTATTTACAGTGCTTATACTTTTTATTTAATGCAATCATCATATGAGTTCAAATACCAAGTTTAGAGGCTATCCTAGTACATACAAAACAACTAAATATTTGTGATTATTATTGTGTTTAGTAGTGATAATTCTGTTCTTGTATTTTTCTCGTTCTGCAATTAAGTTGCTACTCTGTCTGCGGCATTTTTTAATTATTTGTCCACTTTTATGCATTTATGATATTTAGAATTTGATAAAATAATATCATCATTGGACATATTTGAGTATTTGATAGAATGATATTATCACTATACGTGTTTTCAGCATACATCACGTGTATATAATAAGATTATGAATGCAATTGTTAAAGTTGGAATTTAAAATAAAAAATAAAATAATATAAAGAATTCGAACCAGATAAATGCAGGCTGAAGAAAAAAAATATCATAATATTATTGAGCTATTTTTTTATTAATTTATTGTTGAAATTATTATTGGGCTATTTTTACGATTGGAAGTGGGCATTTAGTTTGGGCCGAATAATTTGAGCTGAACAATTTGGGCCTCAATCTAGAAGGGCTGATCTAAGATACAAGATTATGGGCTAATTAAATTTTATCAGAACTGAGTTGTCAGGCAAATATTTCTCATATTATTTTCACAATGTAAGACATTCCAAAATGATGCTACAAGGAAAAAAATGTTCGTGGTCATGTTTAATATACTATATTTTTTTAGTGATCATTGTCTTTTAATTTTGTTCAATTTTATATTTAATTTGATAAAATTTAAAAAAATCTTCTGACTTTTAGGTGCTATGTAGGTATTTCGATAATTGTATCAATAACGAGTGTTTGAAATTTCAACCAAATCATACATAAGTTAAATAAAAAAAAAAAATAGCAATCAAATCTGTCCTCACAATTTGTGCATATATCTCACAGAATGGTGCATGGTGGCGCGCCCGTCACATCATAGGAATAGTAAGGGGGGACAACCGCAATAAGGCGGCGCCACCAAACCCACCAACGGGCCGTAGTCGAGCTTTTTCTCGTCGGAGTCATCTTTCTTAACCTCGCCCACACTCAAGAGTTCTGCATACGCCACTTTCTTCCTGAGCCGCCGCGTTAGCTGCACAGAGTCGATCCCTTCGCCCACCACCTCCACCTGATCTTTGTCATCCCCTTTTAGCGCCGCCGATTCCACCCCTGCAACATACAAACACACATACACACACACACAGTGACGTGTATTTTTGAAACTGTATGTTTTTTTGGAGATACTGAGATTGTTTATCTCGTATATACCTGGTACGCACACAGCAATTTTCATGGCTTTGGTACGGCATTCGTCGTGGTTCATATAAACCCTAATCACAATCTTTTGCTGCACAAATAACCAACAGACGAATTTATTAAAAAAAACATTGACAAAGAAATAAATAATTAAATTATATAAGAAAGAAAGAAAGAAAAATTATTGAGTTTATCAGTAATTTTACCTTCATTTTCTTGGTTTTATGAAATTTATAAAGTAGAAAAGGGAATCAAGAAGGATAAGAGAATGGATCAGTGGAGAATTTCATGAATATTAGATCAGTGAGTAAGTTTGTAGAAGAGCGGAGTAGCACACACATATATATATATATATATAAAATTGTCACGTCTATTAAAAACATAGTTAGAAACTTTAATGTTATTTGAATATTTTGTAAAATATGTTTTATACCAAAATAATATTTAATGAACTTCAATACTTGAATAGTTATTAATTATTTTCCTGAGTTTAGAGTTTAATAACTTTCTAAAATTTGATGATACAATTTATCCATAACCATAAAATCAGGATCTTTTATTTTAATATTGTATTTTATCTTTTATTTCAACAGCAAATTGTTGCGCCACATGTATTTTCGATACTACATTTAACAATTCACTATTGATGCTTAAGTAAACATGAAGTTAGAATATATTTGATGAATACACAATTAAACTGAAATATTTCATGAAATACAATATTAAAATGCAAAGATATTGTCTTAAAGCTCCGATACTTATATTGTAGATAATTTATTTTTTGTGCTAAAGAATGAATTTCAAATTAGCAATACTGAATTTTTAGATAAGAACTTTTTTGAAGAAAATAACAAATAAATAAATAAAATTTATTCTAAAAGACTCATTTAGTCAAAGTCTTCTCGTACACTTATTCAATTTCGAATATGAGACTGTTTTTCCTTCCTAATAAATATATCTGCCCTATCTGGAATTGTCCCTCATACTTCATTTCGAATTTTTCATGTATCTTCTATTTTATTTCATGTTATATGCACTAATATATAAATAATATTATTAATATACGTATAATTCAATTTTAACTTCAAGCTATGCAGGTGATGCCTTGTCCAAAGTGGCATATACAAAGTACTAGGACCTTTCATTAGATGAATAGTTTGGGTCCAACTTTAGATTGATTATTTTGAACTCTTAAGCTACATCAATATTTAATGGAATGATACCACTAAACTATTAAAGTTTAAGCAAAAAAACTGACATCCTTATTCACAACATCAAAATATGTATATATGGTAGTTTGAAATTTTCACACTACGTTGTTAATGTTTCACCTTATTATAAAAAATTCATGATAATGAGATAATATCTACATGCAAAGTGATACAGGATAAAAATTATTTCTTTAAGAGTTATTTTTATTACTTTGTAACCTTGTTAACTTTATGGAGAAGACATGTTCGTCTTTTCATGTAGTTTGTCGCCTTTGTGGAGAGAATAGTTAATTGGTCAACATTAATTGGGTTGACCAGTTCCAGTGGACCTATAGATGTGCCCAATAATGAGAAATGATGGGCCATGAAATCCAGCTTCTCTACTCTGGCGCTGGGGTCAAGCTTTGGTTTATTATGTCGTGATCAACGGGTTTTCCCCTTTTATGTTTATTTCGATCAGTCTGGTTGCATTATCTAATTACTTCTTAATATCAAAATCAACTCTACAATATTTTTGAATTACTTGATAGATAAAATGAAACACTACAAAGAAAGAACGAAATCAGAGTGAAACGATGAGCTAACCCACATACAACCTTGTCAGCTCGTTTCCTATCAAATTTGATAACGAATGAATGAACTTGAATGTGAGAGGTTCCAGCCCCATTCCTATAATCCCGCAAAAAAAGAATTTAGGGTTTATATTTGTTCAATTGAAAATTCAAGTATCATTAAATATGTAATCATCATATAAAATATTAAATATCCAATTTAAATAACTAATTGATGTTTTAATTTAGAGAAATTAACATTAATAAAAGACTTTTATACATAGTAGATCGGTAAGTAATATATTTTTAAAGGCCTATTATCCTAAAAAAAAAAAAAACTACAATCATTTGCTATTTTAGCCGAACTTTTTAAAAACGTCAATTTAGTCATTATTTTATAGTTCAATTTTAGCCAATTTGAGTTTGAAATTAGATGATAAATTTGGAAGATAACATATTGAAAATTAAACTAATTTGTTTCCTATTAAAAATTCAGAATAAATATATATACATATAATATGTATATATATATTATATAACAAAATATAAGGGAAAGAGACACAAGATGTTTTAGGAAAAAATGAATTTATTTTCTTATTATTTAAATTAAAAATAAATATTCATAATTTATTTTTTAAATATTTATTTTTCAAAATTGCATTTTTAAAATTATTATTCAACATATGTAATTCTTATATATATCTATATATATATATAAGTAAAAAATAACTTATTTCATTTTTATTTTGAATTTCTATTTATACTAATAATATAGCTAAATGGATTTAATATTTCTTTTTCAATATATGTATCACAATTCAAAAGTTATTTTCTAATATTTTATAAATATTTATTTTCAAAATAATATTTTTATAATCATTATTTATGTAATTCTTATTTATCTATATGTATGACTTATTCCATTTCTTACTTCTATTTACACCAATCACTTATCTAAATGGATGGACGAGATTCGGTTCATCGTGTGGTCTAAATTACTAAATTCTAGAGAAATCTTTACATACAATGTTCAAAAAGTTATCTGAAATTTTCAGATATTTTAAAAAAAGATAATTTAGACTCATTCTCTTATTTTTATCCAAAGATATTTCTTAAAATTCTCATTTTTATCCACATATATTTCTTTATATATTTTATTTACCGTTTATAAACTAATTTATCGAATGTCTATAATTTAAAAATTACTACTGTTTCCTAATTATGTATCTTAGGATTCACAATTTATTTTTTAAAATTTTAAAATTATTTGTTTTACAAAAATTGTATTTTTAAAATCATCATTCAACTAATTTATCTATATATATATATATATATAAACTTTTTTTTCCGGCCCAATTTTTTTTTCCTATAAATGTAAAGTTACATTTATTTATTTTGATCATATAATTAAGTGTTCGCTCTTTTATTTCACTCAAAAAGAACTCGCAAGACAAATTATAGTGAGAACATGTATCGTATTCACATACATTTTTTAATATAATTCCAACTAATTAATCATTTATATTATCATACTTTATCTAATGGCTCAAATTTTTATGATAGATGAGTTAATAAAAAAAACAAAAAGATTGAAGTAAATAAACAATTTAGATTAAAGCAAGATAAGGTTCTAGAGATTTGATGGATTCTAGGGATATATATAGTCTTATGGATCATATGACTTCTTTTCACGTATAAGCTACAAATTTCTAGCAACTTCGTGTTATGCATTCCTTATTCATTAACTAATTAAACTCTTTCGAGTGATAACTAGTTAACCTAACATATGTTATTTGTTAACCAATTAAACCCTCTCGAGTGACAATTCTCAATATATTATGTAACTCCCAATAGTTCTTGAGTGATAATTTTCAATATATTATCTAACACCCCATAGTTCTCGAGTGATAATTTTCAATATATTATCTAACTCCCCATAGTTCCTAGGATTATTTTCCTCACGATAACAAGTTCGTGTTATATATTCTTAATCCATTAATCAATTAGCCCCTCTTGAATGATGATTAATTAACTACACATATATAACTTATTAACCAATTAACCCCTCTTGAGTGATAACTAATTAACTACACATATGTAATTGATGCCCGAACAATTCCGCAAACCAATCACATCAAGGAAGCATAAACGAATAAAAGAAAGAAATAATATCATAAGTTAAAACCATACGAATTCATAATCGTATAAATCATAGAATCACTAATTGTTTAATTACTCATTATCAACTCGCAATCCATAGGAAACAAGTTGGCAATCAGACTTAACATCTATATAGAAGAGAAACTAATAAACACTACGAAAACTATGAGAAGTGATGATCTCCCTCGTTCCCACGTTACTCCTTTTATAGGAGTCGATTAGGATTTCAATTCCCCAAAAAATCTCATTTGGAACAAGAGGATAAGTACAAATCATGATCTCCGAGAATCTTCGTTGAACAAGAGGATAAGTACATATTGTAATCCCCTCAAAACAAGAGAATAAATACAAATCATGATTTCCGATAATTACTCAAAACAAGAGGATAACTACAATTTGTCAAATATAAGTTTTCTTGTCAAAATTTCAACAAACTCATGACGTAACAAAATATAGAAAAATCATTATAAATTTGTCACTTAGGTACATGCAATTTTCTAGAAATTATACATAATGACTCTGACTTGCGTGTAAACCCTATGTATCATTGAGCTACTCATTATTTAAAATCAATCCATTAAATTTGATGTAATCGACAATTTTATGAGATCTTTGCAAATTTTTATTTTCTGTAATCTGCTAATATTTCTAATTTTTATACAATTGAATTCAACCTTCCATAAATCGTATATGAATTTTGTGAAAATAATTCTAGTAGAAGAAAAAACCAAAAATAAAATTACAACAAATTTTTATTATTTATACAAAAAAAAAAATCATAGAATTATAAATTGACACCTTTTACAATATATTATATAACTTGAATATATAATCACATTATAAAATATAATGAAATATATAACTTAAGTATTAAATAGTAAAATAATTTTTTTCACTTTTGTTTTCCGCCCACATGGGGATTCACATATCTAGATAAGACTATTGACAGAAAGTTTATGAAACTTGTATTAATTTATTTTCAGAATTTTTTATATTTCGTCCATAAAAGTTATATTTTATAATTAAATATAGTTATTTATTTCAATATACATAATATTATTGTCAAACTAAAAATTAAGATTAATTTGATATATTATATATAAAAATAGACTTAAAACAAAAAAAAATATTTAAAATTTTAAAATTTAGTGAAAAATAGAAATAGGAGATACAAAGAAAATGAGGGAGCATATTTTATGTCAATTAATAAAAACACATAGAAAAATTATTACAATTTTTTTTTCTTTTAATATTATAGAAGAATTGAAGAATTTTTGTGAAGAGAATTGTTAATTGGTCAAGATTTATTGTGTTGTCGACTTTCAGTGGACCTCTAGATGGGCCCAAACAGAAATGATGGGCCATGAAATCCATGTTTTTTACCCCGGCGCTGGGGTCACGTTAGGGCTATGGGATCCCACTTGTATATTTTTTCCAATGAAAAACTACTATCTCAACATCCATGGTAACAGTGTTTTGTGGCATTGTCTTGCTATTTTTATTTTTTTAAATTTAAAATTAAATGAGCAATATTGAGAAAGAACAAAAACAATATTGAGGAAGGATAACATGAGCTGTACAACCTTGTTGGTTGTTGTCTAACAAACTTGACTATAAATGAAATCTTAAAATTACTGAAAAATCGACAAAATTAATGAATGAGTCATTATATGTGGAAGTGAGAGGTTTGAGCCCCACTTCTATAATCAATTTGAATAGTTGAATCATTTGTGAGAGAATAATTGTTGTATAGAATGACAAATATCAATATTTAAATAAGTAATAGATGTTGCAATTTAGGAAACTTAACATTAATTGATTTTGAATAAATCTGTTAGTTTATTATATTGTTCTAAAGATTGCATTAGAAAAACATATATATATGTATATATATATATTTTTTTTTGTCATGATTCTATATCTATATTATAGTAGGATTGTTGAGAATATTTACATAATTGTCATTTTTCGTTCAAATAAGATTTTGGCTCAAAAAAAAAGAGTCATGTTCATGTATTTCCGCATAGAGTTCATGCGCAATGAGAGTGGACTATGGTTAGAAATTTTCTAGCCAATCCTTTATTTTTTTTCACCTCAAATTTCAAACGCTTATTCGTCTCAACTTATTTTTTCATGTAAATATATTAATTTAATTATTTTTTTAAGATCTTTAATTTGATATCCATATTGCATAATAAAAATAATTTTGAGAAACATAAAATATTTTTTTAGGTTAATTGTAAAATATTTTGATATAATATAAGTAAGATATTTTTATGTAAACCAAAATTATATTTAAAAATATATTTTATATATTATGAATTTTATTTTAAAAATATATATTATTGTTCTATAATATTATTTATTTATTACTAAGATATTTTTATGTAAACTAAAATTATATTTAAAAATATATTTTATATACTATGAATTTTATTTTAAAAATATATATTATTGTTTTATAATATTATTTATTTATTACATAAAATAAAAAAATACACGACATGATTATACAACATAAAAGAAAATATACAATTTAATACTTATATTACTATTATATTTTTATAAATACCCATATAATGGTTCCAAATGATTTCGCCCAAAGAGATTGGGCAATGCATAATTAGTTGGGGTTTTGTGAAGTCTTAGTTAAAGAAGCCTTTTCCTTATAGATAATGGGCTGGGCTTTGTAATGGCCCAAATGATGATCCTTGTTCAAATCTCTTACTTACGCTAACTATTTTGTTATATAATTGTTAATTGCGATGGAAGCAATCCCCTGTAGCCTGTAGGTAGGCTGATAAGTGAACATCTAAAAATACGTATTCAAATCAGTAACCCTTTATTTATGGCCAAAAAACATATAAATAAATAAATAAATAAATAATATAATATGAATACAATTACTTGTTCTCACAAGATATAATAAAAAACAATAATGGGATCCATAAATATATATTAGGAAATTAATCATTCCAGAATAAAAAAAAGAGCAACAAAAGCGGCGGCACAATTTTAGTAACTACATTCAATTCGAATCAAAATACAAAATACATAATTCATCAAAGATTAACGGCCTCAAAATCGGATCGGAAACGGAATACCTCATGGACATATCCAAACTCCAACTCCACCTCTTTAATGGTAGTACTGAAACTGGAATCTTGAAGCTTAGAAAAGGAAGCTTCGTAAAACTTCCATGCAAATGCAATCCGACTGTTGTAAAAAACAACATGATTGAGATAACAGTCCTTTCCAAAAACCTGAGCGTTCAAAATCAATTTTTTAACCCACCGGTTCAATCCGTTCAGTACCCACAGCTCCAAGTTCTCGTTCTCATTTTTGGACATCACACGAGTCAGTCCAAGCTTCCCTTCATATTTTATAAGATGCTTAGAAATGTACGCGTCCATCTCATCATCCGGCAACCATAATCTACCCATAAATCGTTCTTCAATTACATCGAACCCCAACACACTATCCTTAGTCGTTCGCCAATAAACTGAACAGCCAACAGTCACAGCAGGATTAGACTCGAATATAAACTCGTCGTAGGGCACGTTTAAAGGATCTTGAATTGCTCTCCAAGCCCAAATATCTGAATCAAATACCTCACAGAGATATTGGTTCGTGGGCAAATATGACAGCCTGACGATTTTGTAGCGTAAAGGGCTCGATCGCAGCACAACAATAGCGACCCCAGCGGTCGTGTATCGTAGCTTCGGGTTGGGCAGAGGCTTCCATTGCTGAGTTGTTGGCTTGCATGCATAGTAACGACGGTTCCTGTGCTTTCGTCTCTCGCAACAACAGATTCCCTGTTCGGATGAAGCCAAAATCTTGGTTCCATCACAGGGCCAATCTTTGTTTTTTCCTAAATCTCCTTCCTCTTCGGATTGGAGAGATACAAACGTGGAAAAATATTCATTCTGAATCATGGTTTGCATGACAAAACCCGATACATTGTTGGTTCTTTGGCAATACACAGGCATGAAATTTGGCTCCTCAATAACATGCTTCCATGTCTTGCAAACAGCCTTGCATCTGTCCAATGTTTGTAACGTGGTTCGACTTAAAATCTCAAACACAATATCGGCAGGCAATTCTTGATTATAAGAGGCCATGACGGACGAAGGAAAATATGGAGAAAAGAAAAACAAGAGAAGGAAATATGGGACTTAGATACAAAGTGTGTTGGATGGAGTACAGTATATATAGGAAAATATGAGTGAATCTGTATAATATATATGGGCAGAGAATCTGTATAATATATATTAGATCTTTTGAAATATTGTATTAATGATTTACATAATATCTACTAGTATATTTTTCCGTGAAATGCACAGTACAATATTATTAAATTTTATAAATATATATAATCAAGATCCAAGATATAGTAAGATCACACACATTTGATGTAATTATTCCTAAAGAAAAATCGTGTAATTAATCAAACTTGGTGTTGTAATTAGACGAATGAAATTCACGATTGTTTTTAATAAATTAATGGATAATAAGATTTGTTTCAATATTAGTAAATAGTAATAATAATAATAATAATAATAATAATAATAATAAATATTGTGGATACAATTAATAAATAAGATTATAAGTACTTAGGATAAGGTTAAATTTTATATGTATCATTATACAAAATAAAAATAAAAAAATGAATTTCCTTCACATATTTTTTTATTAAATATAACTAATAAATTATATATCATTATATATATTTTGTTAATCACCTCAACTTTAATTATTAATTAAACTTCAATCAATTATATGACAAATTTATCATGTAATTTATATTAATTAGTAATTAACAATGTCGTAAAAGAAAAAAAAATACATACCAAAATCATAAGAAATTTTTAACATAAATAAGAAGATTGAAATAGAGGATTTTAACCTGATAAGGTAAAGATATTGTCATTAATTCGAAAATCTAAACATATCTAAATCAATGTACATGATATAGTATAAGATATGGAAAGTAAGGAAAGTTAACAAACTAAGAGATACTCAAAGATACATACAAGGAATAAAATATTCAATCACCAACTACCAAGAGATATTTAAGGAAGATAGCTTATATGATTGGAAGGATGGAAGGAAAGAATCAGATTTAAAAAGAAGATATTTGATAAATACTTTGAAATTCATATGCAAATATAAGAATACTACGGCAGGAGAGGATTATATCTCTAAGATATTATATTAATTTTATATGAGTAGAGAACTGTGGAGAGGCTGGTGGAAAAACTATCAGATTCGGAAGAATACGATAGCACAAGAAGTACTCAAAGGCAAACTGATAGTAAACTAAGCAGAAACCATTCAATATTATTGACCCACCGCTACCTGAACTCGGGAGAGTTCAGCGAATTGCAAATGAAAGTTTGCATCAAAATCCATTTTGGGGACTAGATAATCAAGTAAGGTATTAGAAGAAGTAGTTACAAAAGTAGACTAGTATTTAGAGGGAGCATAATACGTGTAAGTTCTATTTGTAACATTTGTGGTAACAAACTGTTCTTTTAATAAAAGTACTTGAGAGGAAAAATAGATTCTTCCACGTAAAAAATCATAAAAAAAATTTTAACCACTTCCGCAAATTCAATTACAGTTTGAATTACTGCTGAACTAAGTCACATAGCTCACAAATTCTAATTTAACAAAATCTATTTATTTGTTACCTTTTGTCTTTGGATAAGAAGTGACGGCTCATCTGTGTAAGGACCCTTAGAGCAATAATTACTAGCAATAAAATTGACATAATTCCTAATTGTAGGGCTAATTTCATTGATTAACTTAAATCAATCATAACTTTCTAGAACCAAAGTTTCAAGTAAATAGAGACCAGAGAATTCAATTAATATTTATTTAAATCTTCTTTTATTGCTCTTTTTTTAGAGGGGATTTCAGAATAAGGTTAGTTGCGTGGATATTTTTAATATTGATAAAAAAAAATTGCTTTTCAATTAAAATGCATTATATTTTAACTTAATTTTTTACTAGTGTGGGACCTGTACGATACACAAAAGATATTTTTTTATATTTTATAATATAATAATATATTCAAGTTATATGGTATATTGTAGAAGGTGTAGATTTGTAATTCGGTGATTATTTTTTTGTATAATGAGTAGAAATTTATTGTAATTTTATGTTTTGTCTTTTCTTTTATTAGAATTAGTCTCGTTCACAAATTGATAAGCATGATATCCACGATTTATAGAAGGTTGAATCAAATTAAATTTAAAAAAATAGCAATATCAGCAGATTAAAGAAAATAAATATTTGTACAGATCTCAATTACATAGTCAAATTAAGGACAAAAATATTTTGCAAATTGCTAATTAAATGTAATAATATTACAAAAAATTGAAATTTGATAGAAACAAATACTTTGAAAGCTAATGAAAAATTGCACGGTGCTTATACGTCGAAATAATTAGCAGATCTCAACAGAAAATCATAAGAATAATCAAACGAAGCATGAAAGAGATTGACGAACTTTTCGTTTATAAATAAGAAAGAAAAATAGTTGAGAAAATTAAATATGTTTATGATAAATTGAAAGCAACATGTGAATAAAAAAATCTAAAAATAAAATAAACCTAAAAATAATATTTTGAAAAGTGTAGGCTTTAGTGACTATTGAAATATGACACATATTATCATACATGTCTTACCATTTATTTTCTCAAAACAGAAAATGCAAAAAACTTTAAAAGGAGGGAGAACAAAAAAGAGAGACCTTAAAATATTTAGTAATAATCTTGATAAAATATATAGAAAGAAGAGAGAGACAAAAATGAGAAATGATTTTGAATTATGGTAAGATTGCTGAAAATTTAATTTCATATTTAACAAAATCAAATTTTATTAATGTGATTGGGTGATTTTAAATAATTGATATCTTAATTATAGGAAATTTTTTAATGATTTTTCATAATATAATGAAACTACAATGATTTCACGTCCCTAACAAATTTATTTCTTATTTTAAATATATTATGAGTTAACAAAAAAATTTTAAAATTTGAATTTATTTATGTTGAACAACAGAAACTAAGCGAATCCCGAAGATTGTTGATATTAATCTCTTCAATTAAATTTTAATAATGTATCTTAAAAGAGTTCCATAAATATATATAATTTTACATTTATATGGTTGAAAGTTAGGCCCAAAAATATAAAATTTAAAAAAGTCATTTTAATTATATATATATATATACAGATTTTGTTTGATAAAATGAATCGAGAAAATTGAGTCATATATTAGTTATATTTCATATATTTTTTGAATTTTATATTTCTGTGATTTGATTAATATTCAAAAAAATATATAGGTTTCGAATCATGTATCAAATATTGCAGTATATTCATCTTAATATCATCTAATTTTGAAACACCTAAATTTGTGGAATAATTTAAATTTTAAAATCGAATCAAAATCTCCAGAATAAAAACGTCTAATTTTAATTTAATAATAATATAATTATTCTAAACAAAGTAATGAAGTTTAGGCGGAAAAACGGAATTGGAAAAAAGTCATTTGGTTTATATATATACATGTGAATGTTACAATTACACGATTTTGTAAATAGTTAAATAAAAAGTAATACGTTTATGATAAAAAAAAAATTATTTTTTAATATTATTAAAAAGTTATTAATTTTTAGTGAAAAATATATTATTTTTGAGTAACAAAGCATAATGTTGGGCGTGTGCGGACAAATATGTGAGAAGCATGTTTTTAAGATCCAGAAATTTGTATTGGGTCTACCCAGACCAGTTATACAAATCATATTTTTATTTAAAGCTACTATTAATTCTATAATGAACGTACATAATATTATATTTATGAAATAAAGTATAATATAAAATTTATTAAATAGATAGAAGAATGATGGAAATTATAATTTCATTCTCAATGATTGTAGAAATATAAAAAAAGTTGTACCCATCCTTGAAATCACGTGTTAGTTTTGGCTTTGTAAAGACAAGATTTAAAAGGTTAATCATTGCTGTTGAAAATAACTTCGTTAATGAATGGACAAGAAAGTCTAAAATGGTTGTTCATAGAATCATATTTAATTTAGTGGAATTATTATTATTATTATTATTATTATTGTGAATTATATTTTCTTTTATATTCTAGTACTTTTAATATTTTGGTGTTAATACAACGGTTTGTGGTGATAATTTCTAGAAAATAGCTGCAGTATAAGTAGTTGTGATGTATAAGAACAAAGATGTTTATGTATTGATAAATGCAAAACAAATTTAGTTTTACTTTTTCCTTTGTCCATCCTCTGCAATCAAGATTGGATTGAGAATCATATTTCTAATTACTTAAAATTCTTCGAATTTATGTATTCTTCTCTTTTTCTAATTAAATATATATCTTTTTTTTATTAGGTTTGAAATCGTATATTCTTATCCCCTATTAGGATGTCAATTATGCCCTCGTTACTTTTTTTTTTTTTTTAGTTTACTGATGTTTTATTCAAATATATTTAGTTTTCCATGCAAATCTATATCATATCTATCTATATATATTATATTACCTATTTTTTTATACAAATTTATATCAAAATTTATATATATGTATATATTTATTTTTTGATAAAGCTAGAACACTTTTTTATTTTTAAGTTATTATCCATCAAAATATGTTTATTTTATTATTTTTTATTTTTCATTTAAAAATTCAAAAGCTTATAAATTTTTAGTTTCAACTTAAAATTTATAAAAATAAATCTAATTAATTCTCTTTTCACGATCTTAATTTGACATATATATTGTATATATATACACAAAGACATACATTAAATTTAATTATTAACTAAAAAATATTTTTCTTAGGATAATTGTGATATATATATATATAAAGAGAAGTATCGTTATAAATAGAAAAAAATTCAAAATTTTCTGCCTTAATTAATTCAATTATGATATCTATATTTTATACAAATATATATTAATATCTATCTATAGAAGATATAATAAAATAATTTGATTGATGCAACCATAATTTAATGGTTACTAAAAATCGCAATAATTTTTTTTATATTACCATATATTTTAATCATAATTATTTTATTATGAGAGTATATCAAACAAACTTCTAAATATTTTGTAAGTATCAATTGTAGTTCAAATTAGATCTTATAATTTCACAAATTTTGGGATATAGATAACCAATATATCTGTATATATAAGTTAGATTACAATAAATCATTTGATATAAAAATAAAATTAATTAATATGTACATAATAGGGTAAGATTAATCTGTGTAATTTTCTTTTCATCGAATTTAATGTTAAAAAAAGACAAAAATTTAATATTTTACTTTTGAAATTTTTAACGGCTTCAAAATTTAAGATTATTTTTATAAGAAAATTGTCACGATGCATGGACATATTAATTTTTTATAGATTTATTTTCAATATAATTTTATAGTATAATATATATTACATTTAAAAATGCATAACATTGATATTTTTAAAAGGTACATAATTATGTTCAATAAATTGTATATGTAGCATGATTATGATAAGAATATAAATATTATACATAAATCATATAACTATATAATGGGTAAAATATAATAAATCCACTATATTTTTTCAATTTACAGAAATTTCAATATAAGAAAAATAATAGCTTTTGTTTTTTTAGTGTGAGATTAACTTTCTTAATTTACGGATAAATTAATTATTTACTAATAATAATATTGTTCAATAATTAAAAATATATTATATATGGTTTGTAAAAAAATCATATACAAATTTAACCGGAACTTCTCTCTCTCTCTCTCTCTATATATATATATATTTATATATATATATATTGGTACATATTTTTTATATATTATATATCAGATTTACTATAAAACAAATCACAGAATTTCCTAAAAAATATGAACAACAACTATCATTCTAGTAAATCACGGTATTCTTTAAAAATCTTAACAACTATGATAAATATAAAAATTAATAAAATAAAAAGAAATTAATATTACTATTTTTTTGAATGAAAAAGAAGTGAAAATCATATATATATATATATTGGTACAGGACTTTTATATTTTTTATTATATATATATACATTATATGTCATATTTACTATAAAACAAATCATGAAATTTCCTAAAACTTCTGAACAACAACTATATTCTAACAAAATCATGAATTCTCTAAAAATCTTAACAAACAATAGTTATTCTTAATATTATAATCAATATAAAAATTAATATTACTATTTTTGTGAATAAAAAAGGCTGAAAAAATATGTGTTACAATAAATAGATGGACTTCTGCTATTATATATATATGTGTGTGTGTGTGTGTGTGTGTATAGAGAGAGAGAGAACTACGGCCTTAAATAGAAAACATCAATTTTTCGCTTAAACTACTTTTTAATTATAACATTTATTTTTCAATGCACATCTATATTAATATATATATATATATATATTTGATTGATAGAGCCACGATTTTGTGTTAAAATTATACTTATTATTTTTTATTTTATTATCTATCAAAATGTATATTTATATCTAATGAATTCTCTTTTCATGATCTTTAATTTGATATTCATATTGCACATATATATACGCATATACTTACATTAAAATTTAATTATTAAATATAAAATATTTTTACTTAACTTAATTGTGATATATATATATATATATATAGATAAGTATCGTCTTAAATAAAAAAAATTAAAAATATGATATCTATTTTTTATACGAATTTATATCAATATCTATCTATACATACGATATAATAAAATTATTTGATCGATAGAGCCACAATTTAATGATTATTAAAAATCGCAATAAAATCGCCATATTATTATTTATTTTTATTTTATTATAAGAGTATATCAAAACATACTACTAAATATTATGTAAATATAAATTTTAGTTCAATCTAGATTCCATAATTTTGCAAATTTTGGTATATAGGTAACCAATATATTTGTATATATAAGTTAGATTACAATAAATCGGTTTGATCTAAAAATAATTAATATATATATACATAATAACAAAAGTAATAGCCATTTTTAGTAGCCTCTAATTTTCTCGCTCATTTTTTTTCTACTAATAGGTATTATATTTATTTATTATTTTAGCAGATTTTAGTCAGATTTTTTTGGAAAGTATGATATCCTATAATATATTTGGGACTATATAATATCATATAAGTTCGAAAATTAAGAAATTTGATCATATTGAATCTATAATTTTATTTATAATTATATCTAGAAAGGAATTTGATATGAAAAATAGTTAGTTGATAATCTACTGTTGAGATGTACCAAATAATTGATAATATTGTATGAGTTTACTTATATGCAACTTTAAAATATCACAAATTTAATATAATTTTGTTTATATTCATAGTTTTATTTTTATTTGCCCTATTACTTTTAGTTGAACTGTACATAATTATTTTCTTTCGTCCCAATATTGCAAATTGAAAGAAAATAACGGGCACCATTTTCTTATTTTTTTAACATAAATATTTCTACAATTTGGAAAAATGTAATTAAATTTATTCTATTTTACTCATTATATACTTATATAATTTTTACATATAATATTTATATCTTTATCATAATCATGCTACACATACTAATTATTGTACTTAATTATATATTTTTAAAATATAATATTATGTACTACTTAAAATTAATAATATTATATTATAATAATATGTATATGTATTATACAAAGAACTTAAATAATATAGATAAATAATAATACACGCATAACCAACGTCAGATTCACAAATACTAGATTGTGAAACCTTAAAATTGGTGAGAGTTGTTCAGGCACACAAAAGTAGTTGAAACCTAAAATTTACTACAATCTTTTTATTTTACCACATAGTTTTACTACTTTTGTTCCCCACTTAATCTCATTTATATCCATTTGTGGGTCCCTTGTTATGATTAATCTAATTAAAGTTTAATTGTTAGTTACACAAAAAACAAGCACCTGCTGCCCTGCCAATAGACTAAAATGAATAATCGATTAGACATCAATAACATGTTTGAAACTTGGGTTTGTTCATCACTGTCCCACGTAACCAAAATCACTTTGACTTTGTTGACACCTTTTTTCTATTAGTTACATATTTTTAATTTTTCGTTTTTTGTTGTGTTTCTACTGAATTATCCATAATTAATTGTGAGTTATCATAAATCATATTGTATTTGTCCAACATTCATTTTGTTTGAACTATGTTTGAATTTGATTGTCCACGATAAGCTGTGAATTGTGACAATTCAGTATCGTGTTTCTACAAAAATGTAACCAATCAAATAGTACAACCGGATCTAAAAAGACCTACTTTCTCTCTCTTATCACTTATCGTTCACTTGGGAATGGTTGCAAATATTCGTACTTTTAAAAATACAATTTAATTTTAGCTAATTATGAAAAAACATATTGAAAGTAAAATAAAATCGTCACTATTTTCTTATCTTGTTTGTTCAACGAGATAATAAGTGTATTGTTTCTGAAAAAAAATAATAAAAAACTATCACAAAAACCTATGTGCATCAGGTGTATGTGCAACATGATTTAAAGTATTATTTGTTTAACTATAAAGTAATACTTGTTACTTAAAATGTATTACTTATGATTAATTACCTTACAAAATAGTAATACTTTAAATTGTGTTGCACGTACACATGATGTACAAAAGACTCACTCAAAAACTATCGATATACTTATTCTTTTATATCAACAAAATAACTTATAATAAATCAAGTATAAATACTTTGGACATGCCGAGATAAATCCAATCGAAGACTAAATTATTACAATAAAATCGATAGCAAGTGATGGTGTTCCAAATAGATGCTTCAACATGTCTAATCCAAACAAAGTAAAAAATTGATAATGTTCTGAATTCAAAATATCCTCATTTATTTATCAATCAAATTTAAATATACCCTAGAATTCAATTAAGCCCGTGATTACATTGAACAATTTTATTTCATTTAAGTTTTCATTCCAAACATTAAGAAAATAAAAATATTCAGTTATAAATTCTGGTGCATAAAAGATTGAGAATCCAAGATTACTAGCCAATCAATCAAGGAAAAACAATACCAAGAATGTGGGACCCAATTCACGATGATAGCGAATGGGACTGAACTGCAGGGAATGATAATGGAGGGAGGGACCATCTTTTACCTTTTTGACTTTCGCCATCACTACTTAGATTTCTCACAACCAAAAAGATCACCTCTATATATTTGTGCTTTTCTTACCTGTTTTTTTTTTTTTTTTTTTTTTAATTATTATTGTTATTACTATTTTTTTTGCAGCCATTATTATAACAATGATCCCAGAAAATGAATAATTGATAATAAATAAAGAAAAGGGAGATAGGAAAAAGAGAAAAAACACAGCAAAAGTTGGAGGAAAGGCAACAAAATAATGACAATTACGATACGTATGCATATCTATGTGTGCTCCTCACGTGAAAAACAATATTTGATTCTGCCTCCATCCAGAAATGGGAGTCACGTTTCAAATTTCATTTCTCGTTTATGGTGGGAGAGGGATGCAATTAACCTCTGAAAACTTAAGAAGCTTGGTATAACTTTTAGAATTCTTACTGTATTTTTGGAAGGAAGAAATACAATGAAATACGAGATTAAAACACAATACGAAATAAAGCATTTCACGTGATTTTGAGAGGAATACATTCTGAAAGCTCATCTCCTTCAAAAAGCATATGACACTTTACAGTTTCTATAATTGTCTGTACCTATAGTGGGAGTAGCAGAAGATAGTGAGTGTTCTTCCATAAACAATTGTAGACCACTACACTCTCTCAAATTTCTTATCTCCTCCATTACAATTCTGACTAAAATCCATTTCTGAAATAAAACATTCCTCCCATTAAATAGAAAAGCCTGTCAAGAACGACCCCACCGTTGTCGAAATCAAGACAAACTGCCCATTCCTTAAACTAGCTTATCCTATATAACATATACAAGAAAGCCTTAAACTCTATAATACTCCACACAGATACAACATTACTATAATCATCATACTTAGCCTTTACAAAGCAAAAGAAGAGGGGTTGGGTAATCTTGAAAGGAGTAATGTGCAACTTTTTCATTCTTGTAAGCTAGTGATGATATAGGGAGGGATAAAGGAAAGGCAATCATAAGATACCCTGTCGATTGAGCATCAGGAAAAGCAAGAAAAAAGTACCTGTGGAGCTGGTCTGCCCTTTCACAATAGCTTGATATTCCTTGCTTTTGTTATTCTTTCAGGCGTTGTCTTCCTTCCTTCATCAAGATTGAAACATGCTGTCGCATGAACAGACGGCGATGGAGTCGAGCAACAAATATGAGGTGTATATGTGTTTTTATACATACATAGATATAGATACGTTCCAAGAACCATCTTCAGCAGTTCTGGTTTCGGTTTTCGAGGTGGGTTTTGAACAATTGGGATGACTCTCTGCCTCTCTCTCTCATGGTGTGTGTGTGTGTGTGTGTTTTGTTTCAGGTCAGTCATCAACTGTCATTCGAGATCAAACTCCATGGATTCCTCCTCTGGGCTTCAGTGGGTTTCCTAATGCCAGCTGCTATACTTGTCAAGAGGACGTCTAACAGAGAGCAATCAGGAAGAAGGCTAAGAATCATATTCTATATTCATGCAATTACACAGGCAAGCCTTTATTTCTTCAATTCTACATATATATTCTAGTTTGTAACAACTACATTAGAAATCTAAGTTATTTCCACTAGGGCTAACTGCATTTTGCAGTTTGCTATTCAAACTACGAAAAATAGCACACTTTACCCTCAAGAACTACACTCTGTTGCACCGTGTCAGCACGAACGACGCCAAGGCTGACACGTGTCCAGATATGAAAGGATATACATTGTTCGAGATGGAAAATGGCAACAGATTGCATAGTTAAGATGTAATGTGCTTATTTTCCATAGTTTAGGTAGCAAGGTGCAAAATATCGAGTAGCTCGGTGTGCGAAATGCAATTACCTCTTAGTTATTTTCTTTTTCTGTAATCCTATTATTCTGTATGATAACAATATCCCTACAGTGTCAAAAGATACATTTCAGTTCAATTATGGATTATGCTAGTTAGATAAGGTACCCCACAATCAACCTTTAATGACTCGGACAGAATTTAGATTAATGACCTTTAATAGGTACTAATTATTATGAATGAATAGTTGGATGGTAAGAAAGGGACTGTTCACATGATTATGGAAAGGTAGTTAGAACCTACCTAAGTTGGATTCATTTCACCAACTGGACTTGTCTCAGGATACATTTATGTTAGGTATAAAAAACAAGCCAATTCCCACATGATAATACCAAAATTCCCTATCAGGTCCAAAATAATCCACAATAAAGATCATTAAAATAATGCCAAAACACGAGCTAGATGATATGACTCAGATTTTATCTGCAGGTTTTCTCAGTCTTACTTGCTACAGCAGGGGCAGTATTGTCAATAAAATACTTCGACAACTCGTTCAACAATGATCACCAGAGAATAGGGCTAGCCTTTTATGTTATCATGTGGTTACAAGCATTGGTTGGCATATTCAGACCGCATAGGTAAATGTGGACCATGTAAAGATTGCAGCTTTCAGTACTTAACTTCTTTATTAGACAGCTTCTATGGGTAAAGAATTATGTGCATAAATAAATATGATTATCTTAGGATGTAATAGACATTCTTTGTTTGCAGGGGAAGCAAAGGCAGAAGTATTTGGTTTCTTTTCCACTGGCTAGTGGGAATAGCTATTTCTTTACTTGGTGTCATCAACATATACACAGGTTTACAAGCATACCATAAGAGAACATCAAAGAATGTCAGGATTTGGAAAATTATTTTCACTGTTCAGATCTGTCTCATACTCTTCCTCTATCTTCTCCAAGAAAAATGGCACTACATTAAGAAACAAGGCACGATTCTACGAAATAAGCCTGTACGGCCTACTGATCAAGAGATGTCTCCAGGGTGCCACCAGAAGGAAGCATCATCTGAACATTGTTGAGAGCATATTTAAATTCTAATGACAATAGTTTATTTGTATTGATACTGGATTCTTTCCAACTTTCTAGGAAAAATGCATATTTTGCCCCCCTGTAATTTCATTTCTTTTGGGATAAAAGATGAAAAAATGAAGTACAGAGGCAAAATGTGTGTTTTTCCAACCTTCATATTATTTTGCATTATTGTAGCACAGGTTGATGGGATTTACTTAATTCTCGATTTCATATCTGTAAATTGTGATTAGACAAGAGAGTCGTCAACTCTATATCATAAATGAATTCATGCAATTTTTTTATCATACTGGATTTGTGTATGAACTCAAACGCTGAATGCATAAAATGAAGTGTAATTCTTGAAGAACACCACAATAAACCAAGAATTGAATGTTGTTGAAATTTATCACATAAAACTTAATGGTATTGAGGATTTACAGGGCTAAGAAAACAAGTTTATCATACAAGGCAAATGTGATTTTACTATAATATGTCCAGAAAGTCATTATCATGGAAAAAGTTGTACATAACCTGTTGCGATTGCTATTCCTAAAATAACAACAGGCGGAAGGATAACAAATGCACCAATGGTGGCAAAGAAAACTGAGTCATTCCTCTGCGAAACTTCATTCAAGTAAGCCTGCCTTCGTATGTTTCTCTTTTGTGATGTAGTCAAGAACTTGGCAGTCACCTTCTTTATATTTTTACCTAGTGGAATGCTAAAATCACCATCACGATCTCCAACCAAATTAGCTAGCTGTTCGCGTATTGATGGTCTACTAGAAGTGCCGTCACTCTGATAGCCTGGTTAAGAAACAAATAATAATAGCATGGATAAGAGAGAGAAGAGAGAGAAGAGAGAGAAGAGAGAGAATTTTATTTTCCACAATCCAGAAGAACATACCATCAACCGAGGTGCTGCCAGAGGTGAGTTGTTCCAAGAGATCAAGTTGAATCCGAGCAGAAGAGGATGAACCTTACATCAAAACAAAAGAATTTTAAATCAGCAAAACAGTAGGAAAGCAAACAGATCAGCCACTTTATCAACCAAAACAATATAAGACAAACTAAAGACAGTTGGGTTGTGTTAGGAGTGAGAGACTTCAACTGTTTGAAATGAATGTCCATTTCTCTTCAAACTGCATTTGGATACGATTATATGAATACCACAAAATCATACATCTTTCTCAAGGCCATCATAGTTACTTTGGTCTTCATTTCTAGATCTCAGTCTTTGATCGCCAGTCATACTGTTTGAATTAAGGAGAGCAAAACTCACTCTTTGTAATGAAACTCAAATCCTAATTAACCCTGCCATATGTTCCTTTCTTTCCTAGAGGGGCACTTCTATAAAGTAATAACAAATTAGCCATAATTTCTCAAAGTCTCCCCTAATTATGTCATTGATATTCCGAACTTCTTCGCGCTCTACTTATGCCCCATCTCCAATTGATTCATATCAGGTTAATGAATGATAACATGTACATAACTAAAAGAATACACATTTCTTACAATTTAACACTAATTCAAATATCAACTCCCTGTAATAATACAGAACATCCAGCTAAGCACTACTTTAAGCTTACCAATAAACTGCACAAGCATACAAGAGTCTTGAGGGAGGGAGGGAGGGGCGGGGATGGGATGGAACCCCAGAATATTCTAAAAGGTAATATAAAGACTGCAGACTTAAAAATCAATTCATATTTTGAACTAACTAAAAATCTCAAATTCCCAACTAAAAAACCACAATTCTTGATAATAAAATATCCTATACAACTTCAAATCAAGAAAATTCCAGCAAGTTACCCGAGTAAGTAGGTGGGTCTTCCTCAGTTACTCTACTTTCAGTTCCTTCAGACAGAGCCGCCGCCGCCTTCAGACAAGATGGGGATGGAGTGTCATGGAGCTTCAACCTTTTCTGCTTCGAAAACTTCGACAGAATTAAGGGTTTTGGGCGCAGAGCGGTAGATGCAGTTCCAAGATTGAGGGCCATAGGAGGACTCGTGGTTTTGTTGGGGCAATTGTCGTAATTGGGAAAGCGTTTTCAATTTCAGCTTCCATTGTAGTTGCCAAGAATTTGTTAAACGACCACCTCAATTTAAATGGCGGTTCCGAAAATTAGCTCCTCCACAAATATTATTCTTTTTTGTGGGTCACTACCACTAAAAAAAAAATAGACAAATTATTCCGCAAAAATCTTGCATGCAATGAAATTTCCTTCATTTAGGAAAATGTTAGAACGAATTTAACATTTTCCTTTGGTCTAAATAATTCTTTCTGTAGTCAATTTGGAAATAATTTTTTGACCTATTTTTGTACATCTTCCATCTAACATACAGCAATATTTTTTTATAAAGACACTTATTTTTATTTTCTTGTAATTAAAAAAAAGTGCATTCAGTTAATTATTGGTTGTGTAATGTATTGTAAATGCTATTCTAAGACCTCAAGAAAAAAAAACATATATTATAGTTTTATAGATGGACCCAACTCGATTATGTATACTACTTCAAAAAATTTAATATTTTGTATAGATATTTGAATAAAAAATAAGGATCAATTTTGGTATTATTCATCTTATTTTCTTATAATATATTTGTGTCGCGTCATTTACACTACAATATTATTTTATGAAAAATCCTAGTCAATATGGACTTTAAAAATGCTGTCAAAACTACCTAATTTTGATTGTACAACACAAATGGGACAGTAATCAATTGGAGCTTTCGGGCAAAAAAAAAACATTTCGGTGAATCAAGAAAATTGAAACTCCAGCATTTATTCCTTTGGAATCCGATGCCAAAACAATGGCAACGAGCCATCCCCCACAAAGCTTCGCTTATTCTTTCTATCTGGGCTTCACTGATGTATAAAAATATGGCAGAAGGGCTGAGAAGCCCAAGGATTTGCGGGCCGGGCTTTTGATAGAAAGAAAGGAATGTGGAAGAATGAAGAGGCGCAGGGGAGAAATCAGAAGAATCAAAGTGTGAAGACAGAGATGGGGAATCCTAATGCGTTTCATGTCTCTGGGCCTCGCAATGTTCCCTCTGTTAACTGGAGAGATCTCATCAGCTCCAATTGGTCAGTGCGATTTTTGCAATTTTATTGTTATTATGTGTGCCCGTGAACAAGAATAGCTTCTTCTTCCCTATTATCTATTATAGTTTTACTCAAGTGTCCTGTTTGAACTTTAGACTTTGCGATTCGATGCAATTTAACGTCTTGTTATATGGATTGGGTTGCCCAAACAGTGACCTGGAAAAGCACGGGAGCTATTAGCACTAGCCCAATGGATCGATTACGCCCAACAAACACGGACAGATCCAACACAAACACGTTTATAATTTAGGGAACGGACTAGGTTAGGTTGGAAAATATGTGGTCTGATGGAATTTTGGTCTAATCATCTAGGCTTAACGGATTGGACTGAGTTGCCAGAATTGCGAGCTCTTGTTGAAAGTAGCTTATTCTTCCTATATTGAAATATTTTTATTAAAAAGATTTATTTTTATTTTATTGAGTGGGGAAATGTTGAAGATTGAGTAGTGTTTTGGGTTTATACTTCAAAAATGGGTTTTGTGTAGTTTTGGAAGATATGGTTATTTTCCCCTCCAAAGAAATCTATATTTTAAACCAAAAAAAAAATAAAAATATATAAATATATATATATTATGCTCAAAATGTCATAGAATGATATAATTAACTAATACATAAGTGAACTGTGAAAACGTATGTAAGATACATTGATCTAGAAGTTAGTGTTTTAATTTTTTCCCCCAAACTCAAGAAACAAACTGAGAGGTCTCATTATTAATTATATGGCAACATGAACAGGAAGGACGCCAACTACAAAAGGACAGTCATCGCCTGCTTCATACAAGCAGTCTACTTAGTCGAACTTGATCGGCAAGAAAATCGAACCAACAATGAAGCTCTCGCACCTAAATGGTGGACGCCCTTCAAGTACAAACTGGTCCAAACACTAATAGACGAAAGAGATGGATCCTTCTTCGGCGCTATACTCGAATGGGATCGAGCAGCAGCCCTGGCAGATTTCATACTCATCAAACCCAACGGTGCGCCAAGAGCCATTCTAGCCCTCAGAGGAACTCTCCTCAAAACTCCAACGATCAGGAGGGACATTGAGGATGATCTTCGATTTTTAGCATGGGAAAGCTTGAAAGGATCGGTTAGGTTCAATACTGGTTTGAATGCATTGAGATCGATATGTGACAAGTATGGAAGCAAAAATGTATGTCTAGGAGGTCATTCTTTGGGAGCGGGCTTTGCTTTACAGGTAGGAAAAGCGTTGGCTAAAGAAGGGATATTCGTTGAAGCACACTTGTTCAACCCACCTTCGATTTCTCTTGCTTCAGGCCTTCAAAGCGTTGGAGAACAGGCCGGGTTTATGTGGAGGAGGGTTAGGTCTATGCTTCCGTTATACAGTGAGACGGAAATGACCGGAGGTGGTGGTGATCAAGGATCAAGAACGGTTGGCTTGGGAATGAAGCAGTGGATACCTAATTTGTACGTGAATAATAGTGATTATATTTGTTGCTATTACAGTGATGGGGATGGGGCGAATGCTGGTGGTGCAGGGCCGTGTGGAGGTGGCGCCGCTCGGCTGTTTGTGATGTCCAAGGGGAAGCAGAAGTTTCTGGAAGCGCACGGGTTGGAGCAGTGGTGGTCGGATGATTTGGAGGTGCAGATGGCGGTTAATAATAGTAAGCTGATCAGTAGGCAGCTTAAGTCTTTGTACAGCCTTCCTCCGTCAGAGCAATCACCAATCAAGAATTGATGAAAAATAAATAATAATTATAAATAAATATATTTTATAAAATTTTGACATTGTTAAAATATATTTGATGAAACATTATTTGTTGAACCTACAAACGAAGTCAGACCTAAAAGGCAACGATTATAAATTTGTTTGATGAATTTCTAAGGATATCAAATAAATTCATACTTTAAAAAGTTCATCCCAAAAGTGATACAAAACAAAACCCTTATTAGTGAAATTAAAGATATATTCATTTTATGTTATTTTTATTTGGTTATTTTGATTCCTTAACAACTATAATTTGCTTAATTCACAACGTATTTGGTATTTGTGTGTGTGTGATGTAGTAAAGTTACTAGTATTGTGACTGAAATTGATAATACAATTCTTGGAGAGACAAATATTCAAATGGATTAACATTCTGAAACCTGATACATTCATGAATCTTTACTTTCATTTAAAGACTAGCAGTAAAACAAAATGATAGAATTCAAATTGCTATCCAACTGATGCTATGCGGCCATAAACTGATTCAAAGAGGTTTGAAACAACCTTGATTTATGTCATCTTTTTAACTTTTAACAATTGAACAGACAAAAGCTGTTGGGGCAACGAGGAGGAGCCTTTGCTTCGGGCAAGCTTGGAACGAAGAACTTGAGAATGAATTTGAAATTCTTAATAGTATGTGAAGTTTAGGATCAATATGAATCCACACTAGTTTTGGGTGAATTCGAAATCCACACTAGTTTTGGTGTAAGCATTCAAAACCACTCAATACAAACATAATCGCAAATCATTTCATATGTAACACAGTTGACATAACAAAAAACTCCAGATGCAAACAGTTTAAATCAGGTGCAGAACAACAGCAGATTAAATTTATACTCATCATTAATGAGCTGAAAATATGTTTGGGATGTAGAACTTCTAAAAACATAGGAAAAAACCATAATCCAGCAACTAGAAAAAACACTACATCATGCCATATGTTCCTTTCTTTCCTAGAGGGGCACTTCTATAAAGTAATAACAGACTAGCCATAATTTCACAGTCTTACCTAATTATGTCGTTGATATTCCGAACTTCTTCATGCCCCATCTCCCATCGATTCATATCAGGTTAATGACTATAACATGTACACAACTAAAGGATACATCTTTCTTACAATTTAACACTAATTCAAATATCAGCTCCCTGTCGGGAGGGGGGGGGGGAACCCCAGAATATTCTAACATAAAGGGCAATAAAAAAGACTGCAGACCTAAAAATCCAATTCATATATTGAACTAACTAAAAATCTCAAATTCCCAACTAAAAAACCACAATTCTTTCTAATAAAATATCCTATACAACTTCAAAATCAAGAAAATTCCAGCAAGTTACCAGAGTAAGTAAGTGGGTCTTCCTCAGTTACTCTACTTTCAGTTCCTTCAGACAGAGCCGCCACCGCCTTCAGACAAGAAGGAGATGGAGTGTCATGGAGCTTCAACCTTTTCTGCTTCGAATACTTCAACGGAATTAAGGGTTTTGGGAGCAGAGCAGTAGAAGCAGTTCAAAGATTGAGGGCCACAGGAGTACTCGTGGTTTTGTTGACGTAATTTATGTCATGTTTTTAACTTTTAACAATTGACCAGACAAATGCTGTCAGGCAACGAGGAGCCTTTGCTTTGGGTCAAGCTTGGATCGAAGAACTTGAAATTCACACTAGTTTGGATGAATTCAATATCCACACTAGTTTGGTGTAAGCATCCAAAAACCCTCAAAACATACATAATCGCAAATCATTTCATTCGGAACACAGTTAGACAATAGACATAACAAAAAACACCAGATGCAAACAGTTTAAATCAGGTGCAGAACAACAGGAGATTAAATGACTTTAGATTCAATTATACTCAACATTAATGAGCTGAAAATATGTTTGGGATATATATTCTAAAAAGATAGGAACAAACCATAATACAGCAACTAGAAAAAACACTACATCATAACAACAACAAAAAACAATCAAAGAGGTGAAAAATAAGACAGGGCTAACTCTACTTCTCAGATGAGTTTGGTCCTCTCTTCTTTCCAAAGCCAACAACTGTACGTAAGAACAGAGAAAACAAATACAATATTAACAACTACTTTATAATCTAAGCGCATCAATTTAGATTGGGATCAATTTTGCAGATGCATTTGACAGAAAAAAAATAATTATATATATATAGATGTGTTTTTCTATATCTCAAAGGAAAAGGAAAAAAACATAAATTTAAATTGGGGTAAGAGATTTTAAATAGCAAGAGAGAATTAACAAAGATACAGCCTAAATAACACGGTGGATCCTTGTAATCAGTAGAGGAAAATTGACTGAAACAGGATTAGCATATACGGAGACTGATTAACAAAAAGAACAAAGGGAGAATAGAATTACCGGCGGTGACGAAACGCCTGTTGTACTGCATACGTTTATGAGCACGGCCGCGCGGCTTCTTCTTCTTGTCTTGCTTCGCCACTTTGGGTGTCTGTCCTCTCACCTTTCCAGCACGCGCCAATGAACCGTGTACCTTACCCATGGTTTTATTGATCTCTCCCGGCCGGCGAAAGCTCTGAAATTGATTCAGATGATGTAAAGTAGAACTAGGGTTTTTTTTGTTGATTTATAGGGTTTCTTTGTGGGCCGGGTATTTAATCTACTATTGGGCCGTTAGGCCCGTTACAGCTTTGAAGTTCTGTAGTAAGGTAACCTTAACGGCCCGTTACAGCTTTGGAGTTCTGTAGTAAGGTAAACAGCCGTATTCTTTCTTTTCATACTAGTAATATATCCAGTGCTATGCACGCATATTTATTTTTTATAAGTTATTTGTTTAATTTTTAAATTTAAATTATAAGATATTAAACAAAATTAATTAAGAGTCTCAATCTGAGACTATTTGTCCCAATCCAAATATTTCTTTATGAGTTGAGTTGAGAAATATTATTTAAAAACATATATGCAATGCTAAATTTGTTAAAAAGTCAAAACTTTATTTTAAAGATATATTTTGCTTTGAAATATTAACTAATGATGAGCCCAATGATAGATATAGTATAACTTATAAAAAATTAAAATAAAAATTCCTAAGATATTAAACAAATTTATCAAAATATGATGGATATTTGAACACGATTATTTTATCTAACCTGTTAATTTCTTCTGAACATTACTCTTTTATCGAACTTGTTTGTTAAATTTTCTTGATTTTGCTAGTATTTATTTATATTCCTTTTTTTAAAAGTGAATGTAATTCTATGCGAACGAAGATGGAAAAAAATTCAGGAGTTACAATATAATTTATATCTAACTTAAATTATAATTATAATTATTTATAGTATTCATATTAAATTATTAAAAAGAAAATTGGTAAAATTCATAAACTATATATATATATATGATGCAAAAAACTAAAAAACTAACTTCATAAGAAGATATCACATAAATACTATATATAAATATTAGTCAAAATAATATTTAATGGCAAAAAAGAATATTAAGACCTACTTTTATACTGTTGATCAACCCAAAAGTTTTCTAGTGTCATATTCTAGTTTAATATGATTCTCAATTTACATTCTTTACCATAATTAATCTATTTTATTTAATAATGTTAAATTGAAAGATTTTGCATTAATGGGAAAGATAATTGGATGATTTTTTCGGGATTAATAACAAAATTAAATTATAAATTAGTGTTATATTTTTTTATCAAATGTGATACACCACACATAATTGGTGACATGTAATTTTGTTGACATGTAATTTATTAAGTGCTGACGAAGCACAATGAATTTTAGAACACATCTATGTATTATTTTAAAAATAATTTTGTATTATGAATAGGTTATGGAGAAATTAAAAAAAAAGGATTAGAGATAAGATCCGGACAAAGAAATTCTATTTTTACAATATTATAGTAGATAAAGAAAAATATTATATATATAGGAATAATAATTTTTAAGTTTAGAGAAAATAATGAAGATAAAGAAGAACGGTAGATTTATCGAAATTTGTGCTAATCTACTTAATTTTTTCTTATCATCTTGTTATAACCGAAGCCGAAGCTGATGTGATTTTTCTTTTTTTTTTTTAGTAGAATATAAGAGAATAAATTTTGTTTTTTATTTTATTTTTATATATTACTATAGTATCTTATTTTTGGAGAAAATTAAAAAAATCATAATAATTGAGACATCAGCTTTTGATATATTCTATAATTAATGTTAAACAGTTTCATAATGTTAATTAATTATATAGTCCTAAAATTTATGTTAATTAGCTTCATAATCCCAAAATCATAGAGTGGAGTAGTTATTTACTACTAACAATATTATTATTATTATTATTATTCAGTAATTAAAAATATATTACATATGGTTTGAAAAAAAGATATATTCAAATTTAGAAAGCTACTTTGAGTGGAAAATTTGTTAGCTTCTAAAATTTTATGGTAGATCTCTTTATATACATATATACATATAGTGTGTGTGTGTGTGTTAAATATATCCCAAAAGACCTTCAACATAGAATATTTTATTTTTTGACAACTTTTCTATATAAAATAATCTTTATTTTTGCAGTTGTTTAAGATTTAAAATATAAAATATCAAAATTTTGTTATATTTTTAATGTTAAATTCGATGAAAATAAAACTATACAGATTAATCTTACTGTATTATATAAATATTAATTATATTTATTTTTATATCAAATCGACTTATTGTAATCTAACTTATTAGGTATATTGGTTATCTATATCCCAAAATTTGTGGAATTATAGGATTTAAATTGAACTACAACTTATATTTATAAAATATTTAAAAGTTTGTTATGATCAGAGATGAAAAAATCGCGATATATCGGCGATATATCGCCAAATCAGGGCCACCGATACGAAATTTAGGGGGAACGATTTTTTTTACAGAATATCGGTAAAATATCGGTCCGTATCGGTATCGTATCGGTAAAATATCGGTATCGATTACGCTACGTTGTGATTTTCCAATATATTGGAATATATCGCCGATATATCGCCGATGTCGGTATATCGTGTGTCGGCGATATTATTGAATGCTTCCTCTTACTGTTCTCAACTTCAATCTCTTCCACAAGTTTTAAGCCTGTGAACTTCCCAGGGAGTTTGTCGTTTACTTAGGTGGGGCCATGCAGATGGAGTCTGTGCATTTTCCATCTTGCTTCCTTCAACCTCTTTTCACTCCTCTCTCTCTCTCTCTCTCTCTCTCTCTCTCTCTCTAGGAAGACCATTTTCCTCTTCTGTTACCTGAAACATTCACACTTTCCATCTTTATTGTTATCTACTTTCCTTTCCTTACTTCTATATCTTCGAATCATTTTTCCCAAAGAAAAAAAGAAAAGCTTAAAGAATGTTATGTTAGGGGAGCCCGTCAATATTATCTGGGAATGATGGAGAGATGGATAAAACACTATTCATCAGTGGCCACAATATCCTGTTAGTGGGCGAAGGAGATTTCTCCTTCTCTCTGTCTCTGGCAATGGCTTTTGGTTCTATTATATACACAGGAAAAGGGCATTGACATACCAATCGTTTGACCACAGAAGAAACAGAAATCACAGCGGCAAAAACAGCAGAGAAAATATTTTTTCTCCTCTTATTTATGTAAGTTTCTTCATTCATATATTTACTTTCGTTATTTGTAGATATATTTTTCTTCTCATTTTTCTATTATTTTCTCATTTTGGTAGATTGAGGGGATTTAGCTACTGAATCACAACTATTGGTATCAACTATCAACAAGCTTATTTTGTAAGGCATCATCAAGATAATTTAATTGATTTATACGAATACTCATTTGTTTTCTTTAAAATATGTATTTCTTAATTTTTTGTACTTGTAATTTGTTTAATTATGTAAATATTCTTATATTATTAAGTATCAATTTATGAAAGTAAGATGCAGGAATATGAGACGAATTTTAATTTTTGTTTTGATCAAACATGAAAAATATACTAATAACTTGGAAATTTTGTTATAATTCATAGAAAATAAATCATAGTTATAATTGTTTGTTCCACCTTTTTATTGATTATAGCGTCATATATAATCAAGCTAATTAATTTTGAATATTTATAACATATCGACAATAATGCAATCATTTCATAATGGGACAGTGCATGCATGTTTGTAGTTCTAATATTTATGTCATATTCCATAGTAGTTCTCAATTTAATTGTATTTTTAAAAAGTGAAGGTTGTTTGCACTGAAAAATGAAGATACAACAATGCAAAGTAACCTTCACTTTTTAGGGTAAAAAATCTTTATTTAGAAGATTAGCAGTAAGTATTTTTTTATAACAAAAAAAAAAATATTCAAACTTTCAGCTCCAGTAAAAAAATGGCAACTGAAGGTGGTAGTGGTGGATATGATCCTGCATGGAGATACTGTGATAAAGTACCAGGCAATAGACATAGTACTATTTGTAAATTTTGTGGACTTCTAATTAAGAGTGGAGGTATTACTTGCTTCAAGTACCATATGAGCCACAGTGATCCAAACAAGAATACGCGTCCATGTGAAAATGTGCCTCCTGAAGTTAAAAAGGAGATGTCTTGTTTGTTTAAAGAAAAAGAATGTGCAAAACAGAAAAAAGCTGCTAAAATGGATTATATTAGAGTAGAATTACGGAAAGGGTTATATGATGAAGATGATGATAGTGATGGTGAGGATGATATGATAATGTATCCTGATGACATTGATCCTTCTGATCGAAAAGCATATCGTGCTGCCGCTAGAGCTTCCAAAGCAACTGAGTGGGAAAGACAGCAGATGCATAATTTTGCTACTAATAAAAGAGGTGGTTCGACGAGTAAAGATATTGGTGGCCCATCATCCCAGTTCCGACGAACAAAAAGTGTTCGAGAATCAAATTATGATCGTGCACCTACACCGTCTTTATATAAATCACAAGGTGCAAAACAAAAGAGGATCAAAAATATGTTTTCTGGTGGCAATGTGAAAGAAAAACTTGGAAGATTGGTGAGTAAATTTTTTATTTACGACAATCTTCCACCCAACAAAGCATCCTCTCATCACTTCAAAAATATGATCGCTGGTGCACAACAAGTAGGTTTTGGGGTGCCCACTCCATCTGCATACGAGATAAAAAATAAATATCTTGATATGGAGGAAAAAGAAATGAAGGAGTACGTTGACAACCAAAAGGAGAAATGGAGCACATATGGATGCACAATCATGGCAGATGGATGGACAGGACCAACAAAATTGTCAATCATTAATTTCATGGTCTACTGTAAGGGCAGGACTGTTTTCCTTAAGTCAGTTGATGCATCTAACAAGATTAAGGATCATCAGTACATTTACGGGTTGTTAAAAGAAGTTGTGTTGGAGGTTGGAAAAGACAATGTGGTGCAAGTTGTCACTGATAATGGATCTGCTTATGTGAAAGCTGGAAAGAAACTTATGGAGAGGTATAAGTTGTATTGGACACCATGTACTGCACATTGCATCGACTTGATATTTGAAGATATTGGGAAAAGAAGCAGTATTGCAGATGTGATTGCTAAGGCTAGACAATTAACCAACTACATTTACAATCATGGTTGGTTACTTGCATTAATGCGAGAGATATGCCAAGGAGATCTAGTGCGACCAGGAGCTACACGTTTTGCAACTAATTATATTGCATTGGATAGTCTTTTGAAGAAAAAGTTTGGCCTGAAACAATTGTTTACTAGTGATGAGTGGTTAGCAAACCGGCTAAGTCGATCAAATTTGGGCAAAACATTAGAAAAACAAGTTCTTGATCACATATTCTGGGATCATGTACAACATGTGGTGTCTATTTATGAGCCGTTATATAATATTCTCCGAGTGGTGGACACTGAGGTAGTTCCAACTATGCCAATTTTGTACCATTTGTTCCATGTTATGAAAGAAAAGGTCCAATGCATAAGAGGATCACAGTGGGTGTTGGAGATTATTGAATCTAGGTGGGATCGTACACTTTCTCATCCACTACACGCTGCAGGTACCAACTATTTTATTTTTTTATAACTCACATGATATTTTGAGTTCCTAATATATTTTATCAATATTATAGCATATTACTTGAATCCAAAATTCCAATATCGAGAAGGACTTGGTGAAGATCCAAGATTAATTGCAGCTGTGCATCAAGTTTTTAACAAGTTGGATCCAAACTCTGATGGTCTAGCTCAATTTGGAAATGAGGTTATAAATTTTTTAATTCTTATTTGTTTATCGGATTTATTTGTACCATTCTTATTGTTATTTAATATATGAAGCTTACATATTTTCGTGATGGGAGAAAAGGATTTGGTGAGCGTACTGCTATTGCATCTCGAACTACAATGGTACCTGGTAAGTTATTTATTAGTTGAATTAATTATTTTAAAAGATTTATTATATATATATATATTATACACAAACCTAACATATGTATCACATTTATTAAAATTTTACAGCTGAATGGTGGCTTATGTATGACACTTCTACGCCCACATTAAGAAAGTTGGTCATACGAGTCTTGTCACAAACAACATCATCTTCTGCATGTGAGAGAAATTGGAGCACTTTTGCGCTGATACACACTAAACAACGAAATCGGCTTGCATATCCAACACTTCAACAACTTGTATTTTTCTATTACAACATGAAGTTAAAGATACGAGATATGGAAGCTGAAGATGATAAGGTTGCTGAGACAGAATATTTAGATCTAATGGATATAACTGCAGAAACAAGTGAGGAGGAGGGAAACCCACTTTTCCAATGGATTCGTCCAGCACACTTAGATGATGATGAAGGACATCCTGATCCAAGAGTGGCTAATGTGGCTCGTGAGTATGGGATTGACGTAAATGAAGTACTGCGACAAGAAGTCGGTACTTCTAGTGGTTCAGACTCTATTGATACTATGGATACCTCGGCAGATGATGGAGGAAATGATGGAAATAGCGATGGTGGAAATGGTGGTTACAATGAAAATTATCACTCAAGTCAAATGCATTTGAGTCCATTTACAGGTGAGGCGGAATTCACCCATGCAACACAGGATGAAGACCATGGATCTAGAGCAGGAGGTCCAGGGATAGGTGCAATTGGTAAGGATTATGTGAGAAGGCGTGCTTGGAACCAAGATGGGAGCTCAAGTACTGACATAGAATCACTTGGTATGAGTCTCGACTCAATGAGCATGGACACTGATCGCAGTGATCAAGAATTGTATGGACACTGGAGCACTCATAACAATTTTGATCACTCTTACTCTTAGATGTCATATGGAGGTCCAATCATGCCTCAACAACATGTTGATTGGATAAATCCACACTATCCAATTCATGGCCAAACAGTTGGACAAGATAGAGCAATATACTACTGGCATGTCCAGAACTATGTTCAGAATTGCTCTACTACGATGAGTTGATATCAGTATTGTTTAGATCAAGATGGCATGTCTTCTTTTACATTTGAGCCTCATAGGACATCATTTTGGTATTAGTTGCCTTGTATTAAATAAGTATGAATAATTATTGTATCACTTCAGACTGCTTATGTGTTTTTGTTATTGATATGTTTGTCATAAATAATTTATTTTGTTGAGATTTTATAATTAATTTATGTATTAAAGTTAGTAGGAACATTCTCTAAAATTTCATGTTAAATTTCCATCATTTTAATAAAATTTCCATCAATTTTCTAATTTTTACCGATACCGATACTCGATACCGATATATCCACCGATATATCCGTAAATTTAAGGTACCGATATTTCCACCGATACCGATATTTTCATCCTTGGTTATGATATACTCTCATAATAAAATAATAAAAATTAAAATTAATAATAATATTATAACTAATTATTGCGAGTTTTAGTTACCATTAAATCGTGGCTCTTCAATTAAATTATTTTATTATATCTTATATATAAATAGTTATTGATATAGATTTTTGTATAAAAGAATATCATAATTAAAAGTAATTTAGGAAGAAGAAATTGATTTTTTTTATTTAAGATAATACTTCTCTTTATATATATATATATATATATATATCTTATAGTTAATGATTAAATTTAGAGTATGTATGTGTGTGTATATATGCCATATGAATGTCAAATAAAAGATTGTGAAAAGAGAATTAATTAGATGATTTTTTTTAAAAGATTGAAGATGACACAAAAAGTTACGAGCTTTTTGAAAATTTTAATGAAAAAAATCAAATTAACATATTTCGATAGATAATAACTTGAAAACAAATAAGAGTCGTAGCTTTATTAATCAAATATATATAGATATATATTGATATAGATTTGCATAGAAATATGGATATCATAATATATATACATAGATATGGTATATATTTGCATAGAAAATAGATACTATAATTAAAAAGTAGTTTATGTGGAAAAATTTTATACTTTCTATTTATGGCAGTACTTCTTTTATTATATATATATAGATGTTGTATTTTCTTTTTATAATTCTTTAATTTATAGTTTTAATATAAATATATATATATATATATATATATATATAATGAATTAATTTAATATTGCTATATCTTGATTTGTGGCCATCAGCATTTTCACAGTAAAAACAAAATATACGAATCACCTAGCAAATTGTTATTTTTGAAGAAACCGTATTAAGTTATTATTTTTTAATAGTTAATTGTTACGGTAGTATTAACTTTTTCAGTATTTGGATTCTAGGAGGAAGTTGGGCTAACAATTCAAAATAACTTAATCGGAATCAATTGAGAAAAGTAACAATACTTATTCCCTGATAATTGACTTAACTATTGAAGATCATCATGTTGTCGAATACTTAATTTTTAATTATATTATGTTTTCAAAGTTGATGAATGTAAACAAATAGTCACAAAAAATTGTTGAACTTGATGTGGATTAATTGCTGAAATTGATGAATGTAAACAAAGTGTCCCCTGGGCCTGGGGTTCGAGACCTGGATATTGGAAAGCCACGTAATCATTATTTTTTTCTTCGAACAACCGTCGCCAATATAGAATCAAGTGTAAGAGCAAAAAAGATATAAAAATTTAAAAGTATTTGTTCTTACAATAATATATTTTTATTTACATCATTTAAACAAAAGATTGCAGTCTAAACATTGAAAACTTACGTCCCATTTTTAACCTGAATTGACATAATTATTACTTAAAGAAAGTTCTTTGCAAGAAAAAGTGCCCCATCAAATTAGTTTTTTTTAAAGAAAATTCAAGTTTTTATAAAAAAATAAAAAAATAATTTAGATATTGTTTTATATTATATACTGATTGAAATTATATTTTAATTTTTAAATATTTCAGTGGTATATACTACAATATTGGTAGCTGTAAAAAGAACCCTTCTAAATCTGTGACACCCCAATACTAACATATCCCAATATTTCATTCATCTGAATCAATTTCAGCGAACCGCCGTTGCAGTAGAAGTCCAAATCTAACCATGGGTGATGATCTATTCTTCATGTTGTTGTATATTGATTTGTCAAAGGCTGATTCATTCAATGGTTCTGGTGCTAATTTGGGTATACAGTTTTGTGGGCCCGTAATGTGAGGGGAAAAACACTTGAGGTTATGCTTTGTTCTTAAAATGATATGATGTGCGTATGACACGATTTAAAGTATTACTTATTTAACTATAAAGTATCACTAATATTTAAGATAAAGAATTAGAAATAATACAATTTAAGTAATAAATGATACTTTATAATTAAACAAGTAATACTTTAAATTGTGTCGGATATATAATTATTTCACAGAGATTTTTGCGTTGTTCATATGTTTCATTGATGTTTAGTATACTCGAATATAAACTTATTTAATATGTAATAGTTCTACACCTTATTTAATCGCTTTGTATGGAAATACCACAAACTTCTACATGCATTATATGCTATGAGACTAGTTATGTTATACTATTTCCTAAATATTTATATCACAATTCATAATTTATTTTTTAATATTTTTAAAATTTTATTTTTTTAAATTGTGTTTTTAAAATTATTATTCAATATATGCAATTCTTGTTTATCTATATACATATCTATTATATCTATCTGTATATTTATAAAAGTAAATAATTATTCTATTTTTATTTTTGTATTATAAATATATGTATACCAATTACGAATCGAAATGGATGGACGAGATTCAGTTCACGGTGTTCTTTAAATTTCTAAATGGATCCAATGGGATCCGCCCAAATAGATTAGGCAAAGCATAATGGGCTGGGCGACGTTCAGTAAAAAATACGTATTCAAATCAGTAAGCGTTTGTTTATGTTCCTAAATATAATTAAATGAACAAAATTCCAACATATATCAAATATTGCTGTATGGAAAGTCCTTGAATTTTTGTTAGAGAAGAACTCGTATGGTGTGCTGCCAGGAGAAGAGGCTGAGCTCGCCAAAAATAAAAACAATATAATATGAATACAATTACTATGGCAGAGAAAGAATAAAGGGATCCATAAATATATATTAGGAAATTAATTCCAGGAAAAAAAAAAAAAAAAAAAGCAACAAAAGCAGCCGCACTTTTAATTGCGACACAATCTGATTACGAAAATTAAAACATTAATAATCAAAATTAACCATCTTTGAATTGGATCGAAATTAAAATTTATCGACCATATCTAAAACTAAGTACCTTCAGATCGAAATTAAAATAACTTATATGAATACCGGACCTCCAATTCCACCTTAATAACTGAGTAAAATACATAATTCATCAACAACCTCTAAGATCAACCGCCTCAAAATCAGATCGAAAACGAAATACCTTATCCGCATATCCAAACTCCAACTCCACCTCTTTAATGGTAGTACTGAAACTGGAATCTTGAAGCTTATAGAATAAAGCTTCGTAAAACTTCCTTGCAAATGCAATCTGACTGTTGTAAAAAATAACATTATTCAGATAACAATCCTTTCCAAAAACTTCAGCCTTCACACTCAATTTTTTAATCCACTGGTGTAATCCGTTCATTAACCACAACTCCAAGTTCTCGTTCTCGTTTTTGGACATCACACGAGTCAGTCCAAGCTTCCCTTCACATTTTATAAGATGCTTAGGTTTGTACGCGTCTGTCTCATCATCCGGCAACGATAATCTACCCATAAATCGTTCTTCAATTACATCGAAGGCCAACACACTATCCCTAGTCGTTCGCCAATAAACTGAACCGCCAACAGACACAGCAGGATTAGACTCGAATATAAACTCGTTGTCGGGCACATTTAGACGATCTTGAATTGCTCTCCAAACCCAAATATCTGAATCAAATACCTCACAGAGATATTGGTTCTTGGGCAAGTAGGCCAGCCTGACGATTTTGTAGCGTAAAGGGCTCGATCGTAGCACAACAATAGCGACCCCAGCGGTTGTGTATCGTAGCTTCGGGTTGGGCAGAGGCTGCCATTGCTGAGTTGTTGGCTTGCATGCATAGTAACGACGGTTCCTGTGCTTTTGTCTCTCGCAACAACAGATTCCCTGTTCGGATGAAGCCAAAATCTTGGTTCCATCACAGGGCCAATCTTTGTTTTTTCCTAAATCTCCTTCCTCTTTGGGTTGGAGAGTTACAAACGTGGAAAAATATTCATTCCGAATCATGGTTTGCATGACAAAACCCGATACATTGTTGGTTCTATGGCAATACACAGGCATGAAATTTGGCTCGTCAATAACATGCTTCCATGTCTTGCAAACAGCCTTGCATCTGTCCAGTGTTTGTAACGTGGTTCGACTTAAAATTTCAAACACAATATCGGCAGGCAATTCTTGACTATAGGATGCCATGACGGACGAAGCAAAATAAGGAGAAAAGAAAAATAAGACAGAAGGAAATATGGGACTTACAAACAAAGTCTGTTGGATGGAGTACAGTATATATAGGAAAATATGGGAGAATCTAAAATTTACATCTTGAAATATTGTATTAATGATTTGCATGATACGTACAAGTTCTCAACCGAATCAGCAAACCCTAAATCTATATATGTATCTATATTAATATACAACCAGGAAATGTTGACAAATTAATAGGATTGTTATTTTCCCGCCAAAATCTACTTTAAATTTATAGAAAGTAATAATATTCAATTAGATTTATTCTTTTTCATTCTATTTCAAATGTTTATAACTTTTTTTTTTTATCTCAATCCCATCTTTAACGAAAAATCTATCAAATTAATCATATTTTCATGAACTTCAAATTGATATCCATATTGCATATATAAAAATAAAATATTAATTTAAAATATAATTTTTTTCATAGATTAATTTTGTTGTATTTTAATATTTAATATATATTTATATTATGAGATATTTTTATTTTAAACATTTTTTATTAAGAATATATTTTATATAATTATGTACTTTATTTAAAAAATTATATTACTATTTTTTTAGTATATTATTATATTATAATTTGTGCAACGCACGGGAGAAATGCTAGTAAAAAATGAAAGAGAGACGTATATTGACTCTGTTATTAATTAAAATTCAATTAATCATACGACAAACTTATCATGTAATATACAGTAATAGTAATTGACAATATTGCAAAAAGAAAAAGATGCATACCAATATTATAAGAGAATCTTAACATAAATAAGAGGATTACTATTAATATGATTAATATTATCAAATACTATATTAAATTAATTATATTTTTTTTTAACTAATAGACATAAAAATAAGAATTACGTAAGATTTTATAAATTTATTGGATAATAAAATTAAGAAGCTCCAATTTTGAGTTGTTTTGGCACAAATTAGTGACTGTTAATAATAGGGGTAGATGTTTCAAGGAATTCGAGCTCTCAAAAAACGGAAATAAACTTATAATTTGCTATCTTTTATGACCTTTGATCTAACAAGAGTTGTTGTTATAGTTTTTGGTTTGCTTGGAAAGCAAGTTTGGGTATCTTATTATGATTATTATAACTATCGTTCTAATTGTAATAAATATCTCTTAATTTAATATATATATATATTTATATATAAAAATAAAATAATTTTTTTCATTTTTATTTTCCCGCCTTGTTCCTAATAAAAAGTAATTTGTTATATATTATTTATGATATGTTTGTGTGCAAATCATTATTTTTGGTAAATCTTAATCACTAAAATATTTGATTTGATTCATCCTTCCATAAATTATATATATCATGTTTATCGATATTTTCATTTTTATGAATTATAAATAGATTGAAAAACAGGTAATTTTCTACATAATTCTTTCACGTACAATCATTTGATTTTTTAATAGTAGGTTCATTTGCTAGTGTATGTTATTAAATAATTCGTGTTTTTTATCAATTAATTTTTTCTCTTTAATAAAACTTATAGCTACAATTTTATTTGGGGTTGGAATATCTTATTTTATTTCGTATTTCATATTATATTTTAAATTAATCACCACACACAATATGTATGTAATGACATCAGTAATTAATATATAAATCTTGTATAATATAAAATGTAATGACATCAGTAATTAATATATAAACCTTGTATAATATAAAAAAAGAACGGTGATAATATTTATGTTGTCTTGATATGTGTCTCCATAAATATGTATTAAAAATTATTTTTATCAACAAAATAATAAAATAGTTTATTTTTTTATATATTGATTAAAGTCATATTTTAAATATATTAATGGTATATACAACAATATTCCCAGCTCCAATAAGAAAGAACCCGGATTTAATTTACTACACAACCTAATGGACTCTAAATCGCTAATGGCCCAATACCATCTTAAATGCCCGGCCCACAATGAAACCCTTTAAAAAAAACGATAAAACCCTAATGCTCTCTTTAAATCTTCTGAATCAATTTCAGCAAACCGTCTTTTGCAGAAGAAATCCACCATGGGTAATGATCTTCTGTTGAATATTGATTTAGTTCGAAGGCAAATATTGTTTTCATTCGATGATTCTGTTGCTAATTTGGTTTTACATTGATTTAGTTCCAAGACAAATATTGATTTTATTCGATGATTCTGGTGTTAATTTGGAAATGGATTTGCAGGTAAGGTACACGGTTCACTGGCGCGGGCCGGTAAGGTGAGAGGGCAAACACCCAAGGTTGCCAAGCAAGATAAAAAGAAGAAGCCCCGCGGCCGTGCTCATAAGAGAATGCAATACAATCGGCGTTTTGTCACCGCCGGTAAATCTATTTTCCCTTTGTTATTTTGTTTAATCATTTTGCCGCATATATAATTGCTGTTTCATTATATCTGTTCTCCCTTTGTTATTATGTTTAATCATTTTGCCGCATATGTAATTGCTGTTTCAGTAAATTTTCCTCCACTGATTGCAAATATCCAATGTAGTTTTTGAGGCTGTATTTTTCTTAATGATCTCTTGAGATTTAACTTCTTTTAATCGCTTAGCATATAAATTAGTTGTTAATGTTTTATTTGTTTTTGCTGGTTCTTATGTACAGTTGTTGGCTTTGGAAAGAAGAGGGGACCAAACTCATCTGAGAAGTAGAGTTGAGGCCTACTTGCATTATGATGTAGTGCTATGTTTTTTTGAATTTCTATATGCCAAACATATTTGCAGCTCATCAATGTTTAGGATACTTGAATATAAACTCATTTAATCTGCATTAGTTCTGCGCCTTATTTAATCTTTGTTTGTGTTGAGTTTTTTTCATGTTTATTGTCAGCTGTGTTACGATTGATATGATTTGCGATTATATTTGGATCCAGGGTTTTCGAGCACCGTAGGCGTACTATGATATTTTCAAATTCTTTAATATTGCAGACTTTTTTCTTTCTATTTCTGCCACCAATGCTGGCAAAAGTTATTGATTTTTTTTTATTTTTTTTTACAATAGTTGGATAATTTATTCAAAAATCATTTATACTAATAAATATCTTATTTATTACTGTGCTTTAGTTTTGATATGGTGCATTCGATTCACAGAATTTTTATAAAAAACAAGACATATAAATAAAGTAAATGTAAAATAAGCTATTCAAGATTGGAACTCAAATAAGATAATTGATTTTGCTACAAAGATATATAATTGAAACTTTTTTCATTAATAAATGATGTGTGTCATTCTTACCCTATATACTTCTTGATACATACCTTCACAATACTATTTACATTATTAGTTTATATGTATGTATGCACACACTTAAAATACCGAAGTACCTCAGGAAACGGAAGAAATTGATTTAGTTTGAACCAATATTTGTACACTAATCAAGCTCACAAAATGTAATATTATTATCTGTGATATAATCAAGCATTTTTTTTTTGCACATTTATTTCTTAATTAATTTAATAAGACAATGCCATGATGCTATTTTTTTCAATATATTTTTTGGTTAATTTAATAAGATAATTATATTGAATTATTTTTGCGAAATACTTTTTAATTAATAAGACAATGCTATTAAGTTATTTTTGCCAAATATTTAAAGTTTGTCAATTGAGTCATTAATATGTGATGATGGGTATTACAATGTCGTAACCCGAGGCCTAATATGGCATAATCGGACACGATCTTTATCAGGATCACACCCAATTCGATTATAGTCACAATTTAGCTAACCCAAGTATTTTATTTTAATAATTTGACATGTCACGATTGTATATTTTTCAAACAATAGTACAATTTTAGATTTGATTTTCTATAAATATAGATATACATGTCAAAATAATAATTTTAAGTATAGTATTTCTATATTTTGATTAAATATAACATAAAGTTGGAGCACGGTACAAAATTGAACTATTGCAAATTTCCAATATATTAATAATCAATTGTCCCCTTGTTTTTATCAAGTTAAAAAAAATAATAATAATAAATAAATTGTCTCCCTTTACACAATCATGGCAATAATATTGAAAAGAAGTTATTTAAACTTGACTACTAACCGAAAGTATGTTGTGCGTCAACAACTAAATTTTGTACAATGTTTGGAAGAAATAATAATAATATATTATTATTATTATAGTTACAGAAAATATATATATATATAAATCAGTGTGGACTTTTAAAAAAAGTCGACTCCACTGGGGATCGAACCCAGAATCTCTGGTTCCGTAGACCAGCGCCTTATCCATTGGGCCATGGAATCAACTTTGAGATAAAGTTGTTAAGTAAAAGTATTCAAAATCAACTAAGGGCCTCACATTTCACATATACCAAATTTGACCTAAATTGATGAAAATTGAAAAATATTGCCCAAAATCATCAGTTCAAATAATTAATATCCACTTGTGTAGACCCCGAAAATTAATATATCTTATCATTATTTTTTTTTTTAAATAAAATTGATTCGATCTTTGTGAAGTTCTACCATATATACTAATATATTTACATTCGCTCACAATTGATCCATACTCTTAAGAAAAAAATTATGATTTTTTTAATGTGAGTAATAAATTAAAAATTGTGTGATTGATTAGTATTATTAGATGTTAGTAAATGTAAGTGTGTGTAATTCATATGCACTATATATATGAAAACATTAAAATTTAATAAAATTATCCATTTATATAAATTGAACAAGAACACATAGAAATTAACAAACTAATAAAATGATGGATACAAGGAAGAAAGTAGTTCTCAATTAGTACAAATATGTACATATACATGACACATTCTTATATCAAAAAATATATACTTTCTTTGTTTAAAAACGAGTTCTATTTACATTATTGTTGTGGAACTTGTTTTTCGAAACAAAGGGAGTATTACAAGACCTCATATAAAAGTAGATAAATCATAATCATAAAGACAGACCTGTTCTTGCTGAAACATCCCATAATTACATGCATGATCACATGAATCCATCTCCATAAGCATCGCCTCTAAATCCTTATAAAAATCCATTTTTTGCCTATCCAACATTGAATTTTCCAACTCACAGTTCAAAGATCCTGTGAGACTCAACTCCGGCGAACCCTCCGATGGGGTGGCAAAACACGACGAGTCGAACGACAAGTCAAGGCAGCTTCCATTCATCTCTTGATGATATGCATGATGATGATGATTTTCATTTTGAGCAAAGAGTACTTCTTCCCATGTTGGCAGCGGCGATGGAGACGAAGTGATTGAAGGTGGCGGCGGAGACAACTCCACCGGAGAATGTTTTCCGTTTCCGGTGAGTTCTTGAACAAGGTTCTTGAAGTTTGAAGAGTCTGTAATGTATACTTTTGGCTTCAGAATCTTGATCAAACTGTTGAGTTGTTGTTTCTTTTCATGCTTAGATATTTTCATGGCATTTTGACTTGATTTCTTTCCCATTTTTTTTGTTTTTTTTTTACTTGATTGCTTAGAAGAGGTATGAAAATATATATATACATATATATGAAGAAGGAATTAGGGTTGGATAAATATTATGGAATCCTGGGTTGGTTGAATTAGACAAATAGATGCTGGAAATTATGTTTATCCGACACAATGGCATGTAAATTGCAGTCCTTGTCAACCTACAACAAACAACTTCTTAATGGTGACTCACTGAAAATGTGTGACACATCAATAATATGCTAAATTTTGTACATATATGGATGTTTTGTGTGACTATTCATGGGGATTTTTCCCGGTATTTTGAAGAAAGAGGGAACCCTAATTTTGGATATTATTGTATTCCTGCCTTTGTGTTTTTTCCATTAATGTATATTATGTATATCGTGATGATATCAAATGTGATGTTCATCGATTAAAAATAAAGTACTCTTTAAATTAATAAAATCTATTAATTAAAAAGGTTATTAATTAGTTAAGTATTAATTTAACCTATACATAGAGATCGAGCCCGGATCAGAAGAAAATTATTCTATTAAGCAGGTGATTAATTTATGCATCGAGCATTAATTTAAAAAGATTTTACTGTAAGAAATTATTCAAATAAAAAGGAATTAATTGACAAAAAGAAGGAATAATATGTTAGCAATTTTAGTTTATTTGGGAATATGTATTGGGTATTTTTGTTTTTAAGTTGTAGCTATTCCGAAAATTTTGGATTCTTTATGTGTACATAATTGTTCATGATATAATACTAACCCGTCATATATGATATTAAGTTATTAATAAATAAAATAAAATATAAAATTGTAAAAATCTAAAAGATTACATGCAAAGAAAGTAAATTCGAGATTAAAATATAGGAACGATTACAATGAATTTCCATCGTTGAATAACATGGAGCCTTAGGCATTATTTTACCTATATATATGTATGTATATATTATACATATAATGTATGCAAATTAAAAGAAATTAATATAAACCTACAATTTAATAGATGTATGCTCGATCAAATTAAATTCCATCTACAATATAGAAAATATAATTACAAATTAACAGTCACAGCATATATATTCAGAATGATTTATTTATTTGTAGGAAATGATGAGTTAAACCCTTTAAAATTATATTTGTATCACAAGATTTATTTTTTATCAAGTGATGCTAAGATGTAAAATTTGAGGAAAATGAGATGAAATTTAAAAATGAATAAATAAATAATAATAAATGAGAAATGATAATTACGTATGATGTGAGGTAGAGCAACCGCGCAGGCACGTTGATAAACTATTCACCGTCTTGTCTTCTTCCTCTTTTACATAATAATTACTTCAAAACTTTCTGTGGAGAAAGAAAGAACAAAAAATCAAAATCTCTCTCTCTCTCTCTCATAATATGACCTGGCCTTGGCTTAAGTACTTCGAATATATTTCCCAATGTTCTTTCTTTTTCGATTTGAGTTACGAGCGTATAGGAAGCATTATGATTATGATTAAATCTTTTTTGTTAAGCCAACTTAATAAAAACCTAAAAAAGGGAAATAATGTTTGTTTTGGTAAGTAGGATAATATTGTGGAACCTTTGACCCAGTAAAATGCAAAATGCTTAAGTTATTGAATCAAAAAGGAGCATAACTGAAGGGCTAAAATACAAGAGGGAGAAGTTTTTCTACCCAACAATTACAATTCTTTATTAACTTTTTTTAATTCAATCACTTCCATAATCATAAACATAAGTACATCACATTACATCATATATCCAAACTATTCACAAAAAAATCTTTATACACTTATTCAACTTTTTATGTCGTTCTACATATATATAAAAAAATATCTAATATAAAAAACTGCAATAATATGAAGAAATCGTATTCCTTTGTAAACGTCAGGAGTCCGTTAATATTATCTATATGTTATTTTTGTTATACATAATACTTGTACCTTGCATTTAGGTTAATTCAATAAAAAAATAATCAAATATTGTATGTATATATAAATATATATATATATATATATGTGTGTGAGTAGATAGTAGAGACCGTGTATGATTTCAACATCAGCTATCAAATCTTGAATCTTGGCGCTGGCTGTCTTTCCCTCATTTTGATTGTGCCTTTCACTATCATAGTACCATATTTTTCCACCTTATTAGGCATCTTATTATGGTAAACAATGTATTTAACTTTTTCTTCTTTTTTTTTTTTTTAATTTAAGAATCAACTTCTAACCTACACTATTATGATTTGGTGGATCTATGATATTAAATTATCGAAACACATATGGTATCAACCTAATTTTTATATTATCCATTTAATTGGATCTTGTTTAGTTAGGTATACAAAAGATTTTTTTAAAAAAAAAAAGGTAAATTATAAAAAACAATGATATTATTTGAGAGAGGAATAAATTATGTATAAAAAAAATCAAATTAATACATGAGATGAAAATAAATAAATTTAGAAGAAAAAGAAAAATAAAAGTAATTTTTATTACGCTATTACCCTTAAAGTCCAAAGCTTTATAGCATTTTGTTATTTTGGGTATCCCAATGTGCTAACCAAGACCAATAAGGCCCACATCTACTAATAAGGCCCAATAAAGGCCCACGTCTACTAATAAGGCCCCAATCTGGATCAACCCTAGTCTGACTCCCATGAAGACTGAATCAACTGACCCAACCCAACTGTTTCATTGAATGGTTGAAGTCTAAGGCCTCGTTTACTTTGCCATAAACCTAGATTAGGGAAAATAGTCCACAGTTATCCAGCGTTTACTTCATTGGATATTTTTTCGGGTTAATCTATTTGACCCGGGATAAAAGACAAAATTCGGGATAATTCGGCGGATACTAATCCAACCTAAACCCCTGATAAAAATTATCCGATGGGATAAGAAATGAAAATTTACTGTTTTACCCTTATGCACAAACTTAATTACAAAAATGTCCTCATATATATATATATGACTTTTTTTATCAAACCCTTGCGATTTCATGTTTGTTTTTCCAGTGCTCCGTTTCCACCCTGCTACCGCCGCTGACCAGAGGAGCTGTGCCACCGTAGGCCGACCGGTGCCGTTACATTCGGTCATCCTCCTTCTTCTGCTCCGAACAGTCGACAATACCTTTCCGGCCGTCCGCCAGAATCTTCCATGCTATCAAACCAACCCGAAAATTCAGGTTTGCTTCTCTTTCTCTCCCTTCTCCTCGAAACCCTAGATCTCTCCGGCGCCGGAAATCCTCTATTCCGCCTTCAATTTCGCCGAATTCATAAAATTAGGATTCTTTGTGCTTTTTTTTAGCCTGGAGCTTGCTCGGATTCTTCATGCTTCTGAGAAGTATGATTGTATACTCTTCCTTATATATATATATATATATATATATATATATATGTGTGTGTGTGTGTGTCTAATATATGGGAATTCTTTAAAGCCCGGCCATATCCCTACTTTCTATGCGGTTTTCTTACTCGTATTCTTGAGCTTGAATTTTTAAAGCAAGTGGGGTGAAATTAAGGGATGATAGAGGGTGTTGAGAAATTAAGTGAATCTTGGAATGTGGGAAATTCATGAAATTCCGAAGCAGGATAGGCTGATTATAAGGTTTTGTTTGTTTGTTAGCAAAATTTGCATCTATTGAGGTACATAGTGCCGGTGAAAAGTATGTATTCTTAAACTGCTTTAGCTTGTTCATATTGGTGACGAAGATTCATGGGTTCGAGATATCTTCACAAGCATCTCAAATTATGTGCGCATCTTCATTTACATTTCTTGACCACAGTCCCGTTTAATGCTTGGAACAATGTAATGATATGTCCTACAAATGTCTGGTTCTTTTATATGAATTGTCGGCATTGCATATCAATTGTTTCCTAATTTAGAAGGAGAATTTGGAAGGATAGGGATAGAAGCATGTCAGAAATATTTAGGGGAACCTTAATATGAGGCTGGACTATGAAGTACCTTGTATTTAATTTGTCACTTTTATCTTGCAGTGCAGACTTCTGGTTCTTCCTCGCCTTAAACATCTTTAGTAGGATTTTAAGAGTTTGTCTTTAAGAAATAGTTAGATATAATGTGATGATATGGAGAAAAGGGTTCAGGACTAACTTTGGTAGCATTCTTAGATTATAATGGACAGATACAGACCCCCTCTCATCTGGTGAAAATTTATAAAACTTCAATTCCAGCTTCTTCTTAAGCAAATAAATAGGTGATCTTTTTAAAATCAACCATGTACAGTTCACTGCTCATTCACATAGTTGGCTTCTTTATAATGTTATTGATTTGGCCTTTATTCATTATATGTAATGTTTGCCTATTATTTATGGTTGGCCTTGATCATTACAACTGCAACTGGAAAAATGGTGTTCTCTTCGGGCACTAAAAATAATTCTCCTTTATTCACATGCAGTCACCATGACAAGCTTTAAGGATTGGGTTTTGTGTGATATCAAAGTCATTAGGTTCTATCAGACCACTGTCAGCATCAGATACTTTAGTTGTCACAGGACTCTGAGCATAAACAGCTAGGTATTTTTGTTGGGCTGGCCTTTTCTTTCATTGTTTTTTTATTGCTACTTTGTAAAACGTGCCTTAGTCTATAGAAATGGGGAGACCACATATGACTGGACTATGTTTTTGGATTTTAGTATTGTTAGTTGTAAAGGGCATTCCTCTCTAATCAAATTTAGTGCCCAACTGCACATTGTCCTGATTATGATATCCATTATAGAAGGCTTTTGTTATTTCCAATTGATAAAGGGAATATAATTTATGTGTGTGTTTGTGTTTGATAATACATGTTATCTAACATCAGCTGTTTGATCTTCATGCACCAGGTTTACTTTGGCGAACAGTAGCTGATGAGCAAGAAGAAACTCGCTTTCCTGAAATGAAATTCTCTATTAATGAAACTTGTTTTGGGAAAAACTGGTGTTGATAAAAGTTCCACCATAACTTCCATTCTTGGTGGATCAAAGGTAATGAAAGATGCAATTCGACCTGCTAGTAATCGAGTTGCTGAGTTTGTGGGAAAGTGAATGGAATCAGACTATCTTTCATTGACACTCCTGGCATGTTGCCTTCCTTATGAAATTCTGACTCTATCAACCCGAAAAACCTTGCATGCTGTGAAGTGATTTATTCGAAAAACCCAGCCAAATGTGCTCAACCGAAGGTTGTTAGAATTGATGTAGTTACAGCTCCTTGTAGTTATGTAGGGTGGGTTCATTATGTATAGTTTGGTGGTAACATATTTTTAATTGTATATACAGCTACAACTATGTTCAAGTGCAGGTTACGTTAAAACTTGCGATTGATATAATGCATGAAATGGTTATTCATGTATGTTGTAAATGCAAATATTTGTGAATCGTGCATAAGGAACCGGATAAAGTTATGTTTCCCTGCAAAATTATGTCGTTTTGTTGCAGTGATACAATACTTCCCATAAATTACGGATGTATTATATTGCCATTGAAAAGCTTCTGATGTAACAACACTTTCCAGCTGTAAAGACATATCATTTCCAATTTTTTCACACCTTGGTGACCCCCACTCTTGAAGCATCATGTCACCACTTTTTACAAGCAACATGGGAACCAACAACTGGACAGCTTGTTCGAAAGACAGATTTACACATTTTTTCTTCATTGAATCAAACAAGATAGTGAGCCCACATTATTCAATATTAAGTACACCAGATGTCCTATATAATTGTTAACTTCCCAAGTGAGGCATTGCAATTCACATAAACTGCAAGAAAAAAATTAAGAAACAATCAACAAATTGCTTCACTTCTCGTCGTTTCGACTATCCAGCCTTATGGCGCCGAGTGGTGTTCCCAAACAAGCAACGAATCAAGATAAAGTTTTCTTTGATTCCATCTGGACACGAGAGGTTGATCGTCAATTTATTGTTCGTCTGCTTGAACAACTCCACTCCGGTGCTTGGGTCGTTAGGGAAAAAAATAACCGTGATGTTTCCTTTGCCATGTGTGATCTGAACCGCTACTTTGGCTCACATTTCAACTTCAACTTTTGCATGGAACAAACTCGAAAGTTACACAAACGTTACAAGGTGTGATCAAATGGCTAATTGATATGCCAATGGTTGCCTATGACCCTACCACAAATGAGGTTCGGTGCTCAGACTCGGTTTGGACCTCTTTATGTGAAGTAAGTTTCCCAAGTTTGTAAATAAATTTATTTACAATTTGATTTATTTCATATATCTTTTATTTTATTTAATAGTAAGAAAAGCTTGCTGCTGCATATTATAAAGAGGGAGAATACGCATTTAATGCGCTTAAAGACTTATTTGATGAAGAGAACGCAAAAAGTGTGAGCGATGAGCTTTTAGTTATTCAAATTTCAAGTGATACTGAGGAAGGGACGGGTAATGATTCATCCATCATAGAGATTAGCAATCCAAATTGTCCGAACCTTTCGAGCATCTACGAGAGTGAGGATAGCTCGTTGGACACTGATAATGCACTTTAGAAGGTGCAGGCGTGGTTGGATAATGATAGCCAAAGTACCAAGTCGTTGTACGGAAATGATCAAACTTCATTAACATCGACAAGCTAAGAAATTCATGCCGGCCAGTAGCTGTTATCGGTATGGTGGGGAAGGTCGTAGCTCTACTGTATCATGGTCCCCTTTGAAAAAGAAATAACTCAGTCTATGACCACCGTTGCACCTCGTAACTGCAGACGATGCATGGTTTGTTAGCATATGCTTCCCATTACTATGAGTGTTTATTTGGTTTGTAATATATTTGCAAGTATGTCTGTCTGTATTTCTATGTGCCAACCGAGTTTACTGCTCGGTACAAATAATGTTGGACTTGAACATTGGTGTGTTAATAATCCCCCTTTGTCATTCTTCTTCCTTCACTTTCTAATCTTATCGTATCCACCATTTCAACGCAGTTTTCTTGAAAAATATTACACAAAATTAAATACCAAACTGGAAATTGAACTTGACGGCTAAAACAAGAAAGTGGAAACAAAATGCGAGAACGTATGCATCAAGGGAATATCAAAAATAATATATTAGTCCAAACAAAAAAATTCATCCCCAAAAATCAACCGAATGCAATTACACATGCTTTCTCGTACATGCCTCTCTAAGGTGGTCGGTAAGGGGGGTTGGATGGGTTGAATGATTGATATGCCGGGTATTCGCACTCTTGAAAATGACCTTGCTGTACGTGCCACTCGTATTGTTGCCTCTGCATGTCTAGTGCAATTTGAGAGTTATACGCTTGACGATGCATATACTCTTCAAGATTACTGATACGTGTTTCCAACGCATTTCTCCAATCTGTCCAATTGTTCTACCCCCCTTGAAACAAACGTGAAGGTTGGGTCTGCTGTGAACTTCCGGCCTCAAAATGTAGGAGATCTTCCCTTGTTCTTCCATGTGCGTATGCTTCTTCCATCATCTCATCCACGTTTTGCTGTTCCGCCTCCACCTCCATAGGCTGTGTTTGAGTATCTGAGGATCTTCTCCTCCTCTTCCTTCTTTCGTCTTCATTGTTCAGTTCTCTTTCACTCTCTTCGATTGCTTCAATATGGATTGAGCCATTCAGTAGAATATTAGGGACTTTTCCACCGGCGACATTTGTGAGCCGGGAGTTAGGCAAAGCAAGCCTTTTTTTATCAGATAAGATTAGATATAATTTTTGCGTGCCTGGATGGAATTGGCATATTATCATGTTGCATAGAACCTCAAGATTTAAGGTTGTTTCATCAGGAGTTTCTTCCAAACCTTCCAAGTTTATCTGAAAATATCGAGCAATCGGAGTTATTAAACCTCCGATATGATTTGCTACTTATTTTTTTGTTCTAACAAATTGCCTTAAAAACATCGGCGCAACATCGAACTTTTTTCCATTCAGTAAGCACCATGAGATGAACAACTCATCCAAGGTAACTACCCCAGGCTCAGGTTTGGACAAAATTGTATTTGAGATGAAGCGTTGGAAATACGGAAAGACTGAGCTTCTTATGCTGGATGATTTCAATCGGCTAGGGTTGTAGATTGATGTCTTATCTGGAGAAGCCTCTGTTATCTCCTTCCAAAAGATTATTGGGTTGAATCCGGGAAAGTGTTCCTTGGCATCTGGAAGATTGGAGAATTTATTCTTCGGGAAGCCAAAATTTCATTTATGGTTTCGGACCCTAGCGGGTGGAACTCATTTCCCAAATAGAATGTCATTGATGTCGGAATCGTATCACGGTATCCCACATCAACAGTCGAGAAAAATTCCATGACCAACGGCTCATATGTCTTCTCTTTTAAGGTGAGGAATTTAGTCCACCCTATATTTCTGCACATCTTTTTCAGATCCTTGTAAATACTCATCTATTTCATGCACTCCTCATCGGCAAAATGAGCGGCTCATCTTTTCTTCCTCAACACCTCAAACCATCACTCACTTCTTGTCTCCCAATATCGAAATTCTATGTCGTATGCATCAGGCATAGTTGAAAGAATTCTTTCGTATTCTTTTTTGTTGTTCATCGATCGAGTGTTGATCCCAGTCAAAATTAGTATTGACGACCTCCATTGAGTGGATCGTCGTTTTTGCTCTTTGTTCCTCTTCAAATCTACGCCTGTCTTCTAGTTCTCTTTCCATATCATTAACAGTGACACCTCGAGCACCAAAGGGATATGGAAACATTGTCTCAATCGTAACTAGAATAAATTAAGTTAGTGTAGTGGACTCATATAAGTAAATTAGTTCAGTTCTCAAAACTATCGTGTACCATTGCAACATAATTTACAATTCCAATCTAAAATACAACACAACAAAACATTACACATTACCTCAATTCCGTTCTTACATGAACAAATCATATTCCTCAAATGAACCAAATATGTAAACATTGTAGTTGATGAGATATTAACCACACATCATCTTTAATCAATACTAAGCATGCCAAAATGTCAATTATTCTATGCACACCAACTGTTCAATAAAAGACTCCAATGAACTTTTGCACGAAACCATAACATGCTTCATGCCATGATACTTCATAATCGTCTATCATCAAGATATTTAATGAACAAAAGGAATGATTTATCAAAACATACCTGAATAGAGATTTCGGCGTATTGGTAGAACCTTCAACACCCAAAACAAGTGTGATGAAAATTGGGAAATATTTGGTATGGTGATTCTTTCTTGAAGTAATTCAATGAGATAATAATCAATTGTTTGGTAGCGGCTTGCTTATTAAAAAACGGCCATGAAAGATGAAGAGAGTAGGGTTTTTGGAATTCCAAGTATGAGGAAATAAGAGAGTAGCAATGATTTTTATACAAATCTAGACACTCACTCGGCCGTTCCACTTGGCCAGACCCATAACTCGGGCGGCCGAGTGTGTAAAAGTTTCTGAAATCGTGTTCGAAATTGGCAACTCAGCCGGCCTCATCACTCAGTTGACCTAGAAGAAATTTTTTTTTGGAATGTGTGCTGAAAGTATCCACTTGGCCTGGGCACTTGGTCGAACCTACTACTTGGCCGGCCGAGTGTGTAAAAATTTCTGGAATCGTGTCCCATTTTGGCAACTTGACCGCTTCACTCGGTCGGCCTCATCACTCGGTTGGCCGAGTAAAAAAAGTTTCTGGAATGCGTGCTCAAAGTATCCACTCGGGCGGGACACTCGGTCGAACCCACTACTCGGCTGGCCGAGTGTGTAAAAGTTTCTGGAATCGTGTCCCATTTTGGCAACTCGACCACTTCACTCGGTCGGCCTCATCACTCGGTTGACCGAGTCATAAATATTTTCTGGAATGTGTGTTCAAATTATCCACTCGGTTGGTTGACTTGGTCAGACCCTCCACTCGGTTGGCCGAGTTGAAACATAAGATCTCAAAATTTTTCGAATTTTTATTATTTAAAACAGGCTACCCTTTTCATACATACATTCGCTCCAGAAAACCTACCTACGCCACACTTGCCTTCACAACACAAACCCACCGGCGCCGCCCTCGCCTTCACTTCACAAGGCGCCTATAAAGATTGTTTCCAAGCCGAGAAGAGGTATCTCATCTTTTCCGGCCCATTTTTTCTATTTTACGATTATTTTCTTTATTCGTTTGTACAAAATCCTGCCATTATTCTTCATTTTTCACTTTATAAGATTTGGTTACTTGTTTAGATAATTTTCTATTTCTGCTGCTACATCTTCGATTCCGATCGGATACATAGGTCGTTTGTAAGGTTTGGTCTCTTTTATTTGTGTTATTTAATCTTACACCAGAAATTTATGTGCAGTATTTTTATCTTAATAATGTTATGTCAATTTCTTCACTTCTGCATCATCTTGAGTTGATTCAACATATTTCCTGCCACTCCTCCTTTATGATGTCATTGAATGAGTGGGTTTTCTTAATTTTGGTTTGCTTAAACATACTTTTAGCAAAGGTAATAAGATGACTGATATTTGGGATTTTGTACTATTAAAAAATAAACGAAAATTTGCCCCATGTAAAGGATAATATGGGAAGTAGGCCCCATTCACGTGGCTCTGGTTTTCTGGAATCCCTCTGGTCTATCTTTTTTGCATAATGCTTCATAAATAATGTAACATGTAGTTGAAACAGGTATATGGATCTTGAAGGATATTTAAACTGTATGAAACTATGTTGGGATAAGTTTATCTATCATCCCAATTAGACATGGGCACGGTTCCGGTTCGGAACCGGAACCGGCGGTCAACGGTCCGGTTCGAACCGTTGACCGGTTCCGGTTCCGGTTTGGAACCGAAACCGTGAGACAGCCGGTTCAATTTTGGTTTTGTAAAATTTGGACCGGCGGTTCCAGTTCCCGGTTCCTGGTTCTGCATTTCAAAAAATATAGCCGTTGAAGATCAACGGCTGAGATTAAATAGCCGTTGATCTTCAACGGCCAAGATCAAATGTCAGTTGGGAACCGGCGGTTACGAAACCGCCGGTTCCGGAACCAGGAACCGGCGGTTCCCAACGGCTATTTCAATTTTTTTTTCCTTTTCCTATAAATACCCTTCCATCTCATTTCAATTCACATTTCACAATCTCTCTCAATCTCTCTCAATCTCTCTTACATCTCTCTCAATCTCTCTCAATCTCTCTTACATCTCTCTCAATCTCTCTCGATCTCTCTCAAGCTCTCTCACATCTCTCTCAATCTCTCTCAATCTCTCTCACATCGCTCAAGCTCTCTCACATATCTCTCACATCTCTCTCAATATCTCTCTCTCAATCATCTTTATATTCTTTATCTTTATTAATCTCTCTCAAAATGTCGAGCTCAAGCCAAAGAGGACGTGGAGGTAGAGGATCATCTTCTTTATCTCGACAAGCAAAAGGGAAATCGGTTATGCCGAGTTCAAGTGCCGGAACCGGAATGCCACCACCATCTCCTTTGGTTCCAAGATATCTCAATCTTGACGGTGAAGATATTGAAATTCCGGTCGAATGGCAAGAAGATTTTGAAGCTCAATTAGGTTTGTATTTATTTTATAAAATATTCCTCTTTAATATTATTTTATACTTTTTTTTAAATATCTCTCTCAACTATCTATTAATTTATTTTTATTATCAATTTAGGTGCACAAAACGAATCTAACGAAGAAGAAGTGCATCCAACTCAAGAGAGTAAAAGTCAAAGTACGCGACAAATTCAAAGTGGACGAGATGAGGCATTAAGATCGGATATCTTTGCCGTCCACTTCAAAAGAGATATCCAAAATAATAAAGCAGTTTGCAACTATTGCGGGGTGGAATATGTGTTTCAAAAAGGAGGAGGTTATGGCACGCTCAAAAAACATTTGCAACGTATCCATCCGGACAAAGTTGGAATCGATCGGTGGCAAACACAACTACCTCGTGGAGGTCCTGGAGGATTCACCGGATCCACCGATGAATTACAAGGTACGCCTTCTTTATTTAAATATTCCGAACCTTTAATGAGAAAATATTTGTCAAAAATGATTTGTGGCATGTCTTTATCTTTTAATTTTGCTGAAAATGATTTGTATAAAAATCTTGTGTCACTATCAATGAACCCTCAAGTGTCTGGTGTTTCACGTAGAACATTAGTTCGTGATATTGAAAAAATTGTAGGTGAATATAAGTATTCTTTAACTGATATGTTTGGTTCTTTACAACAAAAAGTTTCAATTTGTGCGGATATATGGTCGGATCATTGGAGAGAACATAGCTTCTTAGGACTTACTTGTCATTGGATAGATAATTCATGGACAATGCAAAAACGATTACTTGCATATAGAGAATTTGATCAAGAACACACGGCCACAAATATTGCTCATAAAATTCATACGATTTTGCAAGAATATAATTTAATTACAAAATTTTTTTCAATTTCATTTGACAATGCTAGTGCTAATACTGCTAGTTTGCCTTTATTAATTCAAATGTGTCAACCATCATTTAAGGGTAGATTTTTCCACATTAGATGCATGTGACATGTTTTAAATTTGTGTGTACAAGATGGCATGGAATATTTTAAATCACATATAGGTCCTATTAGATTAGCAATTGGACATTTAAAAAGACATGCAACTTTATGCAAAAAATGGAGAAGATTTTGTAAAGCATATGGTATGCCGGAACACAAAAAAATCACTAAAGATGTGCCTAATCGTTGGAATTCGACCTATAAAATGTTGAATTCATCTTATGAGGTTAGAAATGAATTATGTACATTTTTTTCACAAGAACAATTAGGCATTACTTTATTTCCGAGTTTATGGGATACATGTGTTGAATTAATGTCTCTTTTGAAAGTTTTTAAAGATGCAACGGAAGAATTATCCGGATGTTACTATCCCACTTCTCCTTTAGTTGTAGATCATTGTGTTAAAATTGCACTTATTTTACAATCATATTATTTGCACGACTCTTTACAAAATTGCATTGCAAGCATGAGAATTAAATGGTTAAAGTATTATCAAGAAATTCCCGATTTATTTTTAATTGCAAAACTTTTAGATCCTAGAATTAGAGAAGATGGTTTAGAAGAATTACTAACAATGTATTATGATGCATTATTTCCGGTTAAGGATGATGACACTCCTAATCCGCATATAATTGTAGGTAACACAAAACAATTACTTTATGATTGTTTTAAAGAATATAAAATTTTGTATGGTGATAGTTTAAATAGTGAAAGCGGTCACGGAAATGATAATATTGGTGGAGGTAGTTCGGTTTCGGATCAACCCGAACATCATCACGATCCGAACTTTCAACACCTCAATCAATATTATAGGTTTTATGATATTAGAAAATTAAAAAAACCTAGGAGTAATAGTCTTTATCAAGAAGTAGATAATTATCTATCTACTACTTTTGAAGAACTTGGATTTGATACACCTAACGAGCTCTTGAGATGGTGGTCTCGAAGAGCAAAAAACTTTCCTATTTTATCTCTAATGGCAAAGGAAATATTTGCGTGCCCGGCATCCACCGTCTCGGTTGAACAAGCATTTAGCACCGGCGGTTACATTTTGGGTCTTCGAAGATCCAATTTAAGGGTGGAAAATCTAGAAAATCAAGCTTTACTTCATGATTGGTCGAACGCCGAGGTAAGAAAACAAGAAGTAAATTTTGATGAAGACGATGAGGACGAAGATGGAACCGAGTATTCGACGTCTACCGGGAGTGATTGAGTCTCGCCAAGCATCAAGGTAAGACCGTAAGAGAACTACGTCGACTTTGATTCCTCAACTATGAGGATACGTAGGCAACTTAATTGTAAATTAGAAATTAAATTTTAATTTGTAATTTACAATTAAGTTCAAGTCTTTTTTTTTTCTCTTCTATTTTTTTTAATATGTTGTAATTGAAACTTGTAAAGTTGTAATCTCTTGTTAAAAGAAGTAAATGTTTTTGGGTAAGTTAATTTTTTGTTGTAACTTTTCTATTTTGTTTTTTATTTTATTATAAGTTGTAAATGTTAAATTTTGATTGTTGTAATTTTTTTTTTTTGTAAAATGTAATTGTTTTAGTTAAGTTAACTATATATTCAATTCAATCTCTTGTGATAATCAAATTCGAAAGACAAAAAATTAATTTTCAAAGTTGTTGGTTATTTAAAAAAAAAAAAGGAACCGTTGGAACCGGCGGTTCCGGGAACCGGAACCATTGGAACCGGCCGAACCGGAGGAACTGGGAACCGGCGGTTCCGGAACCAGAACCGGAACCAGAACCGTGTATATGGCGGTTCGGTTCCGGTTCCACTCTTCCCGGTTCCGAAAATCGGCGGTTTCGGAACCGAAACCGGAACCGCCGACCGTGCCCATGTCTAATCCCAATGGTTTGGTAAGACATTTGATACGTTCCTTAAATGAGTACCTGAGAATTATTTATTAGCTCCAACGTACTATATAGTTTTTTTCGATGATTGCACAGACTACCCCCAAAATTTGCCACCGAAGTTGGTGGGAGGCTGCCTCCATCGGTTGCCCTTAACAATGAATTGGGCCAGCAATGGGTTGTATTTACCGGGGTGGATGATGATGGGGCCATACGCCTAACTGAAGGGTGGGCAAAATTCAGGACGACAATGATATTAAGCATTAAGACATATGCCTATTTTTGTACGACTGTGCTTATGACTTATACGTTCGAGTCTTCACGAAGAATGCATGTTAGAAATTTCCACCCACGTTACAAGGTTTGCACCGTTTATCAATACTTTATTATGCTTGACGTTCAAAAATTTTGTGACATAAATTTCAATCATGTAGGTGTTGTGCAGCAACCTCCAATTTGGACAAGGTTTTTTAAGGTGTTGTACCCAAATCCCCTAAACCAAACTCCTGTACGAATGGTACGGTGTTCGATTCCATAGTTTGCGACAATTGTCTATCTTCATTTTGGTTCCTGAACATTATACTATACCTCACCGTATTTATGATATTTTTTCGTGCAGGAATTACCCCCAGATGCCATGGCCAACTTCGGAAACACACGACCGAACAATGTGGCACTGGTGAACATGTACAGTGCACAGTGGTTCGTAGGCGTGGAATATCCTTCTCCCTCAAGTGTTGTATTGACAACCAGGTTGGACAGATTTCTTGTTCAGAACCGAATCCGCCTGGGGGAATTCATCTTCTTCCATGTCATCAATGAAACAACTATTAATGTTGTTTTTTTAGACGAGCTGTTATGAGAAGTGGGATATTTCGCGTGGGGATAGCTACAGCAATGCGATAGAGGTTTCAGAGGGCAGCCCAAGTGAGGGTGAATCGATGGCTTCAGTGAAGCTTCAGTCTAAGGACGAAGCTTCCAGTGATGACCCATGAAAAGGCCGATGAAATTGTTTTGTTTCTTACCTGAAAAACCGAATGACTTATTTTGATTTGAAACTTTTTGGATGAATATTATTTTTTTGCTATTGTGTAAGACAACATTCCTGAACTTTATAATATGGTTGTCAACATATTACATGCCTGTTATCCATTTGTTGGGGAATATTCATTATGAATTCCTGTTACATTGCATGTGTATGTGATGGATTGGTATGAAGTTGGTGGTATGGTAAAGTTTTCTTCATAATAATATTCAATGTAACATTCCGGAATTGTCACTGTTTAGGTGCTATTGAATATTGAATCAGTATAACAGTTTGATGTGAATCAATTTGTTTTCATTTGTGAATTTGTGTGATTTTCAAAAATTGTTTTAAATTTGTTTTCATTGGTCAATGTAAATAAATTCAGCCACTCATGTATTGCAGCCCAACTTCATGAAGGGTTGAACCACGGTAAAATTCACGGTTTGTTCAAACATAATGTGTGTAACTAAAAAAATAAAATGGTATATGGGTTGTTCTTACAAATGATAACAAAGACTGGAAGATGTGCACAAACATTTACGAACATCAAATTTACCGACCACAAATTACACATATTAATCTTGTTAAAAATGTGAGCAATACACCAACTAAAAAACCTAAACATAATATTACATTTGGACAGACATATTGTTTAAATTAACAAGCCGCATGGAAAAATAACACAAGTCCTACAAGTTCCAAGACATCTTCCACATTACAGATAAACATTCTACAAACAATGCTTAAAGACGGGCAGACAACATCATTAATACCATACGAGCTTTGTCAGCATCAGGGAGGCTAAAGAAAAGTTCAAGATCTTTATTGTTGTTCACCAAAATCTTAGCAACAACAATTTGTTGGTCAGGATCCAAAACATACAGCTTACCCAAAGCTTCATGGACAGCTTCACATTTCTTAGACATTTTGTACTCATAGCCTATATGTTGGGCTATTTCACCTAGTCTTTCATCAGTGCGATCACAGAACCTACTCATCAAATTCACCATCTCCTCACCCATCGTGTCAATATCCTTTCTTTTGCGACCCTTTCCTTTCTTATCGGTGGAGTTGTCGGATGGTGGCAGTGGAGAGTTAATCTCATTGTCGGTAGACAGGTCCATATTCAATAGATTGGCATTGCCATTATCTTCATCCACCTCCAATTGTGTTTCCTCAGCAGCATTGCAATCCTCGGCATGAGCGCCGGTTGCTCTATCTGTCCCGAATATCTCACACCACTCAGGATAGAGCTTGTATGACTTGTATCGCATTTTCTTACCCCATGTGTCCGTCTACAGATGTATACAAGTATGGGTGTTTCATGAAACAATGTTAGATATTTGATTCATAGTTATTCAAATAAAAGACAGAAGTATAATGTGTGTTGTGACTTGCTCAACATATAATAACCTTACAATACTCGTCCCAAACAGCTTCACTTTCAACTATTATCATACCAGACTCAGCACTCCAAGCCAGTCCAGATCGGCTCAACATACACTGCAGACTCCCATAGTTTTTCTTCCAAACATGTATTTTAAAACTGATGTGTGGTTCAGCATGAATATTAGCATCATGAAGCATCCTGCGCATGACCCTTTCGAGTGCACCAAGATAACCACTACGGAAACCATTTTCATATTTCCACCCTTCTTGAATAATCTCTTTCAGTGCCTAAATCAATAATTCTTCCTCTCTTGGTGACCAGACTCGACGTCGGTCCCTGGTGTCCGGTGAGACTCCACTATCTCCTCGGCTACTGCTATCAGGATCCATCAAGCGTACACAAAATCAACGTGCATAAAATGTGGACCTATTCTGAAACCAAAAAGTTCTGACATATGCTAACAATCATGTGAATTAAAAAACAAAAATACCAACAAAAACTAATCAATTAGTTTGTGTCTTTAAGAGAACGAGGTAAATGCCCCGTTCATAAAATGTATACCATTAACATAGTTCACAATTAAAACATAAGAAAAAAAGTCATACAATGTCATAACAAGTCACTCTCGTAGAAGATAACAAACAAATGTTCTAATATTCAGTGCATTGTCTCCACTCATTGTACATAGAAGTTGCTAACTCAACTCTCCGATTCGACCACTCTTCTGTGCATTCAATGTCATCAATGTAGTCATCAGCATCATCATTCACGACAATATTAGGTAGATCGGCTTCTAACGGGTCTAATGCCATAGTTGTTCTTATGAAATTATGTAATAGGCAACACGCGAAAATAATACAATTCTGTACTTTTATTGGGTAAAAGGCCGGGCTACGGAAATGGCCCATCTTTTTTTTAGCAATCTGAATGATCTTTCAATCACGTTTCGGGCCTTCGAATGCTTCATATTGAAATACTCATTCTTATTTCGTGGGGTTGATGTTCACACCCCCCACTCATGCAGATGGTACCTAACTCCTCGATATGGAGTAAGGAAACCTTCGCCGTTTGTGTATCCAGAATCGCACAGAAATAGTTACCTTAAAAAAACAACCATGGATCGAATTAGATTCAAAACCATATGTAATAAACGTAATAAAATTATGTGCATGTCATGTTAAATACTACCTCTAGGAGCGCGCAGTCCGTTGTTTCTACTTATTGCATCTCTTAACACCCGTGAGTCCGCTGCACTTCCTTCCCAACCAGCCAACACATATATGAACTTCATGTTAAAGTCACAAATAGCCAAGACATTTACCGATACGTTCCCTTTTCTATTTCGATAATGAGGCCTATCAGATTTAGGCACAGTCACATTAACATATGTTCCATCTAGTGCACCTAAACAACCCTAAAACATGGAATCTTTCAATACCATTGAATTATCTAAGATAGAGTACTCAACTATACAGCATTGGGTATTAATATTACCTTGAAACACTTCCATCGATTATTTGTACAGTCATCATCGATTGGCTCCGAGATTACTAGCAGTAATGAGTGTAGTCTGATTATAGCATTTAACACTTTGTGGAAGTGTGTGCTAACAGTACGCCCAGATCTTTTATACTGAGATTTCAAGACACGATTTTTTGTGTGATGTCCAATTATAGCCAAAAACATGGCAACCTGCTCTGCTATGCTACTGTTTCTACTTGTTTGTAGCCCACCGGAATGTTGCAAAAGATGACACAATTGCGAAAAGCCCGCCCTATTCATCCTCAAATGATTTATGCAGTCCTCATCAGAAATTCCAATAACAATACGCAAATATTTTATTTGCTTAGGAATTCTACTAATCAAACTATATCGTTCGCGAACACGTGCACGTACTTCACTTGAAATATCACGACTTCTATGCATTAAAAAGATATTGATGAAGCTCATGTAACCAAAACATGCATTCATTAACTCAGTTAAGAAAATAAAAATCTCTTCATCTCTCACACCTTCGCTATTGAGGGCAAGATCCATCCTACGCAAAAAAATAAACCATCATAATTTTACAATAAGCAAATTAAAACATGTATTCCAAAACAACGAAGAATCGACATCAACAAATCCGAAAGTAAAATGTAAATCCTCAACAAAAGGCAGTGGGCATTACACAATTAATTACTTCAATTTTAACTACAAAATCACTACTTGTAAAGGCTAACCTCACGAAAAACACGAAGAAACGCTTCCAGATGTCGGTGAGTAACAACCAATCAGCGACGGAAAGGCAGAGGGAAGCAGCGGGGAGCGGTGGGGGAGGCAGCGGCTGCGGGGTTTCAAAAGTGGAATGCCGGGCGCAAGTGTGGGGGAGTAGGGTTTATAAGGTTCAAAATGTATTAAGGGCAATGCAGTAATTTCGGCCTTATCCTACCTTATCCCACGATGTAAACGTCTGATAGTATAGAATTAGCTTTCTCTATCCTAATGTTATCCTACGAAGTAAACATAGGATAAAAAATAAGAAATTATCCCTGTCCCGAGTTTAGTCCCAATTTCGGTCCTATCCTATGTAATCCTGACAAGGGAAGTAAACGCAGCCTAATGAGATTATCTATTTATTTTTTAAAGTAATTTTACATTTGATTTTATTATAAACATTACATATATCGGATAATAATATTATATTATACACGTGCTATTATATTTGATTAAATAATATATTAATGAGTGAGTCTCCCGTGAAACGATTGCACGTGTGACACGATTTAAGGTATTACTTATTAAACTATAAAATATCACTATTTTTAAGGTAATTAATCAACAGTAATGCACTTAAAAAGAACAATGATATGTTATAGTTAAACAAGTAATACCTTAAATCATATCAAACGTGCGACCATTTTACAGAAATTTTTGCGTATTTTAATAATCAATGTTACCCTTTTTGTATAATTGTGTTACTACCATGATAGTGTTATTAGACAAAAAAATCTATTTTTAAAAAAATTAAACTTGAAAGTAATTGTGACTTTTTTTCTTTTCATCTTTGGGAATGTTGGAATATTCTTGAAAAACTTAAAACTTTCAAACACATGCCACAAAATGTGATCGAAATTTCATAATTTGATAGAAATAGTAAATGAAGAAATTACAAGTATGAACAAAGAATATTGCGGTAGAAGATCCAAATTGAAAAAAAGGAGGGTGACTTGTGCGTCTTGAGCCGAAATTCCACACTAACTATTCAAAAGCTAATGACATGTTTGAATCATGGAGAAGAAATTAAAATTATTGAGGAAGTATACCACAAAATTCTTTATTAATCTTAAGCGAGCAAAAGGGGCCAAACTCAGCCTAAAAGAATTACCTAGGTACAAAATTCCTGTCACACTTTAGGACAGAACATGACTGTTAAAGATGAACATAATAATTCTGGACTAACACAATAAAAAAACTAAAAAGAAAAGAAACTGAATAAACTGTCATCAACTATAAAGAATTCATGGCCTATGTGAAATCTACTGCAGAAAAAAATTGCTTAGAACACCCCCTCCCCCCCTCACGTACCATGAGAGAGAGAGAGAGAGAGATGGGAGAGAAAAAAGTTCCAGAAAAATTAGAAGTGACAGCCGCAACAGAGGTAAAAGAAGCAGAGGGTGGAGACAAGAACAACAGCTTCGACCACATAAACAATCTTGAAAATGACGTCATCCACAATCCATACGTGAATATTCATCTTCTTCATTTTCATGGAAGAAATTCTCCATCGCCACCAGTCTTTTCTCTCTCCCTTCAATGACCAAATCCTCCTCACCATCTCTCCCCAATCTCTCTCTCTCTCTCTCTCTCTCTCTCTGTATCTGCCTTTGTGTGTGTGTGTTATCTAGTTCCTAGTGTGAGTAGTGTGTGTGTCGTTGTCAGAATGGTGGGCTGTTTATATTGATAATATCAGTGTGATTTTTAACAAGTAGTTGCTGGCCAAAGCTGGTTTGTTGCTGTCAAATAGTATATTCTTTTTGGTCATTATATCGAACAGCTGCTGCCCGTTCATAAAGTAATCACTTTCCCAAGGAAGACGTTTCCAACTTTTCATTATTAATGCCCAACGGTCTGATAATCGTTGTTTGGGTAGACTTTATCCTAACTTCTCAAACGGCTAGTAGCCGGTCTACTTGACTAATGCTAACTAATTCTCCTTTGTCCTTAGCTAAACATGGACACGGTTATTTTGATTTCAGAAGCATCGGTTCTAAAAACTATAAGGAATTAAAACAAAATCAAATTGATATATAAATAATTTTGATTCTAATTTCATAATCGCTGTTTTCCTGTTCACAATTTCTTTTCTTTTTAAAATTTTGTAAAATATTTATAGCCTATAACCAGTCAAAAATATATATATATATATATATCACATCTGAAATCCACAGTTTCTAAAATCAATTTTTTCTGGACCGAAATAAAAAATTTTAGGTCAACAATTAACCGAACCATTGATAACCAGAACCAAATTATGCCCATGTTTGCTACCAAATTATGCCCATGTTTACCTTATCAGTTGCCACTTCAACAAGATTTGTCCCACAATTGCCATGTTCTAATCTAATTCATATTATTAGGAATGTAAATAAAACAAGTCAAGCTAAATACAATATTGTTCGAAATTATTTTAGTTCTATCGATATCAATATTAAGCCCATGTTCGAGTGTACTCAAAAGAATCACTTAACTAATTTAACCATCTTCTTTGTTGTTGTTTTTTTATCATTCAAGTTTTTTTCAAAATATAGACAGCTTCGTTTCTCAACAAACTACCATAAACACAGTGAAACCAGAAGAAACTTTTAGAGAGTAACCAAACAAAAATAAACTAGAAAGATCAACTGGAGGAAGGCTTATCCTTCTTCCCTGCTAAAATCATTGATATTTGGAGACCCCTACTGAATGCCTGATTAAAGAGCAGACGCGTCTGGAATTCTGTCATGAACGGAAACCAAGACAACACGACAACGGGCATGAATATGAAGAGCCCCATTATGGCTTCGTACACTCTAGACAACTCCATCACCGAATCCCAAACTCCAATACCTTTCAAACAGGGCCTGCATGCTTGAGCAATCTGCAATTTGGATTTGAGAGCACAGTAAATATAGGTTTTTTTTTATTCGTTGAATTGTATAAAAATGAAATGTAGACATTTTTGGTTGGGGAGGGACCACTCGGCCTGGCCCAACCTCGTCCAGGTCAAGTGGTTTGGTCGGGCCAGACCGAACTGAAATGGCATTGGACTGTGACTATCAAGGCCCAACCCAGTTAACTTAGTTGAATTTGATCGGGCTCCAGTCAGTCACCTCGACTTTAGGGTCGGACCAAATGGGCCCATCAAAATGAAGATCCAACTTTATCCTGCAGCTGTTCGGTTTGGCGGCTCCAATTTTGGCAAGTAAAAAGGCAAAATTATTCTGTTCTTAAAAGTTAAAGGTCTATTTTCTCTCTGCGCACCCCAGGCCTACAAAAACTCAAGTCAGTGGATCCACTGTTTCGAGCTTCCCTCGAGAAATCCTGTAGGTCTCAGGGCGCTAGAGAAAACAAAACGTTGCCTTTAAGAAAGGCTATTTTAGACTTGTTAGATGCCAACACCTAAGTATTTGTCGATGTGGGAGTAGGAAGTAATTGAAGAATAAAAGTTACAGGTGCAAGCTTTGTACTTACAAGAATAATGGCCCATCCAGTGGGCAAGAAAGCCAAGGTAGCAGCAAATATATCACTTATAGCAAGGCCAGCAACTACAAACAGTACTGTCATGACAGATACAAATCCGAGGAACAAAAGTGCTTTAAGAATCCTGAACATAAGCTGAAAGTCTGTCCCAAATTTTCGTCTCCCCATTGACACCATCTGTACAAACCGAATAATTTAGAGCAGGTGTAATTATAGTGCATTTCAGTTAAGGAGGAGAAAATAAAATAAATGAAGTCTATAAATTTTCTGCTCGAAAATCAGTACCTTTAAGACCAGAAGAACTGTAAGCAAAACAAACCAAGACAGGCCATAAACCTATGCAAAATATTATGAGCAAGAACAGTGAGCATACACAATGAGAAGGCAAACAAAAGAAAAAGGAAAACAAGGAGATAGTACACTGTACAAGTAAAAGTAGTCTTTACCAGGATATCCTTTCTGCCATGCGATATCTTCAGACGATAGACAATCCCATATTGGTAAATGAAAAATCGGAGTGCAAGAATAATCTCCAGCACTCTACCCCTTAAATTTGTGTACTTCAAGTGTTCTTGTTCTCCATTCCACCAAGATTCCCAGCTTTTATCAGGTGAAATCCCGATCCCACCCCTGTTTCCCATCCACCTCTTCCAATCAGTCCAATCATCCACTGTTTTTTGCCACTCAAACCCCGATGGATTGAAAACAAAAGGAGCAAACAGCCAAGAAGCAACAAGGAACCACATTGAGAAAGTAACAAAGAAATACAGTGACGAACTGCGATATGAGTGCCCGTAAACCTCATAAACAACCAGGAGTATGAGAAGCTCTAAACCTTTGACAAAATGACTACGAGAATACATTCTATAGTTGTCGGCATACTTGGCATGAAAGACAACGAAACCTCGGCCTGTAGCTCGGTATTTGGACCCCCCATGTAATAATGTTCGACCATAATAATGGGCTTTTGTTCCAAGCTGAAATGTGAAGAACACAGATGCTAGCTGCAATTGCATGACAATTAGATCGCCAATGGCGTTCCTGAACCCTCTTTCAAGGCCAATTTCCATCACCATGGGTAGGACAAGCAACAGGCCTAGCTGGAAAAGAGACTGAGTAGCCAAAGCCTTCTCCAGATCTTGACTCTGATGAATAGATGGCGCCTCAAGAATTCGTCTTTCTAACCCGCTCAAGACCATGTATAATCGTCCGTATAAGAACACATAAGCAGTAAGGACAGTAACCTGGGGAGGAGGGGATTCTTAATCAAATCTCCAATATCAGAAAGAATATTTGTGGTGAAGTAAGCAAAAAGTGAACAGACTGCAAAAAGAACGGGTGAATCTCACGTACCATGCTACTGAAATAAAACCCAACTGTGGTGAAGTAGAAAGACAGCATTCTATAGAAATCAAATTGGCGTCCAAGTCGATAGACATCTCGACTAAGAGTCTGCTCTCCGTTGCCATTTGCAACCTTTGCCTCAAAAAGGGATATCTGATTCATACCAACATCTCTTCCCTTACCTACTTGGATGTATTCATGATGTGTTACGTAGCCCCTCCGAAGTGTTGAATTGTAACCTAAAGATATCGAACTCAGTCGAACACATCAATGGAAGAGAAAATCTCATGCAGTTAAGGAAAGCCTCAGATATTATTACCAGAAAATATATCTTCACTCAAGTTGATTGTCCTCGAAGCTTTACTTAAGCCCCCTCTTGTCAAATGAAAGATTCTGTCAAAAATATCAGGATGCCCATAGTGGAACCTCACCCTGTGGAAAAAAGAAATAAGAGTTTGAAACAAGAGAAAGCTGAATTCCAGTTCATTCTATGAAGACTGTGCTCTTTCTTTCTTTTCTTTTCTTTTTTTTTTCTTTTTTTTTTCTTTTTTCTTTTTTTAAAGAAATTATAGTTTGTAAATTCTGGATTTGTTCAATATAACATTTTTTAAAGTATTTCAGGAGCTATATAACATTTTTTCCAAGATATTTCTTTGTTTTATACCAATGGTGCATGCTTTTGTTATACAACTAATATAATTCAATGAGTCTTTTGCATTAGTTTTACCTACTAACTTAGAATACCAAACTATTAAAGTTGAGTTATTGGAATAATAAAATCCAACGGAATTTACTAAGAAAAATTAGAAAAATATGATCTAGTATGTGCTTAATTATTATGACTAAATACACGCAAAATATAATTCAACTGCACTAAAGTAGGTGGGTAGACCAAGAAACGCATTTACCTCAAAGGATTTGCCAAAACTCTTTGCCCAATCGTCACGAAACTAGTTTCTTGATTGGACATGAACCAAGCAAGTGAAGAAACACTATTATCAAAGAGAAAAGGTAAGACTACAGATAGTATTGAGTAACTATTGATTATTTGTCGACATATAATATTCATAAAGCCCTTCAACTGAATCAACAAACCTTCCTGTGAAAATATGCTCCCTTAATCCCAATATTGTCGGCCTTCTTTGTCCAGAATGAGTTTTTAACAATTCCTCCAAAACATTGCGCATCTTGAAAGCTTCCTCATAGTAATTGTCCTAGGGGAAAAAAAAAACAAATATAAGGCTATGTTTATAAAAGAGAGCAATAACAACGGGACATCCATTTCCGCTTCTCCAGAAAATTGAGATACATGTAGACTCATGTTTCCCTCACAAAGCACTAGACATTGTTTCAGCTCATCACTCCCTTCTTATATCACTTCCTATGCCCGTATAAATTTAAGCAGGAACAAAGCCATGACTTTAAAAATAATTTTACAAATTAAGCTGGAAATTGTACGCATCCGTGATGTGAACTATATAAAAGCAGAAGATAATAAATATGTTCTTATAGAGATAATTGATTGTATTCATAATATTTATGTGCTACGAACATATCTATTAGTAGTATCTATAGATGAAACAGTGCCTCTTGAAATAATTTCCTAGAAAATTCAAATGCAGAAGAATGTTTCCTGTAAGGTTAGACATAGTGTAATCACTGTAATGTGATATTATAAACTGTACTAACCTGATTCATGTCTATGGTTTGTAAGGCTTCCCCACGTGTAAAAATGATAGCATGGTTTTGATTCTCCGGTTTCCCCTCCCCAATTTCTGCTGGAGGACCTGGAAGCTTGATTCGATATATTTCCTGGCATTAAATTAACAAAAAACAATGTTACAGATCAGCTAAAAATAAAGAGAAAGATCATATATTTCTCGAAATGAATCAAATGTGACAGATCATAAAGATAGATTTTTCCCTGCATTCTTCTAAATATTTGCATCATACCTCGTCCAGCTTATCCCCTCCCTTTACCAAGACTGAATAATAAACCTTCTCAGTTTTCTTATCAACGGTCTCCTCCCTTGCATCTATATAAGCAACACGCAGAGATGGATACCTAGAAGATGCATTAGAAATTCAAAAATTTCTTGTTAATGACGGATTAATATATAAGATTAAGAGGTTAATTTTTATGATGCAACTTACGCCAACATAAGATTCAGAATGTTGGTATAACAGCTCCGGTCTTTGCTTTCGCTAGACATCTTTTGAGCACCATAGACTTGGCAAGATACAACATAAGTGAACTTAAGATTTGCTAAAGCTTGAGCTCGTTCCTTAAGGATTCTGTAGTCTTCATGACTTATGTCAATGGCCCGATACCCACCAAGAATAGCTGTAAAGAACATTACAAGTGGTAATTAACAAATGGCTGCTCCATATCTATCACAAGATAAACATTTTATTTATTACAGAAAAAGAATGGAGAAAAGTGATAAATTAAGCTGTCATGTGCTCAGAGAGAAAGCGAGGGCGAGACATACCATTATCATCAGCAAAATCCAAAAAGCATTGAAGTTCCAAAGCCTCTCTATAGTACATCATCCCTCTTACTGGAGGTCCCATAAAAAAAAAATATAAATAAATGTCCACAGGAAATAATGTTAAGTGATACACTAGTATATACTTATAGTCTGACCTGTCCGAGCAAGTGTCTGGCCCCTGTAAGATACCCAATGACGATCCAATTCTGACCTGTCTTTGTTTAAGTAGCCAAGTTTGGGATCTTTGATCCGCTCCTCATAATTTTTCCATTCATCTTTGTAAATGAGGATAAAGGGTGAAAGAGTTTAATATCTACAAAACAATCACGGTAATTGTACAAAAGAGATGAAATAAGACTTACCAGGATATATTTTCTGAAGGTAGAACAAAGTTGTTATGCCATCCTCATTTTCCTTGTGAAGATCATCCATTGAATAAAGAACATCTTCTCTATAGTATGGTGTCAAAACACTGAACATAAAACAGGGTTAAGTTTGAAAAGATTATTAGGAAAGCAAGATAGTGAGACATTAATCATGTCTTAGGATCACAATCTAAATCGACATAGAAGTATATAGAAACATGAGATTAGGAAAAAAGAAAGCAGGGGTAAAAGTTTAGGTATGATAACAAAGACAGTAACATGCCATCAGAAAGTAAAAATTGGAAGCAAGCATCAACAGCCTTTTGGGCTAGTCCAATCTTATTTTCATTTTTTTTTCTCTCTCTATTTTCTTTCCTTTTTGGCTGTCTTAAGACATTAAAGAAGGAAGATGGAGACAAATGTGTGACAATTTTTCCTGTAATGCCCAGCGGTTTCAATCCTCAAGAGTTTGCTTCTCATGTAAACGAACATTATGTACATCACAAAGACAAATAATACAAAGGATATTTTAACGGAAATTTAGAGGAAAAGTGGGAGCATAATGTCACATAAAAAAGGTGCCATTAGTCTGGTTGCTAATTAGGCCTTTTCATTTTGGTATGCCTGGGTATTGTTTCCGCATCTGAAAATTTCAAGCACACATTATGCATTTAAACCGTAGTGCAAATTAAGTTGTAGGTAGAATGCATCCCTTTTCTTGTCTTCTCTTTTTCCTCCTTCATCAGATACATATTCATTCATCAACTGTGAGAAGATGAATTTTATCTCAATTACTAAATTCATTCTAATTTATATTATTTTAATATGGATAAAGGCCCCCGTATTACACAAGCAACAACTTGAACAAATCAGGTGAATTATAAGCCAGTGAGAAGCAACCTGAGGCTTTCATGATTATTACTTGCCTGAAAGACATCATGTTTCGAACTTTAGGGGCGCTAGGCATCGTCATAAATAAAGAGTTTGCAAAGAAAGTAATGCGTCGACGAGCCTCTAAATTCATTGGCACATTGATTGCAGACTCTTTCACAGTCAAAAGCAGATGGAGTCGGACGACCTGTACAATTGAATGTGAAATAAATTCAGCATAATAACTCATGAATTAAAATCTTTAAAATAATAATAAATTTTAAAAAAAAAAGTTTTTCAATACCTTTTCCATCCAGGCCCTGCTTTCTAAGAGATTTATGTTTACCCTTTCAAACTTCTGTTCTTTCTCATTCCCTTGATTGAAATTTTCCAAAATCCTACGGATAAAAGAAAAGGGCTACATCTCAAATTGCAGAAAATAAACCATTATGGACAGCTGCCTAAATAGAATTGGAAACATACTTATGGCCATCAATCATTATATCTTGAATTATAATCTCTATGATATCCTGGAGCTTGTTGATGAGCTGAGATCTATATAACTCGAGATCCTCCTCGTAACCCTCCATCTGCTGCATAGCAACATTTAGGAAGTGAACTCACAAGAGATTCAATATCAGCATTTTACTGAAGAAAACTGATGTTGAACCAGCATTAGAAGGATAAAACTTACAAGAAGGTCGAAAAATTTATCCAATTTATCACTTAATAAGGGCAGCCCAGCCATGTTAAATTGCCTCAAAAATCTTCGATCATGTATGCTGCTATCAACTCTCTGACATATTTGCCTAATAATTCTGAAAAGGTTGAACATAGAGTTCAAGAAATAACTCACGAAATATTTCCATTTTTTTTAGCTGTAATTAAAAATTAACATAATTCCTGAATCGCGAGCTAACTATCATTGCTTCTTACTCTCTATCCCCTTCCTCTAGCAAAAGAGCAATTAGCACTTGCTGTAATGTCTGATAGCATTCAATTACTGCAGTATACATAAAATCGTCGTTCTTGATTTTCCTAAAAAGATCCGCATCTTCCTTCTCCTTGAAATCTTTTGCCATGTCCAGAGCTATGGGAATCTAATATAAATGGTAAGACATTTAAACAACAAAACACGTAATAACAGTTTAAGAAATACAAACTTGACTAATTTTACCTTACTGGCAAGCAAGAAAGGAGGCCACTGGACAACAGAGACATAGCTTGATGAATATGGCACAAGAAGCAAATCTCTCTCCCTGGAAATTGGTTCCATATACAAATATATTATCATTTGGCGGAAAATATGAAAATAAAGAAAAATAAAAATGCATATAATTTCATATCTATGAAAAAAGATACTAACTTATGACTGATCAAATCCTCATTTCTCAGAGATGATATGAACTCATTCCACATCTGAGAGAACTTTGCAATATTTATTCTCTCCATTGTGTCATCCTGCTATACCAATTACCAGTCAGCAAATGAGAAGGCATCCATGTACAGACATTTAAATGAGATAATTTGATTGAATATCTGGCAAAATATTTTCGAAACTGCAAAATCCCAAAAATATATAAATACAGTACCCCTTGATGCCGTTTGACATCCTCTTTGGAGTATGGAACAAGACGCTTGCTAAAAGCTGAAGGAACATATTCAAATCTTGCCCTTAACATGCCAAGAGTCCTAATCTAACAAAGGGAAAATGGCTCAAAATAGATCAAGTTAGCATATAATCATGGCCCATGACAAAGCACGTCATATATATGTTGGAAAGCATCTATTAAGAAGTTGGATATCTATTTATGGCATTAGTATACCACATGACAGGACAAGAATCACTAACCTCTCCAAGGTGGCTAAATGCTCCATAGATTCCACCAACAATAGTTGAGAATATAGCATACCATATTTGTGTATCCATGAAATAGACCTATATGAAAACAAACTTTTTAAAGAAATTTAGCAGGAACATCTTGTATCAAGAGTCAATCTGATTGCATACCAGTATGACTGGAGCCCAAATGGCAATAACAATACCCATATTATGAGTAGCTGCATCATGATCGTGTGCAGAATAATTAGATCATCAACCTCAATAGTAATAAAAAACAAAAAAAACAAAATTGTCAATGAGAAAAAAAAAAAGCTAACCATTTGGAAAGAATTCATGCCAATCATAATTGCTGACGGTTATATTCATGATCGTTGTTGTCGGTCCAATTAATGGCAATATCTAATTAAAACAAAATGTAAGTCAGATAGAAATGTGCCCTTTGAGAGCACAAAAGCTCATGCAAATACATCACGCATGGTGAAAAGGATTTGTGAAACTAGAGGAATTGAGTGCGTATGTATCTCATAAAATATAAAACTAATGTGAATGATCAAATTCATAGTAAAAACTACATTTCACAATTATGGGTGTGTGTGAGTGTATATATATATGTATATATAAATGGAAATTATTCCATAGAGGAGATTGTTATTATAATAATGATGCTCAAAGATTTACTCTTACCTTTGTTTGTCCAGACTTATTATCTCTATGCTCCAATTCTTATGTAAAGAAAATGTGACAGACAGCACTCAAAATCTTTAATTAATCATTACTTTCTTGGTAACATTTACTAGTCTGTCGTCACAGAAAATCTAAATATAAAACACAAAGTTTCTGGAGTCATACCATGTCAGCTATCGAGGCTAATTTCTGAAGAATAAAATACATGCACACTCACAAGGACATTTAGAAATTTAAATAGATAAAATAAATATGCATATATCCCAAAAGGTGTTGCTAAGAGCCCCTAAAATGCATTTATCTATAAATCTCATCAAAGGGAAAAAGATTACCTCAACATAATAGCTAAATGCTAATTTGCTTATTAGCAGGATAATCCAGAACAGTGTGTATCTGCGCATAAAATAAACTCACAATCAGAAGAAGTTTAAAAAATAGGTGCTGATCTCAGAACCTCAGGAAAATTATGTGCATAAGAGAAGAGTTGCAACTAGGGTCCAAAACCAAGACACGTTTTTTTGTATATGTAGCATTTTTTGTATTATGTATGTTTCTTTATAATATCAATTTGGTAAAAACAAAAGACCAGGAAGGAATTCAAATAAAGGTTAGTCAAGAACAGAATAAATAGGCATGTGGATTATAAGTAAATATATTTAGGGGCAACTCAGCTATCTTACTTCAAAAGGGAGAACATATCCTCATGCATTCCTCTTCCAACATACAGCTTTGGCTGGAAGCAAGAAAGAACACGTTAAACCATAAATTATCAGACTATAATTATCAGAAACACACATCAAATGGATTTACCTGAGACCACCACATAAGGAGGTTAATAATACGCCAATTTGAACGTTCCATGGTCCTCCGGAGAAAGGGAAACAGAAAGATAAAGGCAGCTAACACATTAGGTATTAAATATATTGCAACACAGTAATTGTACAGTGCCTGATTCTGCCAATCTGCTCCCAAACTACTGAAGAATCTCATTATCCCAGTTGGGTTCTGATAAGATCTGGAATATGTCAGTGGCATGACGACAAGCCAAAAAGCAGCAACTGCAAATTTTAGGAGGTACCGGAGTATCTGATTAAATTTCATGCTCCTCCAGGCATTAAGATTGAGGATGATGTCCAGGGAAGCTGCAGAGAAAGGAGGCCGAAACCCAATTACCAGAATTGCCATTATAATTGTGGGGGGGGGGGGCATAAAATAAAAATAGATATTGCAGGTACCTCGCAGAAAATTCAAAATGGCAGCAGTGATAAAGATGCTCAAAACACTTCTAATTAAATCCTCATCAAAAAGAACATCAGAGGATGTTCGTTGATGCCATGCGATTATAATCATTGCCTGATATTGGCAAACCAATATTTAGAGATAAAAGGACAGAGAAAGTAGAAAATTAAGAATATCAAAGGAAATCAGTGAACGGGCTGTTATAACTTTCCCCATACAGCTCATATATTCACATTTGCAACACCTGAGAATCTCATGTGTCCTCTCATGTATCCATTTGTATTGTATCATGACAATTCTTAGTGAATCTCAGGAAATGGTAACATCCATATTTAGTGGATAATCATCATCATGCAATTTGCATGTTATGTTCCAGTTCATTTGGTTTAAAGTGAGGTATGACTTCTATCTTCCCGTGGATTTCCTCTGTCATAAAAGGATTAGATTTTTACTTCATGATGGCATATATAATTGGCATAGTAACTCTTTCTACTTTCTCATTCAGCTTGAAATATATTAAAAACCATCAGACATCCACATAATCTATTATTGGTAGCAGGTGTAGTTTGGATCAGTCCAGTTCTTTCCGCCACAGCAATGATAAGATTTTTTTTTTTTTTTTAAATTACTTTTTGCTTCCCATAGATGTCTTTATACTGGTGGCAACTTCCTTTATCTAAAGCACTGGAGATTAAGTTAGTAGAAGAGTTTCTACGCAAAAGTTTTACATTTCTAGATGCCACAAGCACAATCAATAACAATGTTCCAGCATAATGTTCTTCCAAATTTCGTAAAATGTATCTGGCATCATACATCTATATTCCCATTTAAACCTTTTTTTATACTCAACAGTATTTACAAATCATCAACTCAGGAGGAACACATGTCTAAAAATTTTACAGAAGAAAGTCAGCAAAAAGTTTATATCAGCTGTGAAGTACCTGGAGTGCCAATATGAAAAAAATCCACATTCTGTCGAAACTCCTATAAAGGTGCAGAAATGTGCGCACTTCCACAAAATTAGTCTTGGGCTTTCTGTTTCCTACAGCCTGCTTATTTCCCTGTGAAACGTGATCCGACTCAGTAGAGATATATCTTATGTTTATAAAAATAAAAAAATAAAAAATAAAAATCTGAATTAAAAGTTTAAGCAGGCATCTCAAATCAGTGAATAATTATTTTCTTTATCGAACTTTAGTTTCTTCTAATGGCTCTGATCCAATATCTAAAGAATGTGAAATATCAGCCAAAAAATGAGGTATTCCATGCTTGGATTGGCAAGTATGATAGTCATAATTATTCAGAACCAGTTATTAGTAGTAGACTATCCCTTTGAGAAGAAAAATCAATCTTATCATTACAAAAGAATTAACAGAAATGTAACTCTGAACACACATCAAGCATGAATATATCCATGTGATAGGGCGTACTATCATGTTTGCTGACTTTTTCACATCCGAATGCACAAAGAAATCAGCGTCCTTGTCCAGTGGCCATGCCAACTTAAAACACTTCTTAGTCCTGAGAAGGAAAGAAGAGACAAGTCCATCAGACCAAAAAAAAAAAGAAAGAAAGAAAGAAAAGAAACAAAAACAGCTATCTAGTTATCTAAAAATCGAAATCCTGATAACAAAAGGTTACCAAAAATATTCATTCAGATCATCATAGTTCCTCCATGCTGAATGACTTGCTGTCCCATTTTTGTTTTTCCTAGCTTCCTTTATTTACAAAGATGAATTAATCAACTGAAGAAAAAAAAAAAAAAAAAAAAAAAAACAACAACAACAACAACAAAAATCAGCACTAGAGAATATGTTATACCTTGAGCAGAACCTCATAGATAGGAGTCACCACATTATTGAGAAATGATTCTTCACCTAGTGGTGCCATTTGAGAAGAAGCTCCAGTAACATGATGGACATTGCTAAATAAAGTTTCATGCATCTCCTTCGCCATCTTGTTTTCCCAAAACAGAACGAGTTACTTTTGTATCTTAGGCGGGCAGTTAATTATTAATGAACAAAAACAACCAGATCTAAACATCAACTACACAACTTTAGAAACTGAATGCTGCTGTTTCATTCATGTAAAAGAAACAAATGTAAGTATTGCAATTTTTTGGATTCAATAGCAGATTACGTAAAATTAGATACTTCATCCATTTTATTTGGGGCAGAGGAAGTAAAATACAACCAAGACAGTATACAACATAAAATGATACTAGATTTTGATAGAGCAACCACATTATTAAACACCAGTTTCTTTAAAGTGCTAGGTTTTGAATATATATTTGATTACAGAAGTGCATTAGGCACACTCAAACACCTGGCGTTTAACATTGGTAGGTGTATAGATCAAGCTACATTTCTGCATGGTGAGTTAAAGTAATCTGGAAGGCATCAAATGTAAAACCCAAAGGTAACAGCCTACGTCTACAACTACCTGCAAAAATATCCTGGAGAAACTTGTGTTTCAATGTGAGAATTCATCAGTACAGTTAATTATATCTAATTTATTTGAAAGAAAAAAAATTATTATAAAAAAATTGCAGTTTTAAGTAAGCTGTGAGATTATGTTGATGTTTATTATGATAGGAATTTAAATTTAAAAAAAAAAGTTAACCTAATTATTAGGAATGTACAGAATTTACTACATACTTGGGACACTAAACAAGCAAGAAAGGAAAAGCAAATGACTGTTTTGTTTTTTTGAGCTGGTAAAAATTGACAAGTAAAATCGAAGGGAACTTACGCAGTGGAAAATATAGCATAAGCACTCAGGCATGAACCGAACATTTGACGCTTCACCCCAGATAAGGAGATAAAGTCCAATGTATAGAAGCTGCAACTGTTGGCCCCTTTCAGGTGGAAAACTGTAAGCATATAATTGAGATATTTTAGATGGTTGTATGACATTAGAATGGAAACTTAGGTGATCATGCAGCCATAAGGCAGTCAACTTACACCAGATGATGTCTAAGGTGTAGGTATTTACACCATGACTGATAATTCTTTAAAATCTTGTCCATCAACTGCTGAACTGTATTTCTATCCAACTGCCAGTACATTATTCATCAGTATCTGATGTGTGTTAAATGGAAAATGATAAGAGAATAAACATGAAATGTAGTCCTCTTAAAAGATGAGGAAGCACAGGATATACAGTATTTATTTTTATCTTAGATTGTCTCCACAAAGAGATAAATGACATGCTTACACTGCCATAAGCCTGAAGATTCTTTTTTCTTATGTCCATATTAGCAAGAAGCAATATCAAGTGTTCCCTCTGATTTGCAACATTTCCTTTCTTCAAAATGAAGGAGAATACAAGAATAGTGTTAGTTAAAGTGAATCTTAAGCATCAAAGTTCCAAATATATATATATATATATATATATGTATATATTAAAGAAAAATTGATCAATAAATTGAACCTAACGAAATGCATCAGAAAGGAAGTCAAATGTTTTTATCTCATGCAGCACTTTAAGAATTAAAATAGAAGTGGGATCATGAACTATACAAACCCAAGTTAAATATCTAGCATCATAGTTGGACTGGCACTAGTCAAGTAGCCAAAGCCGCTCAAGATTGTGCTCACACAAATGGCTACCCGAATCTTTTATAACAGTAGATGTATTGTGCGAAAGCACATGACTTAATATTAAGTAGTAAGCATACCTGAAATCCAAAGCGTAAAGCAAGCCATTCAAGGATATCATTAAATGGTCTCTCCTTTTCTTCAGACACTAGGAATGCAGGAAGGTTTTCTGTACAACGAATAGCATGAAGTGCTGCTTTGATCTGATTAATTAATCAGGCAGAACAAACTATAAGCTAGAAGAAAGAGCAAAAAAAATGGACAAGTATTTCGGATTGCAGATTTATCTGGGCACAACACAAGCAAGACCCCCCCAAAAAAAGCATCTGAATAAATAACCTCAGGGAGCTCCATAATTGCAGGTTTAACACCAACTGCATCATACAAGGGAAGAATGTTGTAGTGCTCATATTGTTCTTTTTTTTCCTCAACATCTTTAGCATATCTCTGGGTCTGCATTTATCATATTTATTGAATTTTTCAAAATATAATAAAAAGTACCACAAGGTAGGACAACAATCTAAAGCTACAAGTAGAACAAAAAAAGATAAATCAAACCTCACTGTCAACTTTCGATGAAGGTACCACCGTCCTCAGCACATCATACAAAACAGTAGCAATCTGATAGATCTTTGCCATCTCCTCCCTAGAGGAATAATAAAAGATAAAGCCAACCAAACAGTCAAGTGAAGCATGCTGCAGTTAATATTAATAACAACATTGGCTTGAGATTAAGCCTCACGGTTTTTTTGTATGCTGCCCCCTTTTGATATTTTTCTCGTAGAACATCTGATAATATTTCTGAATCTCTCTGGGATCATGGCTTGCAAGCATAGGTTTTGTTTCTTCTTCTTCCTGTGAATATTTAAACAAGACTAGATTTATTAATGTGCTACGTTGTAATCACAAGTTCTAGTTGTAGGTAATTGACATCCATGACATTTATTATTGGATTGTTATACCAAGGACACATCACAAATGTCATTTATTATGTGATTTGGTTTGTTTACTCCCATTGGCTGAAAAGAATGGGAGATGATAGGAGTGAAAAGTTTAGTCTCATATGTACTCATCTTTTTCTTTGCCTTGGTCTGCAAATCATCTAAAATGTGACAGAGTTGGAATGTAGGATTGTTACATGTTTCTTGTTTCTAAATTATGTACCCTATCCGAGCAGCCCTCTAATTAAAATTCAATAGGTGATACCTTAGCCATATTCGGTAGATAGTGCATTGTTATTTTGATCACTTACCATGAGTTCATCCTACCATTCTAATTAGTGTGACAAACATAAAATAATGAATCTAGAAATCATTTTAGAGACCAAGTGCGCAACAAAAGATAGATAAAATGTAAGATGTTGAGAAATAAATATCCAATACATAAATTTCAGGAACATACTCCTGTAGAAATCAAGATAATTGGTAAAATGAAAATGAAACCAGAATCAACAATACAGCGCTTACCTTTTCAAGTCTGTGCAGTAAGTATGTCTTAAATTGCCGAACTCCCCGTCCACTTGAATTAGGGTCCGCCTTATGTGCTTGCTCGAATGCATGAAAACGGCCTAATCATTTTTTTTCAGAGAAAAAGAGGAATAAGAACTGATAATTTCTTATGCTAATAATAATTAAACAAAGCAACTTACACAAAAATAAATTAAGTATCCTCATTTATATACAATAACACTCAACATAACATTCAATAACGTCAGAAAAAAGGACAAAAGTAAAGCATCAAACATACTTACATATGCATGATTATTAATGAGAGAAGACTTTACATATGCATGATTATTAATGAGAGAAGACTGTGTGTTATAGTTTAAATTCTTACACAAATAAGCAACACGAGGGTTCTCCTTCTCAACTTCATTGGCCACACGGAGGATGGGGGCTATGAAGGCCAGCGACGACGGCACCAGCTCACTGTCCACGGCGGCGTTGTCATCGGTAGGGTCCATGACCGTAAGTGCCCTCGTCATCCTCTTCGAGAGCGACCTTGGTGGGCCCACAGAATCCTTGGTCCCACTGGAACTCGCCATACTAACACCACTTCCCTTCCACTACAGCCAATTACTTCAATTTCTCTCTTTTTCACCTCTATTCTGGAAAAACCGCCACCATCTCTGAAACCCTTTTCCTTGTGCGGAGTTTGGATTAAGAAAGCGTCAATAAACATAATTGTTAAAGTATACTATATACTATGCCAATAAAGATTGATGCCTTGGTGAATAAGTGGGGCAAAAACAAATCCTTTTTTTCCTTTCGGTTTCTCTGGGAGGAAGAAAAGAATGTGGGGGGGCCAAATGATATGAGAAATCATTGTGTAAAATGTTTGGTATTGGGTGCTTTTTTGCTTTGCTTTAATGGTGATTAACTGTGTGAACTGCGTGTGGATAGTGTAAAGGAACGGAACGCTTTAGCAGTCCACTGTGTCCGAACTTTGGAAAGCAGAACCGCACTTTGGCTTTGCTTACGCACCACTTTGAAGAGGGAAAATGTCGACCGCAGCAGACTGCCTTTATATCTATATACTGCTTTCCCGCCCCTTCTTTCAACTATATTTTCTTGCTTCAAAACGAAATTATAATTTTTTTTTATTTAAGTGTCTATTTTTATAATATAAAATATATTTTCACGTATTATTTTAGATCAGTTTTCTTAGTTTTTTTATATTCTTGTTATATTATGATTTAAAACACATGCATTTATAATTTATATTTTATATTTATTATTACTATAATCTAAATATATGTCATCTATAATTATATAAAAGTAGAAAAATTGTAAAAATTTACAAAATGTCATTTTCGATCTAAATTACTTTTCTATTTTAAAAAAGTATGATATTCAGTGAGATTTTTTCTTGGGTGCCACTATTTGCATCCCCAAATCCTCTAAAAACTCCACAAAAAATTGAAAATAATTATACAGTATTAAAATGACTAAAATATCATTATATTCAATTTGTCCAATTGATTGCCCAACTAGTTCAATGCTTATTCAGAACATCCAGCCGAACAAGTAAAGTAGAGTTCGACAGATGTTACCGAATATTACTCCATGACCGTGCTGTCGGGGCACGTCAAAATTAATTAAATTATTTTACCTCGCTTTCCTCTACTATTTTGTAGTAGTGGGAAGTAAGGGTCGATCCCACAGAGAACGGTTGAATTATTTGTATATCTTTTTATGCTAATTTACGAATGCAAATTAAAAGGGGGGGTGTTGATGAATTTTGTTTACTAAACTAATAAAATAAAATCTACTCTAATAAATAAAAATCAAGTCATTAAACAAAAGGCAGACAGTAATAGGAATCAATTCCGATTTATGGTTCAGTTTTCCCCCTATTCCAAATCATATGATTATGCGACACATTATTAATTTAATTGTGGAATTCCTACCCCTAAACCAACAACAAGCTCTGTTGATTCGTTTTATCCCTTAAGTGTAATTAATTAGAATAAGCTCTCTAATTAACCTATTTAATCGAACAGTCCAAAATACGCTCTTTGGATTTAATTCGTTAAATGCATTATCAATTAGGATAATAGGGTAGGCAGGTTATTGAATTCATACGCTCGATTCAATTAATCCTGAATTATGTTGATTCTAATAATATAAATTATTAGTTGCTACAGACGGGTTCAAGATCACAACAATTACGGATTGTAATTTAAACCCTAGCCCTAAACATATAAACTATCAATTGGGGTGATCAGTCACAATTAACAATATATATATTATAAATCAATTCAACCCATCAACATAATAAATTCGCACAAATTAAATCAATATGGTGTCACGAAAATATAAATCACATAATATTGAAATAGGGTTCAAACATTCCCTAAACCGGAATATAAAATTTAGTTACACATCACGTGTCTAAAAATTAAAATCATCCAAATGAAAGACATTAAAACAAAGATAAGAAGGGAGGAATAAACCCAAATCCACAAAAGACTTCGTGCATCTGTCCCCTTGCTCTCTCTCCCTGTCTCCTGGAGTCTCTCCCTTTGTTTCGTTGTTGGCACCCTCAATTCCAGAATGAATCTCCTGCTTGCCTTCAATCTTCCTTTTATACTTGTCATTTTGCCCTAATTCCATTTATGGGCTTCAATTAAGTTTTGGGTTTAATTAATTAATTAAGTTCAAAACTATTTCAGCCCATAAACTTCTTGGGCTTATGTGGATTATTGTATAAAATTATCCAAAAAGTGCTGCAAATATCCACAAAAACAAAAAGAAAGTAGTTCTTGTCGAAACATTAAATAAGTATGAAATAGAGAGTGCACACGAATTAATTGCATTAAAAATACAATTTTATCAATTAAAATTATGCACAATTTCCTACTTATCACTCCACTTGTTCGGCATAATATTCAAAATGAACATTAAGCCAACATGCGCGTCCTTATTCAACAAATAAGTTTAGAACACAAGCATATATATTCAACAAATTCCGTCAAACATGAACAAGTGTGTTCGATAGGTCAAGTTTGAACACATACGAGCAAGGATGCAATGGGTTCAAAACAAAATATTGAAAAAATGAACAAAATACGAATATTCTAAATTTTTTTCCTAAATTTATATTTCATCTAATACACTTATAAAACACACAAAAATTCAATAATTCAAAAATCTTAGAAGATTGATTTGAACTTCTTGTTCTCTCTCTCTCTCTCTCTCACTCTATCTCTCTGTTCTTATTATTCTTCTTGTTTTTTTTATTTATTTAAAAGAGTAAAATTGTCCAAAAATGAAATATTTAGTAAAAAATAAAAAATATTTTAAATGGGATGTAATTAAAGGATTTTTGGGTGTAAATAATTGAACCCTTTTTTTTTTAGGTTTATAATTTTTTTTATCTCAACTTCGTAACTTAGGAAAATATATTTAATTAATATATTTTCATGATCTTCAATTTAATATCCATATTGTATACATAAAAATAAAATATTAATTATTAAATATAAATTAATTTTTCATAGATAAATTGTGGTATATTTTAATATTTAATATATTTTTATATTATGAGATATTTTTAAAAACAAATTTTATTAAAAATATATTGTATATAATCATGGATTTTTTAAAAAAAGAATTATATTAGTATTTTTATAACGCGTACTATATTATTATATTATATATTATGCAACGCACGGGAGTAATGTTTGTTTAATAAAATGACTTATAGATATAGATAGATAAGATGATTGTTTTGCAAACTAAGTAAATAATTTTATCTCTAGAAAATTTAATTCACTTGAATAGGAAATTTGGGAGGAAAAAATAATCCTCCCTCATAATATTCTTATCATTTTATTTCACTAATATGAGAATTTCTCCACGAAAAACAAAACAAATATATCCACAGATTATTCAATATTTTGACAACACATATCCAGAGAGAGAGAGAGAGAGCCATGCAGATGGGGCCTCAGGCTATTGGGCCATTGGAGAAACTGGTTAGCAATGAAAGCTTGGGCTTATAAAATAAACTTCCCGCAACTGCCATGCAGGTAATCCTAAATCCCCTTCTTCTTTTATTTATTTATTTATTTTTTAATTATAAATGCAGCTACAATCACACCCTATATTCTTCAAATACACTCAAAAACAATTTGCACAAAATTAAATATTATCAAAATAACTAAAATACCTTGATATATATACATATATTTTTCTTTAACATCCAATATACATTTATTATTTTTTATAGAAAAATGGTCCCTGCCACAAAACAAAAGACAAACATCTCCAAAAGAATGTCACATTACATATGTCTAAAAAATCGATACAACCGACCTTTGAGAGTTGCATTTTAAATTGTTGAAAAATATTGTCTGAAAACTCCTAAAACGACACCAAGCCTCAAACAACTTGTACATTTCATTTTTGTTTCATCCACTCAACATAATTATCAATAACTAAAGCACAAGCTTCATCTGTATCATAATTCGCAAGCTTTGGAAAGTTTAACTCTTGGCAAAATCGAAGAAAGTTTGTCCACTGATTCATTTGGTACTCACTTTGAATCTTAAGAAATGTAATAAATAAATCAACCTGGGCTGATATTGGAATCTAAAACTAGTTCTAATAATATATAGGATCTCTCAATGTCCAAAACACTTCTGCTTTTCTTCTTTTAGACAGTAACGGAAAGCAAATTGATTGAAATTGTCGAAATTCTCCAGCTTCAGGGCATCTTTCTCCAACTCCAACAATGTTTTTTTTCAATTTATTAATTGTATCGAAGCGTTTTTAAGCCTCCTCGGTAAAATATCCTTTTTAAACCAAGCATCAATATCCTAACATCAGTATAATCCACCTTTTGTTTTATATTTTTTAATTAAAAGAATATAATTGTTATAAATGGGGTGTATCTAGTAAAAAAAAGAAAAAAATAAATTTAAATGGGATGTGTATAGTTAATGAAGTGTATTTAGATAATTCAAATGTGCAAATAATCGGAACCTATTATTATTTGCTAAATATATCACCGCAACAATAATATAATAATAATTATTACTATTATGAGAGCGTAGCCCTACATTAGTCTAAATCATCTATTTAGGTTTAACTAGTAGTTCTTCTAAGTTCCCTAAGGGATAATGTATGAATTGCACTTTTTAAACACGTCATTAGGGATATAATCGAACTGAACATTAACACGCTCGAATTGAGATAGTTTCAGTTTTCAACGGGTTCGAGACTCCGACTTTGATTCAAACATTATTCAATTTTAATATTTAAGTTATAACTCAATTATTTATTCAAATATTAAGCTTGGAAATAACTCGAGCTCGACTTATCATCAGCTCGACAACATATTAAATGAGCCCGAATTTGTTAATACATGCAATCAAACTCGAGCTCGAGTTCAAGTTCGTTAATACATACAAAATTCCTTCATTTAAAATATTCAAAAATCCAAACTTAACAAATAATAACATGTAGTGTAGTGGCACTAATTCTATGTTTAAATCTTGATAATTTCATGTTTGAGTCATACTAACTATATAAGGGTATGAGTTTTCTTAATTAGCACATATAATTCGAGCTTGACCTTGCGAACAAGTTTGACAGCTAAGAGTTTCTATTTTTCAGATCAAAATTCAAATAGTTCACAAACATTACATGCTTATATTTAATAACTATGACTATAATTTGTACACCATATTATTTGTGCTTTAAGAGACAGAGGAAAAAAATATATATATTTATTTTTGGAAAATGTAACATTTCTTCTCTCTCTCCCTCTTTTTTTCTTCTTCTTTTCTTTTTTAAGATCAATATTTTTTTTTGGAAAATGTAACATTTCCTCTCTCTCTCTCTCTCTCTGTCTTTTTTTTTTTCCTTTTTTTTTTTCTTTTTACAGACTATTTTAATACTGTTTTGCACACTCTTAAGTTGTTGGATCCACGTACTGCTTACCATTCCCAGAAATTATATTTTATAAACAATATTGAAGACCACCATTGACATTTAATAAATAATATAAAGAAAAAATAATAAAAAATTAAAATTTAAGATTGCCAAGATAAACAAAATATCGTTTTATATCATTATATGTTAAGTAAATTCAGTAAAACCTTACTTTTATATAAACTTGCCTGCAACTAACAAGCTCCCAATATTCTGGGAACAAGTGCCTCCATATCCTTCTGACTAATTCCATATTCTAAATTAAAAATATCATTTGATTCCGGCCTTGATAATGTAGTTTCTTCATTTCCTTAAATAATAATGTATATCATAAATTCGATATAAAAAAATGATTTCACAATATGTTCGTTAATAATACATTTACTTGCACCGACTTGATATTCATTAACAAAGTTTAAATCCATGTATAAAATTATAAAAACCATTAAATATAGTAAATTTGACAACCCATCAACAATTTATTTTTATCTAAACGAACATAATTTGAACTCAGTTTCAAAATTAATAATTTAACCAAGCCGAACTCAAACTTATTATTGTTTGAGTCGTAAGCCTGCTGCATATTGAGATAACAATTTGACTCAAATTTCCACCCCAATGGACCTTCTTAAATTAGGCTCACAAATGAATTATAAATTACATTATTTGGGATGTGCTTAACTATTAATTATGACTAGCTATGGGTTATTTGTTTCTGGACAATATCATCTATGTCTATAAGTTGCACCATATACATTAAATAATAATATATTGTTGTTTATTATTATACACATTTATTATATATATTGTATTGATTAATATTCTATAAGTCTGTTAATAGCTAATTACATATTTATAAAATTATTCCATTATCAATACTGGATTGGTTGATTTACTCTGATCATCAATAAATTTATTGTACTTTTTTTTAATAATCAACATTACTTGATATATTTTAAAAAATTTAAAGATTAAATTTAATTTAATAAAAAAATAAATTTATTAATAAAAATATATTTATATATGTGCATCGCACAGATAAAATACTAGTTATCAAGTTAAAGGAACAATCCAAAAGTGGCCTATGAGAATTGGCCACACCACCCACTTTTAATTAATACTAATCACATAAAATTCACCTAATTAATCTTCAATAAAGTGTGTAAAGATTTAAATGGGATTTGTTTTAGTCATACTTTATTGAAAAAGTTTATGCTTCAAATCAAAGACTTTGTTCATCCTCCAATAAAGGCTTTATCTCTATAATAAAGATGGGATTTGTTTACTTAAATGGAATTTACTATGTTACCCCCTTGGATACCGTTACCAAGAAAATATTTAAACTGTAATTATTTGACTTACTAGAACAAAAATTTCCTAAATGTGGAGATTATCATATGAGTCAGTAGCAAATTCCCAAAAAGCCCCTTTTGGAAATCGAATAAAATTAGAGTGGACCGATGTAGCAGATTACCAATTTGGTACCTTACAAAAGTTAATAAGTTGTCTTTCTCTTCTCAAATTGCAAAACCACGCAGTGGTGTGATGTTTTTTATCCGTCTTTATGTAATTATAATTCTTTATTTTTATTATTTTTAAATTATTGTTCTAGCTGCAATATAAGAAAAGAATTGTCTGTTTATTTATGTCCCTATATATGATAATATTAAATTCAACGACATTTCTAAACGCGTACATTTATATTTTCTATGAAAAATAATTTTGTACCTGTGAATTATCTTATGGTCGTCCCTCCTGATTTTCTCATGTCAATAAGTGTTGGTTGATTTCATTTTTTTAATAAACTTATTTATCTTTTGTTAAAAAAAAAAACAGAAAAAGCCATCAAATGTATACAATTATAAATTTATAACATTTAATTATTTAAATATTTAAAGGCACGTAATAAAATAAAACATACAAATTTGCATGAATGCATATATATATATATATATATATATATTTTTTTTTTTTCTTAAATTAATAGACCTTTTACATCACCATTAGAGATTACACTCTTATTCTATATTTGCTTCCTAGCTTACTAGTTTCCAAGTTAAGGCCAACAAGATTAAGGCAAAAACTCCAATTTATATCCTTCTTTAAATTTAACTTTTATATTATCTTTAAAAATAAAAATGTCTCTTTCTATCTTCTTAAAACTTTTTCCATTCTCAAAACCAACGATTTTGAAAGATTAAAAAAATTATATCTTGATTTTCTTAAAACTACACTTATTTCAAATTAGAGTGTTTATCTAATCAAGTAGGTTTCACGCGTCACTAAGTAGCATCAATAAAATTATGACAATATGTATAATTGGTTAATCCCAACGTAGAAGAAAAATCAAAATTAAATCATTGTAAAAATAAAATTGTAGCATTCCTTCATTTTTTTCGTCCAATAGTGTCAACATAGATATTAGATAGACCGAACTTGGATCACTGCATCACGACCTACCCAAACAAGCTTTCACATTTTTACTATTTTATCTAATACATCCTATTTTTGAACTATAAAAAACATGAGAATAAAAAATGAAATAAAATATGATAAATAATTTAATAAATAAAACTATATAATTACAATAATTAATCATTTAATAAAGGCAAAATACATTTTAACGTCCTTAAACTATGCATAATTATATTGATATGTCCGTAAACTAAAAAAATTGCTATATGGAAGTTATATTTTGTTTATTGAGAATGTTAAGGTTTTATTACAGAATATAATTGTTAATAGTTTAGGTACCTTTATTGTTAATAGTATAAGTATTCGTTCAACATTCATAAATAATTTATGGATAATTTAATGACATTTTTCATTGTTTTCATATTTTAGGAACATTTCGAAACATTTTAAAATAGTTTAGGGACCTTAGTATTTAATAAATAGAAAATAACCACATATTCTTATTTGTTTAAAAAAAACTTAAAAATATTTTGATAGTTAAAGAAATCAAGACAAATAAAAATTAAAGTTAGATGATTATAAAAATATATATGATGCTAAAATTAATTAAAATGAAAAATTGGAAATTTGAATACTTTCCACCATCCCCTTATTAATTGACAAATTATGTTGAAATCATCCTTATTATGTTGTTTATTTAAATAAATCTAAATATTTATTTTTATTATCATATATTCTTAGAAAACTTTCTTATTTCAATGTGCATTTAAAAAAAATTGTAAATCTATGGTTACTGATATATTTTAAAAAAAACATTATTTATACTATTATTTTTATAATTTTTACATTTCAACTTTGATAAATTTTACATTTTAAGTATATTTCTCTAAATTAAATAAATGTACAGAATATAATTGCATAAACATAAAATTTTGGTCGATTAGAACAGAGAAATTTGACGTGGCAAAGTGATTTCCCTGTTCCCTCTATCCACATCATCACATCTGGATATAAAAATGGACGTAATTTTATAAATTTTGATTTAGTGACAATTTTATTTTCTAAAATTACAAAAATCGTAAAATGTCACGATAAATTTGTACATTTTATCCAAAAAAATGACTGCATTTGAGATTTCAAGCAATAAAAAACAGTATAAGCTGATATAACTATGATTTTTTAAATCTTCAAAATCTCAAATCTCGAGTCAATAAATTGTTTTTATTTGAATAAATTATTATTTATTATTTGAATAAATTGTTGTATTAGGCAAGATAATTTGGGTGATGCACATTGAATGCCAACCATATCGTGGGTGTGAAACATCACTGTAACAGCCCATCTACTTCTTCTGGTCAAACTTCACAAGTCTCTGTTCATAGACAAAAACAAAATTTTCCCTTCCGAATTTTGTTGTTTTCAACTTCTGGGAAAACCAATTTTCTGGGAATGCTTCGGATAATACGTTATGGGCGAGTTTGAACCAACACGCGATGCACTATGTGTTAATGTTTTTTATCGTATATTTTTATATACTTGTATAGTCGTACATTCAAGTGAATACATGTAAATGTGTTGTCTGATAGAATTTTTTTGTATATATTTGAGAAGGTTATAGATTATGGATGCAACAGAGTCGAAATGATTCAAACGTTATTTGTTATCGATTTTAGAATACTTTAGAACTGGAATTATTGTTAATTTAATTAAACTCAGACTTAAGTCTGTTGAGCACTACCTTAATAGTGTTCACGACAAATTCTAGATATCATACTGTTTACTTAAAATATTTAGTTATTTTATATACCTATATACATGTGTGTGTTTGAGTGTTCTTGAGTTTCATTTTTTTAAATTGAATTATAAATTAATTTTTTTCACAATCTTTAATTATATATATCCATATCGTAGTACTAAAATGGATATTAGATGCAAAAATATAATTAATTAGGTTGATTACTTTTAATTTTAATATTTATTGTGTACTTAATTATTTGTATTGGATTTGAAATGTAACTTAAAATTAACTCATATATTTTTTATAACATTTATTAAATAATTTAGTTTTATACAATCAAATTTATTTTATAAACAAAACTCTTATTTTGAGGCGAAGGTCATATATATTCTATACAAAATTATATGTTTTACATGCCTAAACCCCTAAAATAATAAATATTTTATATATTATTAAATATTTATTTTTAAATATTAATAACTCAAAATTATATTATAAATATTTTTATTTTACTTTTACACATATTATAAAGTGTCCATTGCGAACAACTTAACGGTATAATATGATAATACTATTTCAAATTTATAACAAACAATCGACACTTGAGTAGAATTAGAATGTATAATTCTTGATTTTTTTCCTTCTAAACAAGCACATTTCAGTTATACCATCTTCTCAATACTTCCATAAATGAATAATTCCAACTAATATAAAATAAGTATCTTTCTCAAACAAAATCTGTAAATATTTTTTCAAGTTTTTAAACAATTTATCATCAATTGAGAGGCAAATTTATATATCAATGAACGAATTTAAGCGGTGGAAAATTAATTTTTGAAGGTATTTTTTGTCAAAATTCAATCAAACTTTGTTCGTTTTGATTGATTCTGTCGGTCGCACGATACTTTAGTTTGTTGCTTTAATTAATTTTATAGATCGAACAATACTTTAATTTATCTTGAACAATAACGTTGACGAGAAGAAATAACAAAATTTGCCGCAATGAATTGAAAAACGTAAATGTATCATAAATTTTGATTTTTTATTGTCGGTTCCATTTACACTATTTAAAATTTGATTTTTTCAGAAATTAGGGTCTAAAGAAAGAAAGAATAAAGCATATGAAACTAAAATATCTATAGTATTACTAATTAATTGCATAATTTTCGTATTTCGACTTGGGGGGGATGCAAATAACATCTCTTCTATATAATCTTGTTCAAAGAAAGAGTTAGGATGCGAGCCTCTCTCTCTCTCTCCACTCTCTTCTCTCTCTCTTTTTATTTTTTAATTATTTAAAGAGGTCTTTCACCTTCTCCATAATCTTTTTCTCACCTCTGCTACATTCCTCCCTGCACCACATTTTCTATTTACTTTTACTATTGACTCACGGCCTCTCTCCTCCATTGCAACCAAGTTTTCTTTACAGCTTTTGTATGCTTCTCTCTCTTCCCATTCACAAAATCCCACCTACCATTTCACCAGCCTTGCTTTCTCCGACCACACTGTTAATTCCTTCCACCATTAAAATAAAAGTCTGCCCACTTATAAAGATTAGATTTTTGTCTGGAATTGTTTGAGAAAAAAGAATTGCTCTGTCATTGGCACTAGTGATAATTGTTTTTGTTTTCTTGAATTCTCTTTGGCCCACTGCAGGCCACCCTTTTCTTCTTCTAAACTACTCCCCCTCTTCAGCTCCTTCTTTTTTCATTTTATTTCCTTAATGAGATTTTCTTTTTGTGGGTCTTCTGTATTTTATCTCACATTGGAATTCTAAGCTCATTGAGCCTCTGTTTGGACCAACAAAAGGTGACCTTTATTTGTTTTTTATTTTTTTCGTTTTGTTTTCAAGGAAGAAGATCAAGACTAAGTCAGATCTACTGCACAGGTAAGAGTTATCTAGTTTGTTTGTTCTGAATTTGTTGTAAATTTTTGTGCGGAACTGTGATTTGAGATTTGATTTAAATCAATTTTGTTTGATTTCTGAAATGCTCCATTTCTTCGTGTTGTACATGGTAAGTTTTATTTTGACTGGTTAAATGCCTACATTGAGATAATAACGTACGTCCGTACCTATGCTGCTGTTTAATTTGGTTGAATTTGCTATGGAACTTGTTACATAGAGCAGCATTTAAAGTAATGCTGCTGTATAAAGAATTCATTTTTTTGATGATGGGAAATGCCAAATCTGAGCAGTGACACCTGCTTGGTCGAGAACTGCATTAGATACAAAAGGAAGATCTGTCATAATTATCGAATCTTCAAGGTAGATATTTGGATTTATTGCTTTATGGTAATGTGATTTCTTTTGTGTGATATAGGGTTCAATGGATAAATTCTTGTCCAAAGCATAAGAAGGGACAGATCAAAATTTTCAAAATTTTCTTCCTCGCCTCCAATTTGAAGAATGTCGTCGGAGAACTTAAATTCCGAGTTATCGAAGAAATATGGGGGTGTTAAATTATGGGTTCTGATTGGCATTTCTGTGGGAGCATTTATAGTTCTAATTCTTGGAATCCTGTCTATATGGGTCATGTTCCGGAGAAAATCTCGAAGGACCTTGGATAAGTACAATCTTTGCCAAATCCCTAATGTTTCGAAGGAAATCAGGGTAGACAGAGTTGGGGATCGAAGTGCATTTGATCATCCTGAAAGTTTGTTCTTGACTGTTAATGATAAATCGGGTGATAAGAATTCGGAGAAGATGTTTGTTCATTTAGGCAGGAGTAAGTCAAGTGATGTTGATGATATCAGCCAGTGCAGTTCAGCATATCATCAGGAAATAACTTTTAGCTCCCAATCAGGAGAGGAAGGAAGTTCTGGAAATGTTCGAAAACAATCTTCTTTGTCTTATGGGCTTTCTATGGCATCTCCTTTAATTGGTTTGCCAGAAACATCTCATCTTGGATGGGGTCACTGGTTCACACTTAGAGATCTTGAAGTCGCTACAAATCGCTTTTCATCCGAGTATGTTCTTGGGGAAGGTGGTTATGGGGTTGTTTATAAGGGTAGATTGGTCAATGGCTCTGAGGTAGCAGTTAAGAAACTTCTTAATAATCTGTGAGTATACAATTTACCTTTTAACTTATATAAAGTTTGTTAGTCGAATACGTGTTAAAGATTTATTGTTGCTATTTATGGTTGAATAACAAATTATGTTGCAGTGGGCAAGCGGAGAAAGAATTTAGGGTTGAAGTAGAGGCTATTGGCCATGTTCGGCATAAAAATCTTGTTCGGCTTCTTGGCTACTGCATAGAAGGAGTCCACAGGTAGTGCTTATTTACTGGATTAGAGTCAGAGTTCAATATCGTGAAGCTATGACTTCTTGTTTATCCTTTTATTATCTTCTTTAATGGGTCATCTCTCTCTCTATGCATGCAGGATGTTGGTATATGAGTATGTAAACAATGGCAACCTGGAACAGTGGCTTCATGGGGCTATGAGACAACACGGCACCCTCACATGGGAAGCCCGTATGAAGGTTCTGCTCTGCACTGCAAGGGCGTAAGTGAATTTTCGCTGGCTGCTCAAAATGCTATTTCTATTTTACATTAACCAAGTTTGGTTAAAAACAAGCTTAGAGTGATCTCACTTTGTAATTAAGATGCAAATGTAATACTACTCAGTTTGAAGATTTCTGTTGCAAACTTGCCATATTCTTAGAGGTCCCATGCAAACAAACAATTTGACATCACATTCAAGTGCATTTACGCATTGACTGCCATTTACACCTCATTTTTATATTATCTAATGTTTTGCAGCCTTGCTTATTTGCATGAAGCCATTGAACCAAAAGTTGTGCATCGTGACATAAAATCCAGTAACATTTTGATAGATGACGACTTCAACGCAAAAGTTTCTGACTTTGGCTTGGCTAAGCTCTTGGAATCTGGAGAAAGCCATATTGCAACGAGAGTGATGGGAACATTTGGGTATATGTTCTTTGCAGATTTCTGCCACTCGTCCCTCTCATCTTTTCGGCGAAGTTGTTCCTGTTTTGGATTTTTATAACAAGACCTTTTGTCGATTTCAGTTATGTTGCTCCGGAGTATGCAAATACTGGCTTGTTGAATGAAAAGAGCGATGTTTATAGTTTTGGTGTTTTGCTTCTTGAAGCTGTTACTGGAAGAGATCCCGTAGACTATGGCCGTCCAGCCAACGAGGTACTACCTTTTTCAATTCAATATGGTATTTGGATACTGAATCCTGAATTATATGTAAAAATATATAGTTTTCGTGAGAGTTCCCATGATAAGTTTATTTAAGGAAAGCAGATATTTTGCCCCTCAATACAATTTTGCTCTCTGCACCTTCATTTTTTTGGTGATTCTTGCCCGCTGAACATTGTCCATTGTACTTTCAATTATTGTGAGTTTTGCCCCATGTACTGTATTTTATACACACTTTTGCCCTCTATGCATCTATTTACTCGGGAGTCGGGCACTTTCACCTCTTTCTTTGACTTCTAAAGGACAAAAGTACAGGGGGCATAATATGCATTTTTCCTTTAAAGAAATTGTTAACAAGCCAAGATGATGTTTGTGGCAGGTTAATCTTGTTGAGTGGTTGAAAATGATGGTCGGGAACAGACGAGCAGAGGAAGTTGTTGACCCTAACCTTGAAGTTAAACCCACAACCCGAGCCTTGAAGCGTGCACTTCTAGTTGCGCTCAGGTGTGTTGATCCTGATTCAGAGAAACGTCCCAAGATGAGTCATGCTGTCCGAATGCTTGAAACTGACGAGTATCCTTATCGTGAGGTGAGCTTCTATCGTTTGCTCTGAGCTTTATCTGCTGAAAACTTGGAATGGATGAGGTGATACCTCAAAATATCCGATTACTAAAACTACCCTTGAGGTTTTGCCTAATTATGGAACTACACATTACGTTAGCTTCTTACAAATAGCATTACAGACACCCCCTTCAATTTGTGGAATTCGTTAGAAACAAACTTTTGTGGGGCTTTTTATAATTAGAGTGAAGCTCAAGGGTATTTTTTGTTAACGATCTCATATAAAGAATCGGAGATGAGAGCATCGTAGGAGCATGATTGATTACAAACAGTCCCTTCAAATGGTTGGAATTTGTACAAAAACTGAATTTGTTGGATTTTTTATTACTAGGCCGAACCTCTTATCCCATATAAAAAAGTTGGAGATGAGATGCTTCTTTTGCTAATTTCATGGTTCATAACATAATTGAAAAAAGGCGTTCTCCAATGCTTTCGATTTTATTGAATTCAGGACCGAAGGAGTAGGAAAAGTCGAACGAGCATGGATATTGAGTCGGTGAAGGAGAGTTGTGGTTCAGCTGAGATAGAAAGCAGGTCAGACAGCCACACATCTGACGCAAACAATGCAACTGATAGAAACTAACAGAGACATGCTTTATTAGGGGTGAATTATTGCTTATTGCCCTCCTGATTTTAGAGCTTAATTTCTGCAACTTTATGCTCATGTTCAAAATTTGCTACTGGTAAAAGATTCTTGCATGACTTAGAAATCACAACTAGTATGGCCCAGTTGCTTTGTTCAGAGAGAGAGAGAGAGAGAGATTGTTGTTGTACAGGTGTTTCATGAATCTTTTGGCTGTTTTGATGACTCTGTATTTATGGTCATCATTCTTTTCGTCGGTCTTAGTAGATGCTACACCGAATGAAGATACATGTAGTGATGTTTTTTGCTCGATTATTGGTTATCGGAACATCTAGAGGTTTTTGTTTTTTCTTTAGTGTTGAGTTGATCTTGCTATTCTTTGTATACATGAATATGGGAGAGATTTTTCATTAGTCTGGACGATAACATAAAAAAGCATGGATTCGAAATTTCTGCTGTGGGGCAGTACAACATGCTGAGTGCTGCTCTCAAATGATGTCATTTTGTTCAGAATAATGTCACTTCGAACAAAAATCTTAGCAAAAATAATGATAGTTTTTACGAAACACTGTTGTTTTGAGGGCACAACATTATGTGGTGCTCTGATAACGGGCAAAATAGTGATATTTTTTTATGAAATAATATTGTTACGAGGGCACAACATGATGTGGCATATTTAGTTTATTTTATTTTTGAGCAAGAAATGCATGTAGAAAGATTGAAGATATGTGTGGGGATGTATAGATACTATTCTTGATAGATTTCACATGCCACTTATGCACATGTTATGCACATATATAGATACACATATAATGCAAATGGACACATACTTTAGTTGTGTCTGAAATATTAGACTTGATGAATCATATATTGTGTTTTTATCCATATGTTTACACACTTTTATATAAATATATGTGTGATTGTGCGATACACCATGTATGGAGGGTAGCATTGGTACTTACAGAAATAAAGCACGTGCGGTTTTACAGTCAAATGACGGTGCACGTGATTTGACTACACTCTTCCTCCGAAAGGAAGCCCGTGATATTGGCTTTATTCGTTTCTCACTCCTTCTTTTATGGTTCATATTATACTTATTATAATTATAACAATGTACGTTGGATTTAATCTCTTTTTTTTGTTCTTATTATGTATTTCATCCTATTTAAAATAAGAGATATTTTAGACTAAGTTTTGTATAATAATGATGTTTTATTATTTTTAAGATGAATATTATTATTATTTTTTTAATTTATTCTAAATGTATATATAATGTGTTTTTTACTACTAATACTAATGTTTTTTCTTTTAATTAAAGATATATCAGGTATTTGATTTATTTTTTAATATGCATGAAAATGTTTAAAACGATATTTATTATGAACAAAGGAAGTACTTGATATGATAGAATATTAAAATTCGATCAGCTAATTACTTCTCATCTGATGATAATCAATTTTCTAAATATATATATTTATATATAACTATACTCATTTTGTCACTAGAATGAGTATTTAGCCTACAGGTTTTGAGCGAGTATAATTCAATAATATATATTTTATTATATGTTCATAAAAGATAAACTAATAATAGCCTCTTTCTGTCCCTTACCCAAAAATAAATAAATAAATAAATAATGGTCACGAAATAGGTACAATTATCCCACGTGAAACGCCTCATTTTAAGGGTAATAATCTTCAAAACAATTAGTACCAAACCCTAGTCAACAAACACATAAAACCTTCAAATACTAAAAACCTTGACTAACTTTTATCTCTCACTTAATTTGACTAAGGCCTAAATATAACAAACATAAAACAAAAAAAGAAATATTTTTTTAATAAATGTCCTTAATTTTGTATTCAAATTTAATAAACAAAGAATCCCAACTTAATTTATCTTATCCCATCATCAAACTTAAGATAAAACATAAAATTTAATAGATAATTGAACTGAAATCAATCTAATTTCGTGAAAATCCTAAAAAAATATTTAATTATAAAAGCCAATACTAAGAGTCTCCGGTAACCTTACTAAAAAGAACAAATTTTTTTCCTCTATTCAATAAAAAATCATTTCAGAGAACATTTATTGGGCATCACTTTCATGTCCATGACTCATCCTCTCTCTCTCTCTCTCTCTCTCTCTCGAGGGGGTGGGGTGGGGTTGGGTTGGGTTGGTGGTGGGGGGGGGGGGGGGGGGGGGGAGAGTATGTGAAAGAGCTTTAAGCTAAGGTATCTCAATCACGCAATCAAAAAACAAGTCTTCTTTTTCTGCAACTTCTCTTAAAGATAATTCTTGATCATCCCCAATGTCTGATGAAGACAAGAGCTCATATTATCCCTACAATAATGATCATTACAACATGGGATCAGAAGGATTTCCATTTTCTGCCATAACTGATTATAATCATAATCTTGATCCCTTTAGGCACAACCACCATCAGCAGTTCCTGGCAAACCCTACTGAAACTGATCCCTTTGAGATGAGCTTCTTCCATGAGGCCGTCGAGTACAACACTCTATCCGCTGCTTCTGACATTTCTTGTGCAACTGCTTATGCTGTGAATGATTGTACCAATCCATCAAACATGAATCTTGGAGAGATTCGTAGTGCTGCTGCTGCTGAGAATCCACCGACAACCCCGAATTCGACGGCGTCGTTTCCTTCGTCAGATGCTGGATGTGAAGAAGATTCTTCCAAGAGCATGGAAGATCTGCAGCCTAAAGTGTGTGGAGATGGAGATGTGAAGTCTGAGAAACTGTAGGTTTCTTTATTAATTTTTTTTTTCTACTTGGCTATTTTGGGGTTTTCTAAAATTATTAATAGTAGCTACATGCATTAATTGTATATGCTATCAAGGTGGACTTTTTTTTTAAAGAAAACTTTATTTCTTAATCCTAATTTTGTGTTTCTCATTTCTTGATTTCAATTAGCTTATTGTTCAACCTAAAAATTAATTAAAGAGGATATAAGTATTTTTTTAGCGAGGTGATTAGATTCGAAGCCCAACATACCCCATTTAATTATATAATTTTAGAATTTATATTTCATGATAATTATTTTAGCTTTCTTGTATTGGTGCCCTTTATTCTTGAATTAATATATTTTAGGATTTTTAACATGAAAAAAACTAAAAGAAACCCTAATCTACATATCTAAATCTATTCTACACAAATTAAATAATGCATACGTGTACTATGTAGCCAAAGATTCTCTTTGTACTTCATTTTTTTCTTCTTTTAAAAAAAAATACTTTTAGAGTAAATATATGAAGTCTAATTAACTATGTTTGAATCTTTTTTTCAGCAGCAAAGAGAAAAAGAAAGGGGAGAAAAAGAAAAAAGAAACAAGGTTTGCCTTCATGACCAAGAGTGACATAGATAATCTTGAAGATGGATATAGATGGAGAAAGTATGGCCAAAAAGCTGTGAAAAACAGCCCTTTTCCAAGGTGTGCATGCTCAATTACCACATCCTGCCATGTAGATTTGACGACATTATCAGTACACACATGACATGTAGTAAAAATATTGAAATACAAGATTGAATGGGGAATCAAACTATCGTTAAATTGGATGCATAGAGTCTTTTTATGTAATAAGTGATAGCATCTCAATCTTGATTTAACAAAAGTATGAATAAATAATTAAGAAATTCTTGTGTAATTGTAGGAACTACTACAAATGCACCACCCAGAAATGCAGTGTCAAGAAGCGCATTGAGAGATCTTCGGAAGATCCATCGGTGGTGATCACCACATATGAGGGGAAACACAACCACCACAGCGCTACCACTCTCCTAGGCAATGCCACCACGTTGCCGCCGTCTCAGCTATTACCACCACAGCTTGCATTCCCTAGCTTCCCTCAGAACTTTCTTCTTCCCACCACCATTCACTACAATAATTCAAATTCCACACATCAATTTAGTTTCCATTTGGAACAGCCTCAACTCCCAGCTGATCAATACTGCCCATTGCCTTACATTGATTCATCTTTTCATCACAAACAGCAGACATGAATCATGAATATTCACAGTATGATCTCTCTCTCTCTCTCTCTAGGGTATGCATCTTTATCTGAACCTTCTTGAAGTTGTAATTGTATCCTATGGATTTGAAGCACTATGAATGCACTTTTTCGACTTCCCAGGGGTATAAGAAGCACTCTAACTGCACAAATTCATTTAGGTTGCATTTGGATCTACTTGAATTTGAAATTTTGAAGTAGCAAATTCATTGATGAATGTTGTTTGAATTTCCATGAATTTGTAATTGCTCACTTTAGCTAAATTTTGAGGGATTTTAGTGAATTTGAAATCCATCGAACATTTTGTAGCTAATCACTATATGGTTCGGATATAAACTATAAACTATAAGCTATATTACTTTTGTCTAGAATTTGAACTACGTGCGTACAATAAAACATTTATATATTTAGTCTAGTGGTGTGGGCAAATTCCATATCAAAGTTCATGTACTATGTTATAGTGATGTCATTACTTCTTACAGGTGTGCTAATCTTCGGTTGTTACACACAGATGCATCAAATGTAAAATTGAAACACACTATATATGCATAATGAACTTCTTCCTAATGTTTACTTGTAATAATATATTAGGCTTGTTAAGGTAACATGTAGCTAAAACTAAGATATGTAAGGTAGATTGAGATCAAAAGATTAAGAAAGGTATGACAAACTCATTTTTAATCCCTTGAAATAATATTTTTTTTTGAATTTAGTTCTAATTTATACACTTATAAATTTCTTTATTAATATTAATTTGTATTTTCATTAATTTAATTTTAATTTTATTTTGTTACATTAAGTCCTTAAACTTTCAATTTTTATTTAACTAACCCAATGAATATTGGAATTATGTTTTATTAAACCCAAAATCCATTGATGGTGTATTCTTTTTACAAATTTTGGCCAATATGTGGATCATAATAAGCCTTGCATCGCAGTACTTGATAAATCACTGCATGTGAAGAATAGTAAAGCTTATTAAAAAAATATAAATAAAATTAAACGCAGGAAAATTTAATTAAATAAAAAATACATTCTACTTAAGAAAATCATAGAAATTTGACTTAATAAAAAAGGAAATTTTAATATTTCAAACCAGAATTCTTTTAGGGTAATTAAAAATTTAAAAATACAACTCTATTTTCTACACGGAAGTAAACAATCTTTTACTTAAGTCTATTTTTTTTAATGTGAATATAATAGATGGGAGAAATTAAGTCAAATAATATCATAATATACTTTATGTTAAAATTACACTCACAAATTTATACATATTTATTTTTGTTTACCGATGAACATTTTCGATTATAACACAAGTTATAATTATTTTATTGAAAAAGAAAGAAAAACAAGTTGAATTAATTCATCGATAAAAAAAAAAAAAAAAAAAAGGGTTATTGCAATAATGTAGCATGCGTCCTGTTTGTACCTATGCGAAACAAAAAAAATCGCACTAGAAGGAGCCTGACATTGTTGACCTAATCAGTTACTCTGTGTGGACATGAAGCTATCAAAGTCGCATGCTTCCTGCGCTTATGTTCGAATCTTTTAAGAACACGTGGCAGCCTGTCAATCATTTATATTATATGCATGATTTTTCATGTTAGGCATAAGTCCAATGGTTGTGTTTGGATACAACTTGAGTTGATTGGGATAAATTTTGATTGTTAAATTTTGGAATCATCATATTGTACGTTAGTTATTAAATTATATAGTAGAATTTTGTGATAAATGTTGCTAAAGATGTAACTAAATTAAGTTGTTTGGAAATTATTCGAATTTTAGCTTAAAAGAATATGTATTTGAGATTATTTATTAATCTAAACGAGCCATCCTTCCATTTCCCGCGGGCAGCTTGGTTGAATTGATTCGGATAAATTTTGATTGTTAAATTTTGAAATTGTTATGTTGTACGTTAGTTATTTAAACTATATGGATTTTTACGATATATGTTGCTAAGGATGTAATCAAATCAAGTTGTTTGGAAACTACACGACTTTTAACTCAAAATTATGTATTTAAGATTATTTATTAATCTAAACGATCAATCATTCCATTTACCTTGAGCAGCTCGGGCAGGCTCTAAAATATGGCTTTTAATATAAAATACGACAACATGTGTATAAAAATACCTCTGTTTTTTTTATTAAATAATTTATAAAATTAAAGATCATATATTATAATTAATAATTTTCTAATAAATAGGAAAAGCTTAGAGGGTCTCTTACATATTCATTAAAAATGTTGAAAATGATAGAGAGAAAGTGGGCCAAAAACGTGGAATGGGCCAAATAAATATTCACACAGTCCACATTCATAGAAAGTGAGGTGAGGCCCACTTAGCCTAATTTTGTTGATTGATTGGAATAAAAAGGCTGCTCATCATATCTATAATTCCTACCCTAAAGAGGACCACAATTTTTGGTATATTGTATTTCAACATCTATCAATTGGAATATAGGAGGATTGCCCTTCCACTCACCACCGTCGGATCACTCTAACCCGACTTTTATCCTTGCTGAAACTTGTTTCCTAAATTTGAGAGAGAGAGAGAGAGAGAATAATTGGGAATATGACTTCGATTTTGGTTCCTATAAACCTCAAGCTCACATGAGCTTTGTTAGGAGGCAAGCTCATGTTTAGACTACGACATCTCATTCATATGCTACCTCCTTCCGTTGGATTGTGTCAGAGCTCTCTTGTAACAAAGACATCTCATTCATATGCTACCTCCTTCCGTTGGATTGTGTCAGAGCTCTCTTGTAACAAATTTGTTTTGATATGCATCATATATATATATATATATATATATATATAAGCTTGACTGCTTTATTTCATTTTTAAACAAAAATAAAAAAATTAAGAACATCTCATCATAATTTTCGGAATATTCTTAAAACTTCAAAATTGTTAAATATTTATTTAACAAATAGATTTTCTATGTGTGTTTTACTAAGAATTACAACACAACTTATTTAAAAATAAAAAAATTAATTTAACAAAATATTTTTTGGACTTCATTTTTTAAATTTTTTTCTAAAAGTACTTGACAGTTTTTAAAAAATTCTTAAAACGTTAAAATTTTCAAATATTTACTCAACAAACATTTTCTCCAGATTTTGAATCAAATACATTGGGATTTATATTTGAATTGCTTTAGTTGGTTTTATGTTTGAAGAATTTGAATTTTTTAAAATTCATTAGTTGGCTTCGATTTGCCAAAACAAACTTTATTTAATTTTATAACTTTTATGCTATTTTATACGAAAATAAATTTGAATATCATTAAATTAGTTCCACATTTTCCTTTTTTAGGGTAAGTTCAAGGTTCAATTTACTAAAAAAAAATAAAAACCATTGGATATCGCTATCTCAAAATTCAACGCGAAGACCAAGCTTTATCATGAATGGAAGTATACAGCAACTAAAGGGTCAACACATTTATATTCCACAGTCTAAAATTTGTACATAGTAATTAGCGCTAATGTTCGTGTTTATGGCAGTATAACATAGTAATCTTGTATGACTTATTTATAGTTTATTGTTTTCATTAATTAAAAGTATATATAACACTCAAAATCCATTTTTTTTTAAAATATAATTTTAATTTGTCTCATATAGTAAAACTCATGTATCATTTTTATTTTTAATTCAACATATGATATAGGAAAAAATTAAATAGTATCTTGATTCCCATGTGAATATTTATCTAGTGGGTTAACAAGTATCACGCAGACATTCAATAGTACTAAAGAACAACAAGTATCACGTAGACATTCAATAGTACTAAATTTATTCACCTCTATAAAATATATAGATTATTCTAAATTTTTATTTAATTCGTTCCCAGATGATATACATATGTATATATATATATATATAACACAACACCAAGTGACAAAATCATGGTAATTTAAACAATCCCACCATCAATATATATATTTTTTCAATTATCACCATTTTTATAATTATTAATAATAGGGAATTATCAATTAGTGTTTATAAGATGTCAAATTACTTCATAAAATAATGATTTCATAAATTACTAATAACTAGGTATTCAATATATAGCCCCTTTCATTTTACCCAAATAAATATTGCAGTCAATAAATTTAATTAAGTCTGGTAGTGGACTCTTGTGTGTCACGATATGGGTATTCCTTTTCCCCGCATTTATTTTGCATTTAATGAATTTTATTATGTTTTGTATTTAATGAATTTTACCAAATAATACCAATTTTGATAATTTTTTCTTAAAAATAAAAAATGAAAAACCTCTTGCGTGCCCCTGCTGTCGTGGACAAATATACTAGTATTGCTTTTAATATAGTACTGCATTTTTACTCTTAAGAAATATATGATGTTTATCATTTTTTAATTTATCGTAATTTGATAATATATATATATATATATATTCATTATGCATTTTTCTTATAAATATAAATAAATAAATTTTGAATGTACTATATATATATATATATCCTTGGATCTCTTTTTCCTTTGAAAGATACTACTATGGAAAATTATTTTAAAAAACCACTAAAAATGGATCTATCCACATTTATAGAACCCACTAATTTCCGGCTTACCAGTTGCCCACGTTGAGAAATGCAATTCTAACTACGGAAAAAATATTTATCGCATAAAAAATAACTCTAACAACATTAAGAATAGTAATAATAAAAAAAAGAATTAATTTGTGACTTTTCATTTCTTAATTAAAGTCACCCATAAAAACCACGTGCATATATAGATTTCAAGTTTTACAGAGAATTCAATTCTACATTCACGTATAATTCGTAAAAGAGATCAAATCCACAACCATCAGAGAGAGGGAGAGAGAAATGGCAGAAAGATTTGCTTCTTACAATTTTGGATTACTTCTCTTGTTCTTATGCATTGTTATAGAGGTTAATGGTCGTACTTTAGCCCCAAAATTCTTTGATGTGGTCAAGTATGGAGCAGTTGCAGATGGAAAGACTGATAACACTCAGGTATGGATTTTAGTTCGAGTCGAATTTCAAAAGAACAAAATATGTCTCTTAAATTGGAATACGGTAGATTTTCTCAAAGTATGAAAGATCCAATATCTATCGTTCATTTACACACAAACAAGAGTATATGTATGTTACATCGAAACCCTCTTTTTTTTTTAGGCATTTCTTAAAGCATGGAAAAATGCATGTGCATATGGGGGAAGAAGTAGGGTTTGGGTGCCACGTGGGACGTTCTTGATAGGTACAGTGTCATTTGAGGGCCCCTGCAATGGCTCAATGGTGTTTCTCATTAAAGGGACTCTGAAAGCTCCCATGGATGGTCGGAATTTGTTTACAGACACGTGGATAGGTTTCCGGTATGTCGACAATTTGACGGTCAAAGGTGGTGGTGTTTTGGATGGGCAAGGCCATTCAGCTTGGCCTTATAATGACTGCAAAACCAACAGCAATTGCAAGCCTCTTCCTGTTGTGAGTGTTTTTATTATTTCTCATTTGATCTTATTGGATTTTTTTTTTTAATTATTATAATTTCTTTTGTTATTTTGTTGTCATTAATATTTCTTCTTGTTTTTCACTCTTTATCATTCAATTGTAACAAATTTAGGACAATTATAATGTAATCTTTGTTGTGAAAACCTTAAATTTTGTCATTAATGGAAAAAAGTATTTTTGACCGTCGTAAGTTCCATACTTAATTTGGCATTTTGTTTTTCTATTTTTAGTATGATATGGTGTAGGTATGTATTGTAAGTTTGGAATGATAAAAATATGTAAGTTGCACATAAAAATTAAAAGAAAAAAAATTATGAGAAAAAAATCGTTTTTAATTAACACATCTTTGGTTTCATACTAAATAGAGATTTAATTCTTTTTATTTTTTTTCAAATTATGTTGCTTGTTTTGATATTGAATATGATGGTATGATCTAGGTTTTGCTGGTGTAGTTATACATTGTATGTTTAAAATGATTAAATATCCAAATTGGCAAAAAAAGAAAAAAGAAAAAAGATGAGGAAAGTTAATAATAAAATGCAATTTGTTTCATTTATGGTTGCTAGGTTATGAATGTGTAAATGGAATGTGTGAACTTGCAAAATTTATGTCCTTTATAGTGTTTTGGTTCTAAGATTCTACACTTTCTAGTACAGAAATACACACACTAACACATTCATGTGTGCATATAAACTCGAATATATTTTAGCTTCTATACCTTTGTAGCATCTAAAACACTATTAACACACTCCTTTGATGCTATCTTTCATGTTCAGACACTAAGGTTCGACTTTGTAAAAAACTCGAGAATACAAAACCTGCGATCGATCAACAGCAAAAGCTCTCATTTCAACGTATTCGCATGTGAAAAAATGAACATAAGCCACGTTGAGCTAACCGCGCCAGCCAACAGCCCCAACACAGATGGAATCCACATTGGCATTTCAACGAACATCAAGATTTCTCATTCTGTTATTTCCACCGGAGATGATTGTGTTTCCATGGTTTCCGGCAGCCAAGATGTAGATATCCGCAGCATCTTTTGTGGGCCCGGACACGGCATCAGCATAGGAAGCCTAGGAAGAAGCCATGGGCATGAGTATGTGAAAGGAATACGTGTGATGAACTGCACTTTTAGAGGCTCAGACAATGGTGTAAGGATTAAGACATGGTCTCCCTCAGTGTATAGTATGGCTTCTGATATCTTGTTTGAGGACATTGTTATGATAGATTCAAGAAATCCTATTGTTATTGATCAAAATTACTGCACATCTCCCCACTGCTATATTCAGGTAAGATCAAAATTCGAGATATGTTCAAGCTTTGTAACATGTTACTATCATCGAGAAGTGGCTAAAAAATGTTTTTACGACAGGGGAAGTCGAGCTCGGCTGTGCAGATTAAGGATGTGACATTCAAGAACATTCGTGGAGTCTCCGGTAGTGAAGTTGCAGTGAATTTACAGTGCAGTGGAGCTCTTCCTTGTAGGGATGTTAAGCTCATCGACATCAACTTAGCTTACAACGGCCCGGGAGGAAGGGCGTCGTCTGTTTGCTCTCACGTGATTGGCTCGTCTTATGGAAAACTCGTCCCTTCCGGTTGTCTTTGATGAGATCCTCTGTCCCACTTTTTGTTGTCTTGATTTTGTTTCACTGTTAAACCTACTAGTTTTCAAAAGTGTTGACACAGTCTAAACATAAAGTGGGATAGAGGATCTTGACTGTGGTAGTTCGTAGGTTGTGTTAACTTTTATAAGATGTTTATAGGAACAACTTCTGATGCTATCCGATTTTTATTATGGAGATCCTAATGAAATCTCCTTTTTTAAGCACTTGCTGTTCATTAATCTTGTTTAGAGTCAATTATGATCTTTCAATTGTAAGACTGCAAATTTGATATTATAATCAACGCATAGGCAACATAGTGTTCAATTTTTTACAAATACACACATATATATTTTCTTATACAGATATATAATTTTTAAAAGATGTCTTTAGGTTCTTCTGATACTATCTATATATTCAATTTTTATTATGATGATCGTAATGAACAATTGTTTTTTCTAGGTTGCTTGCTTTCAATGATTCTTGTTTAGAATCAATTATGATCTTTCAATTGAAACACTTCAAATTTGCTAATATAATATGTAGTGTTAAAAATTTTACACACACACACACACACACACATATATATATATATATCAGTGAATGGGCCTTTATTTTTTTCCTGGAGAAGGGTACAACATAAGAACATAAGAGATTATTGTTTCTACAAACTCAAGCTAACTAAGCTATAGCCACGCAGAAATGGCCCTTCAAACTGCATTCGATCGCCATATATTTTGACAATCTAAGAGATCCTGCATATACAGATCATATTTAACTCGAAAACATTCTCAAGAATCAATTAGAATCTTAGTAACAAGCAGAAAAAATGGACCAAAATGCTTACTTGCTGCAGTCAACGTTTCTGGAAACCCTAAAGGAAAGATACACCCCACACATATGAGGCAGGGCTTGAAGCTTAGGGTCTTGTACACCTGGATATTGTGGAGCAAGCTGTTTGAAGCAGTAACAGAGCGTTCGCCTCTGATCTGTCGTTGTAGCAATCCCGGCTAGGCGGCTGAGCTCGTTGCAACACCCGCCGGAGGGCTGAGCCACTGCACCTAATGCAAACGCAGCACATTGCATTACAGTTGGTGTTATATCCGAGCAGCTTACGGCGTCTGATGGCAGAAAAAGACCTGCCATCACCACTAAAACTACCAGAAAATTCGAACCTTTCGCCATTTTTTGTCTTGATGAACATTTGCTTGTTGAGGATCATATATAGAAGCAAAAAAATTAAAATAAATAAATAAATTAATTTAATTGTAGGGGATAAGGGCTGAATGTTGTTTTGGTTTCTTGCGAGGTTTCATTAATGTGGTAAAAAATGGAGTCGATATTCGACGTAGTTAGAGTTAATGTTTCTATATTTAGTAGTCTTCTTGACTCAACATTGATCCTTCTGGTGGGTAACAAAAATAGAAACAGAACAAAGGAAAAGAAAATTAGGAAATAATGGATTGAGATCCCACATCTCAGGGAAAAGCAAATTAGGAACTAATGGGTTGAGAATCCCACATCGCTTAAAGTTAGAAGGGGGAGTGAGGGATTGTGGTATAATATAGGAGGAGGTGGAATTGGTTAACATACTTACCTGGACGGGGTCTATGGGCCATCCGGAAAGCCCATGGCCTAAGTTGGCGACTCTCATTGCACTTTGGAGGGGCGCCAGCTTAAGATCGGCCCAAGTGGTCGAGTCTGCGTCATAATTTGTGACAGTGGGGGCCTGCGTTCGCGCGGCCCCTGCCCTGATCCAGTTTAATTTGTTGGTAATACTCTTAGAGGGTCTCAGCCTAGATTTATGACATATCTATGAATAACTTGCTATGAATCTTTTTATGAGTCACCTATGAATTCACTTTATAATAAGAATTAATTGGTAATCAAAGTATATAGGCCGATTTAGAGTGGACCAAAAGGTCGTTTCAGTGGAATTTGGTTACTTAGTGATTTGAATAAGTATTAATGGTAATCAAAGCCGATCCAGATTGGACCAAAAGGTTGATTCTCTTGAATTTTGATCACTTAAACATTAGTTAGGTTGTATCTTCAGCAAATATATTAAAAACTAAAAAAAAATATACTTTTCAGAATTAAGATAATTCTTTTTTTTTTTGAATTAAAAATACGTAAAAGTGTAGCATGGTTAGAGATAGCCAAGTATTTTATACAAAAAAGGAAGAAAACTATTTTAGGCTGAAATTGAATTGAGAATGATCTAATTGGATGGAACATTTAGTAGAATATTTGAATTTTTAGATTATAATGTAACAAACTTCAATCTATATTTAATCTAAACATCAGCAAAATAATATTGATTATAAAATAATACACAAAAAAAAATGTTTTTGATATCATCCTTATTATTATTGTTTGGTTTTATAATTTTTTTAGTAAATCAAATTGTAAATTTATTGTTTCCATGTCACCTGATCTGTACTAAAGAATCAGAAGATGATTAACATGTAATAAGTCAGTTAATGAGAAGAAAATTTTGACCATCCACCAAAATTCCTTTAGCAGCAGACGGTGTTTCCAAGCTCGAATCCTTCTTCCTGACCTGAGCATGAGACTCGGCTTCCTGCTGAAATATCTTGACAATCTCATCGAGCTCCACTTTCCTCGTCTCAGCCTTCTCTTCAATCAACGGCTTCTTCAGCCCCAGATAGATCAATCCGATGGCTATTAGCACGCCTCCTAACAAGACCAGAGCTGCAGAGAATACGGCGAATGCATATGGGGTACGGTTAGAACCCGGTATTCCGTCCACATTTATTCCCCAGAGTCCGGTTATGATGGAAAGGACAAGGCCGCACCCTCCGAAAACTCCTAGGTTGTGTTGCACGTGAAGGCTCTGATCCTGAAATATTGGATATTATTTTTTTGTGAGGGAATTTGTAACTTGTTTGGATGAGCATTGGTATTGAGAAACGAGCTGGAGTTGGAAAACCGTGAAATATCGCAAGCTTATATATGTAAGAGAGTTTATAACCGGAAGCAATGCAACTTCCGGGAGAGACTTGTTCATCTTTCTTGATTACGATTTCTTTCTTGAAAATGCACGTAAAAATTAAAATTACGAAGTACCATATTAATCATTATCTGCGCAATAATCTAGAGGTTCATTGTGAGCATATAGAAGTGTATTGTACCTGCAACCATGCACGGACGGTGCTCTGCATGACGTCCTGTATTGTAAACAAGCGGCCACGAACTGCTTCTTGTTCGTCAATCATTTGCCTAGTGCTCTTTTTCATTCCTTCCAGCAAGCTCCTTGCTGCAGTTCCTCGTACATGTTGGAGAAGTTCAAACAAAATCTCCTCCCTCGCATGTAAACACCATTTCACTCTGATTACCTGCAAGAACAAGAAAATAAATGTTATTATAATCACCAATGGTGCTATTCAAAGAAAATCGACAAATAATCAGTTTTCACTAAACTAAGCACACAGTTGATTTATATTTTTCAATCAAACAACTTTAACTACGACATAATTAATGATCGATTTGCATTGACAATCATCAAGTGAAACTGGATCTTCTTAGGGAAGTGTGTTGCATTTCAGCATTTATGCAGAGCATAGGCACTAAAGTATCACATAAAAATCAAGTATTAGTTCTTCAGATTTTGGTAGGGTATTCTTAAAACGAAACCTGCATGACTTTATTTACTTGCAATTTATTTACTTAGGGAGTACAATTCAGCATTGTTGTGACTGAGTTAAGTATATTGATATGAGGATTTTCAGAAAGCAGAAATCATTTACTACATAATGATTTTAACTTTTGAACTTCAATCCTAGCAAATCCTGTTATAATAACTGCAATAGCAAAATGACTCTTGAATTGGAGAATACAACAAAAGAATTGTGTATGTTACAATATTTGATTATAATTCAAAGAGAAGATAACCAGAATCCGTTACGGTTATAAGAGTATAGGTTTAGTCACTTAACCTATTCACTTTTCCAGAGGACTGTGTGAGCATACCTGGGTTGAAAGTGTTCTAATTTCTTGGTTCAGGATTATGCTTAACATATGCATGTCCTCACGAGTTCTCCTGTTGAAAATGATGTCACCATTTCTTACAACTCAGAAGTTATACAGCAAAATGCAGAATACCAGAATCTTTCCAAGTAGTAAAAAATCTTGCCAGAAACTGGAACTTAGAAAATACCTGTTCATGAACTTCAACTCAACTTCATCTGCTGCTCCAAAAATGTATTTCCGAAATAATCTGGAAAGATAAATCACATGGTCAAATCATCATCAATTCAAACTTAGTATGTACAAATATGATGACTTAATCTCCAGCCATATGATTGAGATATACAAGAAGTCTTTACCTATCATCCCAGCGGGCAAGGCGACAAGCAAGGAGGGCTATCACCTCATGACTTGTTCGTGGTATATTACTGCCCCCAGCTGCAAGCAGCTCCTGAATCAACCGCAGTAAGTAATCAGGAAGAGATCCTCAAAGATGATTCAACGAAATTAAAACACTATTTTTTTAATGCATTTATTTATTTATTTTTAAAGAAGGAAGGCCAATCCCTACATTCTTCAATGAAGTACTGCACAAACCTGAACTTCAGAAACACCTAAAACGTTAATGTTCGATGAAGACCCTTTAACGTGCAATGCAGTCAACAAAAAGTTTTGTGCCTGCCAAGATCGTATGACAACTGGGATGTCCTCTTCTTTAGTAGAAGGATCACCCACAGACTGCCCTAACAGCTCAAACAGCAGTCCACCAGCAACTCTGACGGGAACCTGTCCGTAGAAGAAAGTTTCAGATAATACAACTGGGCTCTATCTGATAAAGGAGAATAAGAAAATAAGTTTTCTTTTGCTTTTTCATTTTTTTTCCTTGACAGTTTTGAATCCCATGTTTGAAAGCTATAACACTCCTTCCAGGTACCAGTTTTGATGCATTAATGGTAGCAATATGATTTAGATAGCTTCTTAATAGCCTAGACCTCACTTTTAAATTTAAGTAAATTAATAAATTTCAGATTTTCACCTCATAATTCCCTAAGCGCTTCAAGATACTTCAGTGATCAATTATTACTTTTGATGCCAGCCTGTTACAGGATCAGAATATGAATGTCTGACATTATAAGACCGTAAAAATATGTTTTTACCAAGTTCTGGGTGACTCGTACAAATTCTTCAAGAGGAACATAGAATAATTTATAACCTTTATCTCCTTACAATGATTAAGTTTCCCCTAAGATGCTAATACTATCTGTGGCTGCTTTGCTATCCTTCCCATTACCCCGGCACCCCTGCAGAAAATAGAAAAAGACAAAGCTATATTTTGTTCCAAAATATCCAAATAAAGGGTAATGTAGGAAAGCATTGCATCACTATGGTAGCAATTTGTGAACATAGTGAAAGGATGTACAAGAGTATTACCTCGTACAGGAGATGCTTCATACGTTCGCTTATCAGCCTACTTTCATCTTGCAAGGCAATGCTGATAGCAGGATGTAGCCACTGAGCGTTGCTCAACCATGAACTGATAAAAGGGTGGCCTGCATGCACATGGCACCACCAAGTAGGCCCCACCGGACGTTCCCAGTAAGGAGCTGCAACATCTGCAACGGTGATGCCATCTTCATCATCGATATCCATGGGCTGAGAGGCCCACACAGCATCAACTTGCACTGTCTCAAGGAGTTGAGAAATCCTATTCCAGCCTATTGGTATCCAGTAATTTCCGGAAGGTCTTTCATGTGGATGAAAGCAGCCCAGATGGTGTTCCTGACATTGAGACTGGCCATCTAGAGTGTCATTGTCATTAGTTGGTTGAGACATAAACGCAGGCTTCTGTGATTTGTCAAGAGAAATTGTTTGTGCAGACTGGGTTTTTGAGCCGGGACCTGAATAAAGTAGCTTCCTGCTGCCTCTTATGTATTCAAAAGCGCATATTAGCCCATCTGTCCACAAATCACCACCCAATGTGACATCCCTACAGAATTGTTGTTTGGGAATTTCTTGTTTGTTTAAATCACTGCTCATTGTTGCAGGGTTATCCTTGTTATCAAAGGTCATCTAGTCTTCCTTTGAGAAATTGAAGCAAGAAAACTTAACCAGAAACCTCAGAAGGGTGAGCATCTGACAATTAGATACAGAGAGCAAAAGTCATGCACATAATAATTGATAAATTCAAATCGCAGGGCAGATTCGAGACTAACATAGTATCTCACAAAGAACTTAGTTAATTTATGATGCAAATATTTGTGCTACAAACACCTAATTCTTACACAAGAAAACACCTATACACGTTACTATACCTCACACTGAGGATGTGATTATCAAGTTGATCAGTCATCAGACATATTTATTATAGATGTGAAGCTTTCACAATCATCGAGACAAAGGATCAACAGAATTCGGTACGTTTTGGAAGGTAATTCATGGATAGATGATTAAAGAACTAGTCTTTAGTTACTCTACCTGTGAAGGTTTTTCAACTAAGCTATCCTCGATTCCCACTACAGATTTAGTGCTATCGTGGAAGAGCTACAAATCAATTGAAGCATCCTCTGTCTTCCCTAAGAAACAATTTTCAGCGCCCCTCGTTTCCATAAACATAGAACAGATTACAAGCAAAGTAGAAATTACCAAACTAGTGTACACTTTTTCAGCTAAACCAGAATTGTATTGATTCCTCGACAGCCTTTTACCAAATTTTGCAATTAGGGATTAAAATAGTAATTGGGATTAAATAATTTGTTCACAGCCTTCAATTTTACAAACTCAGAGATGAACTCAAATCATCTGTCAAGATTCAAAACATACAAACCAAAAATATCGATTAAAATATGCAACATTTCATCTGGAATCATGATTAAAACTACCTGTGCGCCATATAATTGGGCTTCTATTCAAGCAATCAAGAATCAACCCTCAACATACAGAAAACAGTATAATTCAATAAAGAAAACAGCCCACAATAAAGAATGCTCAAACAGGCACAAAGCATTCATTACTGATGTTTATATCTCGAAGGTGGGGATGGAACTCACCAGATATTGCAAGATTTTGCTTAAAGTATAATTCCCAGAAAGAGAAAATCTTTATATGGGTCCTTGAATTTGTGGGTTGGGAAGTGGTCTTATCACTGATGGTAATCATAGGGGATGTTTGGATTCTGCTAGTATATGAGCTGAGTTGTCGATTTCCCGCTTCTATCTCAACCGTTTCCTCTCAATCCAGTTTGGGAGCTGGGAAAATTCTGATCTTCGATTTGTCGTAAATTTGTTTGTTTGTTTGTCCTTTTTTTATTATTTTTTATTTTTTTTATAATTACAAATAACGAGTCTAATCTTAGTTCACTAGTTCATGAGTTATGTCGGATCATTTTTAGAATATATATATATATATATATTTTTTTTCATTTGTTATTTTGAATAATTTTCATCAGTCAATACTTACTATTAGAATATTGGTTATTTGAATTAGTTACTTTTATTTATTTATTTTTTATTTTATTTTTTTGTGAAAAAAACTAATCAACAGTTAGTTTTCAATATATTACTTTATTTTGGTATCCAATGTCTCTAAAAAAAGGAAAAATGTACCAATTAGTCTCTAAATTAGTACATTAGATACAAATTGAATGCTAAATTATTTTTTTGTATAAATATGACCTTTAACATTTATAATAGATCAAATAAATCCCTAAACTTTTTATTACCAGATAAATAGGTCATCTCAATGAATAAAAATATATAAATGTAAAAAGTATTTAATAAATTAGAAAAAAATTATAAATAAAAAAGTATTAAAATAAATATTTACAAAATAAAATAATAAAATCTAAGTTATTTAACAAAAATAAGGAAATATCAAAACACCTTAAATTATTTAAATCTATATATATATAATAGCAAAAACATTTCTTTTTTAGAAACTCATGTATTTTTCCGTCTAAAATTCTTACTAATTTTAGGATTACAAATGGCATACTACAATTGGTCATTATAATTAATTATAAATTAATTATTCAGAACCATTAATGCATAAATAAATCAAACTTGCATCTCTTTTTCATTAATTGCAAAGTTTCAATTAATTGACATTCATCCTACATTTTCATTTATATATATTAATTAATTGATAAAGTCAAACTTATATTCTGTTTTTTAGAATATTTATGGGTAAGATTTGTAAGATTACTTTGAAACAAATTTTAAAAATTTGTACTTTTTTGGAACTTATATTCCATGTCGATTTTTTCTATTTTAATAATTTATAGTAACATTTCTAATAAAAGCTATAAAATTTAAATGTTAGATTAGATGTTATCAATTTTTTATAATTAGATTTATAAAGAAATTGTATATGTTAATAGTTGATAGACGTTACAAACTCATTTGGCAATTCTTTTTTTTTTTTTTGGGAAAATCAAATTGAACTTTGCGGACATAAATTCATTTGAAATTCTTATTAATTTAATAAGTAGGCATATTAGGAATACATATGTATTTAATAATATGTCAAAATTTTCTTCTATGAGTTCTTGTTAAATTAAAATCAATCTTGACAACATCTAATTGGACTATTTTCTATAATTAATTTTTATTTGAAGTATAAATCTTAAATAATGTGATAATTGATTGAAAATTTGTAATTACTTTATTTGCATTTAATCATAATGATTTTCACTTAATTGAAAGGTCAAACTTTCCTTAGTTTCGTTTCATGAAAAATATCTAATTAATGTCTAACAAATTTAAACTAAATACTTTTATTGACTAGGTTAATATTCACTTAATTTGATTGCATGTAGTATTATGATTTTTTTTAATTTAATATTTTAGACCATATTTTTTTAATAAAATCTTTAAAATATGCGGACGAAAATATTTAATATATATATATACTTTTTAATTATGATTATAATTAATATTTATTAGCAACGTAATACTTTTATTAGTATTTATGTTATATATTTAGAAACATGTATTATGTATATGTTATAATACATATATATATTATAAGTATTATATTAACAGTTATATATATAGACATTATTATTATATTAATATACAAAAGTACATCATTAACTAACCGTTATATTATTATATATGTGTGCATTTATGTATTATTATTATTTGTAGATACTCTTATTAATGTTACCTTTTATGTAATTTTTCATTTATTATGTCTATAAGTGTCATTCAATGTGTTAAATCCCTAATTTTAAGGATTAAGATATGTCCCCTCCACTATTTAATTATTAAGAATGTTAGGAATATATATGTATTTAATTTTTAGGTCAGATTTTCCTTCTATGAGTTTTTATATAAATATTAAATTATTATGTCATGTCATACTATTCTTCCTAAATTTTCGTAATTTTTCCATTTAGGTAATCTCCCTACGAGTATTTAACTTTCATAATTTTGCCACTAACTTTGTTTTTATTTATTATATGAATTTGCATATTAAACAGACACTGTTGTCATACGAAGATATGTTTTCTTAGAATATTATTTTCTCAATTTTTTCTTTGATAAACTTTTTATGTATCTTCTTAATTTTTCCGTTTAGGCCATCTCCCTAAGAGCAACCAATCTTCATAATTTTGCCACTAACTTTGTTTTGTTTAACGTTTTTTTAAATCATGAATTTTTAATATCTTTGTGTGCAATAGATCGCATTCACATCATTCATACTTGAAGGTTTGTTTATATTCTACAAGAAATTTACAGTTTATGATAATGTTTTGTCGAAATATATTCTGCAAGAAATTTTTAGCTTAATTAGTTTAGAACCCGCTATTATTTTATTCTTAATTATGTAAATTACATTTTTTTTTTACTTTTTAAATGCATCAAACTACTGTTAGTGTTACTTTTACTTTTAGATGTTCATTAACAAAAGATTGTTGTTATTAAATGTATTAATTTTATTTAGTATTAGATTAATACAAAATAAAAAATTACTATCCATAGTAATAATTACTAATTCAATTACTAAAATGGACTCAAAATGTGTATGTGTGTATATATATATATTAATATAAATAAATGAATGCAGCTAACTAAGTTAAATGTATTAATTTATTAATGCTGTTGATTCTTTATAAATATATTAACATTTTATTATTATATTATTATTTTTAAATTTAATTAGATTAATAAAAAATTACTATCTCTATTCATAATTACTAATCCAATTACTATATTGCAAAGAAAAAAATACAATTAATTATGTTAAATGTAACAATTTATTAAAAGGATGGATTCTTTATTTTATTATTTATATAATTTAACATCTTTATTTATTTCGGATAATAGTTAATTAAATTTATCAATGGATACTTTTTAAAATTCTATCTTTTAATTAAAATTAAATAAATTATATTACTAAGTAAAGTATATAAAAAACGTAGAAACTATTCTAAATCAAACTTGCCTAGATATCCTATTATTTATTAATTACACGATACGGATTAGTAATTTCATATTTTTCTTCTTTACAGAGGTAATTATAAATTATTTTAAATTTTATCTATTTTTAAAATATCATATTAAATTATTTAAATATATCTATATATATGTGAATATTTATTTGATTATATATTATTATATTAAAAAGTATAAATTAATAAGCTTATTAAATTATAAATAAATATAATAATATTTTAATATAAATATATTCTTTATATTTTTAAAATTTAAAAATTATTTATAGGATATTAAATTATTATTTTTAATTATTTGTATATTACAAACCGTGCAACGCACGGGTGCATTACTAGTAGCAGAAGTATATCATTTTTAGAAACTCCCACATTTTTCCGCCTAAAATTCTTACTAATTTTAGTGTGCCTTGTGGCTTTGTTTTATTGGTCATTATATTTAATTATAGGATTTTAATGAGATCTATTTCATGAAAATTTTGGTGGTTTATCACGAAATGAATTGTTCAGAATCATTAATGCACAAATAAGTCAAACGTGCATCTTTTTTTAATTAATTGTAAATCTTTACTCAATCGCAATTTAGCCCGTATTTTTAGTTTCATATATTCATTAAATAATTAATAAAGTCAAAGTTGCAATTTGTTTTTTGGAAGATATGTGGGTAAATTTGTAAGATTACTTTTAAACAAATTTTAAAAGATCCCTGCTTTTTTTGGAGCATATATTCCATGCTGACTTTTTCTATTTTTTTATTTTAATAATTTATAATTTATATATATATAATAACAGAAGCGGCAGATTTTTCGAAATCACAAAAATTTTCCCCCCAAATATCATACTATGTTTAGTAATACGTGTCAAAACATTATCCTATCTTCAATAGTTTTTTTTATTTATGTATTAAAATTAAATAATGATTAAGTAATTTAAGAAAAAAATCAAAAGTCGTTCAACTACATGTGTGTTCATCAGATAAAATCTATATATATGTATCTTCAAATAATATTTCTGGAATCTTTTGTCTATTATAATAAAATCTTTCTTTAATACATTTATAATTAATAAGTCGTTCCTAAAGTTTAGGGAACTATCCATGTATATGTAATAAAGATAATTTTTGAAATTAAATCATGACAAATTATAGCCTAGTCAAAGAAAAAACTTAGTTTCTCACTGATTTTAATTGTATAGATAATTATGTATCATACAACTACATGTGTCTTCATATGGTTTTTACATTAATTCATTTTGTTTGTTTATAAATAAAATGAAAAATTAGTTTATATATTTTGTGAAAGTTAATGTAAATTTATTGTATGTTATGTATGGTTTTAGATTTTGTATTTATTGATTCCTACTAATCTGATTTTTTAGAATTTATGAAAAATTAGATGTTTAAAGGTATGTTATTTTTAATTTATTATTTATGTATGTAATTTGTATTTTTCTAAGTATTTAGTAGTGATTCAAATTATTTAATTTATTTGATTGTTGTGTAATATGTTTTTGTTCCATATTTGTGCCTCAACATTGTACATGTAATTTATGTTTTATTTTTATTTTATATATTGTATTTATTGATTCATTTTTTTTTTGTTCTACATAGCATTCTGGAAAATTAGATATTCAAAGGTATATTATCTTTTTTTTTTTTATTATTTATGTATGTAATTTATATTTTTCTAAATAATTAGTAGTGATTCAAATTATTTACTTTATTTGATTATTGTGTAAAATGTTTCTTCAATGTTTGGGCGTCAACACTATTAATGTAATTGTGTTTTATTTGTATTTTGTAATTTTTTATTCATATTAATTTGATTTTTTTTTTTCGGTTCAACTTGCATTCTCAAAAATTCATATCATTAAAAGTATGTTATCTTTTATGTTCGCTTTATTATTATGCATGTAACTTGCATTTTTCAAAATAATTAGTAGTGATTCAAATTATTTATTTATTTGTATATATAAATTGATTCGTATATTACATACTGGTAATTGAATATCTATGATGAACATATTTATTTATAATCTCAAATAAAGAAATTATTTTTATCTTTATTAAAGTGAATCAACACGACAATAATGACTTGCATAGTAACAAGATATTATTGAATGAAAACATAAGATATTAATCAATCAAAGTATCTTGACTTTCATAAATTTAGGAAATTTTCTATATACTATATATATATATAATTTTGTGAATATAACTTTACAAATTTTATGAATTTATGTAACTTCAGTATATCAAATTTATGTATTTTCTTAAATTTTACATATTTTTAAATATCTTTAGTGTGAATTTGAATTTAAAATACTAATTCAAGAAATAATTTGTACATTCCCTTAAAAAAATAGCAAGTCAAAGTACAAGAGGTGGGGGTCAAGACGAACGAGCACCCACACAACTCAAATTTGTTTTTTTCTGCATCGATCTTAAAAAGGATAACGACTTAACCAGTGTAGAATTCAAGTACATACAAAAATATGAATCTTTCACAAGTTATTTGAATAAGAAGCATCCCCACGAATTACTGGCTTAAGTATAAATAATAAAGTACCTTATATTAATTATAGTTGTACAGTTTTTATATTTTTGAAGTTGTATTTATAAGAAAATTGTGTTAAAATTCAATAAGTTGTAGCTCGTAATTTAGTATTAATATATGATCACAATTCGACTTAAAAGTGGATTTTAAGATCAATAATCAACACTATTTCTTAAGATTTCCTAATCTCTTTAAACATATTATCTTTTAAAATAATTTATTAATTCAAGTGGAGAAAAAGTCAATATTTCACTTTTTTTAGCATGAAAAGAAGCATAACAATTTAAATAATTCATCGTTGTCAGTAGTTTTGTAGAATTTTGGACATTTATTGGTCAAAAAGTACACACTAAGGTTAGGGTTTGGGAATATCCAAAGCAAATTTATTATTATTATTTTTTTAATAAATAGAATTGAAAGATGACTTTAACCCTAACGACACAGAGACGAAACCCTTAATCCCTCGAACCCTAGCTGTAATTATTAAGATCCATTAAGAATCTCACTTTCAGAAAAAAATAATCATTCCTTTCTTATCTCTTTTTATAACATAATATAATTTAATTATCTTAAAGGCTCAAAAGCATCTTTTAATTAGCCCATTCAAGCCCAGTAACATTATTATGAATAGGCTGTCCCTAATAATTATTCATTTCTTATATATTGAAGCCCATGAAAAATATCAATTTGATCCATTTTGAATCTCAGATCAAATATGAAGAAAAATGAATTATATAAGCATTATTTTAGGATATTTTAAAAGATGAGAGCCATACTAAATTGGTTTCATGCAGAAAAAAGATTTATAAAAAGGGAAAAAAGTAGTTGTAAAGTTGAATAGACACATTGCAAAGGTGCCGCTTACTTCTTTGCAGTTGATGGTCAAGATCACTTCACTAACCTCATTCTTGGACAAGAATTGAAACATCATCATCACATCTTCTATACACCTCGACTCATTTCTTTTCTTTTCAACATTGCATTGCATCTGATACAATGTTGGTAGGGCTTTCCGTATTTTATAAACGAGACCATCTAAATATATAATTATAAAGAATATATCAGTTACACTATCAAATGAATCATTAATTCACCAGCTTCAACTTCCTCCACAAAGAAATGGAAGAGAATAATACTAAAAAAAGTTAAAAATTATGTGGGGGAGAGAGAGAGAGAGAGAGACAGATAAAAAAATGGTGAAATTGCAGGTATCATCATTACTATCTCCAAAACTCCAACCCCACAGGAGCAAACTTAAATTACAAAGAATTCCCTCTTTCACACCTTTTTCCACAGCCCTTTTTCTTGCTCCCTCCCACCCCTTCTCCTTTCAATGTCTCAGGCTTCCATTTTACACACATCTCTCCCCCCCCCCCCCCCCTCTCTTTCTCTCTCCCCTCTTTTTCAAAGGGCTTCTTTGGATTCACATGATTTATAGAGAATTCTACTGATCATATAAAGACAGACAAGTTAGGAAGAAGAGTTTAAAGAACAATGGCTACAAGAACTATCAGTTTTCTTACATTCATTTATCTACCTGCTATTCTAATCTTTTCAGGTCACTTCATTAGTCTTTCTTCAATTCACAGCTTTCTCTCTCCACCATGGCTCTGTGTGTGTGTGTGTGTGTGTGTGTGTTTTGGAAACTTGAATAAACATGAATTCTCTTACATGGGATGGGATCATGAAATCTTGAATTTTTTGTTAATTGTCTGTTTCCGTTTCAGGTTCAAATGTTCAAGAAACAGAGGCAACTGCAGACAAGAAACTTCCAGAACCTGTCTCAATTTCCTTTAACCAAAAGGACGTTACCACCCCTTTGACAACGGTTCCCATAACCAATCCATCAACTCCCACAACAACAACTCCAATGCTAAATCCAACGGTTTCGGGCCAGGACACGAACCCTGGCCCGAGCCCGACTAATCCATTAGCAACTCCATCGACAGCAAGCTCCCATGGATCATCAGCTGGAAGCTGGTGTGTGGCTAGCCAATCAGTGTCTCAATCTGCATTACAGGTGGCGTTGGACTATGCTTGCGGACATGGCGGCGCAGATTGCTCGGAGATTCAGCCGGGCGGGAGCTGTTTTGCGCCGATCACGGTCCGTGATCACGCCTCCTATGCGTTCAATAGTTACTATCAGAGGAATCCGATCCCTACTACCTGCAATTTTGGTGGCTCTGCAGTTACTACAAGCATTGATCCAAGTAAGATACTCCCTCTAACTCCACGTTCTGAAGTTCGAAGAAAAAATTAAGAATTTCTAGGAATGGATAACACATATTTTATTAATTAATTACATATTTAATTAATTAATTAATTACTGAAATTGCAATTAAGAGATTTTTTTGGGAGTGTTGAGATGAGGAGAGGAACAATCTTGGAAGAAGATTGATTTTTTTGCTAAAAAGACAAATAATTAGCAACAATCGAATATCAAAGGGAGTAGATGGCTAATTTCTTGGAGTTTGATTTGATATATGTTCGTGATTTTTTTTATTTAATTATTTCGTATAGCATTTTTGCAAATTCCATGAGACCAAACAACATAGACGATCATCCTTATATCTAATTGATTTAAAATTTTGATGAGCCAAACTGTTTTATATTCACTTAAAAACAACATGTTCCTTTTTTTTGTCACAACTTAAGTTTGATTATTTTCTTGCCAAATTTTAGCTTCACCCCCCCCTCCCCACCCCCAACTTGAGATCTTCTTCTTCTTCTCCTGCAGGTTATGGTACATGTCAATATCCATCCACAAGGTGAAGTTTAGTTGTACAATTTTTCTGTCATAATTCTTGTAAACAGACATATATATATGTGTGTGTGTGTGTGTGTGTGTGTGTGTGTGCGTGTGTGCGTGTATAAATCTAATGAGGGGCTAAACTTGCAGCACATCTTCATCAGTTTTGAACACAACAAATTCAATAGGATCTCGAGTTTTTGGCGCCGGACCGATCACTCCATCTCCTCCGGCAGCTGCCATGCGAAGTAGCAGACCTTGTTTTCATTATCTATTGCTCCCCTTCGTCATGATGTTAGCTTGCCCAGATTATAAGTGATGCAATATTTGTGGTTATATAACAGTTCTTGCCTCTGCAAATATACAGTGTTATTTCTTTTGACCGTAGTTTCACAGGGTTATAGTGAAATAGGATTGAGCAGCAGCCATAACTGATCAGGAGTTCGACATCTTTTTTTTTTTCCTTTTTAATGAAAGTCGGCCCAATGATTTTATGTGAAATGATAATTTTATCTCGTGTTTTCTTACAAGTGCACGAACAAATGTGTATGTATGATAAAATACGAGATGAAACATAAATATACTTGTAGAATTTGAAACTTTTTTTGTTCTGCAGGGAGAGTGCAAGTATTGACAATTTCTTTAAGTGGTGCAACGCAAGCTCGTCTCAAGAAGTTTTAGTGTCGACACTTGTAATATGGGGAAGTTATTCATATTTCATCTCTAGTTTTATCATACATATGACATGCATTGATGAAATAAACAAAACTAGATGAAACAAGACGATGACAATCAAAAGATTATGAGAAAACATAGTAGAATCATGTCATAAAATGGTAGTTCCATTATTAAGTAAAAGACCAAAGAACAAGAAAACATTGTAGGCCCTCCTATACACGTTTTGGAACAGCATCTTGTCTAATTCATACTTCCAATTCTTAACCCTCCCTCTACAAAACTACTATACAGTTTATAAGTCAATTGATATCAACAAAAAATAAAGTTTAAAATGAGAAAAAAAGGAGTGATGATAAGCTGAATTCTGAAACATGGTGCAGCAGTAGTGTTGCGCCTCCTCACACGGGTCGCCTTGTTCGTCTCCCTCTGGAATATACATATAGACAAAATGCTGGCACAGACTCATTAAATATCATTCTTTGGAGATAGAAACGAGCATCCATCACAAAAAAAAGAGCGGACACTGGCTAGTAGAAACGAGAAGACATATGCACAGTTGAGTTCGACTATTAACAGAAATGCTAATTTATATATGCAGAACTATACAAATGTTAGCACGTTTCTTGTTGAGGTAACGCTCAACTTCCAAAAGAATCTGGATAACCCTTTGGGCTGTCGAGAGAATCTCCTGCATAAGATCCATCCGGCTGACGGATAAAGATATTAAGATTGCCAGATGGAAAATGTTCCTGAATTGTCCCAAAAATGACCTTGGATCAGATCTCAGGCGCGAAATAAATAATAGGGCCGATTACAAAAACTATCCCTACGGTTTAGCATAATTACAAAGAAAGAGAGAAACTAATCACTTCACAAACTTCAGAAAAATGAATTTTCAACGAAAAGAAAATATGCTTTCTTAAGATAAGAACAGAATCAAAATTAACAAAAATCTCCAACAAGTTTATGTTATAAAATCTGCAACATACCAGATCATCAGTCCCTTGGCCCTCAGATTGGAAAACAATTGGCCGGCAGCGCTTGTCTTCGTTCATTAAACTTGAGTTTTGAAAATGCGAGATAAGAGCAATCTTTCCCTGGATTCTAGCATATGCCAAGGAAGCAACTTTTTCACTATTAAATTTTTCCCACTTCTTCCCATTAAAGGCCTGGAAATATTAACAAAGCATGAGGTAAAAGAGAAAATTTCTCGTAGCCTATCATCATGTGGCTTATAAGAATAATAAGAAAGCAACATCCTCGAAATGTCTACAAAACGACAAATAAGCAACACAAGAATCGTATAGTATCCCAAAATTTATCACTAGTTCGAGAAAGTTATATATGGACTGGAGATAATAAGATCTTCCCACAAACCTGATAGAAGGTGATAATGTGTGAAGGAGACACCATATTGATGAAAGCATATCCAACATTGCATTTATTCTGGACCAAAACATATAAACATAATTTCCATATTCAATTTTACCGAGAGAAAGAGAGAGAGAGAGAGATAAAATTAGGAGGAAACAAAAAGGATACCACGCAACATTACCTTAAAATCTATTGGTAAATACAGAAAATCATAGGTACCCTTGTGAGTTTCATCAATAGCAGCAAGAAGCATCTTTGAAGTGTACCTTCACAGAGAGAAACAAAAAAAACATATAAAAGAAAATTTGGCAGATCGAAGTACACCCCGCCCACCCCCAGCAAATTCACAATGTGTGTGCGTGTGTTTCTTAGTTCTTACTTGTTTGGGATGTTTTTAATCATCAAGGTAGTCCTACGATCTTCACCACTCACAATCTTTTCCAAATCAAGTTGGTACTGCTTTTTGTTATCCATCTGGCTTCCACTCTCGGCCCTTCTACTTCGACCACGATCGATCATTCCATCATTGCTAGTTGCTCCAAAAGAACCATTCCCATAATATATAGGGTTATTTCTCGCCATTGACATCATTCTTGAACTAGGAGAACCACTATCTGTGAAGTTTCCAGTAAAACTAACTCCTATGTTCACAGCCCCAGGGACACCAACATTCACAGCATGATTCCCCCTATTAAGACTGACATTTGTCGCTCCAAAAGCTGTCTGGTTTAGGTACGATGTTTCAGGAGATTCGGGGAAGAAACCAAAATGCCTCTCCAGTTGAATACCAGATGGAGCGGACCCCACATGATGATGTGACCCAAGAAAGGGCCCACGCTGACTAGTGTATGGAAAACCAATTCCCTTTCCATTGGATGGAAAAGGGCGACCTTGCAATGAAGATGTCCAGGCTGATGATGAATTGACTTGCTCTGAGTGAATAGAGGGGCTTCCCCAGAGAAACTGAGGCCCGGAGAGTGTTCCAACACTAGATGGCTTGGAATAATCAAATGGTGAGATGGGACCAGAGCTTGAACTTAACTTTGGATCAGGAACCGAGAAATGATTCTGAAAAGCCATTCCTTGGGTTGAATTAGCCTTGGTGATTAATTGATTCCCATGATTTATCCTACCAGAATCTTTACCAATTGGTGCGATTTTCACGGGGTTTGATACATGAGAAGGAAGAATAGAAGCCAAGCCTGTCAAGGGACTGCTTCCTACAGGGCTGAGGCTTCCTAGTTTTGGGGTCTGACTATAACCATGCAATGGGTTTCGCTCAACTGGGCTGCCAAGATTGGGCCAGCTACCTGCAAAGAACTATGTCGCCATTAAGATTTGTGCAAAACATTAAAATCACAATCAAACAAACAAGACATTTTAAAAAATGTGGGCTCCATAAACATGCCTGGAGGAGAATCCGCTAGTGGAGAACCAACTTGATGCAGGAAAGCTCGAGCTTCATCTTGGTCTGGCTCTTGACTCAGCTGCTGCATTAAGCTGTGCAAGAAAAGCATACCATTATTTTCAGCTTGATTGCAATGAACTTTCCCTATAATCATAACCAAGTCTAGCACTTACTGTCACAATACTTATTTCAAAGATTTGTTGAAGTTTATAACATACTTTGGAGATTATATAGCCAATACTACAATAGCCTCTTGAAGGATTTGGGTAAATAAAATCGAAGAGCTTATGGTAAGCTAATAATAACAATACTGTTGTGAAAAGTTTGACAAGATTTTACAACTCCGCACCCCTCATCCTCACACAGAGTTTGTAACATTCCTGGACATTGTTTTAAGAGAACATAAACTCTTCTCATAAAATCTTTCACTAAATGAGTTAGGCCAATTTATGAGCTAACAAGAAGCTTCCAAACACCCTCCTATTTGAGGATTTAGGTGGAAGCAACAAGTCACTATCTATTCTTATTGCAGATTACCTAAAACAATAATTTCAGTATACCACCAGTAGGAGAAAATGCCATTGCTGTAATTCAAAATAGAAAAATGAGATGAAAAGAAGAATGAAAACATCAGCAGCTAAAAGCATGAATTGGAGCATACCTTCGACGGGCTCCACCAGGCCGGCTAGGCTCAAGCTTTATCCGTTTCCCGGCTATGTCACTTCTATTCAAAGCCTTGAGAGCCACCTCTGCAGCTCTAACATCATAAAACTCGATGAACTTATGGTGTCGTTTATGAGGTGTTTCCCTAATCTGCATTCAGTGCAAGAATACAGCTACTACAGGTCAGCCAGCAGTTTTAGCAAACTTTGAGGAAATTTAAAAAAAAAAAATGAAACAAATATAAATAAAAATTGACAGAAACTTTCTACCTCCTTAACTTCACCGTAAGCTCCAAATATTTGGCGAAGGTCGTCATTGGATACAGACGCATCCAAATTGAACACCACCAGAGTTCCTTGGTTAATATCTTTTTCCGATGGATTATCCTAAATGAGCCAAAAAAGAGTATATTAAGAGGTTATCTAATCAGCAGCATTACATTTAATATTTTTGTTTTGTACCTTAGGGATTGAAAAATGAATATCAAGTTTTCTTCGTCTTAAAGGCTTGCTTTGTAATGCACGCATTGCAGTTCGGGCAGCTCTGATATCATAGTACGATATCATCACAAATCCCCTGTGTTTACATGCAGTATAAAGAGTTCTGATATCTCCATATTGCTAGGGGTGGCGTTGGGGTTGGGGGAGAAAAGGAAGAGTTACAAGTCAGTACGCCAATCAACTTTAAATGGGAAAAAATGTATATATTTTCAAACCTGAAAATATAAAGAAAAACTGCTTGAAATAGAATCCCCAGCACACACAGTCCGAAACCACAATACAAGGTTTAATCAGAATGTTTAACAATGGAATAAGATAAAACTCCAGCTCAAGAATCATCTGTTCAGCTTTTCACTTTAAATGAAAGTCCAAGATAAAAAGTACCAACACCGTCAACAGCTTGATTTGAATATATGATCGAGAAGAAAACAAACTGGAGAAAGAAGAGGGAGATGTGCGAGCTTCTAATAGATTAGTATTTGTTGAAACAAAGAAACCAAGGTAGAATCTGAAACTCCAAATTATATGAGAAGAAAAAGGAACACAACACTTAAGAGAACATCCCACACAACACATACAGCACTGAATATGCAGATTCAAAATTAAGCATTAAAACCAGAAGGTATATATTTTTTTTTATGAACAAATGGTCACAGAAAGAACAAGAAATATGTCAATTTTCATTAGCAAGAATTGTTTTTATGCGTAGCCTAACTAAAATAATGTTAGCTATCAGCAACTTCACTAAACAGACATAAAATCAGCTCCTGTGCTAAACCTATGGAGGCTAAGTAAACATACTAAACAACCACATTATGAAAGGTGTCCATGTATGGTTGGTATGAGAGTGAGGGATTTAATAAATATGAAAGAAGGCATAACATTGTTCTGTTCAGAAACGGTATCATGAGTTAGACACAGGTTCTGAGCTCATACAATTGATGACTACTTCGACCGATATTCTTCAAGAGTGAAAACAACTATTGCCCCAATTCATAGACCATAGATATGTTCATGGTCATCTACTAACAATTAGCATAGATGAATACTCCAATTGAAATCCTTCAAAGCACACAAGGCTAACTATTAGCCCCAACTTTACAAACCTCAACAATGTCCATAGTAATATATTCCTACTTTATTTTGTGTAGTTCACATGATATGTAGCAGATAATGCAACGCTTCATAGTCATAACATCGTCATTCAACTGATACAAGATGAAATCTCCAACAATCAGAAGCATAGTGTACAGAAACCAGAATCTTATTACATTCATCAATCATTATAAATTTGACATTCTCCATTAAATAGACACATGGGGAGAAATAAAGCACACACCACAGAAAACAAATAACGTTAGGGCAAATATACAATAAAATAACTTAAGCAAAAGCAAAGAGGGCTGAGAAATGGGTATGTGACTACAGAAAGATGAAAATCACTAGCAAAATGCATATAATTGGAATCTGGTTATAAGTACCTCAAAGAGAGACTTAAGCTCAGAGTCCTCTACATTACTGTTAATATTTCGAACAAATAATGTCCTCGACGGGTGCTCTCCATACGGGTGTTCGCCACTAACAGTTCCAGCGCTGTTCGAGAGACCATAATGAGAAATGGTGTTTCCGCTAATTCCATCTGACATACTTAACCTCGATATACCATTTACTATATTCTCATTACTTTCAGGCTCTATTTCCAGCCCACCTCCACTTCCAAATAAATCATCATCCAAGTCCTCAAGTTGAGTTGGCAACCCACTAAGATCAAAGTCATCCATAAGCCCAGCAAAAAGTTCATCTTCATCACCGGGGAGAAAGCTGCCCATGGTATCAAAGTCTGCAGAAGGACCCTTAACTCCATCCTCTATACGAACCTTATTAAGGCTAGGGAAGTCATCATCAATTGATTCGCCAATTTGCTCACTCTCATTGAAATTAACTGCAAATTAAAAGTAGCAAGCTAAGAGCTCATTGCAGAGGATCATAATTCACAACTCACTAAGTAACACAGTTGCTCATGCTTACTTTTCACATGTGGAAGGACGGGCAAAGAGGAAGAAAAAAGGCTAGCATCACTAGACGCATGATATGTACTAGCTTCATTGGGAAGTTTCCATGCATTTTTTTCCCTCTCCGAAATATTTGCAAATGGGATATTAGAAGGACCTACAAGAAGATATTTTAATTCAGGATAAAGGATAATGTACTCATCAAAGCCCACAGAGAATGTGGTTTCCAATATATCAAATCTTACTTAACTTACTAATGATTATGTGGCTTTTTACACTTACCAGTAAATGAATTTTCCGGTTGCTCCATTGAAATCGCTTCTCACAAATGCAGCTGATTGGAAATGATGTACTACGGTAGCTGTGGTTTTGCAAGCCCAAAAAACAACATAAATACTCAAATTTAATAAATAAGAAGAAAAGATCCTAACACAACATCAAGATAATATCCTAAAAGTGAAATACTACCTAACGAAAACTACATAACAGTACCAAATTCATAAAAACAAAAGAACAATAATCTGGCCAATCATGACCCTGAATGAAAGAGAGGCTGAGATACATAGCCAAATTCAGCAAAATGAAACTAACCAGATAAACCTAATAAATAAAAGGAAAATTAGACTTGGTTTAGCTCCACAAACACGCAGACATAAAGTCACATATGCACAGAAGCAAACTTCATTACCTACTTTATGTCACACCGACATAACAACGGCCCACATGCATATCATACTTACAAAATGGAGGAAAAGTAGAGAAATCGATAACCGGTGTAAAGTAAAATACAGGGGAAATAAAATGAGACAGAAAAAATTCAGAAAGATGGTATATTTTAGTACAAAATCATATGCCACTGAATTGACTTGAAAGCTCAGTTCATACATCAAGCTAAAGCAATTCAAACACAAACCAAAAAGACGAATCAACCAAAAATGTAAGATTTCCCAAATCACAAAAATAAAAGATTCATGCATCCACTTGAAATTGAAGGCTTTCGACTCCACCACATGCAAAAGCCTATCAGAATACAAGAAAAGATCACAGCTTTGGTACTTAATACAACACAATGATCGCAACTTTACCATAAAATAATCTGAATTAGAAGTATGGAAACAGAAACCCCATCTTAATTACACAAGAAAAAATAAAGAAAATCATAATACAAACAAAACCCACCTCAATTTGTGAAGTAAAAGGACAGAATTCCCAAGAATCATAAAAAGAAATAGAGAGAGAATAAGATAGTACCTCATGAACAAGACTACTAACTGCCAAAAAAGAAGATGTAAGGGAGGGAGTGGATTCTATGGCTAGGTGGGAAAGAGGGGTCAAGGGGTGTAAAGAATGAATTTACACGAAACACAAACGAACAAAGAACAAACACTCAAAGAAACAGTTTCGTAGAAGTAGAGGAATTGTTTTCTTCTACTCTTTCACTTCCTTCCCTCCCGCCGGAACACCAGTAAGTGTTAAAGAGAGAGAAACCCGAACAATTAAAAGAGGGAGAGGGGCGCACAACCCAAAATTGTTCAAAGAGCGCGCACACACACACACAATGGAGAATGATTGGAGGGAACAGGGTTGGGGGGGGGGGATGGTGGTGGTATCTTACTGTGTGAATCAAAGGAGTGAATTGTTTATTAGATTTTTTGCTTGTAACTAAAATCTTTCAATTGCAGAAGTCAGGAAAATAATTGCTTGTTTTAGTATCTTTTTTGGTAAGTTCTGTTTGGATGTGCTGCTAAAAGTAGGGCTCACAAATAATGGTTTGTAAAGGTCATTATTATTATTGTTATTGTTATTAGAATCTATATATATATATATATATATAAATAAAATAACTTTTTCTAATTTTATTTTTTTTTCTAAACTTCATTACTTATTTAGAATAATTATATTATTATTAAATTAAAATTATATATTTTTATTTTAAAATTTTTAATTCGATTTCAAAATTGCAATGAAAATAAATGGTAAGACAAGTATAACAATATGTGTCATATTTCAGTTGTCGCCAAAGCCTACATTTTTCAAAATATTATTTTCAGGTTTATTTTATTTTTAAATTTTTTATTCATATGTTGCTTTCAATTTATCATAAACATATTTTATTTTCTTAACTATTTTTCTTTCTTATTTTTAAACGTTTTTATTGTTCTTGTGATTTTCTGTTGTGATCTCTATCTAATTTCAAATTTTGTGATATTATTATATTTAATTGGCGATTTGCTTAATATTTTTATCCCTAATTTGACTATATAATTGACAATTTTTACGAGATATGTACAAATTTTTATTTTCTTTAATCTGTTCGCATCTCTATTTAAAAAAAAATTCATTCAACCTTCTATAAATCGTGGATATCATGCTTATCAATTTGTGAACGAGAACTGAATTACAAATCATTTTATAATATATTATATAACTTGAATATATGTTTATATTACAAAATATAAAGAAAAATATATTTAATTAGCAATTTGCAAAAATATTTTTGTTCTTAATTTGACTATGTAATTGACAAATTTTACGAGATCTATACAAATCTTTATTTTCTTTAATCTGCTGATATGGCTATTTTTTTTAAATTTAATTTGATTAAAACCTTCTATAAATCGTAAATATCATGCTTATCAATTACGAGGCTAATTCTAATAGAAGAAAAGACGAAACAGAAAATTACAACAAATTTCTACTCATTATACAAAAAAATAATAACTGAATTACAAATCTACACCTTCTATAATATACTATTTAACTTGAATTTATGATTATATTATAAAATATAAGAAAAAAATATATTTTGCATCACACAGATCTTATACTAGTTTAAATTAATAGTAAAAAGTTTAAATTAAATACTTTTTAATTTCTTAAATATATAAAATTATAAATTATTTAGTTTATTTTTTGTATTATCCCAAATTTAATATAAATAATTCAACTAATAATAAATACACAAATATAACAACAATAATTAACCAATAAACAATTCGATTATGCCACTAAAGAATTTTGGATATCAAAATATGTCATCCTCGTTTGTTTTGAGTTGTAAAATTAGATTTTACAATTCAATAATATCTTACCCTAATACCTATTTTATACCTATTCTCATCAACAATATAATATTACGATAAATCATATTTTCAGCATTGATTTGATATTTACAATACAATTATATTCTATACAATCTCAAACAAATAAAGATTATTAGTACTCAATTTTATTTCACTCCCAGGATTTTAAAGTCGGGTTTTCCTCGACCACGTAAACTTAAATCAAAATAATCTTATTTTTTATTAACTTAATATTTTTTTTAATATATAATATGGATATCAATTTGAAGATCGTAAAAAGACGATTAAATTTCAGTATATTTGGAATCAAAAAAATTTAAGAAATGAAAATGATATTTATGTTTTAAATAGTTGGCGGAAAAAAAAAGGAAACAGTCACAATATCTATAATTTTCTTGTCTTTTCTTTTCTTGTCTGTTTTTACAGAAAAATATTTTAAAAAATTAAAATAGAAACTGATTTTGACAGAACTTTATGATTTGTGATTTTGTTATTATATTAATATAAATAATTTTTATTATTTTTATTAAATTTACAAATTCATAAAATATTTTGGCTTTTTTATATTAAGAAAATCGAATGAAAGAATATGTAATTAATGATCATTCACTTAATCATTAATTTAATTTTTGGTAAAATTTATAACAATATTTATTTTAAAATTAAGTTTATTAATATATCTTAAAATTATATGACCTCGCTTTATCAACAGAAGTACCTTTCAATTTTCCAACTTGGTGGCAAAGGGCCTACATTCATTTCTTTTTTCTTTTCTTTTCTTTTCTCTTTTTTATGATTTATATATTTATTTATTTAAGGGGTAGGGGTTGAATAATTCATCACATCTCTCTTTAATTAGTTGTTGTAAATGGAGCAATATAAAATGTTTGGCTGCATTTAAATTTTTGTGGGGTCCATTGAGACTTAAAATAATTAAATTCAGGTTTTAAGGGAAAGATGGGGCTGAGTTATTTAGTAAATTACAGAGAATGCCACTGGTTGGTGCAAGGGCATGATTGGTGGATAGAGACAAGATGGATGCAAAACTATTTTTTTCCTTTTTTTAATAGTAATTAAATATATGCCACTCTCAAAGAATGATACCAATTTTTGTAAATTATTTTATTTGTGGAAAGGACAAAACGAAGGGGGAAAGTGGGATTATTTAATTCAAAATGATCAAAGAAAAGCTTTCCACTTTCTTGTTTCCTCCATGTGGTTCAGGATTTCAAGACAAGATAATATATACTTACACACATGCAAATGTTTTATACACCCAATTTTAATGTAAAGTATTAGTGCTTTATATAATAAAGATAAATTCAAAATTCAAGAAAAAGACATGGAGTACTGTGGTGAAATTGATGGAGATACACACAAGTAAATGATTTGAAATTCAAGTAGCCATCTTCAAGCTCTTTAGGATGACCTATATATTTACAGCTTAACATATTAAAACATGTTTATAATGGATAAGTGAGCCTCTGTGTTTTTATTTATTTATTTCGCGACATAATACATCTAATTACATAACCTCAATCTTATCATTTTTAGTTTCTTCGACCAAACATTCAAAGCCCAAATGTATATGCATAATGTATAAGATTAAGATAACTCTGTAACATTTTGTTGAGTTTTTCAGTTTGGATAAGATCATGGGTCCCACCATCAATACATAAAACACATTTATATTTAATAATATATATATTTTTATTATTATAATCGAGATGATTTGTCCTATAAAAAAAAAAAGAATAACAAAAAACACAAATAATAAATAGGTACCGTCAATCTTGGGCTTCATTTGCTTCTGCGGAGCCCTTATTAATATTAGAAATATATTGGGCTACACTACAAGACCCATCTCGGGGGAGCCCAAACACTAGGCCCATTATGTATTGAATTGGGCCGGCTAAGATTTATCGAATTATTTATAACTAACCGAGCACTTCATTCATTAACCAATTGGGTCCTTATTCTTAAAAGCCCCATTATTCTTGAAAGCCTTTTGGGCCTTTTACCATAGTTTTCATACTTGATTAAATTATAAAATAATTTTATAATACTTAATTTTTTTTTTTACATAAATCTGTAAAATATTTGAAAGGTTATTTAGATTTTGTTTAAGAATTTCTTACATACATAAAATAAATTGTTACGAATTTGGAAATTGTTCGCAAGAAGAAAAGGAAATCTTCATTTTTATTTTTATATTGTTTTATCAAAGCCTTTAATTGGATAATTTATATCACAAACTTAATTATTTTAGTAATTCCCACACCGTCAAAAAATTATGAACTACGTCTAGAGACAATCATTAATTATATTTGTTTGAAGTATTTTATAATTAATTTTAATCTTGATAACACAAAATTAATTTCAATTTTCCCTCTTTATTTCATGTCAATCCCACTTATAAATAATAAAATATAATCAAATAAAAAGGTATTGTTGTTATTCCTTTACAATCTCTTAAAGGTAAAGGAAAACCACTTGTTTTTTCCTTTATTTAATTTTGTTGATTCCATGTATCCATCCACGCCCATTATACAAGCAAAGGAGACGTAGTTGAAATCTTTGTCACAAAGGAAAATAAAATTCCTCTCTCCAAAAGCAGCTTCCTTCTCGCTGCTACTTCAAATAATTTAAACTATTCCATAAATGTTTAATTTATTTTCCCCTATTCACTGCAAGACTTTTTTGTCTTGGTTTTCCGTCCATAATTTGTGTAGTATTTATTTTATTTTTTTAAAATTTCATGGATATTCATTTCTCGATCTACAATAAATTTTTTCAAATTTATTTGTTGTTGTTCGAATCTCTCAAATTTCTATAGAAGCTATGGTGTTGGTTGGTGTCTATTTAAAATATAGAATTTATTGAAAATAAATTAATATTGTTTAAAAAAAGATAACTCATTGAACATAGTCTGATGTTTGGGAGTACTTTAATAAAAAAAAAAAATCTGATTTTTAAAAGTTTAAATGTGGAGGCCAAATGTTATTGGGATTAACATCACATGTTTTTATCTTTTGAGTTGGAATAAATATCTTTTATTTTAAAATAAAAATTAAATATTTTATTTAAAATGTAAATGTTCAATACCCCTTTAGTATTTTTATTATGATATAGTGACTTTAGAAAAAAAAAGAATCTTTGAGGGAATTTATAGATTCAGAATAGAAAGATTTATTTATTCATTTATTATTATTTTAATCTATAGAATATCATTAATCTTTTATATGATATTTCTTAAAAAAAATACAATTATGGCAGACATGAATACAATCATCTTCCACATTTATTTTCTTTAGCTTCGGTGGAAGTCTACCATTTTTTTTTCAATCAACAATTATTTGATTCTCTGATTCCAGCTTTTAGCAATGGTTCCCAAATTATTGATTCTGTGTTGTTTGTAAAATGCGTCTCCAATGCTTCTATCCCGAATTTGCTGGTTGGTTTCGTCATTTTCTTGCTCGTAGGATTTGAATTCTTTGTTGTGTTTTAACATAGAAGTTATTATGTAGCAAAATAATGTTGTTGTGATTGTACAATAATAAAATAATATCGTCAATTTTCATAGTGGGTCGACGCATCAAAGACATATTTTCTAGAAATCCACTTTTTTTTTTCTTTGTAATTTTATATTTAAGTAGTCCTCTTTGATAAACTAGGGTATTTGATATGGGAATATAAAGTATAAAGTCTTTTAACGAGGACTAGCTTTAGAGTCTTATGGTTATTATCTCTTTCTTTAATTATTAAAAGCACAAATTATTGTTTTAGGTATATAAAAGTAATGTTTAAAAGCTCAAATTATTGTGGGTGTATAAAAAAATAAAATTCAATATGGGCTCTATTAAATTAATAGCAAATGAAATAAAAATATATGTACGAGAATAAGTTACTAAATTTTATTTAATTAGTTATAATTTATTTCAGCTTTATTCAGTTTATAAAATAATCAAAACACACAATTCTTTGAGTTTAATAAATGATCTGTAATAAGATACTTAATTCAACTCGACTTATTTACATTCTGCCAGAACTCTTTTACAATAAAAGATATAGGATATCATACGACACATTTTTTGTCGCGTTCGATTTACACTCATTCTCTTGTTAGAAAATTAATTTTTCAATACATATTTTAATAGTTTAGTGATATCATCTCATTATTATTTTAAAAAATTTAAAGATTCGATAACTGTAGATAAACAGAAAAACAATTAATAAAAGTCTATGTACCAAACAAGGTTTGAATATTGCAATTGCAAAACCAATAAGTGCCTACAAATTCTTGCGAGTTAAGAAATACTAAAGAATAAATAAATATTGAATCAATCATTCTTAAGTGGAATACATGTGGAATTATATATGTAAAGTTGAGAAAGACATTTTTGTCATAGATTTTGCTTTACAATATTTTCTATTTATTAAATTTAATTTAAGAAATAAGTGGTTCAGAACATTGGCTTGTCTCTAAGCCACTAGACAGGCCATGGGTCTTAATCCAGCTGGTAAATCGAGTGGCTATGATTCATATTTAAAATTGAAAATGATTTTTGATTTAGCGTCGTTAATTCTACATTGTCGGTGCTCTTATCATTTGAATCAGCTCATATAAATTTTTATTCTACATATAAATTTTGAATAATTAAAATACTCATATTTACTGTATCAAATAGTTAATGAATATTAATTATAAATATCTTATAATATGTTGATACGTGATATTGGTATATATAAACCATTTATGTTACATTTATTGTAATATTAATATATTGTAACAAAATAAATTATATGTATGGTTAAGAAATGTATACATACATACATATATGTTATACATACAACTAATCCTCTCAATATGTACATACTAAAATTAGTTTATTCACATGTACATATCATTATATTATATATCAATCATTTAACACATTTCGAGGTTTGTGAAAATTACCATTACCCCTTTCGAAGGCTAACTTTTAAGGTATGATTCTTTTAATATTAAAAAAATAATAAAGTATTATAGTATCAACAAGAAATTAATGAATTTGAACTAAAATTCCCAAATATGATGTGAAAGTTTTTGTTTCTTCGTTGTTACAGAATTAATTGTAATTTTTACGAACTTTTAATAATTTAATCAAAATTCGAGGGTAACAAAAATATAATTTACCCTAAAAAGAAAGAAAAAGCTGTTCCACGAGTCAAATATTGGTAAAAAGCTAAAAAAAATTAAATTGCATTCTAAGTTCTAACCAGCCTTGCCAGCAAAGTAACAACACGATCGAATGAAAGTGAAACTGAAAAAAAAGAAATAATAAAAAGATTTGTTTTTTTTTTTTTTTTTAAATGTGTAAGAAAGTTATCGTCCGTTACACTTGATTTTATTTTTATTATTGTATTTTTCAATCTTTAAGTAATAAATATTAAATATTAAAACCAGTTTGCTAATTATATATATTTTTAAAAAAAAATCCTATTATCTTTCTATAACAAAATAAAATAATTATCATATTTATAAAGTAATTCTTATTCTAAATGTCCTATTTTTAAACAAAATAATTGAAATAATTAATGAGTCTTTTATATACTGGATACATTTTGCATAATTAAAAAATATTATTAATTTATTTAAAAAATATTGCTACTTTTTAAAAAAAAAATATCTAATAATATTTTTCAATTAAAAGAAAATATTTTTTGTTAGATAAATGATAATATAGATTGAATTGCATGATGTAGTGGATGTAAGTAAGTTTTTTGTCTTAATTGTCTTAAAATATAAAAAATAATCTTATCCAAAAGATAACATCCCAATCGCCTAAATATAAAAAAATTATCTTAATAAATTGCACGGTACAACCGATACACAAAAGCTATTACCTTAATCTATACTCTATATTTAAGAAGGATAGTGAGATTTTTACTGTTCTTTTGATAAGTGTCTCATAATTTTTTTCTCTTCTATTTTTTTTCATTCAAATTTAAAATTTAAATAACTTTTTTATTTTAAATTTGTTGTTAACTAATGATGTATCAAATTAATATTATTTTTGTGATCATTAATTTGACATCAATATTATATATTAAAATAAATAATTACATTTAAAACATGGAATATAGTTTTTATGGATGAAATATAATTTTGTATAAATTGAATTATAATTTTATAAATTTTGATATATGTGTTGGATTTGAATAAATAATATATTAATTTTTATATGAATTTAATTTACAAAAATATACATGATTGTTTTATAAAAATAAAAAAAGATATATTATTGATTTATATAATATTATAATTTTTTACTCAATAGTTGTTAGTAAGTTAAAATATTTATATTTAGTTCGAGAACAGTAAAAAAATATTTTAAAATATCGTATAATTTATTTATTTAATAAAATCAATTTTAAAAAATTTAATTTAGTAAAATAAATTATTTTAAAATTAAAATATAATTTAATATAATATAATAAATTATATAAATATATATATTTTTATAATAAAATATATTACATTCGGATTGCACGTTCAAAAACTAGTTATCTTAAAAGATGGAAAATAATCTTATCCAAAAGGTAACGCCCAACAGCTCAACACAAAAAGGGTACAACCCATAAGCAGGAACGTACAGGTCTTATATTCGCTTCCCAGTCTATAAGACACAGACACGCACAGAGGCATTTGTAATTGATTTCTCCCCTCTGTTTGTACCCACCTCTCCATCTCTCTAAAACCTCTCTCTTTCTCTCCCCTCTTGTGTCGGTGTCTGAAGTAACGTCACTCCCGACGCCTACCTTACGAACAACCGAAGGGTTCCTTAAGATCCACACATTGACACACGCGAGCTCTCGGAATTGAATATATTATCTACTGAAGTGAGTAAAACAGAAGGGATTGTTCTTGTTTTTGTTCTTGTTCTTATATGATTGCTGGTGAAGAGGAGGTGCTGTATATGAAGGATCGATTTCTCTCTGTTTTGAACAGTAATTCGAAGCGTTCGAGGTGGGACTGCTCCTTCGCCATCCGCAGCCGAGGTGGATGGGGAAAATGTGGCTGAGTTTTGTGTTGAGCTTTTCTTGAAAATCGTGAGAAATATAGCTGAATTTGTTCTTTGAAGTTTTTACCGTTGAAGGCTGCTGAAAATCTCTTTCTATTGGTATTTTGAATTTACTTGACAATGCAGCCCGATCAACGTAAGAAGGTGAGCTGGTTATCTTTATTTATTTATTTCATATATATTTTTTCAGAAATCTTTGATTTAATTTTGTTGGAAACTGGAAAATGATGTACAATTAGGTTTTGAGTTTATGATTCATTTTCATATGGTCATGAAATTGAGAAGTTCTTGGGTTGATTAATAAGTCATTCTTGCGAAATTTTGAACCAGGTGCGTTCATTAATCAGTCGTTATTCTAGTTATCTTTCCTTTTCTCTTTAATTTTCTCTAAAATTTATTTAAACAATAAAAAAATTAATTTCCATATGTCACTTTTTAGTTTTGAGTTTGTACTTGCCATACAAGACTGTTCACAGGTGTTTGGTCTAACAAAGAAATTCTTACTTGCAACCTATTTCCTGTTTTTAATGGTGAACTTTCTTGTTCAAGAATTATAATCACATATGTGCTTAGTAAGCTATTTATGGAGGAGAAGCCAGTACAGCTGTATTTTGTGGAATCAAATCTCTTTTAGTATGGTATCTGTAGATGTTACTGTTCTTGTCATTTTAGTTTTATTTCCTTCTGCAATGTATTATTTTTTTTTCTTTCTTCTAATTTACTCGGCAACTTATAATTATTACATATATGTGTAATCTTGTTCATTGATTGGCATAGTTCATGTACAGAGAAATAATCAGATCTTATTCTATGAAACAGAGTTCATCAGAAATGGACTTCTTTTCTGAGTATGGCGATGGAAGCAAGTATCAAATCCAGGAGGTCATAGGTAAAGGAAGCTACGGTGTTGTTTGTTCAGCGATCGACACTCATACTGGCGAAAAAGTGGCAATAAAGAAGATACACGATGTTTTTGAGCACATATCTGATGCTGCTCGAATTCTGCGAGAGGTAAAGCTTCTCAGGCTTCTGAGACATCCAGATGTGGTTGAAATCAAACATATCATCCTTCCCCCATCAAGGAGAGAATTCAAAGATCTTTACGTTGTTTTTGAGCTAATGGAGTCGGATCTACATCAAGTCATTAAGGCTAATGATGACCTGACAAGGGAACATTATCAATTTTTTCTTTACCAATTGCTTCGTGCCCTTAAGTATATTCACACAGGTGATCCCCCCTGTTTCTATTTTATCTTTATTGCCTAAGTTTCTCTTATTTGGCACCCCTGGTCCTAAAATAAATAATTAAAGGAAAAGATGAGTATAATTTTCTGATCATCATCAGGAACTATTCAACGCATAAAAACATTAATTTTTAACGCAAATTTGTGAAGTTATCTGATGATTAAGCATTTTTGGCTGCAGCTAATGTTTACCATCGAGATTTGAAACCAAAGAATATTCTGGCAAATGCAAATTGTAAACTCAAAATATGTGATTTTGGATTGGCCAGAGTTGCATTCAATGACACGCCTACAACTATATTTTGGACGGTATGAACAAAGGAATTCTTGGAATTCGTTAATTAATACAGAGTGCATTTCTTTTTGCCTGTTTCTGAGAGTTGTGTGGACTCTGCGATAACATACAGGATTATGTTGCTACAAGATGGTACAGGGCACCAGAATTGTGTGGCTCATTTTTCTCAAAGGTATATTTTGCATTTTATCTGCCTCTTCATTTGCCATTGAGAAGTATTTGTTTCTTTATTTTTTAAGCTTAGATTTCAGTTTTGTCACTATTCTCTCTGTTACATAATTGTATTCCTATAGTTTCTGTATCAATGTGTTTTAATTTTCTTAACCGTTTCCTTATCTCATGATACTTTCCTCGGTCATAATGCTAATCATGGGCTCTGTATCCCGAAAAAAAAAAAAAAAAAAAAAGAAGAAGAAGAGAATAAGGCCTTTAGCTTGGTTTAGCAAGTAGGCTTGAATTCGCTTTTGTGTATCAAATGGTGAATTCCTTGTGTGCCAATTCTCACAAATGGCACCTTATGCGACATTTATATTTTATAGGTTGATTCATTCTTGATGCTTTATTGCATTATAATTTCTTGTCACTGATGTATCTTTGCTTTTTATTGCATATTTTCAGTATACTCCAGCTATTGATATATGGAGTATCGGCTGCATTTTTGCTGAGGTTTTGACGGGGAAGCCACTTTTTCCTGGAAAGAATGTCGTTCACCAGCTGGATTTGATTACTGATCTTCTTGGAACTCCTTCTATGGATACAATTTCTCGGGTACTCATTCCTTACAAATTTTTATGTTTTCAAGTTCTGATTTTGCGTACACGGGTGACCTGCTTTCGTATTTTCTTTTTCTTTGTTTTGTAATTTTTGTTTTTTTAATTCAATTCGTTATAGGTGCGCAATGATAAGGCTAGGAGATATCTCACAAGCATGAGAAAGAAGCAGCCTGTTTCTCTTTCGCAGAAATTTCCAAATGCTGATCCTCTTGCCCTTCGGCTATTGGGGAAGCTCCTTGCTTTTGATCCAAAGGACCGTCCTACTGCTGAAGAGGTTTGTTATGGCCGAAAACTTGTTTTTAATTGTAAGTTTTTCAAAAACGTTTGATGTTTCATTTAAACAGATGCAGTGCTCTTTTCCCTTAGCCTTTTCCCTTATATAAGAAAATGAATATATTTAAGTCAAGATCTTGATTATGGCTAAACGATTTTTTTGGTAGTTCTCTGGTAATTTATCTTTTCTTTCCGGGTTTTTCAGGCACTTGCTGATCCTTACTTCAAGGGATTGGCCAAAGTTGAGAGAGAACCATCCTCTCAGCCGATTTCAAAGATAGAGTTTGAATTTGAGAGGCGCAGGGTCACAAAGGAAGACATTTGTGAGTTAATATTCCGTGAGATATTAGAGTACCATCCTCAACTGCTGAAGGATTACATCAATGGGATCGAGAGAAGCAATTTTGTCTATCCAAGGTGATAACTGTTTAGTACATGATATCTTTTGCACACACACATATTGCTGATGCTGGACTATGTTTCTCTGCAGTGCTGTCGATCAATTTAAAAAGCAGTTTGCTCATTTGGAAGAAAATAGTGGCAAAAGTTCACCAGTGGTTCCACTTGAAAGAAAACATGTTTCTCTTCCTAGGTATTATTTGCAAAGCTCAGTTCTTCATTCTCTCTCGTTCTCTTTTGTTTTACCGTTTGGTTTTGCCTGAAGTATCTATCCAAGTTTCCTTAAACTTCTGTTTGTCTAGTCTGCTTAATGCTTGTTATTTTTCCAAGTTTTTTTGGGCTTACGATTGGGTGTGGGCCCGTCTTTCAGGCATGTACTGTTGTTGCTTTCTATTGAAACAACTTGGTATTATGAAGATGCTTTTTATTTACAACTTTGTTCTTAATGTATTACGACATCTGATGCTAACTCTAATTGATATTTACATGGACACTTAATTTGGGATAATTTTACACAATCTTGAAAATTGAAATGGTGGTGCAGGTCCACCATTGTGCATTCAAGTACAGTACATCCAAAAGATCAAACTACTGCTGCAAATCCGAAGGATCAACAGAACTCTGAAGAATCATGCAGCGGCCGAAACTCCAGAGAATTTAATGGGCCTCACAATGGCTTATCAAGAACCCTGCACCCACCACAGAGGATCCCACAAGGTGCTCGATAAAATTAATCTCTTGTTCTTGTTTTCCCTGAAATCTTCACTGCTTAATAGCCGACACTTTTGATGATCAGCTAAACCAGGGAAAGTAATCGGTCCAGTTTTTTCATATGACAATGTAAACCCCATCAAAGACTCACATGATCCAAGAATTCTCGTCAGAAACACTGGCATCGGGCCCCCGATTATCACCTCGGCATATAGCTACAATGGAAGCAGCAAAGGAAAGCCCGAGAGGCCCGTACCTGAGGCCCAGAGAAACGGGTCATCTCATATGAAACAGATGCCCAACTGTGGCATGGCTGCTAAGTTAACTCCAGAGATAGCCATAAACATAGACAACAACCCATTTTATGTGACCCGAGCTGCAATGACAAAAGTGGGTCAAGTTGAGGACAGGGTCGTGATTGATACGGATCTTCTGCAGACCAAACCGCAATATGGTGGGCCGAGGCTCGGCGTGGCTGCTGCTGCTGCTTCGAATGCGAACGTCGCTGCTCACAGGAAGGTTGGTAGTGTTCAGTATGGTGTGGGTAGAATGTATTAGTTTATATTAATGAATGAATCTGTGGTGGTGTATATATGGGAAATGTTAGGGCCGTAGAAACGGGCCGGGCCGCGGGTCTCTTGTGCATGGAAGACTTTTTCTTTGGAGGAATATAATATGATAGTTTTACAGGTTTAGGGCTTTGTATTAATTTGTTTCCTAATTTTTTGATGACTTATTTGATAAGCGGTGGAAAATGATCTAAAATGGAGTAATAAAGAGAATTTTAATAAAGATATTGTAAAGTATGATGTATTTATGTAATATTTAATCAATTTAGGCACACAACACGGCAAAAAAGTCTTAAATTGGTGAGATTTTGTTGACTTTTGCATCTGTCATTAAATTAAAAAAAGAAGTGTAGATTAGATTGGGTGTGTGGTTGGCAATTGATCCAATGAAGTTTGTACTTCCAATGTACAGAGAATAATAAAAGAAAATAGGTAAAGGCAATGGTCGTGAGTGGCAGCAACAAAAGCAGATTTGGTTGCTGTAATCCACATGGGAGTCTCACACCCCAGCCGACTCATGTCCCCTTCTCAGAAACACCACCACTCATGTGTGTGTAAATTTCGACCGTATCTCTTCCATCCCATGCACTGTACAATTAATGCTCACTTCCAAATAATATAATCCACTATTAAAAAGCTTGCTTATAATAAAGTGGACTATTATAATTGATTTTGATTATACCATTCCAAAACCTGATTTTGATTTATACATATATTTACATAAAATTCGTAATACATAATACGCCTAATATAATGTAGGATGAACAAACGAAGTAGGTAATAAAGAATGCAGCACATAAGTACAAAGAGGAGGGGTGGTTGTGGGGCTCAAGATAGAGAGGGCATATCACACGTGGCGTAATCATGGGAGGGGTGCACAGGGGGGGTGGTCGCTTCAAGAATTTCATGTGATCGCATGTGCTTGGGTTTGTAGGAACCCGTGGACCCCTGCGATCCTATCCGGTTCCCTCGCCACCCCGTTCCGTTTCTCGCCCCCAACTGCATCTTCATTATCCTTTTCCTACTCTCACTATTTTTTCTTTTTATAAAAATACTACTGCTCATATATAATCCATACTAACTAATAAATAAATTATTGTATTAGTTTAAAATTTATAACATGGAACGAACAATATAAATTCAGATTTTTATAGTATAAATACCATTTAATTATAGGTCTATTATAGTGCGACATATGAAAAATAAATTAAATATTTATAGATTTTTTCTCTTCGATAAAAAATATTGTATTAGAATATGTATTATAAAATTTTAAAAATAATTTTCTCCGGAAAAATGTTAAAGTTATCAAATTAAAAATGGTCTTGAAAAAAAAAAGTAGAAATATTTAAAAAAAATCATTAATAAATAAGGTAACAAAAATAACAAACAATATATTTTTCCGTCAAAAATATTTTAATTGATGATCTAAATTAATTATTAATAGTTACACATTTCAATCATAATTATGTTTTTATTATTTAAATTTCAGTTAATTTTTAATTACAAATATATAAAACTATTAGCTTAAACTAATTTAGGTAATTATTTAATTAACTAACTCCAGTTATTGATATGTTTAATCAATTAGCTTAAAATATAATATTACTTTAATGCAAATGTTTTTAGAAAAAAATCTAAGATAATAAACTTTTCATAAAGATTAAAAATTTATTTCATTAATAAATAAATACTAATTACTATAAATTAAATGCTAATGAAGGGATAAATCAGGCGCGTAGATCAATAATCTAAAACTAATCCGTGATCAAGTCGACTTTAAGGGGGCCCACCTTCGTTGGCATTAACATTTCTACAACTTCATTGCGAATAATTTAACTCCACTCCACACCTCCATTCTTCACCACCCCACCCCCATCTCTGCTCTCGTCCATGGACAATTCCAGGAGCAGTTCCTACACCTTACAACCCGAAAGCAAGCTCACATTATCAACGAGCCAACAAATTACCCAGAAAGAGCCGCCGGAAACGAGCCATGACGATGCGGCGGTGCCGGAACACTTCTCCGCCGCTGGTTTCCGCCTCTCTGGGCGGAGTGGGGGAAGAAGAAGGAGAACACATGTGAAGAAGATCTCGAAGGACACCCGCGGAGCAGAATTGACGGATGAGAAAGATGAGGTGGAGAAGAAGATAGAGGCTCTGCAGAAAATAGTGCCCGGCGGCGAAAGGCTGCCGGTGGAGAAGCTGTTTGAAGAGACGGCGGAGTATATATTGGCGCTGGAGTCCCAACTCGCGGCCTTGAGATTCCTGGCTGCCTTTGTTCATGGCTCTGCAACGAAGAAGAAGATGCTTGGTGGTTGATGCTCGCGCTCTCTCTCTCTCTCTCTCTCTCTCTCTCTGTTTTTCTTTTTCTTTTTTAAATAAAATTTGGTTTTTTTTTTCCCTATATTTTTTTAAGTTGGATATATTTTGTAAGAAGAGAAGGAATTAGTGGTAGTGATGATGCTTTTGAAGCAATGTTGTAGGAGTATTATTTTACATTTTTTACAATGCTTTAATTTGTAGAACTGATATATAAGACGTTTTCCTCTTAAGAAATTCGAAAAAAATAAAAATAAAATGGCATTTTAGAAAAAAATAAAAATTTATTTGTTATTTTTTTAATTTTTAACTTTTGTATTTTATTTTTTAAAAGAGAAGACGTTTACAGAACATTAAACAGTCTACTCATACTATTATTACTAGTATTCTGTTCTGTTTGTAATATGTATTTCAAAAAAATTAAAATGCATGTGTAATATAATTTTAAGTAAATTAATATTTAAATATTTTATCAATAAAGAAGGTAGAAATATATCGTTATTACTTAAAAAAATATTTATTTAGGTACAAATTTTGTATACCTTCAAAATAAGGTTTTTTTATTTTATTTTATTTTATATAATATTGGTGAACGTAACATATGCACACATACGTAGATGATCATTTCAACCATTTGTAATATTACTTATAAAGGGGCTATGAAACAAATTTGAAGATTGATAAAGTTTAAAATTTTCGCTACCTAATTTTGTTAAAAGTGTAAGAATATTATATTATTTATACTCGATTCATATTTGTCGGGTTTAAACAAAGTTTAAATTCAACTCAAATGATATAATATTAATTTTTTTTTAATATTTTAAATAAATTCGAACACAATGGGTATCATTTAATACCTAGAACGTACAGGCTCATGTAATTTCTCTGTCCCGTCGCTCGTATTTGATTTTAACGAAATATCTTTATTTAGAAAAAAAAAAAAAAGGTTAATAAACTCATGTATTATCCCCAAGGCTGCGTGTACTTTTCTTGTCAGGATTACATAGAATAGGATCGAAATTGGGACTAAACTCGGGATATGAATAATTTTTTATTTTTTATTTTATGTTTACTTCATAGGATAACATTAAGATAGAGAAGACTAATTCTATACTATCAGACGTTTACATCGTGGGATAAGGTCCGATAAGGCCGAAATTACTGCATTGCCCTTAATACATTTTGAACCTTATAAACCCTACTTCCCCACACTTGCGCCCAGCATTCCACTTTTGAGAAAGCTATCGTGTAATACTCAATGCATTAATTTGAGCATATACGGTTATACTAATGTTCAATTACATCAAATCAAATATACGATAAAGCGGTCGATCGAGTATTATTGAAGTGTTCAACCGACACGAGCGAACACTTTAATATTATCTATATAAATTTAAAATTCTAAAAATTACAAACTTATGAATATTAAAATCTAAAACTTACATATTAAAACTGTAAGTTTTTAATTTAAACATCAAATATCAACTAAATCTATAAATTTCCTATTAAATTCTAAATTGGTAAAAACCTTACAATTTTATTAATTGATATATATATATATATAATTATGTTTAAAATAACTTATAAATATTAATTAATTTTAAAATTCACTTATACTCCTTAAAATTGTAAATTTTAGATTAAAATAATTTATAAGATATTAATTATTATATTTCTATTTTAAATAACATCGTGGTAAGTTGAATACTTCAACAATGTTCGAGCAGTGTAGGGGATTGCGCTGCAAGTTTTAATGTAAATTTCTTTGGGCCCAATTAAATGAGTTAAGTTTAATTACTTATTATTCTAGAGCCCAGTTGCTAAATTGAATTACTAATGGGCTGTCGGCCCATTATACACACATCAACAAAGAACATTTTTATGCTATAAGTAATATCAAAATAAATTTAACATAAATATTAATAAATTTTCACTAATAATATTACATAGTATTAGAGGAAGAATATATATATATAATTATAGGCGGTGCGGTTTGAATACAAAATTATAACTAAATCATGCGGTGTTAGTAAAATACTTAAACTATGATTAATACAATAATTTAATAAAATTTATTTTAATTAATTTTTTCGACAATTCTCACATATTTGAAAGAATATTAGGATTTATGTTGTTTTGGGTTGGGTCCAACGCAAAAATTCATGTTAAATGACATACTTGAAAAATATCTTAAATTAATTTTATTAAAGAGTAATAATGTATATATTTCTTTATTGTTAGTTTATTTTATAGCATATTTTAAGATCATTTTTGCTAATCTATATCTATATTTATATAAAAAGAGAACAGTTTGACAGAATTAGAGAAATGATATTTTCTCGTCTAAAAATTTGGCGCGTGTACGTCACGTGTGCCTATTGTTGGCGCATGGAGTGCATGTGGCCAAAGAAGAGTGAGATTATGGTTATAATTTTCTAGCCAATCAATTATTTATACTTTTTTTCTTTATTTTTATTCATTTTTTCACCTTAAATTTCAAATACTTATAACTTATTCGTCTCAACTTATTTTTCATGAAAAATATGTCAAATTAATTATTTTTTCAAGATCTTTAATTTAATATTCATATTGTAAATATAAAAAATATTTTTTTAAATATAAATATTTTTTAGGTTAATTGTTAACATTTTGATATAAATTAGTATTGTATTTTATGCAAAATAAAGTTATATTGAAAAATATATTTTGTATATATTATGAAGTTTATTTTTAAAAATATGTTATTTTATTTTTTTAAAAATATGTTATTTATTAAATAATATTAATAAAATTTTATACAAAACGTTAATGTGACACAAAATAAAATGTATAATTTAATACTTATATTATTATTATTATTATTATTATTATTTTATAAATATTACAAATGGTGAAACTGATAAATACTAGTTGAAGTAATGAATAAACCGACAAGACACAAATTATGTTCAAGCCTTTGCTCTGCCTTTAAATTGAAACAAAATTTCCGTTTTGAGGACTAATCCATAAACCCTGCCATCTCGCAAGTACAAACCCTACTGTCTTCTCTTTTTTTGGTCTTGATTTGGTAATGATATCCAATTTATCTACTAATCGAAACCCTAAATTCCTCTTTTTGGCAGCTCTAATTCTCTCTCGGTATCTTTTTGGATTTGTCTTTTAAATTTAAATAAAATCTTAGGGTAATTCATGAATCGTCGTGATTGAACCTTTTCTTAATATTTTTTTTTAATTATATTACTTTTGGGTTTGTAGGAATTATAAATGGCAGATAAGACGGAAATCGACGGTGAATTTTCTGATGATCTCACTGTGGAAATCACAGGGGATGAAGCTCCGTCGAAAATTTCGTCGCTCCATCAAAGGATCAGTGATCTGGAGCAAGAAAACATCACAATAGTTCGGGAAAATAAGAAATATCAGCAGCGAATTAAGGAGTTGAAGACATCTATCAAAGAATTAAGCGGTGAGAGCTTGGATTTGAAGAATCAGGTGGATAAAGCGCAGTTAGAAAATAAGGCTTCGGCGGCAGTGGCGGCGCGAACGGCGGAGCTTGAAACTGAGGTGTCGAGGCTGCAGCATGATTTGGTATCGGCGATAAGTGATTTGGAGGAATCGAATATTGAGATATCGCATTGGAAGAGGGATTTAGAGAGCGTGAAAAGCAGGGAGAAAGAGAAGGAGTCTAAGTTGGAGGCTGCCGAGACAGAAAAGGCGGCGTTGGTGGCTGAAGTTGAGAAATTGGTGGGCATCAAAAGTGGGTTGAGGGTTAAACTGGAGGTGAAGGACAAGGAAATGGATGTTTTGAAGAACAATGTGAAGGAATTGGAGATGGTGGTGGGGAATAGTAAGAGTTTGGAGACATTGAAGAATGAATTAGATGAGAAGATTGTGAGTATGAAGGGGGAACTTCACGGTTTGCAGAGCAGTTTGGATGAGAAAGAGAAGATGCTTAGCGGGTTCGAAACGTCCGAAAGAGCAGTTTTGGATGGTGTTAGTGGTGGTATTAATGGTGGTGGTGTGGTTTCAGGTGGAAAGAAAGGATGGATTGGTGGTTTGGAACAGAGGGATTGGTGGTTGGTTGCAGGGGGCTCAGCCATTGCTGCAATGGGAGGAGCTTGCTACATACATGCTGCAAGAAAACATTGATCTGTGTGGTGTTTGAATTGTGGTTTGTGCCTTGAACACTATGTTTTGTGATCGTTCTGTTGTCTGTGCTTGTTACATTCAGTATCACAGAATGAAATTTTGACGAATTCGGGCAAAGTAGGTGCTTTATATTTTGTGTCCTTCTTAGAGGCTGTTAATATCACCTATGAGTGTGGAATTCTCTAATAATGCAATGGCAAGTTTTCCACTTCTCAAGAAAGGATGAGTTATAACTGTGAGAATATATGTCAATATATTTTGTTAGTTGTATATTTTCTATTTATGTTTATTGTATATTTATCTCCTTAATTATTTGTATATTTATCTCCTTAATTATAGAGAGTTGCCCTAATTTATGGCATTACTATACATAGCCTAGGTTGTATATATTGCCATTGATAGGCTTCTGAATATTCAAGGAATTATTTTCTTTCATGTATGAGAGCCCAGGGAAAGATCTTTACTCTTCTGCACCCTAGTCGCTCCTCTTCTTGTTGTATTCTTTCTTCTTCTTCTTCTCTAATTCTTAATTCTCATTCTCCATGAGTGAATCAAAGTCCTTTTTTCACCCTGCTCTTGCTGTTTATAACATCAAGAATCTTGTTATGCGACATGGGCGATGCTCTTTAAAATTAACGCAAGATCTCATAAGGTACTTGATCATATTATCCCTCCGGCTAAGGGCAAGGAGAAAACGCCAAAGACCGAGGAGGAGATAGAACTGTGGTCGACTCTCGACGCTACCGTTCTTTAGTGGATTTATGTCACAATCTCTCATGATCTGTTACACACAATCCTTGAACCCGACACTACGGCAATGGAGGCTTGGAATACGTTGCGTGATATTTTTTAAGATAACAAATATTCCCGTGCCGTTACGCTTGATATGATTTCACTCAGACAGACATGGAAAATTTTCCAAATGTCTCTGCCTACTGTCAACATCTCAAGTCATTGTCGGATCAACTTAAGAATGTCGGCTCTACGGTGGACAATAACCGTTTGGTTCTCTAATTGGTGTCCGGCCTCACCGAGTCGTACAAGGGGGTGGCCACACTAATTCGCCATTAAGCCAGATTAATGCTCGTTCTTGAATAAGCGGGCCTGAAAAAGGCAACTCAGACCACCACTTCTACCATGGTGGCTCGGGACTCGGATGATTCTTAAGATGGCGCTGATCAGTCTTTATCTCATCGTAATAACAATGGTGGGAAACGAAAGTAACACTGTGGCAATTCTGGGAAGAATCGCAACTCATTCGGCGGTCGTGGTGGTGGAAAAGGGGGTTCTGGTGGTAGCTCCGGTGGTAGGGGCAAAGGTGGCGGCAATATCAATTGAAACAGTGGCCAGCAGGAAGCCCCAAATCAGTGGCCGTCCTAGCAGTGACCTTGGCTATGGATACCCATTTCCCGCTGCCCCATGGGCTAAACCCAACTTCCAGCAAGGCCAGTGCCAGCAACCTAGTATCCTTGAGCCTAAACCGCAACAGACTTATTTTGCTTCTGAACCGACACCAACTAACATAGAGGCAGCGATGCACACCCTCGGCATTACTCCTCCGGATCCAAACTGGTACATGAACACCGGTGCCACTTCTCATATGATATTCGGGCAAGGTAATCTCACGTCTTATTTTAATTTGAGCAATAAACATGGTATAACTGTTGATAATGGTCAATCTATTTCAATTCGTAGCTATGACCATACTCAATTAGAGTCTCCTCATCCTCCCTTAGCTCTTAAAAATGTCCTTCATGCCCCTCACCTTATCAATAATTTGGTGTCCGTTAGAAAGTTTACAATTGACAGTTCTGTTTCAATTGAATTTGATCCGTTTCGATTTTCTATAAAGGACTTTCAGACGGGGATGCGTCTAATGAGGTGTGAGAGTCGGGACACACTTTATCCCATCACCAAGCCACATGTCTTTTATCATTCTACTTTTGCAGCTTTAGCACCTTTTCTATGGCATGAACGTTTGGGTCACCTGGGAGCTAATAATTTGAGTTCTCTTAGGAAGAATAATTTTATTGAATGTAATAAATATAGAGATTCTAGTATTTGTCATTCATGTCCTCTTGGGAAACATATAAAATTGCCGTTTGTTTCTTCACATTCTACTACCAAGCCCTTTGATATTGTTCATACTGATCTTTGAGCATCTCCTGTTTTGAGTTTATCTGGTCATAGATATTATATATTATTGTTGGATGATTTTTCTAATTTTTTGTGGACTTTTCCGTTGTCTAATAAATTCGATGCTTACTCCACCGTCTTAAATTTTAAAACTTTCATCTGAACTCAATTTGAACGGAAAATTAAGAACATATAATGTGATAATGATAGGGAATTTGATAATTGGCCTTTTTGGGGTTTTATTAAAAAGCATGGATTTTCATTTCATTTGTCATGTCCTCATACATCTACTCAAAATGGAAAAGCCGAGAGAAAAATTCGTACGATTAACAATGTTGTTCGTACTCTTCTTGCTCATTCTTCTTTACCTCCCTCATTTAGCATCATGCTTTGCAAATGGCAACTTACCTTCTCAATATTCTTCCTCATAAGAAATTGAACTATCAATCTCCCATTCGGATTCTTTATCAAAAGGAACCGACCTATTCTAATCTTCGGGTTTTTGGGTGTTTATGTTATCCACTCTTTCTTTCAACTACCATAAACAAACTCCAACCTCGCTCAACTCTATGTGTATTTTTGGGATACCCGTCAAATCACCGGGGATATAAGTGCTATGACTTGTCTTCTCAAAAAATCACCATATGTCGTCATGTGATTTTTGATGAAACACAATTCCTTTTGCTAAGCTGCATACTCCTCAAAATACCACATATAGCTTCTTAGACGATGGATTATTACCCTCTTTGATCCATTATTGGTCTATTGCTCACTCTTTAGCTCCACAAAATGGCCCAAACACGAAGCCCAATTCCCCTCTTACTCAAACCAGGCCCATTTCTGAGCCAAACACACCGCCTGTCAGCCCAGGCTCAGTGACGTATACTTCTACTGGCGTCATTCATTCTTCTGCTGGGCCGTCTGCCAGAAGCCCACTGCAGGCCTCTAGTCTTCCTCCTTGCAGCCCAGATCCTCAATATCCTCCTATCCCAACTCCTCCAATTCACGCCCCTCATCAGCCTCCGGTTACACGCAACCAAAATGGGATATTTAAGCCCAAGAAGAACTTTAATCTTCTGTCCACGGTCTCCAAATCCTCACTGCCCTGTAACCCTGTGTCGGCCCTTCGGCACCCAAATTTGAAAGGGCTATGAATGATGAATATGACGCTCTTATTAAAAATAAGACGTGGGAGTTGGTGCCCCGTCCATATGATGTTAATATAATTCAATTTATGTGGATTTTTGCTCATAAAGAAAAATCTGATGGTTCTTTTGAGAGGCATAAACCCGTCTTGTAAGTGATGGCAAAACTCAACAGGTTGGAGTGGATTGTGGTGACACTTTTAGCCCGGTTGTCAAACCGGCTACTATCCACACAGTTCTTAGCTTGGTTTTATCTAAAGCTTGGCTAATTAATCAACTAGACGTCAAGAATGCTTTATTACATGGTGAACTTAAAGAGACCGTCTACATGGATTAGTCTATGGGGTTTTGTGATCTTGATAAACCAAATCATGTGTGTTTATTGAAGAAATCTCTTTATGGACTAAAACATGCTCCACGGGCATGGTACAGGAGATTTGCTGATTATGTTCATACTCTTGGGTTTTCTCACAGTACATCCAATCATTCACTTTTTGTCTATCGAAAATGTACATCTATGGTTTATCTTCTATTATATGTGGATGATATTATTTTGACCGCTTCTTCTGATGAGCTTCATAAGTCTAGCATTACTTTTCTTAGCTTAGAATTTGATATGAATAATTTGAGTGAACTTAGTTATTTTTTGGGGATAACTGTGACCAGTCATGCATGTGGTCTATTTTTATCACAGAAGAAATATGCCACATAAATTATTGATCGAGCCGGTATGTCTTCTTGTAAGCCATCACCAACTCCGGTTGATACAAAATCGAAGCTCAGTGTGTCATGTAGCACTCCATTCGAGGATCCTTCACTCTATCGGAGCCTTGCTGGGGCTCTTCAGTACCTTACTTTCACTAAACCTGACATTACATATGACGTGCAACAGGTGTGCCTATTCATGCATGACCCAAAAAAAGAGCACATCACGCTCTCAAGCGTATTTTGCGCTACATTCAGGGTACTATTGATCATTGACTTCATCTTTATCCTTCTTCTACATCGACTCTTGTTTCATATACAGACGCAAATTGGGATGGATGTCCGGATATCATGAGGTCTACTTCTAGTTATTGTGTTTTTCTTGGTGATAACTTGATTTCGTGGTCAGCTAAACGACAAGCAGCCTTGTCCCGTTCCAGTGCAGAGGCTGAGTACCGAGGCGTTGCCAATGTGGTTTTGGAACCTTGTTGGTTACGGAAACTACTTTTAGAACTTCATTGTTCTATCTGAAAGGCTACATTGGTTTATTGTGATAATGTTAGTGATTTTTATCTTGCCGGAAATCCTGTTCAACATCAACGCACTAAACACATTGAGATGGATATTCATTTTGTTCTTGAAAAAGTTGCTCGTGGACAGGTTCGAGTGCTACATGTTCACTCCCGTTATCAGATTGTAGATATATTTACCAAAGGTCTCCCTTTTGGTATTATTTAAGAATTTTAGGGACAGTTTAAGCTTTCGACAATCTCCAGCTTCGACTGCGGGGGAGTGTTAGAATATATGTCAATATATTATGTTAGTTGTATATTTGCTATTTATGTTCATTGTATATTTATCTCCTTAATTATAGGGAGTTAGGCCCTAATTTATATCCTTACCATACGTAGCCTAGGTTGTATATATTGCCGTTGATAGGCTTATGAATATTTAAGGAATTATCTTCTTTCAATAACCTTGAATGATAACAATTGATTCATCTTAAAATAATAGCATTCGGCTTAACTGCCTCTGCTGTAGACAGGGCCCGGTTTCCGCCGATCTCGAATTTAATTCCAAAATTGCTGATTTGCAGAACTGATGATTTGCAGGACTGCGAGGATGAAACCCCGAACCAAAATGGTTGTTCCATGGTTTTAGGGTTCCTAGTTTTTATTTATTATTTTTTTTTCAAATTTTATATGTTGAATCGAACCAGAATCAGAACGAGAGCCGACTGTTGTTATTTTAGAATCAAAATGAACTAACGAGTTTCTGATTTCGATTTCAATTTCAAATCGAAACCGAATCAAATATAAACCAAACTGTATGTAGATTGAGAGGGACGAAGGCGCATTTGGGGCCGTGAATGAATTGGCTCGTCAATGGTAACCACTAATGAAGTGGGCTGGGCTAAATTGAACAAGAATATATGAGGCCAACTTGGCCCTCGGTTCTATATCGGCTCGCTGGCCAGGCAATTGAGAATTCTTAATGATTCCCGTTGGAGTAATTTCTCTCTTAATAAATTTGTAGTCAGATTCTTTTATTGTTATTTTATCAATCACAGTGATAATTTAACTGATTTGCTATTAATAAACTAAGTTAATGGGTAGTCTAGTCACTATATTAATAAATATTATTTTTGATTTGTAAAATAATATTATAGAATAATTAATTGTTGATTGCCGATTTTTTTTTATAAATAAAATGCATAAAATATAGCTAATAAAATATACATTTGATCAACTTTAACAAATAAACCTTGGTCTCCACTTAATTGAGTATCAAGTTTCAAATTCCTTAAAAGGTTTTAAAAAAAAGGAAGAAACAAAGTTTGAGTTGGAACTTGGAAGGGAATGCCCACTTTTAAGACCAGGAATTTAAAGCTTTTTACCGCTGGCGCAGTTTTTAAGTTTTAACCTCTTTCCTCTGTTTACATTTTACCCCTTCCCCTCCATCGTGATTCGTGTCATTTCAACCAAAAACCCTTCAAAACACTATCTCTCTCTCTCTCTCTCACACACACACACACACACACACACAGAGACCAGTTACATTACAGATAGGATAGGAGTGAGTATCAATGAGTAAACCCTGTTTGGCTGGCATGCTCTCTCTCGAATGAAAACAAAATAAGGTGTATAAAGGGTCTGTCTCCCTCAGAAAATCCTTTTGAACAAAACACTATTGCTACTGCACTACCGCACTTTTTCAACTCCCTCTTTGTTTCCTTGTAAGAACCAAACACCCCTTTGGCTATTTGGGCTTTTCTTCAAACATGTTTCCGCTCATGGCTATGGCATTCCCGGTTCCGCTGCATTTCCTCCGAGCATGGGCTCTCCTCCCAGAAGGTAAGTGTATGTGTGTGTTTCTATTTTCTTTTTCCTCTTTTTTTTTTTCAAGATTCGAGTTTTTGATGATTGGTTGTTCTTTTTAATTTAGCTCGTTCGTGGGTTCTTGATAATTTTGTGCCGGTGTTGGTCTTTTCATTTTTATGGACCCAGTGATTTGGAGCATTTGTGTGTTCACGTGTAGAATATTAATTTTTGAAGCATTGTGTGCTATTCAGTGCATTTTTATTTATGGGAGATGTATTTATAATTTCTTTTCGAATTGCATTTATGACTTCTTAAGCTTTTCTGTAAATTGCTTGAGATCTCATTTCTTGCTGTGGAATTATATTATTACTTAATTTACTTGTAGAAATGCCTCTGCATGTTTGTCCATGATGAGAGATTTTACCACTTTTGTGTGAAATTGAATTCTCGAATTAGGCATTTTTGTGCATCATTGGATGGATAAAAACACATTGTGTGGTTAATCTTATAACCATAGTTAAAGAAAAAGTCCAAAATTAGGCATTTTAGAAATCTGTATATGAAACTATTACAGCCAGAAAATGAGATCTTTTACCAAGTCCTGATAATTGAGTCCAGCTTCGCTGCAGAAAAGATATTAAGAACTGAATCCATGTTGGAATCTTGTAATGCTAGGGAATCATCGAGTGTCTTCTATTTTGTTAATCAAGGCTCTCTTCTTTTTAAAGAGGAAATCTTGATTTGCGTAAAAGGTGAAAAACACTAATCTTGAATACAGCTAAGATGCAAAAGTTGAATTTGATTTGAGTGTCTGTGAAGATACTTGCACTGTTTTTGCTCTCCTGTTTATGTGCACCATGTACTTTACCTTAGTGGGCACACTGTATGTATTTTTCCTTGAAATCAACTAGTTGTCTTTGTTGTTTGTGGCGAAAGGAATGAGAAGGAATCATTTTAGTTCGTCAAGTGTGTGTGTGTGTTGATGCATTGATGACTCGATTATTGGTCACAGTCACATCGATTCTTTTCTTCACATGGTCATGGATTGATCCTTAATCCAAGTTCCTTTAACAAAACCCTGAAATGCTTTCATGTGGGAATTTTTGACGATGATAAGGGAACTTGAAGATTTTTCTTATACAGAGTAATCAATATTGAAGCACAACTATTGATGAAAGAGGGTAACCTGATGTCTTGTAACAGTAGGTTACTAGCTTTTGAAGACATTGAAAATTTTGCCTTACTTATCAGCGGCGTGATCCCATGAAATATCACATACTGTGTACATTGATAAACAGATGGTCGAGAAAGGAAACATGTGGCCTACTCCGCATCAAATATGAGGATGGCAAAACAGGTGTCCTAAATGCGAGAAAACACAGAAAATACATAAAATGGTGTCATCAAATTATGATGTCTTTGTTCTATTAGATAATACCGTATTGAAAATGACATCATGATGAAAGCCTGTTCTCTATACTTTGGATTGGCTACACGGATGTTTGTTCTCCAAGTGACGCAATCCTCACACATACTCTCACTAAATCAAGATCTAGAAGGTATCATATACGACAATATTATGATAATTTGTTCTTGATGAAATTCTGCAACTTTATAACTTCCACTAAGTGATACATTTATGATAGATTGGCAGCAGAGCTACTGTATCTGGTGCATATTTTCTTGCCTTTCAGCTTAGTTGTTGCACAACCAATTCAGGAAAAATGGGAACAATATCATAAAATGGGAATATTATCAGCGGACGAATTATAATTCAGCCTAAATATGATTGTTGACGTTGAGTTCTTGATTCCGATATTGATTATGTTCTCTTTCTGTAATACTGTGAGTTCTGCATATGTTCATTATGTTCTCAACATTTCATACATGCTAGTATTATGATAAATTCCATTTTGGGTTGTAATCTTGTTTTAATGTCAGATGTTTATGTTTGGTTACACAAGCAAATTAGCTTTTTGGAGGATCTATCATGCTATCCAAGTTTTTTTCTAAAATAATTTTTGGTAAAATAACTTTTGCAGGTCGCAAAATGGCTGCGCTCTTTGCTTCGGAGAGTTGGAGCTATTCAATAACTACATGAGTAATTTGGCTCATTTAGTGAAAGATGTAGACTGACAAATATATCGTTATTGACTTAGGGAATGAAGCCATTGGTCCGCAAAGCACATGAAACATTGTAAGATATCGATTTAGTCCTAGAGTGGGGAATCTTATGCTACACCAACTTAATTTTTGAGGTTTTGCTTATTCTTAAATGTTAAATTGTTTGAATTTTCACATTATTTGTACTCTCGTTTACTTGTGTGGTTTTCATATCTGTCAAATCCTGCTTAGGTTTCGTGCATGAACTCGATGTGGATATTTGTCTTGTTATTTTCCTTGCTTGGAATGCATTCTCTCTGAAGGTCTTGGTAGCTACTTGCTTTTCCCAATCTTCATAAATTCCTTTGGAATATTCATTAATTGCTCTCTCTCTCTCTCTCTCTCTCTCTCTCTCTCTCTCTGTGGACGTGTCCCTAAATTTGCTAAATATCGACTTGTTTACATGCCATGGAATTCTGAGAATTGACGCCTCGCTCTCACCTTGCGTTATTTGTTAAATCCTTGTGTTCTTGAGATGATGAACTGCTTAATTTACGGTCATAGTCTCTGATCTACAGCATTTGTGGTATGTGACTTGTTACTGCTCATATATGAAGACTGATGTAAATCATCAGGCAGATGCTAGAGAGAGAGAGAGAGAGAGGGGGGGGGGGGGGGAAGGTATATGGAGAAGTTTATGCGATCTTATGTAATGCAAGAACCTTCGTAAATTTCTCAGAAATCAGAATAGAAATACATCGTTGTTACAAATTAATCAAAGAATTAAAGAATAAACTCTCCTACAAACAGCCCAAAACTGCAAAATATATAGTATAAACAAAAGAATTGATCAAAGAGGTGGTTTTCAAAATCTGGAGCGCTTGCATTCGGCGGGAATTCCCTGAGCAAACCTTTGAGTATCAGAGCAGTAATTGTAGATCATATGCCTCTGTTGCACCCATCTCAACCTGTTTCTGCCTCTTGCATCTAACTCCTGTCTCTGCCACGCTGCCTCTGCGCTGGATGAATCTTCCGTCTTGCATCCTGCGGCGGGGCAGCCGTTGATGTTGAAATTCCGGTAAGTTGCCACGAATGGAGCCTTGGTCCAGTCGGTCTTGACCCGCCCGCCTTGTGTGGCCCAATCATCTGCGTTCCACAAGCTGCAGTACACCTTCATGGGCTGGCTCTTGGGGAATGGGGTCCCGATTGCTTCGTGATTGTTAAACACTCTTATCGGACTATTGTCCACCAAGAATCTGCATCGTACACAGATTCCAAGATCAATTCCTAGCTCCAATATATATACATACGTTCATATATATATATATATAAGATGAAGATTAGATTAGAGATGCTTACATGATGCGTTGAGGATTCCAGACGATGGAGTAGGTGTGGAAAGAAGAAGTGGGGTCGAACCAGAGACGGAATTGCTGTTCTTTGTTCCCTTTGCCCTGAGAATAAACATTGGTGTGGACAGTGTATGGCTCTGTAGATGAATTTCCCAGAAATTCGAAGTCGATTTCGTCATGTCCAGGCCCTTGAGAAGACAACTGCACAATAGGGAAATCCATATATTATAAATAAATTATCACAGGAAAAGAAACAGATATATCAGTGAAGGAAAATGAATGTTATGGCGGGAGCTTACATAAAAAGTGGTGACGGTTCCGGCGGAGTTACCAGGGACAAGCTTGAGCTGCATATCAAATCTTCCGAAGAGATAATCTCTCTTGGACTGGAAACCAGAACCAGAAGCTTGAACGAGGGACAATGTCAGGGTTCGTCCGCCTTCTAGAATCTTGGCACGGTCGCCGCCAAAAGTGATGTCGGCGTCACGGTAGAAATCAGCAAAAGCAGTCAAGGAAACGGAAAGTAGAAGAAGTGGTAAGAGATTAAAGAGACCCATTCTTAGTTATGAAGTGCAGAGAGAGAGAGCAGGAAATGGTGATGATGAAAAACTGAAGTGTGAAACCTGGTTTATATATAGAGAATGGTGGGGTAGGCAGGCATTGAGGAAAGTGGAAAGGAAGTATCCGTTAGAGAAGAAGAAGAAGATAACAGAAATTACAGTAAAGAAATGAGCTGGAATTAAGAGGACCAGCTACCTGCTTTAGTTTACGCGTAATCTTTAATATTTTCAATAAATAATATGCTTTCTGTTAGGTTGGTTCTATATTCTTTTTTATTATTATACCGGGGATTGAAATTGAATCCACGTACAAATAATTTTATTTTTTTTATTTTGAAATGGTTATTCAGGTTACAATTTTTGGTTTTTTTAAATTTTTTTTTTCAAATTTCAAACATAGTATTATAAAAAAAAAGAAAAAGAAATTAGAACTGGCAGTTCGATATCAGAATCAATTTTTCTTGAATCGAAATTAAATCGTTGACTGTTGATTTTGGTTTTGGTTTAAAATCGAAATTGTGGCATTTTTATTTGATATTTAGTACGTTATTATAAGATCATGAATATTACTTATTGACTTCTACTTGTAAAAAGTATGTTTAAGCTTATACAATATTTTTATCAAATATTGTTCAAACAAACTTATAACAATCGATCTTTTAAATTGAATAACTTCGTTTAATTTTTAGCGCCACACACCTTATTCAACTCAATATTGGAGGATGATGTATATATATATATATAATTTTTTTATTATTATCAATAATTACAATTTATTGTAATTTCAAATTCAATCAGACAAATTATGATATACTTAATATTCTCATAAAACTTATTGTTATTGAGAAATATAATATTTATTATAATCGTAACAATTGTTGTAAGTAATGTATTGATGTTGGTTTTTCTTCAAACAGCCAATAATAATCGACTGCATCTTTTATTTTATTTTATAATAATAACTACTATAAATTATGAATATTTAACGATAATATTAATTAATATATAATAAAAAAATAAAATGTAAATTAAAATAGCAATTAAAAAAAAAAAGAGTGGACGGTGAAGTAAAGTTTTATAGATTTGACGCGCAAAGTAGGCAGCTTTCCAGTTTTGCCCATTCACACAAATCCAGCTCATATTTAATAATAAATAACAAAAATCCAGCTCATTTTCTCTGGATTTGTCTTTCCCTCTCAACTTATGCGTGTATATATACACCGGTTACACAAACAATTTTCATCATCACATCCCAAACAGAATCCATTCTCTCTCTCTCTCTCTCTCTCTCTCTCTCTCTCTCTACAATGGATATCTTTAATCTATTACCACTTCTTCTTCTACTTTCTGTTTCCTTGACTGCTTCTGCTGACTTCTACCGCGACGCCGACGTCACTTTTGGCGGCGACCGTGCCAAGATTCTAGAAGGCGGACGAACCCTGACACTGTCCCTCGATCAAGCTTCTGGTTCTGGTTTCCAGTCCAAGAGGGATCATCTCTTCGGAAGATTTGATATGCAGCTCAAGCTTGTCCCTGGTAACTCCGCCGGAACCGTCACCACTTTTTATGTAAGCTCCCGCCATAACATTCACTGATATATCTATCTACTTGTTTTTCTGTAATAATTTATTTATATTTACATGGATTTCCCCATTCTGCAGTTGTCTTCTCTAGGACCTGGACATGATGAAATCGACTTTGAATTTCTGGGAAATTCATCTACAGAGCCATACACTGTCCACACCAATGTTTATTCTCAGGGCAAAGGAAACAAAGAACAGCAATTCCGTCTCTGGTTCGACCCCACTTCTTCTTTCCACACCTACTCCATCGTCTGGAATCCTCAACGCATCATGTAAGCATCTTATATATATATATATATATGTTTATATATCATGGAGCTAGGAATTGATCATGGAATCTGTATATGATAATTCAGATTCTTGGTGGACAATAGTCCGATAAGGGTGTTCAACAATCACGAAGCAATCGGAACCCCATTCCCCAAGAGCCAGCGCATGAAGGTGTACTGCAGCTTGTGGAACGCAGATGATTGGGCCACACAAGGCGGGCGGGTCAAGACTGACTGGACTAAAGCTCCCTTCGTGGCTACTTACCGGAATTTCAACATCAACAGTTGCCCCGCCGCAGGATGCAAGGCGGAAGATTCATCCAGCGCGGAGGCAGCGTGGCAGAGACAGGAGCTAGACGCGAGAGGCAGGAATAGGTTGAGATGGGTGCAACAGAGGCATATGGTCTATAACTACTGCTCTGATACTCAGAGGTTTGCTCAGGGAATTCCCGCCGAATGCAAGCGCTCCAGATTCTGAGGATTATTACACTTCATTCATTCCACATATTTTTTCTATATGATTCTTTAATTCTTTGATTAAAGTGTAATAACCACATTTTGATTTAATATTTACATTAATAGACAATAAATTTACACACAGCACCTAATTGAAAGTGTTCATACAAGCATGCCCAATATTATTCCATTTTATGTTTCTTTATTTTTAGAAATAAAATATAGCTTCGGAACTAAGCCAATGACATTTGATGAATCTTTTTAGTTGGGCTAATCTATGGATCAATATCTATGATTGGGCTTTTAAGCTACAAGTAATTGGGCTTAAGAAGGATTCAGAAAATAATGAGTAAAGCCCAAACTCGAAATTGTGTCAACACAACCTTAAGAATAAGAGGGTAGATTAAAATAAATGACACAACATAAGATTTGTTGGAATTTTAATTTTTAAAAACTCTTAATAGTTTTTATTATTTTTTCTTTAATTCATAACACTATACTTATTTAATTGGATTAAAGATCGTGTAGATACTTTTGTAGTCCAAATAAATGAAGAGGACCAAGTGTTAACCTACGTTGAAGATAAAGAAAATAGGTTGAGTTCGAACCGATCAATTAAGTAATTATATAATTTTAGATGGTATAGCATATCTCTCACTCTTCATAATATATCACGTATTGTAAACATGATTGAAGAGCTTCCTCAACAACAAATTTAAACATATAGAAAAACAGCAAAACATCTTAGTTGAAGATACAAATTTTAAAGAAAGAGAATTTAGTTGTTTGACTTGGTCAAATGAGAATGTTTTCACATTTGTTATATAATTTCTCGAATTTATGTAAATTAGAATCTTCCGGTTTTAATTAGAATATTTTGAAAAAAATTGTAAGAATGTAAAAAATTAGTACAATTGAGTTTAATCGTACTTGAGAGGTTAGAATTTGTTAGGAAAAACAATTAGAATAAAGGCAAATTATTCGTGGATAATTTATATTTTTCTTATTATTATATTGTAGTATTATCGTAACATTCTCGACAACATTGTACACCATAATTATTTATCCGCAACACACATCTATTTCAGAAGGGGCAGCATAAGCAATTGTGTGATGGTTGAGCTTCACCGTACCTAGGGTGTGAGTGACGTGTTCTCATCGTATTGGATTGAAATTTTGTAAAAATCTTAATCCTTTTTGAGAAAAAAAAATTTAAAAAAAGAGATTTTCTAAAATATGCGCAGCCCATTGGGCCCACTGGGATTAAAATGGGCCCACATGTAAAATACTGAGATGCGTCTCAGATAGTCCATTATTATCTTAATATTTTCTTTTTTTAATTTTGGCTCAAAGAAAACATTTAATGGTAATTGAATATGCAGTCTACTTCGATTCCCAACTGCAATAGCTACTACTATCCTGTTCCGAAACATTTTTTCTCCCAACTTTCTATCAAGAAAATTCACTGTTCGAAATCACTGGCGGCCGAATGCACAAATTATAATTTTCTCAATCTGACAGCCACGAACAGTTGCAGTAAAGAACAAGAAAAGAAGCATAATCGTTGCCCGGAAGATATCCCATTCTCAGATCGAGAAAGCCGCGAGATTTTCCAGGATTTTAACTCATGCGTCGAAGCCCGGAAACAACGATTTATAGAAACTGAGGAAGAGCCAGTATCTGTGGTAGATAGTGATTCTGGTATTTCGTCAAACATGTGGTGGGCGGACCTGAAAGCTGCGGTGGGGCAGCGAATTAATCTTGAAGGCATCGCTTGCTCTGTCGGGATTTTATCCAAAGACAAACACTTTGCGATCCCGCATGTCAGTGTGCCTGATATAAGGTACATAGATTGGGCGGAGCTGAAGAAAAGTGGGTTTAAAGGTGTTGTCTTCGACAAGGATAATACGATTACTGTTCCTTACTCTTTGAGCTTGTGGGCACCCCTTGGGTCATCCATGGAACAGTGTAAAACTTTATTTGGTGATAATATCGCTGTGTTTAGTAACTCTGCAGGTAAGTTTGATGTATACGCATTTGGAAACTATGGTTTGAGTGGAATGTGTTGTTTAGTAATCGGTTCACTTGGCTTGAAATTATGAAATACTCAGGATTGACTGAATATGACCCTGATGGTAAAAAGGCTAGAGCTCTTGAGGATGCAATTGGAATCAAAGTGATAAGGCACAGTAAGTTTTGTTTTGTCTCTTGAGAATAATGTTATTACCATTTTCCATTTAGTTTGCAGTTGATAAATGAAACTAAAAGATAGTAATCCTCAGACTACAAAGTAGTTCTTATTAATGTTGTTTGGGTTTGGTACTTTTTGTTAAACCTAGGGATGAAGAAGCCTGCTGGATCAGCTGAAGAGATCGAACAGCACTTCGGTTGTGAATCCTCGAGCCTTATTATGGTAGGATCCCATGTTTGTGATCAATGATTCGGTTTTGTCATTCTGTTAGTTTATTCTATGCTTCTTTATCTTCTATTAGACATTTCGTTGTTTAATAACTAGTATATTGCTGTGGAAATAACAGGTGGGTGATCGTCCGTTCACAGATATTGTTTATGGTAACAGGAACGGGTTTTTCACAATACTAACTGAGCCATTGAGCCTTGCAGAGGAGCCTTTGATCGTGCGACAGGTTGGTGCCGTAATTGTCTTGTTTGTACTGCCTAATAATGTTTAATTTTCTGCAGACTACGTATGCAAACCAACAATCATCGAATATGTAGTTAAATGGTGATGTTATTTTGTGGACTGGGTGCTATGTTATTGTTAATGCTGCCTTATCCCGATATTACTATGAATGTACTTCTATCTCAATTACACAGTTTATTTCTACAAGTGATGCTTGGGAAGTGGAGCTAAAATGCTTGTAATAATGCGTGTTAATTATATCGCAGTCTACTGGGCCCGATTGTCTGGCTTAAGTTCCACTTGCTTTCTGTATCTAATATATATATTTTTTAAAATAATGTTGTTAGTTTCCCTAGTTTACTTATCCAGTGATTCCAAAGTGACATCCTGGTATGTAGAAGGTATATCATATTTTACTTAGCTACTTAGCTCTAGGAAAACAGTTGGGTAAGTGGATAGATGACTAACTCGAAGTAACGGTTTCAGGTTATTTACTGCTCTAGTTATTAGACAAGCAGAGGTTTATGAATAGACATCTATGTATGTAACTATCATATGCATGTGTACATGTCTATATGTGTGCATATATACAGATCGACTGTTGGTTCGCATTGCAGGGGGGGATTGTGATTTCGGGTTACAGCTAGTCAGTCAAGCTTTTGACCTTTCTTGAATCTGAGCCATGAACTTTGTAAGCCTGCCACTTCCTTATGGCCTATAGTTTTTGTTATCCTGATCCACACCGAACTGTTTGGATATGAATGGGACCTACCTGAACTGGCATCCATTAGAGCTGAAACTCTGGCCATACCGGCTCAGTCCCTCAGACATCTGGCTCGGTCAAATAGAACTTCAGGCTAGATTTTTCCCTGCCCAATCCTATCCCAAATATTTTAACTTGTAAACTATTAGGGCCAGCTCGTTGCCCTGATCTTTCAGTGCCAAAAAAAAAAAAAAAAAAAAAGAGCCCAGCCCTATCCATATATGGGCTGTTTGGACCTGGTCCAACTGCCAGCTCTACATTCTATAAAACCCATTTATCTTAGTCTATGTTGGCTGTGATTCTTGCATAAGCTGTTGAGAAATGCACCGATAGGAACATGGTTAAAGCTAGATCCCAGGTATGGTGGATTACCAAGAGACATTTCGTCATTTGTTTTGGCAGAAAAGGCCTCAGTGTTGATGCTTTTGTAAATGATGCCTATTCACTCCATTATATACCAATATATACTTATTTTGAGCATATTTGAAACTTTTACTGGTATTACATTATCCTCTGCCACTTACAAATCCAGTTAAGTCATTGAAGCTTTCTGTTTTATTTCTCTTTCTAAAAACTCTCCCTTAGCCGGCAAAACATTTTACAAACCTAAATTATTTGCAGGTGAGGCTGCTTGAGGTTGGCCTCGTTAAACGATGGTCTGAGAAGGGTTTGAAGATGATGAGTCACAGCCTCATTCCAGATTCTACGAAGTGTGTAAATGATGAACCACTCTGATCTTCCTTCCTGACTACTGAAAACAAACCATTCATTATTTCTTTATTATTTCTTATTCATGTATTTATCGAATTTGGATACGCATTCTTGATAAATGATGGCGATGATGATGTGGATCAACCCAAGTGCTATAATGTATCGAATTTGGACCTGCATTCTTATGCATTAAAAATTCTGCTTCAGCGTAGAAACACAACCTTTTTTTGGGACGGATAAAAATGTTCTCGAACTTGTGTTGTATATCAGAGAACATGAACAAATAATTTTGCATTGATCTTTAACGTAACTTTTATTTGAGCACACATCTCCCTCAAGACTCTATGTTTTCATGGGCTCTTGCGAGTGATTCTAATAGGCATTCCTTGAGAAGGAAATGGAAGAGGGTCCACTGTGATTTGCTCATCGGGATATTCTAAGTACCAATCATACCTAGTAACAACATAATGTACAAATATAAGGATGTTTAGCTTAGCCAATTGGTATCCTGCACACAATCTGGGCCCACCTCCAAATGGTACATAAGAGAATGGCTGAATTGGCTCTTCAAATCTTCCTGGATTGAAACTCAATGGATCTGCAAAGTATTTTGGATCATAATGTGTCCCATATGCTGTCCACAACACCTGCAAAAAATCTCACTTTTTTAAAGGTGCTTGATATTTTCCATGTCTTTTTTCAAGAAAATCTTGTCGGGTGCTTCTTTTAGTCTCTTATAGAGCTAGTAATATCAACCCCACCCGATAATTGGAATGGCCTTTTGTGGACCCAAAGCAAGAGTTGGCCTTTTTTTGAATTGGTTCGATGAATCGGCAGTTCATGGACTGACCTGACCAAAATAGCTTATACTTAGAGCTGACCAATGACTAGGGTACGACTTGTTCAGGTTGCTAAATATTGAGCTCAATCTAGCCCAATAATTCTAAAATATATTGAAATTTTCTGAAAGACGAAATGGGTTCGATCATATTTTAGGTCTCAAAACCTACGATCCAGCCCACCTGAAATGTTGGGTGAGTTGAGCCTGATCAATTTTACCAGCTCTACTAAAACTACACATACTAGGTTGGGCCAAAGAATTACTCATAGTTCTTTTTTGGAGAGGGGGTGTCGATATTCGGTAGTTGGGCCAGATGACTCGAATTGTCGGCCTAGTGTTTTCATCGTTGCTAAAGATTAGAAATGTCATTTACCTTCCAGCCTTTTGGTATTGTGTATCCATCGAATTCGATATCCTGGATTGCTTTTCTGAAAGAACCAAAGATTGGAGGGAAAATCCTCATGCTCTCCCGTGCAAGCTGCCACGTGTAGTTCATCTTCTTCGTGTCTTCGAACGTAAGAGCTTCTTCTGACCCATTTTTGCTGCTCAGTATTCCATTGTGTTCTGGTATACATGAATGATAATACAATAAAATGAGATAACAAATTTACAAAAGAGATCAATAATGAAAATGCTGAAAAAATATTTTATACCTTTCTGCAGAGTAGAATAGCAGTTTGGATGAAGAGCCAACATCCTGAAAGTCATGGCAATGGCGAACGATGTCGTATCATGCGCAGCAAACACGAGCAAGACGACATTATCCGCCACCTCCACCTCACTGATTTCGCCTCGAATCAATGCTGAAACTAATCTAGAGAGCAGAATCCCTTCCTCCTCTCCTTTCTCCAGCCTTTTTTCCATTTCATTTCTCTTTTTCCTAATAATTTCCACCAGCAGTTTTTCAATCTCCTTTCTTGCTTTTTTCGCCCTCGAAAATTTTGATCCAGGAACATTTACAGGAAATCCAAACACTCCCTCCAACACCCTCTCAAATATTTCCAGCATTCCAGGCTCTACCTCAATTCCCAACAAGCATTCCAGGACAATAGTAAATGTCAAAACTTTTGTCAGATTATAAAGTTTAACAGTTTTTTCACCACCATTCCAGAATTTCTCCAGATGCATTGTAACTGTTCTGCATATTCTCGGGACCAAACCTTCCAGGCCCGAAGAACTAAGGCTCGTAGCCACAATTCCTCGCAGGCAACGGTGTGCCTCGCCCCGTTTCTCCATGATCGAATTCTCTCCCATTAACTGGACTGATGAAGAAGGCCATGAGCTAATGACTAGCTTGAACTCGTTTGACAGGAAGAATTTGTTGGCTTCTGCACCATTCACCACCACCGTAGGGTAGCCCATCAGCCTGGTTTTGAATGTCGGGCCGTGTTTCTTGATTCGGGCCTGGATGAAATCTTCATATAGCTTGTTCTTCTTCTGGGCTTTGTAGAAATCTATGGTCTCCCCAATCCAGGGCCACCCCATTCTCCCTGGAGGTAGCTTTTTCTTGCTTCTGCTCTTACCACTCTTCTTGCATTTGAGAAGAAAGGCTAAAGAAATGGCTAGAAAGAGTGAGAATGAGAGAGAAACAAGAAAATCCATCTCCAGAGCCATTGATAATGACAGAAACAAGAAAGTAGTGTCTGAATGCTAATAATAAGAAACTTCGCAAGTATCTGCTATATATATACAAACACATTATGTGCATGAGAGGAATATACCAATTAATAGATTGATTAACAATCAGGTCAACTTTTGGACATAAAATGTCGGCGAATCATGCAATCATAAACCTCCCATCTCTCTCTCTAACCTCCCATCTCTCTCTCTCTCTTCTTATATGCATTAGCATGTGCTAGCTTAGCTCTCTTGGATTACAGTTCGATCATACGACGCGTATTTGAAGCCACACATCATCACTATACATCTGAAGAGAGCTGAAAAATTAAAATTAAAATAATTTGGCAGGATTTTTTAAAAACTAAAGTGGGCGGCAGATTAGTCAAATAGTTATTGAAATTCTTAATCAAGAGAGTATCCCTAGATATCTGCACCATCTAATACTTAATTTGTTTTTGGCTGTAATAACTTCTGCTGAAAGTCAAAGGCTGGCATGGAAGTCGAATCTTCATCACCTACCTTCAAAGGCTATGGCCTTTAATGATCAAAGAACAATTTCATACATATTTCATATTTCTTAAGAACTTTCTATCGTATAATCAACGCTAGTTTATCTCATCAAACTACTCAATATTCAATTCAAACTTATTAGCTAGTTACTACTTGATTCGATAAACTAATCAAACATAGCGGAACATATATAGTTTTACATTTGATGAATTTAAAATTCAGTTTGAAATTGAACTCGATGAATAAAAATAGATAAAATAGATTCAAAATAGAACCACCCAATCTCGATTCGTGTTCATACTAAGTTCAACTTAATTGAAAACCACACAAGCTCAAACAGAGCTAGTAAAGATCAATAGTAAATCTTACAATCTTGAACAACAGTGCATATGCTCAGCTCAATTCAATTTTTTTACAACTCTAAACGCACGTACCGTATGAGTCTATGTGTAATGTCGTGCTCAGAAGATAGCCTACTAGTCATTAGGGAATTGGTGCTTCCTTTTATTACAAGCTCCTCTTAACTACAAAGTTCTTGTACGAGTGAGATTAGTGGGATTCGAACACAAGATCTCAATAAAAAATTTGATTCATAAAGTTTAAGAAGTATTTTAAGATTAAAGAAATAGTTGACCTAAGAATTGTTAATTAGCACATCCCAGAATGTGAATGATTAAAAAAAATTGTGGTGGATCTGCATTTGATTATTAAAGAAAATGACAACAAGGTTGAAGATAAGTGAGGTTTTAGGTATGTTCCAACGTTGGATGTAATAAAATCCTAAAAGGAAATAACTGTATTTGCTTGGGAGTGTGACAATAATGCTCAAAAGTTGTAAAGATTGTCTGCACCGTCCAAATCCTTCATTCTCATATTAATATTTTTAATACCCTTTCATTTTCCTCTCTAAATTATCTGACCTATTTTGACATGATTTTACGTTGTAGTTTGAATCTTCAAAAAATATATGATCTCATTAATTAATATTTTTATAATTTTATCATGTTCGTTCAAAACTTATCTTTGACTTAATTAACATTACAATTACAAAAAGAAAGAGGAATCATGAGAACATGTGGAGGTATTTAATCTTTCTTTTTTCTAGTACAATTTAATCTCATTTTTTTACATTTTTACTATTTTATTCTGTTAACATAATTAAAAATTCTAATTACAAATAAAACGTGAATTTATGTGCATCTGGTGCAGCGCATAATTCCATCTACATAATTACTTGTTTACTAAAAAGATATTATCACTGATTTGCTATCTTAAAAAAAATAATAATACCTTTTAAGTTAATAAATACTAATTTTTAATAAAATAAATAATAATATAAATTATCAGATGCCCTAGCGAGTCACTTCAAGTGAAAAGATGAATCATGACTACATGTGGAGATATTTAATCTATTTTGTTCTAGAAAAATTTACATTATTGCATAAAGATGAAAAAGTATTTAAAGAATAAATTAACAACATGACATGCATTATAAAGAGAACATTATAATAGAGTCCAGTGGGTCCATTTCAGGAAGCTGGCTTTCCTTGGGCTTCCACTGTGCAAAGCCCACCGTTTCCGGGGACATCAGACATGTAGTCTGGAAGGCGCGTACTTCTGCCCGACCCGGTTTTTAGATAGAGATGACAACGGGCAGTTTTAGCTTTTCCCAGAATCCGTCCTCAACAGAATAATTAAATTCAAACTCCTCCTGCATTTGTCCATTAATTTGTACAAATTGTTGATTTAATGTTTTTTCTTAATATTATAAATATTGTTGTCTTCATTCTTTAATAAAATCTATAATCAAAGTATATACAATACAAAAATTTTGTGCATCGAGTGCACTGTTCAGTTTGATTTATAATATTATTTATTTATTTGAAAATATTATTACTAATTTATTATAAAACTGAAGTTGGAAAAATATAACATTGTGACTAAGTGGATTTTGGGAAAGTAGAACGAAAAGAGGTGAAACAAAATGAAGAATGAAGTCTTAAGGGTAAAAAGCACAAATGAACTAATAAACTATTATAAGAAGAATATTATTATCATAATAAACTAAAAATATACAAAATATGAAACTAAGTAATATATATGGAGCGGGTTCGGTAAAATTCACTATCCACTTTAAATTCATTAACACCTATAATTAATTGGGTTTTACACATCGAACGTACCAAATTTTGATGTGGGTTAGAGTTTAAATCCAATTCATTGTCATCCCTCATCAATTAACTCACAGTAACATACAAAATAAAAGATTTAAACAAATATATAATTGTAATTCACACATTCATCTCTCTCTCTCTCTCTCTCTCTCTTTTTTTTTTTTTTTTAAATAATAGTAAATAAATCAATCAATAAGGCATCTGTGTGGGCAGTATGAGAGAGAGAGTGAAGGTAATTCAATAATATAGTGCAACATCATAAATAAAACTTCAATAGCACCAATAGTAAAAGCTCACACAGCTAACCACCTACATTATTTTATTTACACAGACAGCTCAAAGACAATTAAAATGGGGTCAATTAAGTTGATAGCCATAAATTACTTGAAAAATATTCACTTATTTAAATAAAATAAAATTAAAAACATTACATAAATGCGTACAACAGCTTGGCATGCTGCAAGGTGGTGTGGCTAGCTGCCTCTTGAACTGCCAATATTAGGTTTGATACAGATACAAGTATTTCGGTTATCGAGATTAGTCCAAAACAATCGATTTTAAATATATTATTTTAATTTATCCGCCGGTTGAGATTATTTCACATATAGTAGGTATACTTCTATTTACAAAATTATTACATTATCTTTTTACGGAATCCTAGCTACTAGTGTAGAATCCGTAAAGTTTATGAAATATTTTAAAAAATGTAATGCGATGAAATTCTTTTATACTAAAATAGTCGAATTAACAAACATACTAACTCATTATCAACAATATCTCAAATTATATTAACATTTTTTTGTTATAATTAGATATAACACTGAGTTAAATTATATAAAAAGAATGAGCAAGTGGGTGAATTATGAGACTATGACTACTTATAATGATAATAAAATAAATAAATATAGGAAAATCAACAAAATGTAAAATATATTTGAATATGAATAATCTACTTTAAATGATTATATATTTGTTGTCATTTTGAATATGCTAATTACTGCATATTTTTTTGTTATTCACATCCATTTAATTGTTAATTAAGCCTTAATGAAGTTAATGATAAATTTACCATGTAATACATATCAACCACTAATTGTCAATCTTACGAATCACAAAACACACACACACACACACACAGATTATAGTATCTTATTTAATATAAATAAGATGATCACTATTAATATAGATTAGTGTTATATTTAATATTAAATTGATTTATTTTTATATAAATATGACATGACAATTAAATGACATGTAATATTTTTATTGTTAATTTTATGTCATTTGACATATTTGGTGGCTCTATTATTAATATAGGTAAATAAATTATCACAGAAATTTAAGTTAGAAGATAATATTAAATAATTGTTGATAGATAAAAGGTATCGGATAAACAAAAAACAAAAAACGTCTTCTCTAAAACACTAGTTAAATTGAAACGAAGGAAGCATGCCATCTAAGAGGCAGGCAGTTGACAGAGGGGGAAAGTAAGTTGAGAGTCCAGATCGCCTCGTACTGGTGCTCCCATTTACTGCAATAACTCAGTGAGCCCACTTTATCATTCTTGTGCTTCCTTAGTATTTAAACACCTACTCTTCTGCTATGGCAATTAGTGGGATTTAATTTAGGAATTATGTAATATTTGTTACAGTTTGAAGTTTGTTGTAATAATGCATAGAGTATGTGTATTGTAGGTGATGTGAGAGAGAGAGAGAGAGAGAACATTTTTTCTTTAATAATTCAGATTCTCCTAAGTAGATGTCTATGAATCTTGTTAAATGTTGCAATAATCTATATAAAACTCTACTCCTCTCGTCCCAAAATACTTTATGTGTTAAATGATTACATGTAGATTAAGAGTGTCGTAAAATGATTCACTTTATTCTTATTTAATTTTCTTGAAAATTATACATTTCTTGCTAAACAACAACGCATTCTATCTTCATTTTGATTAACAATCCTCTCTCAACAACTCATTTTCGATTAACAGTCCCCCTCTTGATAACTCATTAAATTATGATTTATTTTGTGAGATTAAATATTACACTTTTCTCTTATACTAAACTTATTTTTTATTTGTTACTGGGACGGAAGGAGTATAGGAGTGACCGAGTAGCACCCGTACACCAAAATCACAATTGTAAGAGTCCTCGTCCTGTTGCTTGCCCGGCTTAATTTTCCTCGGTTATTCTTCCAATTCATTCTCATCTAACCCTACTTCCGGTCAACCCTGCCCAAACCCTAAATTAAACAAGATGAAGCTATTATTAATGGTGCAATGCACCCCAAACTACACTATGGCGTGGTCCTACAGCTACCACAAAATCGAACAAATACTTCTTAGCTAATCTCATTTAGTGGATAATACCCTAATTTGTCCCTATTTTGTTGCAGTGACAACACTTGTAACAACTGAATTCTCCATTTCATCAAATAAAGGATCCAAAGAAATAACTAACTCTTATTCTAAGGCCTGCCCTACTGTATCCAAACAAGCTTCTTGTTCCTAATTCCAGGCATCACCCAATGTAGAATGCTTGTCAGCCTGTAAAACTTGCTTGTGGGATGGGCAAATTACCAAAGACAAACATGTATTCAGTCTTGTAATAAATAGATTCAGTTAGCTACATATGTTTAAACAAGACCGTATCCAGCAAGGTTGTCCAAATATCTTAAATTTTGCAATTCTTTTTGAACAGTGCCTTAATGGATATGTACAGCAGGCAAGCGAGAGATAGATAGATGGGAGTTTAAATGCACATACAACTAACCACATACTGGTTCACCTGCTTGTATTTACTTAGTCCCTCCTTGCTCCTTTATATACACTGCTTACCTGTGGTCATTCTCTCTCTCATTGCATTGTACTCTCTCTCTCTAATTGTACTCTCTCTCTCATTCTTGCTTGTTTTTTTGTTCTTGAAAGGTGATAAAATGGAGAGGAAGAGAAGCAAGAGAGAATTAGTCTTACTGTGGGCTGCGATGGCTGCATTGCTTTCCCAGAACTTGGTGGTTCCTGCCTTGTCTGAAGTTAACTTTGAGGATCAGAAGAACTTCTTCTATCCAGATCCAAATGCAGGAACACCTCCTACAGGTTATATATATATATATATATGTGTGTGAGTGTGTGTGTGTGGGTGGGTGGGTGTTTGTGTGTTTTACTTGCCTTGGATCCAAGTAAGCATGCAAAACTGATATTTTTGTTTTTATTTTGTTTCTGCAAACAGTTACATACACCCCTCCAGCAGGAGGGGACCCACCCCCACCACCCTTTCATGGAGGGGGCAGCTATGGAGGCACACCACCAGGAGGGGATAACTTCCCCCCAACACCCTCCCACGGAGGGGGCAGCTATGGAGGCACACCACCAGCAGGGGGGAACTTACCCCCAACACCCTCCCACGGAGGGGGCAGCTATGGAGGCACACCACCAGCAGAGGGGCACTCACCCCCAACACCTTCTCATGGAGGGGACAGCTATGGAGTCCCACCACCTTCTCACTGTGGGGATCCATCCAGTGGGGGACAACACCGTCACACCCCTTCCCCACCCTCCCGAGATGCGGGTGGGTACTACCACACCCCTCCAACCTCAACCCCAACCCCAACCCCAATCATTGAAACCCCACCAACAACCGTCATCCCTCCTCCGACCATCCCCGGCATCACAACTCCGTCGCCGCCATTGCCGTTCGATCCAAACTCTCCACCGTTCACCTGCACGTAAGTACATCATCCATATCCACATAATCATCAGACTAAAAACATAAATCTTTGTCCAATGTTTCCATACTTGTTAAACTGCACTGCAGGTACTGGAGGAATCACCCAACTCTGATATGGGGTTTGCTCGGATGGTGGGGAACCGTAGGGAATGCATTCGGTGTGTCCAGCTTGCCCGGCATTGCACCCCACATGAGCTTGCTGCAGGCGCTTTCGAATAATCGAGCCGACGGCTACGGAGAGCTCTACAGAGAAGGCACGGCTTCACTGCTCAACTCCATGGCTCATACCAAGTTTCCTTACACAACTACACATGTTAGGGACAGTTTTGTTACAGCGCTTGGCTCAAAGACGGCTGCAGCGGCTCAAGCACATCTCTTCAAGCTGGCTAATGAGGGCAGAATCAAAGGCAGGGCCTGAAAAATTCGGACAAAATAAAAAAAAGATTCTTTCTTGTTTGTTTAATTTGTGCTGCATTTGTTTCAGTTAATGTTGTTTACTGTAAGGATTTGTTTCTGTATGCATGTAATGTTGTGACAGTAATTTTAGATTTAAATTTTAAATATTAATTTAAAGCAAGACATCAATTAATGGCCCATATTAGTATCTATTTTTTATATCGTTGTTAGCACAAACTCCGACTTCAGCCATATCGTAGAATAATATAGGTCGAGTTAAAGAACGCTTTCAAAAATACTAATAAGAAATATTAAATGAATAATTAAAAAAAACGAACATTAGTTTATCGATCCCATGTAATTTTTATTTTGTATAATTAATTATACAAAAAGAACTTTTGAGACAGAAAAATGACCCATCCTAAGAAATATCTTCTAATTTGCTGAATAGAAATTCTAATTGTGGTTCACATTGTTGACTTTGTGATGGGGGGAAAACCTCAATTGATGAGATGTATTCAAACGGAATGGGCCCGGTTGGTCTGGACTATGTTTAGGGCCCAAATTTGTCGGGCTTTACCTAACATTAATAAATTCCTAGGTATATAATTGTACTCGAAATAACACACAACAACAATAATAATGACAATAATGATGATATGATAATAATAACAATTAATTAATTAATTAATTAATTTGTCCCTCATATAAATGATGATTTCAACAAACTAATTATTGTATAGTAGCTAGATTTTAAATGCTGACAAGAAATAGAGAAATTTAACCTTTTCTTTTTTCAAAATAATTATTTCTATATGGAACGTAGTCTCTATAGCCTGTAGGGGTAAAGGTGGCAATTTGGGCACGGGGTTTCCTGAAAAAGTTCAAGCCGAGTCAGGCCGATCCGACAAAATCCACTAAATTTTAAGTTCAACCCTAACTTAATACTCTTAAAATTTATTAAATTCATCGAGCCAGCTCATAGCCTGCTACTATTTGTTTATCAAGCTGGGTCAGGTCTAAAATTACATAGTCCAGCCTAACTTAAATATCGAGTTTCTTAGTCCAATCCATAGAACCGTGCTAATTTTGCTATGTCTTATGTAGGGGTATGTATAATGATGTTTAGAGGGCTTTTATGGGCTTAAGTGGGTTAAGAGGTTCATGGGCCATGGCGTTACCAAATCGACCCATTAATAATAATTGGGCCACAAAAAGGGAGACTGCAGATTATATTAATTGGGCTATCCTCAAAATCGCAATGGCTTTAGGGCTACACCTATGTGTCCACCGTTTACCATTCAGTCATGTCCACAGGTGAATGTAGTACTTCCCTTGCACCCAAAAAATATTACTTAATAGTATAACACTTTTTTTTTTTTTTAAAGTTTTGATCAGATTGATGAAGTACAATTTTTTAAAATTATAAATTTATAATAATATAATATTTTATTCAATAACTTAACTTATACAATCACATATTTTATATACTGGTAGCAATATTGATAATACTGTGAGAATGAGTTGTTGAGAGAGGATTGTTAATCAAAATGAAGATAGAATGAGTTGTTGTTTAGCAAGAAATGTGTAATTTTCAAGAAAATTAAATAAGAATAAAGTGAATCATTTTACGACATTCTTAATCTACATGTAATCATTTAACACATGAAGTATTTTGGAACGAGAGGAGTAGAGTTTTATATAGATTATTGCAACATTGATTCAAATTGGAATTAAACTCGGGATAGGGATAAATTCAAAAATGTTATCCTACGTTTACTTCGTAGGATAACATTAGGATATAGAAATATAATTTTATACTATCCAACGTTTACTTCGTGGGATTGGACAGGATAATGCGGAAATTACAAAATTGCCCTCAATACATGATTTATATATTAGAACATTTTTCTAATTAAGTTTGTGCATAAGGGTAAAACAGCAAATTTTCATTTCTTATCCCATCGGATAATTTTTATCCCAGGGGTTTAGGTCGGATTAGTATCCGCCGAATTATCCCGAATTTTGTCTTTTATCCCGGATCGGCTGGATTGACCCAAAAAAACATCCAACGAAGTAAACGTTGGATAACTGTGGACTATTTTTTCTAATTCAGATTTATAACCCAAAGCAAACCAAACCTAATAAAAATTATAATCAAAGTAAATATAAGCGGAAGAATATAATTGAGATTGGGAAAGATGAAAATTGAGACTGCGTGAGTTATGGGAAAGTGGGACGAAGGGAATTAAATAAAATGAGTGATGGTATCTAGCTTTCTAGGAATAAAAGTTAAAATAAATTAGTAAATTGTTATAAATAAAATACTATTATCACAATAAAATAAAAATATAAATATCTGTAATATATATACATAATGATTTTTTATCCGTCTAGATTTGATGTAGGTTTGCACATAAACCCAACTTACTGTCATTTCTACTAATATAGGGCGGTGTAGGAGAAGTTAGACCAGGGACTTGGTTTGCATAACAAGAGTATCGCTGATTGCACCCCCAAATTTTTTAAATATATTTTATTTAAAATTAATTTTTATTTTGTTTTACTAAATATCTTATTTTAAATAATTATACCTTTATAATAGAAAAAAAGAATATTTATATTTTGTTCATTATTATTTTGAATTTGTCGCATGCCTGCTTATATGTGTATGAACATGATTTGTTGAATACATTTGTTCGAGTTCAATGGAATTGATCAAACACATATCTTCATGTTCGAAGCTAATTTGTCGAACATATTGGCTTAAAACTTATTCGATACAACTTAAGTAGTGTTCGACAACATCTGTCGAATGCTATTTCACTTATTCGATTGGATGTTTCGAATGAGTTGTGTGGTCATATTGAATATAAAGGTATCTAGTCATTGTAACAATGTCTAATTTTTTTTAAAAAATTTTGTGGTATATTTAAAGCATTCAAGGTGCAAATAGCTGCACTCTAGCGTAATTTAATGTAAATTATAAAATGTGGATTTTAATAATTCTTATATGGATAAATATTTGGAGTAGTCGCACTCCTCGAATACTTTAAATACATCCCAAAAGGATTTGAAAAAAATTATACACTATTAGACTGATTAAACTATCCTTTTATTCAATCTGTCCAAAACTTATTCAGAACATTCAGTCGAGAAAGTAAAGTAGCATTTGACAGATATTTTCGAACACTTCTCTACCTGTTTAGCAGGATGTTTCGGACGAACCTTAAACCAAAATGCTTGTCCTTGTTCGACAAATAAGTTTCAAACATTAGCATATATATGTGTTCAACCAATCTGTCGAACATGAAAATATGTGTTCAATAGATTATGTTCGAATACATACATGCAGGCGTGCGACGGGTTAAAAAGAAAATGCTGAAAAAACAAACAAATACAAATATTGTAAACCAAATTTATTCACAATGTACATTTTCTTCTTGTTTTTAATTTTTTAATTAAAAAAAAGTATAGTTATCTAAAATAAAATATTTAATAAAAATTAAAAAATAATTTTAAATAAGTTATATTTTGAAGATTTCAACTAGCAACACCCAAATATTTGTAGTTTTTACTTTGACACAATATGTTTATTAGTCCAAAAATTGTTGGTATGAAAAATTAAAAAAATAAATAAATTAAGAAATTAATATTTGTATGTTCAGTATCTAAAAATGGTAAAAAAATATATAAAATTACAAAAACTTATATTTATGGGTTGTATAGTGCAATTTAATTTATAATATTATTTATTTATTTAAAAAATATTATTATTAATTGATTATTTTAAAAAATTAGTAATATTTATATTTAGAGAAGTAGGATTCTAAGTGAATAAGACACGAAACATTTGGGACAAAAGGACAATAGGTAACCAAACATAACCCTAATAAATTGACTTGAATGCATACATACATGCATGTGATGCATGAAGTAGTATGACATGCATGTCGTGTCGATGCATTGTCATGATGGCGACCGCGCCAGTGGAGGAGCTAAGATTGGGCCCACCTTCGAACCCGGTGGCCCCATCTGTCCCGTTGATACCTGAAAATGGGGATTGACACCATATCAAACGCACCATGCCCTCACCCTCCTGCACCTTTCGAGCAGGAAACCCATAAACAATTTTTACTCTCACTCCTCTCTCAAGCTTTACTCTCTCTAGAAAAGTATCTCAAAACCCATAAAAGCTTCTTCTCTCTACTAGTCTGCTGCCGATTTTCATGTCAATTTTACTGTGTGTGTGTTTTTTTTTTTTTTTTTGTTAAAAAGATCGGCTTTGTGTAGTATGAATTCGTACGCTTGTGTTTTGTTTATGTGATTTTTGTAGGCGTTGGTTGCGCTTCAAATTGGGAGTTCTGGGTAGTTTCTCTCTCTAGGTTGCTGTTGCGTTATCCCTTGTTGCTTTATCTTCTCACTATTCCAGATTTTCACTGCTTTTCGGTTTTCCTACATGTTTGTGTGTTTATTTGTCTATTTATAGTTGTGTTGTGCTTCACTATTCTTCTCTCTCTAGGTTCCAGGAAACATTGACTGTGGAGATGCACGGGGGTTTTTCCATCCGGTGAGTCGTTAAATTCTGTTAATGTCGCGGCTTTTCTCTCATTCTGCCTTGTGGGTTTTCTCCATAATCATTTATTTGATTATGGATTGGTGTTTTTTCAGGGAATATGCTTCGAGAATGAGAAGTATAAACGTGGTGAACAGCTGGCCGTTTGATGAGACTTCCAGCGAAGAAACTGTAAAATCTTTGCTCCCTCCGATCACTGTCATGAAATTCACCTGGTGGCTTGATGAGGTTGAACATATCCTTTCAGATTCATCTAAAAATTCTGAGAAAACGAAGAAAAAAAGGCCAAAAAAGGAGGAAACATCTTCCAGAATTGAAGATCAGGATATGGATGATTATGTAAAGGTAAAGTCTGTAAAGGGAAAAATGAAAACCCAGAAAAAGAGATCAATTGTCGAGATTTTCGCGGTGGCGCCGCCTGTTGAGCGGGTTATCAGTGAGGACGAGGAGGAGGAAGATAACATCGATGAAGATGCAAAGAAGAAGAAAAAGAAGAGTGGTCGTGATGTCATGTTGAGGAAGGCATTGAGTGTAGTCAAGAAAATCAAGAAAAAGAAGTCCCAGAAACCAGTCGAGATGAGTCAATCACTTCCAAGCAAGGTAAGCATGTATTTTTATCATATGTTTGGCATTTAAGTATGATCTCGACTGTATTTGATTGTTTTGCTGCTGAATTAGAGATCTAGGAAGTTCATATTGTGCATAAAATATAAAGTTCTCTACAGTTCCCTGAATACTTTATCGTTGAATTCTTAAATTTAGTACAGTACTACAGACCACACTGCATTTTCTGGTCTCTTTTTTCCAACACTGTGCATATAGTCACCGCTGAAAAAGCTGGTGAAAGCTATAGCTTTATAATTCTACTTGATTTGTGTGGCAATAAGATTCAGTATAAAGAGAGATAAAGGTTAAAAAAACAGGATAATGTGGTTAGAAAGAATGGCGCTGCTTAGGGAAGAGGTTATGGCACTCCAGCTGTGTTGTACGATTTGGACAGAAGTATTTTATGAGTTTGAAAGCTTACTGTATTAATTATGCTTTTTTTTTTGTTTTTTTATTAACTGTTTGCTTATGTTTTCTATTGAGCAATCATTGTCATGACATGTAAGAGGAATTTTAATGTTTGATGGATGCCCAAGTTTTAATATTGTTGTCTCCTTCTTTTGGGGGGTAACAACTTAGCTACACTGTTTGTATTATTAGGCCTTTTTGTTGAGCTAGGTTTAAACAAAGATTGGAAAGCAAGGGTTTTTGGGCTTCTATCATGATGGGATGGGGTTGTAAGCGCTTGACTTTTTGTGGAATGAATTCTTGAGTTATCAGTTAGATTGATGCGGTACTGAATAGACATAAACGGCTTAGATAATCCTCTACGATCTTGATGTAATGGGGGCATGATCCGTCTTATGCTAAGAATTTTCTGATAGTATTGAATTCTTGATCTGATTTGCACTTTTCTAGACAATGTAGCGCTAATTACAAATCAAGGGATGATGTAGTGATTGGAGGCTAGGTATGTGGTTTCAGTGAACTAATTTTGAGGAATTTTGGTCGATTTTTAGTAATGGCAACATACAACAATCTTATTATCTCGGCCTAACAAGATTTTGTGAAGTAAATTTTATTTTTCTTGGATCAGAAAGATGAGTAAAAAGATGGTGTAATTGTAGATGAGTAAAACTAGACCCTTTTTGATCAAATTGGTGCATAAAATAATAGGCTTGATTACAGAAAATATATTTGGTCTAATATGATGAAGATTATATATAACTTTTGTGGTAATGTAGACAAAAAAGTGTATGAAGGATAAACTATCAGTGTGTTCATAGGACCTATATTGCCAGGTTTTGGAAAGATATTCTGTGAATTTATAGAATAACTAACTAGTGCTGCATATATATGTATATATTATCGTTGCTTTATATTTGAAATTCCAATGCCTATTCCAGTACATTACAGCTGCTGAAGGTTTGTGTTCTTCTATGATATTCGATGACAGTCGGTTTTAATAGTCGGTATGTGGCTAGTTTAATATTTTTCTTTCATATACAAATCCGATATAATGGCTCTTTCTTTCCTCAGTAAGTGAAAACGTACGCACACGCGCATCTACATTTTCTATCTCATTATAGTAGGTTTCAAACCAAGATATGGTCATAGCATTGAAAAAAAAGATAAAAAGATAAAAAGCATGATTTACGAAATTTGGATTTGGATGTTTCTTATTTGCATCTGGTGCTCTTTTTTATCTCAGAAATATGTCATACATTGTGCTAGCTTTTATTCAAGAAAGTAGAAAGTTGTTTGATTCTTTTTAAATCTGTTGACATGTTTTAGAAGCTTTTCCAGGAGAATGTTGTTAAACTCAAACCGCAAGCTCAAGGTAAAGCTAGGGGAGAACTGAGTTCATCCTACAGTAAGGAATCGGAACATGATCCACGTGATTGTGTGTCTATCCTCAAGACACAACAACCAAGTCGACAACATTTAGATGCATATAAGAAAACCATGTCTTGTGAGTCTTTCAAGTTGATCATAGGAAATCAACATCCAGGTCTTGATATGCATGGTATTTTGAAGAATCATGGCGAATCATTAGTTCCTCCAAAGCAGTCAATGAAACATATCGTGCAAGGGGCCGTTCAAACGAATTATTGTAACAGAAGAAAGGCAAACAAGCATGTCACTTTCTCGAAGAAGGATGAAATCCTTAGGCTAAGCAGAAAATCATCTCATTCTGTAGAATATAATTCTGATGTTCAGAAGGTTTGTGGATCAGATATGGGCAATATTGGCAATGCTGGAGGTGTAGGAAAAGATTTGACTATTGTGGAAAGTGAGGATGCTTTTGCTGGTATTGAGAAGGAAGTAGAGCAGCTTATTACCTGTATCATCAATTCAACTGACTTCACGAAGAAGAACAATGAAGAAGAACCTTCTAGAAGACCTGAAGCTTCCGATAGAAGTTCGCTGCATTACTTGAATAAGGATTGGCCACACAATGCAATGGATGTTTGTGCTCCTGGATACTTTTGCTCACCTTTGGATGGTTACTATAAGAATCCAAATAGCGATGTCGTAAGGAATTCATTGAACTTTAACTGTAGGAGACTGAACAAAGATTTAGGGCCGCCTGGTCCGATTTCTCCTCCTTTGTGTTGTGACGGCTGTCTGAGAACATACAACGATTCTTCAGTGTCTTCAAATGAACTGATGAAGACTCACTGGTCCTCTCCAGAAGGGTGCCAAACAGGAAATATTTGTGGGAGAAGAGGCATAAATGAAGATTTTGTCGGATTGCCTCTCAATTCACAAGGTGAGTTGGTCACATTGAATCCAAATGCTGAAAGGGAGGTTAACCAGATGATGAAATCAAGTGTCAGTTCAGAGAGGAGAAGTTTGAATTATAGAGGATCCTCAATGGACCAGTTGAATCTGTTCCCCATTGAGAGCTGTGCAAAAGAGAATCCTATATCTGTTATTCCTTCAAGATTGGATATCGCGGAATCTCAAAGTGAAAGCAAAACTAATCTTGACATGGATTTTCTTAAAATGAATTTCCATTCCGTTCTTGATTCGGAAAACATCATGTTCAAAGGAGGTAACCAGGTTCCTAAAATTCATGAAAACCAGAAGATCCAATCAACAATGCGTTTAATGGGGAAAGAGTTTAAAGTCGATGGAACCGGCGTTCAAGGATTTGAGGAAGAACATGTTTGGAAGAATAAGAAGCATAACATAAATGATCTTCATTCTGGGAATTATTTCAACAGCAATGTGTTGCTTGATCAGAATGAACTATCTTCAGAAAAATTGAGAGATCCAACCTTGTATTGTCCTTCAGAAATTGCAATCAATCAGAGATCTGAAAGCAAGTATGCTCTCCCTCACTATGATCATCAGACTAACTCTATATTCGTTGCAAGAAAAATCCACCCTACTCAGAATATGTATACTGCCCTTTCTCCAAATAATTTTTCTGAAGTTTATAACAATGAGTCTTTATTCTCCGAGCCCTTCACAAGCGGATACGGGTCTGCATTTTCCACCCTTGATCTCCCTGCACCAAGAGATGCTTATCAGGAAGCATGTCCCAGTATGAAAATCAAGCAGAATCTGCCTCATACTTTGATATCCGCCATGAGATTTCCTTTCACGCACCCTAATCTTGATGGGCATGCTGTTTCTTCTAGGAGTCGAAGATCTTCAGTGAATCGTGCTCCACTTTGTTTTCGGAAGGAGGCAACACAGTTGAGCAATACCCATTCTTATAGAACTCTAGGCCCTAACAGTCCATATATGAAGTCTGTAGGATCTAGTCCTGGAACTGATTCTTCAGTGTGTCTGAAACTTGATGATTCCCAAATGTTCTTTCCTTTGTCTTCTGGCTCTTCCTCTGAGATGTGTGTAGCTCCTATGCCTTACTATCCTAGGATCTTAATGCAAAAACGTGGAAATTCGAAGAAATTCAAAGAACGAATCAAGTCCAGGATTGGGAGTAGAGTTCTTGGTGATAGCAAGGAACTGGAAGGACAAGTTCCTGCTCTGTCAACTATTCCATTTCAGCCCTTCACGATGCCTACTTTAGGACCTCATGAAAACATTCAATGTGCTAATCAGGATGAAAGGATAATCTCTCCTTGGCTCGATTCCCATATCGATACTGCAAGAACAGGGCCTGTTAAGCTGAGTGGTGGAGTGATGCATATACTCAAGGCACGTCAACAGAAAGATTAGAGTAGCTCCAGTCTCACTGTCAAGACATCTCTCTTTCTGCAACAAATTTCTGATTTTCGGAATGAAAATTCGATGAAGATCCACAGGTTTTCAGGGAATGTATGTTCATATTATGTATATGGTTAATTACACTTAACCGTTGAGAGCTGCCCAGAGCCGATGCCTGTCTGGCAGTTTCGACCCATGTTAGCTTTTAGGCAGTTCGAGATGGGGCAGTGTAATGAACCGTAAAGTTCAGGAGGCAAAGTGCTAGATCACAAAATAGTTGTTTGTCATGAAGCATGAAGGCTCCTGAATTTAAGTTGTGATTTTCCTGCTACAGCTTACAAGAAAACGAAAAGATTGTACAAGTAGCTCGTTGTATCATGAGTGGAAGCTCGACAAGTACAATTCATTGAAGGATATCTCGAAGCTCTTGAGCATTATCCTAAAACATAGGATCCTCAAACATCAATGTTACAGGAATCCTGTTATGAAATTGTCTTTGGTAAATGGTTGCCTGTGTACCATTATCTTCTGTTGTTATGTTAAGCTAAAGATGATAGTAAGAGTCCGACCCTTGTGTTGTAGGGTCGGGTTCTCCTATTCAGTTCCAACGTCTATGTTTCATTTTCGTATTTCATTATGTGTTTTTAAAATATAAAATTATAACGAATCCGAACAACATGAAATTGGAATCTTGAGGCTTCAAATTCTAGTTCTATTGGTTTGTGAGTTGTAATCCAACGTTAGGTTTATTAGTTTGATTGTAAATGTTACTGTAATAAATAATAAGGACAAGATAGAGCGAAGATATTTTATTAAATTTTATAATTTTATTATATTTGATTTTGTAATAATTAAGATTTCATATTATCATTTTACATTAATAAAAATTAACTGTCAATACACTAACTGACACGATTGGTTGAACCCTAATCAGTGAAAAATTGACAGTGAGATTATATTAATAGAAAATAAAAATGTTTCATAAAATAATAATAATAATAATAATAATAATAATAATAATAATAATAATAATAATAATAATAATAATAATAATAATTTGGCTGTAAGCGCCACTTCCTTGGTAGATTTATCCCACCCACGTAAAATATAAGGTTTTTTTAATAAAATAAATATTTTTTTATATTATTAAAAATACTAGCATAAGAGTTGTATGATGCACATAATATATTTTCTTATTATATTTTGTAATGTAAAATATATATTTAAATTATATATATAGCGCACAAAATCATTCAAGCATATAAATTCAATAATAATATTGGATATATAAACTAAGTATTTTGAAGAATCAAATTTAATGTTGTTAGATAAAAAAAATATATAATTTACATAATATTAAATGAAATAAATAAATAAAAATGTATCTACCTTCAAGAATCAAACAATTGTATATAACCTGTTTTTCAATCTATTTATAATTGATAACAATAAAAATAATATCATAATTAATAGAAGGATGATTCAAATCAAATATTTTAGTAATTAAGATTTACCAAAAATAGTGATTTGCAATGAAACATATCGTAAGTAATAAATAACAAATTACATTTTAATAGGACCACGTTTAGGGAGAAAAACAAAAATAAAAAAAATTATTTTACTTATATGTATATATATATATATATTTATAGATTAATTATCCACGATAAAAATTTAATTTTATTTGACTAATTAGGAAAAAGTTATTTAAATCATAATATTTTTTCTATAAAAATATTACTTATTTTAAGAAAAAGTATAAAATTTTGAATAATATAAACAAATATTACTTTTCACAAAAAGAGTACCAAGTTCCAAAACACGTCAACGCCGATAAAATGTTTGTGCATGGCAGATTCTGAATCCACATATTTTGCACATAATTGAATTGTATAAACTCAAATCAATCTAACTTTTTTTAATTTTAACATAAAATGTAACCTATGCATATAATAAATTTAATGTATAGAGTGTATATATGTTAGATATGGACACAATTTTGGTTCATAATCGAATTCGAACAACGGATCTGATTTTCTATTGGAAGTAGAATTAAAATTAAAAAATTGACCAATTCGATTTCAATTCGAGGGAAGCAAGTTCTGAAAACCAAGAACTTTAAACCATAATTTCAATCTTTAATCGTTAATTTTAAATTTAATTCTTTTTTAAATTGTATTGAATCAAAAATATAAAACAGAAAAACAAAAACACAACCCATAATTTATAAACTAGAACTGAAATTGTGTATATTCCAATTCTATTCTTACAATTTTAAAATCGAGTGCTCTAAAATGAGAATGGTGAGTCTAATTATTTATTGTTTATTTTATTTAAAATTCCTTTACTAAATGGCGTGGAACCCACTCCCGTAATTCATAGGTGCAACTTGAGTAAGGCAAGGTATCATTTAATCCCATAAATAGTCACTTTCCAGAAGTACCTTTATCACTTTTTCCCATACCTGAGAAATGGACGGCTGATATGTTCTTCCAATTTACTGGACGTTAATACCCTTTTTCTGAATTCTGATATTTTAATTTAATATTAATTATATTTTCTATTCTTATATTACAAATTTACAAACACACTATCCATAATAAATGAAAAATATATATAATTAAAACTATAAAGTGTAGACACGAGGTTCGTAATCTTTATTATATTTATATTTATCATTTTTTACATTGTTTTTGTATTAATTTAATATCATCATATTTATCAATAATCCAACTCATATAATAATACAATACTATCATTTTAATATTTAAATACTCCATATATCGCTAATTTAATCAAATATGAAGCTCATCATGATTCTCTATTGACATTTCAAAACTTACTTCATGGGATATATGCCACTGTATTAAAATATATAAGAAAATTAGTCGTTGAATTTTATTGATATGTCATATATCACACATTTAATAAGTTAAGATATTCTTTATTGGATAGCATAGAAATTTCCGTGAAATTCATACGATTAGAAAGTTCACTGCTAAACTAGATAAATGAATATTTTACGCGTTTAAATTATTTGTTTTATGTGATAATTTAGATGATGATTTTATTTTTATACACACAACATACATCAATAAACATCAATAAATTATAATATAAGATGAAATAAAATAGAAAATATCGTGGGTATGGTATCGACGAATATAGCTAATTTTCAGCTATAAAAATCTTCCCCACTGAAACTACCCTATTCCATTTTCTGCAACTCTTCTGTTCACAACTATAATTTAGCAAAGAGTGAATTTTGACAAGGGAAAAAACCAGTCTTGTTTCTCTCTCCTCCTCCACCACCCTCTCTCTCTATTTCCTCCATAGTTTCTTTACCAGGTTAGAGACTAAAGATGATGAAAACATTTCCAACTCTTACAAAGAAAATTCTTGCTTAGCTTATTTCGGATGCTGCTAAAAATTCTACGACATAATATAATATTTATGAGCAATATATCCAGCACAGTAATTCAAACTTGTTTTGCTTTTTCCAGCTTTCATCCATGGAGTTTCCTTACCAAGAATCCGAGTCATCCAACTCATTGAGGAAGAACAGTAGGGGTAAAATAGAGATCAAGAGGATTGAGAACACTACAAATCGACAGGTGACCTTCTGCAAACGCAGGAATGGACTGCTGAAGAAGGCTTACGAGCTATCTGTGCTGTGCGATGCCGAAATTGCCCTTGTTGTCTTCTCTACCCGAGGCAGGCTCTATGAATATGCAAGCAACAGGTTAGCTACCCTTTTGGTCTTTCATTTCCATGTCTCATGATCTAGCTCTGTGTGTGTGTGTGTGTGTGTGTGTTTTCTTTTCGTGTTCCTGGTTTTGCAGTTGAATCTTAGGTCAATTTGGATGTTTTGTTGAAATGGGTTTTGCATTTTCAGATTGATATTTACTTAGTTTTTTCGTGTTTGATCTACATAATTAGTACCAGTTTTGATTCTTCATATGTCTTTCTTGAGTTTGTTGTTCTTCCAATCTTTGAAGTGTTTTTTTTTTTGGTTTTCTGTATGGTTTTATCATATTAACTCCTAGATCTGCTGTAATTGATGGAAGTGGAAGTGATATGTCTTCAAAATTCTCTCTCTCTCTCTCTCTCACACACACACACACACCACACACACACAGCCAGCCAGCCTAGAAACTCTCCTTCAAGCTGGAAGTTTGGATACTTTTCTTGTTCCCTAATGCATGTCCCCTTAACAGATCAAACAAACATTTAAAACTTAACCTAAAAATGAGGGATTATGTGTGTTTAGGGTTCAAGATCCAAGGGCATGACTATAAACTCATCAAGATTTTGTTTTGAAGCCTAAGTTGTCTCATATGTAGCATTTATGAAAGAATCTACTGGTACTATCATTAGGGTTTCAAGTAAGTTTGGGCTAAAGTCCAGTTTCTTAACCTAGGAATCTTAGGTTATGTCAGATATAATATTTTTCATTTCTAACACTTTAAAGACAAAAAGAAGTTTGTCAAAGTACCCTAATTTCATGGAGTTCGCTAGATCTTCCATACAAACTCAGCCTCAATATATATATATATATTAACAATTAAGTCTATAGGTGAAAATTTACTCTGTCAATAAATTAGATCTACTAATTCAAGAAAATATGACAGTTAAGTGGCGAGGCATCTCCACCACCCCCACTCCTTCACTTTCTGCAATTCTTGAGAGAGAGAAAGAGGGGGGGGGGGATTCAAGCTTCTGCCTACCAAGAAATGATAGTAAAGAAACCCAAATTTCGCAAAAAGAAATGGCTGCAAGCTGTGTGAATCGACAGCTTCACTGCAGATATACTTAACAGTAGAGTTTTTACACGCACACACACACATATATGTGTGTAGATATATAATTCAAGAACACTGAGGACTCTGCAAGAAACTGAAACGACGAAGAGAGCAATATCGGGATTTTGAATAAATCGAGGAAGGGTGTAATGGGGGTAATGTCCAGAGGGTAAAACATTGTTCTTGGACCATCGAGTATTGCCCTCTTGGTGCAAGATGGAGGGGCGACACGTGGCGAGATTTTATTGTAAGGGGTTCGGCAGCCAATCATATTATGGGTGGTGAAATGACGTGGCACAAGGCAGCCAATCATGTGTCGACGAAATTAAGGTTTGCTGACTAAAAGTGAATGTATGTGTTTTCAACCTGTGATGTTTCTGTGAGACTGAAAACCTGATTATGCATTTATGCCTTCTGTTTTATTCTATGGGTTATTTAATTAAATGTAGGATATATATATACATATATATAAATATATTTATTTATTTATTTATTTTTTATTGTTTTATTGATGCGCATAACATTTTTTTTGTATTATTTATATATATGACCGTTTATCTTAATTTATTTAAATATAATTTAAAATTGAGGTTTTTCAGTGTTAGGGCAACTATTGAGAGGTACAAGAAAGCTTATTCTGATTCCAGCAACACTTTGCCCACATCTGAAGCTAACACCCAAGTAAGTTTGCACGCGCAAATATAGACGTAATAACGGTTCTGTTGGTTTTGGATTTGTTAATTCTTGAAATCTTGAGGAGTAAAATCATAATAGAATTAACATAGGATTTCGCCTTCTCAATTCTTTTTTTTTTTTTTTTTTAAATTTACATTTAGAATTGTCAATTTAGAACTATAAGGAGTGGTTTTAAACCAAAACCAGAAATGAAACCGACAATTTTGGAACCAAAACCAGACTGCCTGGGAACCGAATTCAAATCGGCCAATTTTTTATTTCGATTATGATTTGAAACCGAATCAGAATCAACAGTTAAATCAAACCATTGACCAATAATTTCGTTAAACCGTACCCACACACACAAATATATATATATATATAGATATATTTAGTTGTCATCTTAAGTCAGTCAAATAAAAACTAATTAATTTATATATAATAAGCATCATTAGATATAATTTATTATCCTCTAAAATCCATATTTTGGGTGAATTAAAAATCCCTCTGTACATGAATTTAAGAAAAATATATATAAATCTAAATAAGAAATTTTCAATTTTGCGCCTTATGTTTTCACCTTGTCAGATATATGACTTCTAATTGTAAAGACTTTTGATAATGATTTCTAACTTTTGGTTAAATCCAATTTATGTTCGTCTCCACCAAAATTTTAAGAAACTTATTGAAAGTTGCTGAAGTGGTACTCCTAAATTATTTGCCAACATGATAGCCGACCACCACATCATCAATTGCTGAGAATTACTAACGTTCCACTCCTCATACTATTTATTAGAGCTTCCCTACACCTCCGTGTATCATTATCCATCATCTTTACGTTGAGATTTCTTGTTGATGCATCAGTTTTATCAGCAAGAAGCTGCCAAGCTTCGCCGACAGATAAGAGAGATTCAGACAACAAACAGGTAATAAAATTCCATCTGACATTGCTAGCTATAAGGGTATAATCTAATTCTAATTTGCAGTCATTCTAAATATGATGTTCATATAACTTAATTTTAAGACAACTTCTTGGAGAGGGTGTTAGCAACATGCCCTTGAAGGACCTCAAGAATATGGAATCTAGAGTCGGGAAAGCCATCTGCCGAATCCGGTCCAAGAAAGTACGTAAATCACCTTTCTGTTTAAAAAAAATAGAGTTTGCATTCCTCTTTTGGGATGGAAGGAGTTGCCTTTATCAGCTTATATATACATATATATTCTACATTATTAATGGGAATTCAAAGACTTACATTCTTGAAATTCATACAGAATGAGTTGTTGTTTGCTGAAATAGAGCTCATGCAGAAGAGGGTGAGCACCGATCATACTCTCTCTCTCTCTCTCTCTCTCTAGACAAGGATTTACTAAAAGGATTTTAATGTGTAGCAGGAGCAAGAGCTGCACAATGCTAACATGTATCTACGAGCTAAGGTCATACATTGATGCTCTTTCTATCACAAAATCACACATATGGACCCCAATATTCTTGCAGTATATGTTATGATCAAATTGATTATACGAAACAGATCGGCGAAAACGAGAGAGGACAACAGCAAATGAGCTTTATCCCAGGATACCAGCATTGTATGAGTTCACAAACCTATGATGTTAGAAACTTCATCCCTGTCAACAGTATCCTGGAACCTGATGAGCACTACTCTTGCCAGGATCAAACTCCTCTTCAGCTAGTGTAAGAAACTATCCACTTATTAGAACGTTTTTGTTTTAAAAAAAATTATGATCATAATGTATGATACTGGGTAGGTTTATGTTGATCTCATTTTTGGTGTTAAAACGGTAGTAAGTTTATTACAATTAATATTTCAAACTCTTCAACTCTATATACGTACTAGGGATGACAACTGAGAGGGTCCTGTACGTTTTCTAGACTAGGGATTCTTTACCGTCTAAACTCGGTTATTTAGAGAGTTGTCTAATCATTTAAAAAAATTCTCTTCTTGAATTCCTTTCCCTGAGGATCAAAAGATTCACTCCTGCTCTTCATGGTGACTCGAACTCAGGCGCACTAAAAGTGAAAGATCAAGCCCTACGATAAGCCCTAACTCGAAAGCCGGTTGACATATTGTTAATTTTGTTTCTGCAGCTAACTGGAAAGCCTTCAAAGCTATGATCAAGAATTTCATTATCGTCTTAGATCTCTATTATTCTCAAATCAAGGTACGAAAGCCAGAAGTAACTGCTAAGGCTGCTGTGCATTTGATAGCTCATTAAACCCTAATAGGACGGTGGATTCTTTAATCATCCTAGATTATATAATCAGTCTGTCCATTCCTCGATGGTGTACTTAATTTATGCTTACAAGAAATGCTTGCAAAGTGCAGTATTCTATTATTATTATTATTATTATTATTATTATTATTATTATTATTATTATTATTATTATTTATAATTCAGTATTTTATGGTTTAATTGATAGAGAATGAATGTGATTTAAGCTTTGATTCTGAATTAAAGAACCAAAAAAAAAAAAAAAAAAAAAAAGAAGATTGTAAAATTTACAAGCTCGTTCAGCTCAACTTTTCTAATAAATAAATCAATCATAAGTAATTCCAATTTTCATTTCATGATTTGATACAGTAAGTATCAATATAACACTATTTATGATGAAATATATGAATCAATAGTGCAGAGCTACACACCTATTAACGTACATATTTTAACGTGTTCTCTGTTGATGTGTAGAACAACTCCCCTCCCCCAGGTCTCCTATACACCGGAGAAAAACAAAGGTTCTGTGACGCATGGGTTACAATTTATGGATTAATTATGAATTCTTATTACAGTTCGAATATTCTGGTCCTCGTACTAAGTAATTTTGACATAATTAAAAAATGAACAAATATCCATATACAGGAGTATAACTGTATCAATATGATGAAAAAAGAAATTGCATGATAAATTTACAACAACATATTTTTCCTCCTGGATAAACTTCCCAGATCATATGCACCTAAGCTGCGCAAATAAACTTCAACTAATTTTTTCTCTACACATTATTCCCTTTGTTTAAAAAATAGGAGTCATGTTTTCAAATGGAGGGAGTTCTATTTATCGATCAACAAGGGAACGTAGCTTGAGAGGAGACTGAAGGCCGAACCTTCTTCCCTCCGTCTCAAACTATACATCAGCTTAAACCCAATAGGAAATAATAACTCAATGGTTAGCCTGTTATTCCACATCTTCTAACGTATTTATTTGATAGATTTACATGTCTATACCATAGGCCTCTTACCTCATGGGGCCCGATTTCAAGCCATGGTTTTGCGGGCCCACTGAAATGTATGACTGCAGCAGCCTTCACTGTATCTTGATCGATATTTGGATACCGATAGCCCAGTCCACCTAGATGCTGCAGAGGATCAACGGGGTGCATGTGGCCTTCAAATGCAACTAAGGCAGGTGGAAGTGCTCCAGGTTGCCATAGTGTATAACCAGATTTGAGGTTCTGTAAAATGCAACAAAATATAACAACGGAGTAAAATAATACAGTATATATAATCTAAAATGGAAAGACAATTTCCTTCCTGTAAGATTCAAATTAGTTGCACAAAATTTGAGGACTATAGTTTAGGACGACGTTTATTAATGTGCCACATGACATATTTCAACCAAAAAAGTCCTCAAATTGTGATATTTTAAATAAAGGACTAATTTTGCGATCCACTGTTCAATGTGGCATGCAGCATCAACAAAGAAATACTCACAAGTTTAAGCAGTTGATGATATGTTGCAGTGATATTGGTCTTCCTCCATTGTTTCAGGTCAAAAATATTCATCCCGTAAAGCCACCCACAGCGATCCTGCTTGAATTTGGATGATATGATTGGATTCGTGAAATTGAAGTAATCCTTGTATTGTCTTCCCGGGCAACAATCACGTCCACACCATGAATCAACAACTGCACCCATTACTTTCTGGTTGAGGTCCAAGTCCCATAGAGATGATAAGTCGTGCTGTACTACTGTATCATCATCCAAGAGCACAACTTTGTTCAAATCCGGAAACAGCTGTGAGGACCAAAAAAAAAAGAACAAAATATGGTAAATCAGTTTACATAATTCATTTATCAGAATCATCTCCAGAACCATTCAAAACTATATAAGGGAAAGTTCAAAGTTGCAATGATATATGTAATATGTTGTCCGTTTGTGTCATGAATTATGAAAACAACACACTAATTTCCAGCTTTTTACACATTTGGTTTTTTTGCTTGAAGTTGTTGCTACTCAGTCACCGGATTTTATGTGTCACGTAAGCAATTGACGGAGAAAAGAAACGAATGATGTAAAAAGTTAAAAGCTATTGCAGTAGTTTTGTAATTTATGAACATAGTGCGTGGACAGGAGCATACTTAAATGACCGAAAACTGCAAACAATTACCTCAGGGAGATAGATGCGAAGGTGATTCAAAAGAGAGGTGCAGCTGGGACTTGGGACATCTAGTTTGTGATCATGTTCCTTCATATACTCAAAGTCTTCCTTCATTTTTCTGTATTCATGGTTGCATGTCTGGTGATGAATTTCCAACATTTCTCTTACTCCAACATTTACTTCATGAGACCAATCATATAGATGCAAGCCCTTGACTTCAACAACAGCAGAAACTTTGTTTACTGCAAACCATGAATGCATCGATGTATATGACTTCTTGTCGGTGACAACATGGAATACCAACCTTCCAGGAGTGATTGAGGTGTTTATGGCAGAGGAGATAACAACAGAAGCAGCAAGGACATTGTCAGTTAAAAGGACAATATGATTATAAGAAGGGTCCGTGAGACGATAGACATATTGAGGCGGAGGTAAACGTGAACGAGCCATGGCATTTACGGCATACTCTTCGGCCAACTTAAGTGAAAGACAGTGTAGGCTCTTTGGCACCCCATGAGCAGCTAAGTGCCAGTAGAGAGATTCATGCAGTTTGGCTTTTTGGAGCAAGTGTTCCATATTCTTTATCTGCGTTTTGGTTAAAAGAAGTTTCGGGTAAGTCCATTAGATTGGATTGCATTAATGACATCTAACGCTCAATGACATTCATAATTCTCCCAAAAGGAAAGTAAGTAATGGATTGTTAAGTGCCCACCAAGTACAAAACAGAATATCAAATATGACATAATTATCGGAATTGAAGCATAGGAGCCATGAGTTCTTTAGAAGCTTTGATATTATTGCCAGAGGCGACATTTTGTGCCCAGTCCAATCAGCCCATCTGGATGGCCTGGACTATGTGGCCCAGCCTTGAGCGCCAATCCCGTTTTCTGAAGTGATGACAATTCAAGCCTTGGCTCCCGTGGCTGAGCCAGGCAGAACGGCCTGATTTGTCACATCTATTTAAAGAGCCCAGAAAAATAGAATCAAGCAATTAATAATTAGTTCTTGTAAGCATTTCAGCAAACGCTGTTGTTTCCGCTGAGTGAAACCTTGGAGCTGGTTTAATTCCAGGTTTAGTTGAAAATTTTTCATGCAGACAAAGTTTATTTCCTAGACCCTAATGCACAGCTTGATAATATTATGACACCAAAACGTGGTCTTGTTAGATTCTGGAATAATGTTTTGAGGTTTTTCATGTGCACATAGCAGAAGCTGGATAAGAAAATTAAACAACTTACGTCCCATATTTTTCCCTGCTTTCATGTGCATTTATAGAAGTTCCCTTCTAATACTTGGGTATTAATACATGTAGCCCATTGATACCAAGAGTCATTAGCCATCTGATGCGTATTTGTGCCAGCAGAATAAATTCTACACGTCTTGATGAAGAAAATATGTGAAGAATGTAAATAGGATCTTTTGAAAGTTGGCAATGTTGAAAACAGAAAGCCACTTTCAGTGTGGTCCCATGATTTCTCTGAAAACCATATTTGTGGCACATGGAGAGTCCCCTCTATTGATGAATCAAATGAATGCCTGTGAGGGGTTGTCTTACATACAAAGTACTCTCTCATGTGGGACAGATTTCAAAGTCAAGGAAGATGGTTACGATAAAATTAATGTATATAAACTAGTGTTTGATATTCTCTCTCATTAAAAACAAAAATATAAAATAAATATATAGTTTTCAAGATTCTTTAGCACCTTTCATCTTGTAGACCTATAAGCAGTAAAGAAAAAATATGGGCATAAAGCCAGCTAAGTGAAACCTTGCCAATTTTGCATGTTGAAAGTATTGACGGAAGCCTCATGTCCAATTAAAAGACAAAACAACCATGGAAATTCTACGCTACTGATGCAACCAATGTTTACACCGGTTGGATGCGAAACACGTGGCAGCTCAATCCGTTATGAACAAGTTAGAGCCCATAATTTGAAGGCAATTAGCAAAACTCTTGGAACTGCATGGTATTACATTAATGGACCATGAGACAAAATATCAACCAAGAAAGGATCATTTTATATTACTTCACTAACTATCAATTATTGTTTTTTATGGGAAAAGGTGGCGATCAATTGCCTCTTTTACTCTATGAACTTTAGTAGAATAGATGGTTACCTATCCCCGTCGATCACTTGCGGCAAATCCACAATAGATAGTGTTTGTGTAGTATTTCATCAAATATAGTATCTACAAGACCAAGAACTATAGCAGGGCGGGACAGTAATAAATGGCAGTGTGATTTGCAAAACTTACCATGGCTTTGGTCTTGATAGCGAAGGCTTTAATGTCTTGTCTGTTTGACATCATATCCTTCACAAGGCCCTTGAATGAATTGGGTCCTGCATTTGAACCCTCCTGTGTTTGAACCACTAATTCACCTCCTTCATCATCATTACTAGAGGCTGCCTCCAGCAATGCCCTTGTGAGCTCTTCTCTGAGCTTTTTAAGCAGTACATAAAAGAATAATTACAACGATAAGCATAAAACCTCTTCAATTACAAAACAGAAATTGTATTTTGATCCATCTTTAAGTTATTGTTCAAAGAAATAAAGTTTTATGCCTCTTTATAGTTTTGATCCATCTTTATGATACTGTATACAATTGATATAGTAACTTAAAGAATTACCTTACAAGCTAATAGTGAAAATTAACAGTAGCGCATAATAACTAGAACTAGAAGAAAAAATTCTAAGAAATTAGTGCCAAAAGCTCAGGAGAAAATAAAAAATTTACTGCGGAAAAACTTACAAGGATATATGTTAATTGAGAAAGTTTGTAAAGAATGTTCTGGGAACCAAAAGAGAGTCGCACAAATCATATTTTTACAATTATCATAAAGATAAATGAAGCACAAACAATGCAAATAAAAAATATCAATTAACCCTCTTTCTGGGTTGGGGTGGGGGTTAGAATATCAATGTCACAGGGCTGTTTTGATATATTATTGAATATAGAACTAGAAGACAAATAAAGGTTTTAGTTTTTCCACGAACAAACCTATTTTTTCTTCATGACATTAATGATGAATAAAATCAACAGTTCGGTGCCGAAATCATGTCAAGATTAATGGTTCATCATATTCTATTTTATTAATTCAAAACTTTCAAGAGGGCAATTAATGAGGGGCAGTATAACTTCCAAGTGTTCACCGACAGCCCCAAAAGGTACTTGTCCACCATTCCTTCGAATTACGATGCTATCCAATTTTATTTACATGCCGACTTTTTGTTTTATATAGTGTGCAGTTGCCAGAATAAACTTTTGTCTGGATGTGTTCTTATTCAGTTTTTTTTCTTTTTTTTTTTTATGAGAAATATTATTCAATTAAAAGATATTTAAAAATTAATTGCTAGATGTTTGTAATAAAAAAAAAAAGAAGAAGAAGTCCACATATAGATATCATTTTTTAAGATCCATATAGACATCTCTTCTTAATAAGGTTATAATCATGCAAGTTGAAAAGATGCAACTAAATAATTCTAAACAAAACCGGATACATTCTGAAGTAATTTTGTCTTTGTTTTTTATCTTTCTAAATTACTCAATAAATAAATATAATTTTTAATTTTTTTTTTCTAAATACGTTCTAAAATACCACATCCTAACAGATACTGAGATCAGAGTTTCTATTGAAATATGAACAGATCATACCTTTATCCAACTGCTCTTGACTATCGATGGAAACCAACACTCAAAAAAAAAAAAAAAAAAAAAAACGCTTTCAAAGTTTACAGCAACTTAAAATAGTGAAATATCACCTGAAAAAACGCTTTCAAAGTTTACAGCAACTTAAAATAGTGAAATATCACCTGAAAAAACAGAGAGAGAGAGAGAGAAACTCACCAAGGATGAATCGCTTCCGCCGACAAACCTCCATGTCATACACCCTGCAGCTTCACAGAGATATAGTCCTTTAACATTTTTTTTCCGTAAAATATACCGAATGTTACAGCCGTAGCTCAAACGCTGGAAATTAAATAAGAAAGTTAAAAGAAAAGGAGAAAAACGGTTACCAATAGAGGAAGAGCAAAAAGCGGCGGATTCCAGAACTAAAAAAGCAGTCCTAATGAAGAGAAAGGGCATAACTAATCCAAGCAGCAGCAGCGCCGGAAACATCACCGTCCGGTGTGTCAACCGCCGGCCAGCAGCCGCAGCGTTTGAATTCTTCGGTTTCATTTCCTGCCAAATATCTCCACCGGCGGCACCAGATACAGCGATTCTCTTAAAACAAGGCGTCCATATATAGAACTTCATATTCCTCGATCGATTTCCGCTTCCTTTTCCAAAGATATCTCATCGCAGAATCAAACTCAGCTCCAGATCCACTTGCTTGATAACTAACTTCTCATCCAATACTCCGTGGAAAACTCGAATTAAATTGGAGGAAAGTGAACTGACGGATACTTACCGATCGGATATTCAGTTGCCTGAGCTATTCCAGGAGTTCTTCTGATGGAACTTGGTGTGTGTGTATATAGCGTATGTACGTATTTGTTCAAGTGACGGTGGCACTGCAATATATAATGCGATTTGTCAAAGAGAATAAGATCATGTGCCCGTGTAGGTTAGATAAGAGCATTAACGAATTAAAGTATATATTTTAATTAAACAAATAATAATATAAATCGAGTACTTTAATTAAATAAATAATAATATAAATTGAGTACACAATATACAAAGAGGGACTTTATGGAATGATAAATACATTTGTCTCAAAATGTTATATTTGTAATTTTTGGGAGGGTGGGAGTAATTTGAAATGACAACAAATTATAAATAAAAAAGCACAAAAATAATATAAAATCTTTGATGTATAAAAATATATATAATATCTAATAAGAATTAAAAATAAAATAAGTTTTTTTTATCTAATAAAGAGTTTTACTATGGTTTCGATGGATCTTCATACTGTCAAAACATTTCAAATATCATTATTGTTTATTTTCTAACACACATCTCTATCTATAAAATTAGTGAAGTGATTATTTAATAAAAAACTACTTATGCAACAGATACTTTTTATTTTAATTATATTAAATATATATATATATATATGTTTTTAAATTTTCATAATAGAGAATATACTCTTGTTATATCACACGATATGAATATATATATATATATAAATAATTGCACCAGAAAAGACAAAAAAAAAACATGAATTAAAGAGGACCATATCAAATTCTCAAACTTGGGGAGGAATTGAGGTATGTATGCCTGTTCCCTAATTTAGTTAATATATTTTTTTATTATTAGTAAATTTTTTAAAGATTATATATTATAATTTCAAATTATAACAATATTTGATTAATTTCCTCAGAATTTTTATAGTTTACAAGAATTTGTATTGGATTTTTTCATCATTTTATATGAAATTTCTTTTTCATGTAATTATTTCTCAATTTCAGTGTTTCTGAATTTAGATTACTTTCTAAGTCAATTTATGTTTAGTTCAAATAGTCAAATGTTAGATATTATATAGGACTTATGTATCATCTACATTTAAAATAGTTTTTAAATATAAAAAGTTGAAAATTTATTTTAATTGCTAGAAGAAAACTGTTAAATGTTGTAGAAGTTTGATAAAATTTTATTTAAATAAAAATATAATATTAAAAAATATAATAAATATAAATAAAAAATTGTACCGGTAGAAAAAAAATGATATGAATTTGTATGTCGCATGTTCCCTAATGTAGTTAATAGGAAACATAAAATTTGTGGGGTTTTGAATTTTCTTATTCGGCCTTTAATATGCACATTTTTTCTAGCCCAAAATTGAGAAAGATCAATTAATAACTGAAATCATAGTATTGGCCCAAAAAATTGTGATTCCACCGATTTAACTCGTAATTTTATCATCGCTTGTATCTAATGTACATGTTGAATTGTTGAGACATGAAAAAGTCGTGAACTTTGTAGAATCGTATAAGTTAAATTGCAAATTTGACAATATTAATGGTATTTATTGTCCATAAAAATACACACAATTACATATAAGTGTAGATAATATGTTGATTGATACTACACCCTACATATTTCACCAAATAATTTACAAAGCTGAGTAATAACACATAGGTTAATCTTCAATGTCATCATGCAAATAACCTAATTTTGATAGGCCTAACAAATTTGTCAATATTGGACTCAATTATCCAAACAATGATAAATTAATTATTTGAAAGTATTGATCAAAATAGCAAAAGCATACAAAACAAAGTTTATTACAAAAATTATTCCAAAAAAAAACAAAAAAAAAGTCTCCTCTAATATACTGTTATAATTAGAGCCTACCAATTTGGGTGCTCCTTCTTGATTTGGCTCATTCAAGTTCGCGAATCGATAACAAACTTCAGGCTGATCTTGTTCAATACTTTTAAAATATATTAAATTTATTGAGTTGGATCAAATGATTTCTATTATTTCGAACCTAAAAGATAATAAAATATATAATCATGTCGGCCTTAAATCAAACTTGGTATTCCAAATTTAGGAGTCTAAGTTAGTATGAGTGATTTTTGTAGTGAAATGCATCCATCACCGACACATGGGGCAATGCGCGACTCTCATGCTGTTTTTCAATATGTTCGGTCATTTTCACGATTCATTACAATTTCCAATTGGCATAAATTCTCGTTGAGAACTTGACAAAATATAACAATATTCTATTAAATAATTTATACACAGCCAAAATTTTGGACATTAGAGCAGATGTTGTACAAAAGAGTAATCAGTAGTTGGTAGATGTTATCCTAAGTGCAAGACAAAGAGTAAATTTTATTAATTTAAAATAAGTTGGTCCGAATAATAATTTTTGTATCAATTGACTCGAACGATAATTTTGATGTCAAATTAAGTTTGTGCGAATGATAAATTTCATATCAACTAAGTTGGCTCGATATATAATTTCCTATAAACTAAATTAGATTGAAATTTAAATTTTGTGCCAAGTAAATTAGCTAGAAAATTAATTTGTGTGTCAGAAGCTAAAGTTTGCTTCAATTAATTAATGCAAAAATATAAGAACATAAATTTTCAAATTAGCTACTTTTATTATAAAATTTAATAAACCAATAAAAAAAATTCAGTTACCCCTCCACAGCTAATTTTATCCGGCACTCCGATGGTGAAGAACTATAGGCCGGATGGTAAGCCTCATATTGGGCCAGATTGGATGGGCCCAAGAATATCGTACCTGGCCCAAACCAAAAGGTACAAGAGATTTTCATACTTTGTGTTTGTATAATTTTGCGGCAAGTTCATATATAATTTATAAATGTAAAAGCTCCTATTAAACGATTGCACGTATGAAATGATGTAAGGTATTATTTGTTTAACTATAAAATATTACTTATTTAACTATAAAGTATCACTATAGTTACCTTAAAAATAGTGATATTTTATAGTTAAACAAGTAAATACTTTATAGTTACATAAATAATACCTTAAATCGTGTCATACGTGCAACAGTTTCACAGGAGACCCACTCATTTATAAAATGTTATTTCAAATTGAAAAAATATACAAATTAACTTCTAAATTAATATCTTAGATATAAATTGGAACTTAAGATATTGTTTTGATATAAATAGGACCTTTAACTTTTAAAATGAATAAAATAAGCTCCTGAACTTCTTATTACCAAATAATTAGGTCATTTCAATAAATTAAAATAACAAAATAAATCTAAATAAGTTATTTAATAAATAAAAAAATATAAAAAGACCTTTAAATAATTTAAATATAATAAAAATTAGAAATCTAAAATATATAACAAATCATCACATATCAAACCCTATTTATATTTTAATTATCAATAAATTTTAGTTTATAAATTTATTAATTTATTTAAGTATATTTATGATTTAATTTATTGATTTTTAAATTTATTTTATTGTTTTTAAAATTTGTTTAGTTAAATTAATATTTAGGAGGGATTTATTTATTGTATATTTAAAATTTCAGGAACTTATTTGACCTATTTTTAAAATTAAAAGTTCTCTTTATACTAAAACAAATAATTTATAATTATACTAAAACAAATAATTTATAATTCAATTTGATATAAGTACCAAACTCAAAGGCTAATTTGTCCCTTTTTCTTTTCAAATATTTTGCACACTTTTCTTTGTTTGTTTGTTTTTTTTTTTTTTTAAGCAAAAAAGTTAATGTTGGTACTATCTTTTTTGTTATTATTTTCACTATTATTAGATGACTTTGATAGAGATTATTCAATTTTGAAACTACCATTTTGCTAAATAAATGAGATATTTGATGGGCCACCACCAACACAAATCTTTTTTGACGTTATCTCTACAACAACCATTTAGTCCGGCGTCAGTTTTTTGAAGCGCATTTTAAAAATTTATATAGAAAATTGAGAAAAGAAACATAAAAGAAATATATATTTTTATTCAACTTAATTAAATTATATTATAAATAAATTTAAAAAAATAGAAATAACGTCAGGCCCACCGATGTTTTAAAAAAATATTAATGGGCCTGACGTTTCTTTTTTATTTTGTTTTTTATTTTATATATATATACTTTATATTTATATATTTTAATATATATATATATATTAAAATATATGTAATATCTTAATTTGAAGATTCATTTATTTTTATTTATTTTATTCGTTTTAAAAATATATATTTGTGTATATATTTATATTATATCTTATATAAATATATAATTAGAAATATATTTTTTTTCTTAATAAATATATATGATATAATGAAAAACCAATAAAAATTACATAATTTTATTTAAAATAATTTAATCATATTATACATAAATTTAAAAAATTAATAAATATTTATGAATAATTATATATTTTATTTTAAGTATTATTTGAATATAATAAATATACAATAATTATAAATATAGAAATTGAATAATTATATATTTAAAAAAGGAAAAATTGAAATAATGTCAAGCCTAGTGACATTTTAAAGAAGCATCGGTGGGTCTTACGTTTCTTTAATTTAATTATATATATATATATAGATATATATTCTTTAGTTAGATATATATATTATTTATATTTAATATATATATATATTAAAATATATGTAATATTTTAATTTGAAGATTCATTTATTTTTTTATTTTTTTGAAGATATATTTACATATATATTTATATTTTTTCTTATATAAATATATTATATAATTGTAAAGCAATAAAAAATATTTTTTTTATTTAAGATAATTAATTCATTTTATAAATAAATTTCTAAAAATTAAAGAATATCTATTAATAATTATATATTTGTATTTTAAGTATTATTTGAATATGATAATTAAATCTATATATATATATAAATATATAAATTATATTTAAAAAACAAAAATTGAATTAATTTCAGGCCCGCTCAAGTTTTAAAAGAAACGTCAGTGGGCATGACGTTTCTTTATTATGTCTTTTATAGGGATATTAAAAGGGCCATGGCCCGACGGGCCAGCCCGTTTAGCCCGAAAAATTATAGGGTTAGAGCTTAGTTTTATTAGCCCATTTAAAAATCAGCCCGTTTAGCCCAAGCCCGATTAGCTCGAAGCCTTATAGGGCTAGCCCGAACTTTTTTTTATTTGTCTATTTCTTAATATCGAATTAATAATTTATACCACTTTAAATTATTTTTCATATACTATATTTGATTTTTAGTAGAAAATATTAAAATTTATATTTAATTACTAAAAGATTCTAAATACTGTCATTTAAATTTAGAACTTAAATGTCATGAACAAGAAACTAACCCAGGCTCAGCTTGCTCAGGTTGGTTTTGCTTGCCTTTATTTCTTACTTCTATGTTCATCTCCCTCAAGAAAGACGCGTGTGGGATAGCAAGCAACTGTACTATTTGTGTAATTTTGTAATTTTACGCAATTCGACATGCAGATGATAAACGAAAAGCCACAAATGGTATACGTGTGTTTTTTTATATTTTGAAATTATGTTTATATGAATACAATTATATTATAAATAAAGATCAATTAGTAGAATCTCTTGCGGTTAAGTACTTTATTAACCTTCATTGGGCCATGCATGTATGTAGCCTACATATATATATATATATATAATATATATATATATATTCAAAAAATTCTTTTTGTATTTTTTCTATTATTTTTATTTATTTAAAATAAAAAAATTATTCCTATATACAAATATTAATTATATATAAAAATGTATAATATATATAGATATTTAGAGAAATTAAAATTAAGATATATTGACTATTTTTTAATTAATTTAAAAAATTTCTTTGTTGTATTTTTATTTATTTAATATTTATGATTTATATTTAAATTAGTTATATATGTTATTATTTATACATCAAATTATATATGATATATATATATGATATACATATTAAAACACACATATATATACATACATACATAAATAAGTATAGAGATGTTAAACGGGCTAGCCCTGTCGGTTTCGGGCTAGCGTTAACGGTTTTTGGGATTAATCGGGCTTCAATTTAATCGGATCATTTTAAATGGGCTTGTATTATGTGAACCTAACCCTAACCCTATCGATTTTTGGGCTAATCGGGCCACTATCGGGCTATGAGTCGAAATAATTAAATTATATATTTAAATTTAAAATTTTAATTAAATGCATATTATACTTTATTTAAAATACAATTTTAGATAACATTAAAAAATTATATATTTTGTAACTTTTATATCACTATACAAAATTTAAAGATTCAAACATTTAAGTGATATACACTTTTCATGCTCTCAGTCAGTTCCAGCTTTAAGAGCATTCACGTCATAAAATTTGAAATCATGATGGCCTTTTTCAACTCGCTGGGGACCTTCTCGTCTGTGATTATGAGCAAATTTTACCAGGAATTTTAGATACGGGTCGGGAGAATCTTTTACATAATTAAAGTAGTGAAATCGATAACTTCTTCGACTGTGATCAATCAGCTAGGCAACTATCTCTCTTATGGAGGAATTAGAAATTGCAGAAACATATCAGCTCACCAAGGGAAAACATGGAATGAATTTATCCCACTTAATTCATATCAAGTAATTATAAACCATCACAGTAATTTGTGGTGCATAATCAAAACCGCAACACAATCTCTTGGAAGCATTTCGACTGTTAGGGACAGACGATGGAAACAAATTACACGAATGATTATGAGAAGATGACGGAGATTCACAGATATAAAAAGGTGAGCGGCGTAAATTCTCGTCATCCTAAAGAGATGAATAACCGATAGAAATTTATGTTCCTATTTTGTTCGTGAGTTTATCCAGAACCACTTCAACCTACATAGTTCTGTATACTGAAACTGAGCAGGCACCAAGCTTCTATCACAGAAGCAAAAACTAGATCTTCGAATTCACCTCAATGGAAAAATGTGTAAAACCCTCGATTCACAGAAAATTACGAAGTCATGACGAAAAATAACTTCTGGATCCAAAGGAGAGGCCAGTTCCATTCAAAGCAATAAAAGAAACAAATTATTTCAACTTACGAGTTAAATTTTCAGTGTCTTCATCTAGCTTCCTGGTGTTGAGCGTCGTGGTGCTTTTAGCCGCTTTGTTCGTCCCAGCAGTGGCTGCAGCATAGCAGATAATTATGATCAGCAAAATATGCTGCATTTTGAAAAAATAAAATACATAGGTCACAGTATGAATAGAGGAACAACGTTTTCTATCTCTATAATGGGGCGTAGATATATGTACAGACGCAAAACACATGAAAGAAACCAACAGGATAAGGAAGCAATGAAATAATCTAGGCTACACATGAAATCTCCTGATGCTCCTTAAATTGCTTGCGTTACATGATCCTCTATGAGGATTAGAGACCTCTACCAAAGAATAGCGGCAGATTAAACACGCGCGCGCGCACAAGGCATATTCCATCAATCAGCGTAAAGAGATCAACAATGGAACAGAGGAAATAATTCCTTACACTCGTTGAGGTGAGAGATAATACAGCTAGTTTATATATGAATTCTTAGCATGATATGGTAATTATAATCTGAACATATCAATTATTAAAAAAAATGTATCACGGACAACGATTTCTTCCTTTAAACATAAAGGAAGGCCAAAAAAATTGTCAAAGAAGGCGCACACAGATGACTGAAATCGCAGATGAAAAGAAACAAAAAGGTAATACAGAAGAAGCAAAGATACGATTACTCACACTTCCTAATGGTTTCGATCTCAGCTCCGGCGCGGCGGGCGGCGTTCACAGCTTTCTCATCTTTACGAGCTGCGGCTGTTGGAGCCTTCTTGCGAATCACCACCGGCTCCCAGTCTTGAGTAATTCCTGCCATTCTCTTCTCAAAACTCTCTCTTTCTCTGTCTCTCTCTCTCTCTCTCTCTCTCTGTTTAAGCTTTCTCTGGATGATAATCTGCAATTGTTTTCGTCTTCTTGTCTGAAAAATGATAAAATGGCTCTAGAAGGATCGCTAAGGTTCTGCTTGGATGCGAGTTTTGCGATGTTGGGTTGTGTGGGGATTTATATAAGAAAAAATTACTTGTGCCGCACGGCCATTCGAGAACCTTCTCAGCGGTGTAACTGGGCCGACTTTTTCGCATCAAAATTCGATACGGTCCGGGTCTGACCCACTTAATCGGACGGATAATCACGACATGCGTCCACCAAGTGACAGGTCACCAAAAGCCCGTGGCCGCGTTTCTTGTGAAATTGTAATTTGGTAGTTATTGTTAATTATTAGACAAAATACATCAACTAATTTGATTTTTAGACCTTTAAATATTTATATTTTATTTATTGTGTGATGTGGAAATTAAAAAGAAGAAAATAAACTACTGATATTGCTTCACCATTTTTATCCACATGGTTACTATTATTTTGCACTGAAAATTTCGTACAAATCACAATCTATAATATATTTATTTATAAATAAATAATTTAAATATTTCACATTTTAGAAATAAATAATTAAATTAGTTAATAATTTATTGTAAATAAATTATGTAATTTATTTTAGTATATAGCTCAAATCAATTAAAATAGTCCAATCCACAACGTACATATAAATATAACTCAAATATAGTCAAATACAATTATCTTTTTATATATATTATCATATTATCTTATTTTATAAATATAAAATATAGATGTTAAGATCATAACAAAAATTAATTAATTTAATATATTATACCACCAAAAATTATAAGAAAAGAAAAAAGTTATGTGTGATTAAATATTGTGATTTTTTCTAAATGCCACCTTTAGCATTTTCTTTATTTTGTCCTTTATAGAATATTGTAACAAAAAAATCTAATTGTTGGTGGAATTTTATTATTTATAACTAGTAATATTATTATATCCTTACAGACAGAGATATATTTTCTATTATAGCTATTATTGCTCTCGTGCAATACATATTTTGTATATATTTAACAAAATAAATTAAAATATATTTATAAAAATAAATATTTAAGTTATTGATAAAACATGTAAAATTATATAATTTGATATAAAAATATATATTTTTTGTGTTAGAATAATAATTATGTTTCTATAATAAAATAATTAAAATTTAATTACTTAACAAGCTTCATAACAAAATATTATTCAGTCCAATATCAATAATTCAATAACCAATAACATTCAAATATAACATCAATAATCAATAAAAATCCTTATATTTTCACATCTAGTATCTAATTTTTGTATATGCGATATATTATACTTAAATAATGGAGTATAGACGAAAAAGTTTATTGCATTTTAGTCATTGAAAAAATATTTAACTATTCAAAAATTAACACACCATTTCTAACAAATATTTTTATGTTTAGATACTGAAAATCAGCATAAATTAATATTTAAACTAATTTATTATTATATTAATATAAATTGGTAATATGAGTGCATCATTGTATCGCACATTGGTGCAGTTGCAACAAAAGATACTGCACCAGCTGCAATAGAAAATACAAATTACATCTTTGTTAATAATCTTCAAATTTTAATATTAACTAATATATAAAATATTGTAAATGGACTTATAAAATAAACACCAGTGAATACGACTCCAATTAAAATTAATACCATTAATAAATCAAAGTATATTCATTATTTTAAATCAATCAATTCAACCACGTATATTCATTATTTTAAACCAATCATTTCAACTAATAAAATATTCTAAAATTGAATTTAATATTCAGTTTCAAAATAAATTTAGAAAATTTCTGAGAATCAAATTTATTTATATAAATAACGTAACAATTAGCACGTAGAATTAGAAATCAACAAATACATATAGTTTTTAACTTAAAATTTCACCACATCAGTTTTGATGATATTAATATTAATAGGCTATAATTGAGCAACTTAATATTATGAGAACATTAAATTAATAAAGTAGTAAAATTAAACAAATAGTAAATTAATTATTTATAATAATGACATGTGAAGAAGGTATAATTTGATAGGCAACTAAAATATATATATATATATATGTGGAGCTTGATAGCCCAATTAGTTGAATGTAACAAATGAAAATTGACAAAAACATATTTATAGTTAGGGATTTCAATTATATTGGTTGAATTGAGTTATTTGTGGTAATTAGTATTTTTCTCGTGCGTTAAACGATTTATAAAGATAATAATATATATTTAAAATAAAATATATAATTATATAAAATATATTCATAATAAAAATTTGTTTAAAATAAAAATATCTCAAAATATATAAAATATTTAAATACACAACATTTAACCTATGAAAATATGTTTTATATTTAAAAATTAATATTATATTTATATATATGCAATATAGATATTAAATTAAAGATCATAAAAAGATGATTAATTTGATATTTTATTTTTATAAAAAATAGAGTTTGTATAAAAAAGTTATGTGCCTATTAAAATTAAAGTGAAAAAAAGAAAAAAATGAAAAAATGATGATTGCTTAGCACAATATAGATATAGATAGATATAAATTGAGTAATCTGGTTGGTTTGATTGGGCTGGATAATGGGCTTCAGGCAATGGACAAGGCACCAACCGTGTCCGCTGAATTTCTATTAAGATATTCGCAGAGGAACTAGATTTAGTTTTACCTTCCGAGCTTATAATAATATTGTTTTATATTTTTTGGAATATACTGTAAAATTAAAATTTTCGGTATGGTAATAATATAAAAAAATAAAATATTTGATATATTAATATATCGAATGATATTTGATCTACTAATTTTTTGGTATATCAGTATATCAAATGATATTTGGTATACTAATATTTCAGTATATACCAAATTACCGATATATAGAAATATTTTGGTTACATCGGTAATTCAGTATGATAAGATATACCGAAAATAATGATATGAAATGGCATACTAAAATATCGGCATGAGAGTATACCAAAATTTTAGTATGGTACAATATGAATAGTATGTCATCGATATAGATTTTTCATGGCTTAATTATATAAATAATGAAAAAAAATCACAAAATGGGGTTGTTTGAAAAAATGTTCCCAAACTAGGATAAAACATCCCCAAACATGACATTTTTTGGAAATAACATCACCGGGCCTTATATTTTAAAGTGAAAATAAAAAACGTCAAACCCACTAACGTTTTATTTCCAATATATATATATATATATATATGTGTGTGTTACATGTTTTGAAGATACACACATTCACCATGCATGATGATGTTAATCATCATGCATGCAATATATAATCATATATATATCACTTTATATTATATATTTATGTATATATAAAAGATATAAAATTATTTATATAATATATTTACTTTTAGAATATACATATATATAATTATTTATTTATATTTTTTATGTTTATTTATTTCTATTATTCTATAAATTATATTTATATTATTAAAAATCAATAAAAATATTTTATTTTATTTAAAGTAATTAAATCATATCATAAAATATATTTTTTTATTTTTTCTTATATAAATATATAATTTCAAAATATAAAAAAACACATGTATACCATTTTCCATTTTTTAATTATATTATGTATTAATTCATTTATAAATTTTTACAAATAATTTATATTAAATTACATTTAATAAATATATATTTTTTGTAACTAATACACAAAGCGAAAAAATTTAAAATTGTTATATATTTCAAATAATACATATAGTAAAATATATAATTACTAATAAATATTTATTAATTTTTTGAAATTTATTTAAAATATGATTTAATTAATTAAAATAAAATTAAATAATTTTTATTGGTTTATATTTATATAAGAAAAAATATATATTTTTTAAACATATAAAATAAATAAAAAATAAATTAATCTCCAAATTAAGATATTACATATATTTTAACATATAAAATATATAAATACCAAGAATATTTATATATATATATAAATATATAAATAAAATACAAAATAAAAATAAACGTCAGTGGACTTGACGTTATTTCAATTTTTTTTTAAATATAATATATATATATATATATATTTATTTAAACTTTTCAAACAATACGTAATATAAATTTTATAATTATTAATAAATATTCATTAATTTTTTTAAAATTTATTTATAATATAATTTAATTAGGTTAAATAAAAATATATATTTTTATTGGTTTATAAGTATATTATTAATTTATACATTTGTAATTATATATTTATATAAGAAAAAATATAAAAAATTATTTTATGATATGATTAATTGATTTAAATAAAAATAAAATATTTTTATTATTTTTAATAATATAAATATAACTTATTGAATAATAGAAATAAATAAACAGTTATAAATATATATACATATATATATATATATTTTTTTTTTCTGAAAGTACATACATATTATATAAATAATTATACATCTTTTACAATATATAACATAAAATGGTATATACATACATATATATATATATATGGCATGGATGCATAACAGCATCATCATCATGGCTGAATATGAACTACATGTAACACACACACAAATATATATATATATAGGAAATAAAAATATTAGCAGACCTGATGTTATTTATTTTTAGTTTAAAACGTCAGGTCTAATGATGTTTTTTTCAAAACAACATTACGTTAGATGACGTTTTACCCTATTTTAAGAACATTTTTTAAAATCACATAATTTTGTGATTTTTTTTTTTTTACAATAATTAAGCCTGTAAAATCTAATTTCCACTTTTATTATTCCTTATCATAACAATAATAATAATAATAATAATAATACTAATAATAATAAATGTTATCCTACCATGAAGGCTGAGTCATCGGTTCATGTCCCAAGACGTAAAGAAATAGTCGTCAGCATGTTGCGTTTCAAACAAACAATGTCTTGCTCTATAGTCTATACAGTATTCCCTCCACGCTAAGCCCTACACGGTTTTTCTAGGAAGGTGTGATCCAGTATTATATTCACTATATTATTATTATTATTATTATTATTATTATTATTATTATTATTATTATTATTATTATTATTATTTCATTTATTTTATTTTCTGAATTAAAACGTTGTACAATGTGTCTTTCACCAATCCAATCTTTCCAGGGCAAATTTACAATTTTTTGTCGTAACATACATGTTTTATATTTTAAGAGTTTTCTAATCAAGATGATGATATAATACTTTTGTTAGTAAAAAATTATTTCAATTTTCACTCTAACTGATTAAATGAAATATCAACTTTAAAGTAGGATATAATTTATTGAAAAAAGCATCTATAAAATATAATTTTTAAGATATTAATTTATTGAAAAAATGTTTATAAAATATATTTTCTATTTTACGACAGAAGCAATAATTGATATGTATATTTGTAACATTTTTTTGTTGGCGTTTTAGGACTAGAAATATGTTTATTAAATATAGAAAAATTAAATTTTATATTTAGTTCAACTTATTTATACTTATATGCGTTAGAGATATTTGGTTGAGCACCGAGACATGGTAATTTCTTAATATTTTTTTCATTTATTACATATTTATGTATTATTATTATAGGAGCAAATATACAAATTTTCTTTTTTTTTTCTCTTTACCTCATTTATTATTTTTATAAATGTATTAAAGTAAATCGAAAGTTCTTTTTATTTATTTATTTTTTTTCTGTGGAATTTGGAATTTCAAGAAAAGCAAAAAATGAACCACCGTCACAATTCACATGTGACACGTGCGAAATTGCTGATCAAATGGTCTATATATATCATATGTATAGTATCAGACAGATCAACGGAAAAACCTTTGTTTCTTCCATTTATCCACAAAAAGATAGCCGATTCATTCCTTTCATTTAATCGTAAAGCGATTCACAGTCCAAAATCAGAGAACTATGGAGAATTTTGAATGTTCAGCGGTGGCTCGAGGTCGCTTGGCGGTGCTCTCAGCTCACCTCTCGGCTTCGGCTGATCACTCTGGCGCCACTTCAACCGGAATTATTGAATACTCTCTCTGCTCCGCCGATGTGCCGCCGCCGTCAAATCTAAAAGGTTCGTTGACTTTGATTGATGAGCGTACCGGTAAAAGATACCAAGTTCAGGTATCCGAAGAAGGCACTATAAAAGCCACCGACTTTAAGAAGGTATTTTCACGATTGACACAATCATTTTTTGTTTCAACTGTAAATATTCTATGATTTAGTTTAAATTTTCGATTTGTATAAGTTTTCTGTTGTATTTATAGATGATTTTGAAGGCTGTTAAATTTGCTTAGATTAGAAGAACTATTGCTGTCATGTTTATAGTGCTTTATTTCAATCGATAGAAAGTAAATACTAGGAATATTGGACGGTTACGTGTGTGAATTTTCGAGCACCAAGCAGCTTCACTAAAACGCAATTGTTGTTTCTGATATCTTCTTGAGATTTATAATACAAGCGACTCTTACAGATAACAATTGGAAAGAATGACAAGGGACTAAAGCTTTACGATCCGGGTTACCTTAACACGGCTCCTGTTCGATCTTCGATTTGCTACATCGACGGCGATGAAGGGATTCTTAGATACAGGGGTTATCCAATTGAGGAGCTAGCTGAGGGGAGTTCCTTTTTGGAAGTGGCTTATCTTTTGAGTAAGTTGTACAACTAATGTTTTTTGTGCATTTGCATTAGAATCAACGCCATGTGGTATGTTTTTTGTTATGAACCTTTGAAACTCTATAGCTCAGCTGTTTTGCTGTTAATTTAAAGTTTAGAGCTTGAGACCTGCTCATTTGTAAGGCTTTGTTTCGGGTTTCTGTTGATTGATAAAGGGTGCATGTGTGGCATATATGTAAATGTCTGTTACTATTGGCATTGTTTTAATAGAGAAGTTGAAATAAAACATAAAAACTTATAGATTGGTTTTCAGATATTCATTCACTGCCAAATATGCTCACTTAGTTTTGTCAATTGGTGGCTTTCATTTTCTACAGTCCAACTATTTGACTTACTCTATCCATTATGATGTCAGTGTATGGGAATCTACCATCCGAAAGTCAGTTGGCTGATTGGGAGTTCGCTGTTTCACAGCATTCAGCCGTTCCACAAGGAGTATTGGTATGATTATGTCACAAAAAAGTGTTTGTGCCTATTATGTTTTCAACTTGAAAAATGCTCCATTTCAACCGACAGTGTGATGCTAAGTGATCTCTTGGTTTAGTTATTCTTATTTTTGTATTTGGATGCATCTTACATAACCATGCCAAAATTAAGATTCATGAGGCGTAACTAGCTTATGTTAGCAGCTCAAGGAAATTTCCTGAATACCTTTTCATCATGTTTTACAGGATATCATACAGGCAATGCCCCATGATGCACACCCAATGGGTGTTCTTGTTAGCGCAATGGGTGCTCTTTCCGTCTTCCATCCAGATGCTAATCCAGCTTTAAGAGTAAGTCCATCATTGCAGTTCTTGCAACTCATCTTCTCCATTAAGTCTTGTGGCCATTCCTGCTCTTGCTTGTGGATCAATAAACCACTACCACTTTATGGACCTTTGACTTAAATGTTCTGAGAATATGCAATCTTTGGTTACAACTGACATTCAAATTTCCATATTTGTCTGTAGTATGAAGACCCTCCAATTTTTTTGCTTTAGGTTTTAGCATCTTAGTATACCTTCATTTTTGCTGGTGTTCCCACTATGGAAGATCATCTTCTCATTACTGTAACATCTTATTTCCAGCTTGCATAAGATATTCAGGATGATGCATTGTAATTCTCATAATTTGGTTTCACTTTTCATTTAGGGGCAAGACCTATACCAGTCTAAACAAGTGAGAGACAAACAAATTGTGCGCATACTTGGAAAGGTGATACCCTTTTCTCCCTGTATTCTACTGATCGGTCCATTGCTTACCTCACACGAAGCTCTTTTGCATGCTTTTCATAGAGTATTACAAGCTGCGTTTTTTTTGTTTGTTTGTTATAATGTTCCGTTTATCTGACAATAAGAGTACTATGACTCATGTCTGCAGGCTACAACAATTGCTGCAGCTGCTTATTTGAGGATGGCTGGGAGGCCACCTGTTCTTCCATCCAACAACCTCTCATACTCGGAGAACTTCTTATATATGCTTGACTCATTGTATGTTTCCCTTCTGCTTGCGTCCTCTTCTATTCAATAAGAAAGATTGAATTTCAGTTTTTCCTGGATGACATTTGTGCCTGTTTCATTTAATCCTTGAAATTTGAGCTAACTGTGGGTTTTGAGCATGGAACAAACAGGGGTAACAGGACTTATAAACCAAATCCTAGACTTGCTCGTGTTCTCGACATTCTTTTCATATTACATGCAGAACATGAAATGAATTGCTCCACAGCAGCTGCAAGACACCTTGCTTCAAGGTTGGGTCTAATTGTCTTATTGTATATCGAAAATTCATTCCTTCAATTTGTGACATTAGTAAAACTGCATATGCAGTGGTGTCGACGTTTATACAGCCCTCGCTGGAGCAGTTGGAGCCCTGTATGGTCCTTTACATGGTGGAGCAAATGAGGTAATTGACAATGTAGTGCCTGTGAAGCTGCATTTAGGAACTTTTCAAGCCTTTCAATGGGACACACTAGATGTTATTGATGCATATATACATAATATGCTTTGGGTATCTTGTGCATTGTTTTGAACCGCATTGAATCCAATTATGTTTTATGTAGGCTGTGCTCAAGATGTTGAGTGAGATTGGAAGTGTTGACAACATACCTGAGTTCATTGAGGGTGTAAAGAACAGGTTCAAGTATTTCTGTGACTGTCGTCTTTCTTTATTAAGATATCCAAACTCCTTGTAACACTTTAATGTATGCATGATATCCAGGAAGCGTAAGATGTCCGGTTTTGGGCACCGTGTCTACAAAAACTATGATCCTCGAGCCAAGGTCATAAAGAAACTCGCCGAAGAAGTATTTTCCATTGTTGGCAGGGATCCTCTTATAGAGGTAGGTTTTACGCCTCTTAAGATTTGATTTTAGAGGTTCATTTGTTTTGTGTTGAAAGTTAATCTGGATTTTTTTTTTTATTGGAAACAACAAATAAAGAAACAGTCATTGAGCTTGGAAACCAGATAACACTCATAGCTGATGTGAACATTGTAAAATGAGTGCCTAGATTTTCTTTTGAAGGTAGGTGGATATTAACTGTGCAGGAACCTGGTTTCCTTTGTTCGTGAAAGGATTAACATGCATGTATTCCAAAAGCTTGTTTTCTTTTGAGGAAGAACTTACATAATGTGAGGCAATAACTTCACCAATTACTCTGAATTGCTGTCCAGAAACCGCATTGAGCGTATCTTCAACTGTGGCTGATGAAATCATTATCCACTGAACCAGATTATGATTTATACAATGTACAATGTTATATCTCACTCTTAAGGCCATGGGTATTAAATGTTTGCATTGACATGGTCATTACCTGAGATTGTTTATATGTATGCTGATGCTGACACATCTGGATATCAGGATATGGTTGTGCCAAATTTAGTTTTCCTTTAGGAATGCATTTTCTACTCCTATAGTGGCAATTTTTTTTATTTTTTTTTTATTTGATAACCAATTATTTGAACAACCTTTTGTTGAAGTACATTGTACATGCTTCTATTATGCTCTTATCTATGAATTTCCTGTAATGTCAGGTGGCAGTAGCATTGGAGAAAGCTGCCCTATCAGATGAGTATTTTGTGAAGAGAAAGTTGTATCCGAATGTAGATTTCTATTCTGGGTTAATTTATAGGTACGCGTAGGATTTTAATTGCCTAAGTGTGTCTTCTGTGTGCATGTGTGTGTATCCCCCCAACCAACTCTTTTTTTGGGTCGGGGGCGTAAGGAATAAGTTCAAAATCATTCATTTATTGTTTAATTAAGTTCAAAATCATTCATTTATTGTTTAATTAACTATGTTCTACTTATTATCTTCTTTTGACATTTATTGCCTTCATAACTATTTCATTTCAAAAAATGTAAGCATGTTCTTCATTTCTGTCATCAGGGCAATGGGTTTCCCCCCGGAGTTCTTCACAGTTTTGTTTGCAATTCCTCGAATGGCAGGCTATTTATCTCACTGGAGAGAATCTTTGGATGATCCTGATACTAAGATCATGAGGCCCGCACAGGTTATCTTTTACTTGCCTTTTTATCTTTAGTTCATTCGACTTTGTATTTAACACAACTTTTCCAATATTTCTCTACATTATTGGCTTTAAATATATTAAGGCAGGGATACCATGTAGATCTTTCTCCCTTGGCTGTTGAAATTTTCATCGGACTTCTCTCGGTTGTTTTGGTTTGAGTTTCTAAAGTTTTTGAATTGGAAGTATCGTCTGTGTTGTATTATTATGTTAGCTGATAGATGCAATATTTAAACATTAGACTCATTGATTATCTGCCATTACATGCTGATCTTGATTTTATATGTAGGTGTACACTGGTGTATGGCTAAGGCATTACATGCCGATTAAAGAACGAATTTCATCAGCATACGTGGACAAGCTCGGTCAAGTTGCTGTCTCCAATGCAACAAGGAGGCGTTTGTCTGGATCTGGGGCCTAGACTCGTAAACCTGTCTCCAGAATTGTTCTGCTTTCATTAGAACCGTAAAAATAACGACTTTTTTGAATGAGGTGCCTTATAGTAAGGGTGGTTTTTGTTCTGAAAAGGCATCTTAAGACTGATATTCTGAGGCATTCAGTGTAATAAATGTTGTAGGATGATTGATAATCAGCATAATAATCTATATTTATTTGTAGCATTGAACTTGATGGATTATTTATGCCATTGTCGTTGGGAAAAGTTTTGAGTGATTGAATCTCTTGTTATAATCAAAACTAATTTAGAAGTAACTTGGAATATTAAAACATATATATATATATGTATATAGATATATATATATATATATTACCTCCTGAAATTTATATGAGACTGTCTACTCCGATGTATTTTTGTGAAATGCAGTTTAATTTTATTTATTTTTTTCAATTTTTCAATTTTAGGGTTTTATTTAAGGTTTGAAGTTGTATTATTTTTCTTAGTTTTTCTCCAGTGATTTTTCAGATATTTTTCATTTTTTATTTTTTAGTTTTAAGGGTTCTTTTCCTCAGTTGTTAAGAGTTTTAATATTATTCTTTAGCTTTAGTTTGTAGTTTTTTTTTTTAACATTTTTTTTTCAATTTGTTTTAGAAGATTTAGTATAACATAACAGTCTAGAGAGACGCTCATTACTAATATGACCGACCCTATGCAGCATCCAAATAAAGTGGAATGGAATGCAATAGTTATAGCACCTACAGGACACTAATTAACTTCTCTACTATGACATTATTAAGTTTTCAAATTTGTGAGATTCCCATAAAAAAGACTGGAGGAAAATATTACAATCATTTTTACTGGGGGTGAGGGGGAAAGAAAGGAGAGTAGAGATGAAAGATATTTTATAACCATGCAGTATAAACATATCAAATACGATGTCAGGCTTTATGCCTTGCAAGCACATACACAACACTGCTCAATCAGGAAAAAGGGACATGTTCAGAATCTTCTCTGAACTGGCTTGATCAGTTTGGAAGATGATGAAGCTAATCCAGAAGTGGCGTCCGGCTTTCCATTGGGAGAAACACTAAGGAAAACAAAAAATAGAGCATGATTAGAAACAGTAAATAAATAAATCAATTACAAGCTTCAGTGAGGTTATTGGATCTGTATTACCTGGGATTCCTGCGAACCACTGCCTTCTTCATCGCGGCTAGATTCTTCACCTCCCGACTATGTGAAGAAAGAGAGAATTCTTGATGTGAGAAAATTACAACATTGCAAGAAAAAAATGTTTTTAGAGATGTAATTACGCTCAATCCAGATGGCAAAAACATGGGGCACCACAATAACCAGAGAAACACAAACTACAATATTCTGTATGAAAGTTACCTATTAACAAAGTCTAGTTTTGCCTTCTTCATCAAGTTACTTTTTGTGTTGTATATGTTGCTAGCGATAGCACCTGAGGATGGTTCAATGAATACATATGTTTTATCTCCATAATATTTCGAGCTGTAATTTGGCATTAGTTAAGCCAAGGTAAACAAGAAGTACCTCCACAAAAACTTCTTTTCTTGCTAGAAGGTGGAACCTTTGAGCACAGCTGAACTTGTCGACTTTGTTTCCCTACAAGGTTTAAGCAGACCATATAGATTAGTATCTACAGTAATTGCTATGAACCATGAAACTAACAATGATTATACACGAAATCCTGGCAAATTTTTTCAAGCAACTGGTGTGCTGTCACTATACAGATGATCTATTACGCATGCATCTACAAACCATAATCCCCAATAAACAAACATTGCTGGCATGATAAGAGTTATATTTCAATAGGAAGATGCAAAAAAGAAAAAAGGATGAGTTGATAATATCATGAAATCAAAAAGTTCTCACATATGACATAAAATTGACAAGGAATCAGAAACATGACTAACAAACATGATGAAGAGCCTAATAATACATTAGCCTTGTAAAGAAAATTCATTGCTATCAACACTGGAAGAAATAGAACAAATTAATAGCAAACAAGCTAGTAAACGACAATGTTATTAAAGGTGCGCTTCAAGCACTAGGCACACTAGGTGCCAGCCATTGATTGAACTGGAAAATGCAAAATGATATTTGAAAGAAACGATTACTTAATTACAGTATTGATTTGGGAATCTGTATATTTTGTGGTAATTGCGTCGAGTGTTGTCCCACAAATGTTTATCAATGACAGAAGAATCTGAACTATCTATCTATGATCGTCATGAATTGAATTATGAACAAATTTCATTAGGGCTTTTGATTATTAATTTCCGGAAGCTTGTTTTCATCCTAGGGGCTTGACCCAAGTCTGCCACCCACCTGCCACCTAGCGCCTTCTGCAACACTGACACCAACCAGAGCACCTCAGGGCCTCTAAGGTGCAACACCTCAGAACGCCTTTTGCCCATATTATAATACATACATGCCACATACAAGCCATGCAATAATAATCAGCACAGATAATCATTCGGATTTCAATCATTATCTATGGTGGAAACTACTTACTAGCATCTTCTTCCTTATATCGTTGCTTTATTCGATCAAGAGATTTTTGCGTTGCCTCTTCCCTCTCTATTACCTTTGCCTGTAATAAGGACAGACTGATGTAAAATAATACACCAAAATGAGCAAAAATTGCAATCACTAATTTGACAACAGAGGTAAGTGAAATACCTCAAACAATTGTTTCCATTTGAAGGTCACTTTTTTCTGTCTCATCCTCTCAACCACAATATTCATGCTATCAACACCAAACTGGGCCTTGTAAAATTTCTTCCACAATTTATCAGTAACCGGACTAAGATCTCTACCCTGTAATAAGGCCAGAACTTCAGTTGTGATCACAATTTAAAAAAAATAGCAAAAAAAAAAAAAAAAAAAAAAAGAAAAAAAGGAAGATTTAGAATAACAAAATTGGTGGCAGAAGTCTTACTTCTGTACTATTCTCAATGTACGTCAACTGATCAAGTGAACAATGAGATAAAATGCGATCTAAGAGATGATAATCAATGTCTCCAACATCTCCAAGATACCTGATGTTGTCTATAGCCAGCTGAACACATAAATCAACCAATGATGGTGCTTTGTTCATCTTCATTAAATACTATAGTTGCCTAGCACCCCTACAAACTTTTTCAATAAAAGGAAAAAAAATCAATTTTTAGAAATATAATCAACACAAACAAGAACTCAGAGGTCCAATTCAATAAACTCTGCCAGTAGTTTCTCTTCCTATGGAGTTATCATTATTCACATTCAATTAAGCTTAATTTCTTCACAATCAAACAATATAATCAACAGAGAACAAGTAACACATAAAGTCGCAAGAAACTCAAAAGCGTCGTGGTATATCATCTAATTGCCTTCACTAATTTACCACAGACTAACAAAGACTAGATCACAATCCCAGTCCTCAAAATTACACAAATTCATAATCTGCTTAATTTCCTCACATAATTAAAACAAAACACTACACAAACCAAATGAAAAAAAAAAAAAAAAAAACCCATTATAACAGACTAGATTAATTTCCCCTGGTTAAAGTTTCAATAAAAAAAATAAAAATAAAGCAATAACAACAAGAAAAAATTAGATGCAGGAACCACAAAAAAACACACACAAACACACAGTAGAGGGAAACGGTTGAGGAGCATACTGTTGATGGGGAGGGACGGCGGAAAGAGTGTCACTTAATGATCGGAATTGCAGAGGCGTTGAAATTAAGGAGATTTACATCCAAGGACATCAGATTTTCCTGGTATTCTTGGTTTTCATGATTGCCCTTTTTGCCCTTTTCCTTTTTTGTTTTTCTTTTTTTGTTCCCTTTTTTAATTGGATCACTTGGCTATTATGGGCCAGGCCCAAAATTATTTATTTGGCCGGGCCTACATCTGATGTACAGATAATTTATCTTTACGAGATGCAGTTATTATGAAATAGGTACCTATTTTTTAAATTAAATTATTGTAACTAAATATAGACTTAATTGTTATTAAGCTAAAAAATATTTAGACATGCTTTCTGAGATGTGAAGAAACATTTATGTTATTTTCAAAATAAAATTTTCTAATTAAATAAGATAATTCATTTTAAATATATTTTGATAATTAATATTATATAAAAGTAGAATCACTCTTTCCCAATTTGTACTGAAGAATTCTGAAATTAAATATTTTTTTATTTACTTTGAAAGAAAAAAAAAATTCTAATTTGAACATGCCCAGAGCAGATCCATGTCCTAAGTTAGCAAGGAAAAATACAACGGCACATTTCAACCACTCGAGACCTTCTGTTTCATCTCGTATTTCTCATATTATTAGCGCCACACAGTGAGCGTTTTAAATGATAAATCCAATTGCATTCAACTCAATCAATCTCAAAGAATCTGTCCCCTACACTACGACCGAGTTTCCATGTCAAAAATTACATATAAGCAAAGAAAGTTAAAAGAGCAATTATCGTCCTTAAATCCTCCGATTTGGCAAATTAATCTGTTGCACTTTCTTGCACCAGAAATTCGGAAGAGAACGGGAGTAATAGTCCTATTTTTTTTCTTCATGTTCGGTTGTCGGTTAAGCCGGGAACTGTGATTAACAGGTCCATTCATCAGCTACAAGTGGGGGCACGAAGGAATAACCCTGAAGAGTTTGCTCAAAGACGTGGCCTATTTTCAACAACTTTTCCTGCAGTAGAGAAGGGATTATAAGTTATCCAAGGAGTAGAACGACAGAATTCATTATATAATTTTCTGGAGTTGAATTCTAAACATGTTTTCTGATGTAATAGAAAGCTAGACTGCAACTAAGACAAGCTTTTCTGTTTCCAAATTATGCCCAAACTAGCTTCAATACGCATCTTAAACCGGATTCAGATATTGGTGAAGAATGAAGGGTCTTGAAATTCATACAAAGATCATTTTTCTGTAGTAAATTTTGATAACCCAGAAAAGAGTTTCAAGAAATTCTCACACCAAGTATCATTTTTGACCATTCACCATGCGGGATGAAAAAAATAAAAAAATGTTTGCTTTATACCTCATTGAATGCAGCTCCGATCATTTGAAATCCAACTGGCAGGCCAGCAGACCCGCCGTCAACAACTCCACATGGTAAGACCAGGGCAGGCAGACCAGCCAAGTTCACATTAACCTGAATTTGTTGCAAGAATTGGTAAATCAAGAAAGGAGAACAACTGAAGAACAAAGAGATATCAGAAATTCACATTAAGCTTGTAGTTTTTTGAAAAATTGAGCGACGCCAGAAGAGAATTGTTATTTATGAACTAAGTACAGGAATACAGAAACTCACGGTCATTATGTCTCCTGCATACATGGCCAATGGGTCATTTTTCTTTTCACCTGGACATATTACCAATTATATTAGGATCATTTTCAAAAAAAAAAAAAAAAGAGAGAAATAAAAGGGTTATGCAGAAAAGAGGACATGTAAGGACAATATTACAGTGAAAAAGTGAGCACATGTAGTACCAATCTTATAAGCTACACATGGAGCAGCAGGAGATATCAAGATATCATTTTTGTCCAAAGCTTCCTTGAAGCTATTCCGTATAATAGTCCTGACCTGAGATACCAGAATATTCATCAATTTTAACTCATGAACTGCAGTTGGTCCAGAAGAATAAAACAACATTACAACCTTCTAATTTCACGAACCTAGTACACCAAATTATTTCTAGAGCTATACGTGACCAGTTTATTATATTACAAAGAAAATATTTCACTGAATGGATTGACAAAACAGATGTGGTATAATATTTCATTGATGAAATTGTAGTAAATAACGAATGATATCAAATCAGAACAATCATTGGCAAACCTGCTGGGCACGCTTGTAATAAGCATCATAATAACCAGCAGACAAGGCATATGTACCCATCAGAATTCTCATTTTAACCTGTGACAATGAAGTATATGATGTGAAGTCAATAGAAGAAAAACTTTATTTCAGACATCAATTAGGTAGGAAAATGTCAATAGAGAACATTCTGCACGATTTCAGAAATTCACACCTCAGAACCAAACCCTTGAGTGCGGGAATCCCCATAAAGAGCATTGAGCTCATTACCCAAAACTTGGTTTCCATATCTGCAAAAGCAATAGATGGATTAATTGCAACTTTTAATGTTATTCCATTGGTAAGTAAAATTACCAGCTTTTTTCTACAATGGATGATATTTACTGCAGTACAAAGTATTTCAAATTTCTTTACCCTTATTACCGTACAAGCCAACAACAACTTCAACTTATACTTGGAAAATCTGTAGCCATTTATCTCTTTCTCCATATCCATATTTATATTTACATAAATTTCTACAATTATATGTATGTTTGTTGAAAAGAACAAAGTTGCAATATAACTTGAGTACCTGACACCATCATAGCGAGACAAATTTGATGATGATTCAGATGAAGCAAGAATGTAGTAAGCTGGCAATCCGAGGGAAAAGGATGGCAATGAAACCTGAATATCCAAAAATGAATGTGACAATAAGACACCTGACATTCTGCTGCATTGATAAAGACACAGAGATATTATAGTTAACAGAATATATGAGAAAAAAAGATACCTCTGACACAGTGCATCCAAGTTCTTCCAAATGAGAAAGAGCACCACGTACCGAAGAGATTACTTCCGAATCAACTCCATTTTCAAGGGTTTCATGAATAACACCAACTTTCAGTCCTTTCAAGGGTTTAGATTCCAAGTGATCCACAGCAGAAAATATAGATGCATAGTCTGGGACTTCCTGAAATGTAAAGCAACAAAATTAAAAGAACTTCTTAACAGATTATTTTCTAACAGTATATTAGAGCAAAACTCTAATCTAAGAAAAATAAACTTGACCAAGATTCCACTTTGACATTCTAGGTATAGATAGGGGCCAGTAGGCAAAAAAAAGACTCCATTTTCTAACATTTACAATTTTACAGTAGAGATTTGAGATCTGGAAAATGGAAATATAAGCAATGAAATGGAGATTGTCTTCACCTCTGTTTGCACATTACAAGTCCTCCTTAAGTCATCCCAAAATTGATTCAGAAAATTTGAGGATATGATGTTATTCAATACCTTTTTCATTTTAAATACCAAATGATAATAGTATAACTGGATATGAGTGCAAAACATAAAGGGTTCAGGAATGTACTCTTCTGCTGCTTGTTGCATCAAAGTGATCATAACCCGAGATTGTATGGAGAAGAATTCCAGCATCAGCAACTGACGAACCAAAGCATCCGATAACATCCAAGGAGGATGCATAAGCCACAAGTCCATATCTTGAGACACGGCCATATGTTGGTTTCAGTCCCACTACCCCGCAGAAAGATGCTGGTTGCCTAACACTTCCACCAGTATCACTTCCCAATGCCACCATGCATTGTCTAGCAGAAACAGCTGCAGCTGAGCCCCCTGAGGACCCGCCTGGTACCCGTGACAAATCCCAAGGATTGGCTGTCACCTAACGAATATGAAGATGTGTCACCTGAGTAAACCATACTTCGTTACAGATTGTAAAATTGGGCTAATTTTTTAGTTTTAAATTCAGAGACTCCAGCAAAAGAAATAATGGCAGAAGAATAAAGGTTCATTTGTCAAGATATCACCCTCATTGCCATCTCCAATAGTGATATGATTCATCACATGCTATTAGGATTGTAACGGTTATAATTGCAATTACCCATGAATGACTGTGAGTCACGATCTGGGCTATTGGTGCAAAGAACACACTGACTCAAATTGGCCATACATCATTTGAATAATTACCTCTCTAGAATAGTTCTAAATCACCACATCTTAGCTCAACATTACATTAATGCTTTGATTCTAATTCCTGTGAAAACCCAGATGCGAATTCAAGTTTTTTAAATAGTAAATCAGCATTCATATTATTTGACTGACACTTACACTAAAAAATTGGGACTTGTATGTCCTAAAACCGTGCAAGCATTACGGTACGTGTGCAAATGCATCAATATTCATATGATTTTGACTTACACTATCAAAATGGGACTTATATGTCCTAAAGCCGTGTAAGCACTACGGTACGTGTGCAAATGCAATGCATACCTAAAAAGGTTTCAACTTTCTGCCAAACAGAACTGGAAACCTTCAAGTTTGAGGCATATATATGACTTCTAAAACTGTAACTTTTAGCTTACAGCAATTCAATTATTCAAGGTACAGAACTAACTCGTGTCTTAACAACGAAACACCAAATGTCAAAAAAAAAAAAAAGATAAATGTAATTGGTAAAAAGTAAATGAGGCTAACCTGATACGCAGAGCCTTCCGTTGTACTCCCCATGCCAAACTCATCCAAATTAGTCTTCCCAACAACAATAGCTCCACTCTCCCTCAGCTTCCTTACCGCCGTGGCATCAAATGGCGGCCGATAATTTTCCAAAAGCCTCGATCCTGCAGTCGAGGGCATATCACTTGTGCAAATGTTATCCTTAACTCCGATCAAAACCCCAGCCAATGGGCCCACCTCCTCATTGTTCTTAATCTTGTTGTCCAGCTCCTCTGCCTGTTTCAAAACGGCGTCGTCAGGAGAGACATAGAGGAAACTGCTCAACTGGGGTTCGTTTCGGCGGAGGCGCTGAAGAAATGACTTGGCGAGGTCCACGGCGGAGGTTTGGCGGGAAAGTAGGGATTTGCGAGTAGTGAGTATTTGCGAGAGCGGCGGTGGAGCGGCGGCAGAGGTCGGAACGGAGGAGGTATGAAGGCATTTTAGGGTGAGGGTGGTGGTTGTGCTGGTGGCTGGGGAGTGGCGGAGGAGACGTGGGGTTTGGGCTGATGTGGATAGCATTTTTCCTCAGGTGGAGAACAATGAGGGGGTTTTGCGGCAGCGCCTGAATCCTGATTATCATTTAGAAATTAGAAATCGAAAATTTTGTTTTGGTCCTTTAGGTTTTAACTTATTGTGAAAACCACCCCTATCATTTTATTCCAGTTAACTAAGAGATAACAATTGGGCCGGCCTTGTTAACCTCATGCCTGTTCTGTTTGGGCCACCCTGCTCCGTGATCCAAACGGGTGGGCCGCGTCTGACCCGTCCAGCTCCGCCTGCCATATTTTATATTTATATTTCCATTCAATTATAAAATATAGATCCAATATTTTAAATCATTATTAAAAAATATTTGTTTGATTAATATTATATTTCACATAAAATATTATATTTTATATTTTCTTTGACGTCCCCTCATTCTCTTATATTTCATTCCAATAATAATTGATGATGGAACTATAATAAAAGAATAAGTATTAATTATATAAATAATTTTTTTTAAAGTTAATTAAAAGTGGGCTCCACCAATTGGGCCGTTTCTAGAAGTAATATTAGTGGGCTTAACTAGCCCCTCTCTCTCTCTCTCTCTCTCTCTCTCTCTACCATTTGGCTGCAGATACCAGGTATGATCTGGTGGTGTATAATATCACTCTCTGCAGTTGCTGTAGTTGCGGTACTACTTCTGACTTTAGATGCTGTTCATGAAAATAAGAAGTGCGATTTATACAAAGGGAGGTGGGTTTTTGATAAATCGTATCCTCTATATGAAAATTGTCCGTTAAACTGGCCGGCGTTTAACTGCACCGGAAATGGACGCCCAGACCTCCAATATCAGAAGTATAGATGGCAGCCCAATAACTGTGACTTAGCAAGGTAAGTCTTTCCAGCATTTTTTTGTTTTTTTGTAAAATTATATAATCTTGATATTTCGTTTTTAATAGAATTAAATTTCAATCCTAACGTTTTTAAATCGTCTTGAATCTTATTGATTTTCAGGGTTCTTATTTTTCAATAAAAATTAAACTATTTATTTCAATCTTTTACAAAATTGGGATAATCTTCTATTTTACTCCTGTCTTATTTTAAAAGAGTAATTTTTTTTGGTGATTTAAAAAATAAAATTATAGGTGTAAATCTTTTTTTTTTTCATGAATCTGACGAAGTTACAACCTCATAAAAATTAAAAAAAAAAATTGTGTTTGTAAAACTTCTTTTATTTTTTTATATAACTTGTTCAATTATATATATCTTATTTGTTAAATAAAAATTTTAATTTTTAAAAAATTAAAATAAGATATATATTTTTAAAACGGAAGAAATATTACATATATATAATTATATTGCATAAGCTAGAGTGAAACGGCTTACAGTTTGATTGATACTACGAACTAATATAACTATCAAAATTTTGAAGTTATGAATTGATGTGGGTCGAACAAATCACGAAAGTATAAAAAATTGTATTAATTAGAAAGTATGAAATTAAATTTTAAGATTAATATATTTTATTAGTATTTGTTAAATTCAAAAGGTGCATATAAATACTTTTTTCCAAAATTAAGATTTTCAAAGAAAGCAAATTAAAATGTGTTAGGTAAAACTGGATTGATTAGGATTGTTGTGTTACACAGGTGGGATGGAAGAGACTTTGCGAATAGAGTAAAAGGGAAACGCATAATGTTTGTGGGAGACTCGTTAAGCAGGAATCAGTGGCTATCTTTGGCTTGCATGATTTATGCTACCTATCCAAATGCTTCTTACAAACCCACTAAAAGGACAACTCTTCTATCCACCATTGCCTTTCCAGTTAGTTAATTATCAATTATTTTTATAATTTTATCATTTTTAAATTCCTCCCAAACCCCAATTTCATCTTTAGAGCTTTAACTTGATGATGTTTCCCTAATTATTTCAAATGACTTGATTTTTTCCTATAAAAATAAGGTATAGTATACATTGTGTTTGATCGAGTATATGTTAGATGTTACGTTTATTCGTTTATATATCATATATATTCTCATGAATGTATATGTGTGTGTGGCTTCATCATATATATAGATGATTGAGTGTATAGCTATAATTTACCTATTGTGATATACCCAATATTTTAATTCATTTAATAAAAATATACATTCATGCGGGCATATGCGAAATAACAGTCATATTTATGCAACAATTGTATGATATAGATAGTTATATATGTATGCTCGAAATATTTCACAAGGAATAAGTTCTATTGCATCTAACATTTTCTTTTTTAGGAAGTGAACCTTACATTGTTGTACCAGAGGAATGCATTCATTGTCGACATAGTAATACAAAACAAACTGAGAGTGTTAAAACTCGATTCAGTTGCAGCTAGTTCAAAGCAATGGCATCAAGCCGATATTTTGATCTTCGACACGTGGCACTGGTGGCTTTACGTTGGGAGAAAACAACAGTTAGAGAAAATAATTAACTAATCTTTTATAAGATTTTTTCTATAATTTAATTTGTTCTTAATATAACATTATCCTTTTTTCAGATGGGATTTGATCAAAGATGGAAACCTAATAATAGAAGACATGGATAGATTGGAGGCTTATGAGAAAGCATTGAAAACTTGGGGGAAGTGGGTAAATCAGAATGTGGACACTGAGAGAGTTAATATTTTCTTTCAGGGCGTTTCTCCTGATCATTGGAAGTAAGTATGCATATAGTTAATTTAAAATAACAAATCTATAATCATAGTGAAAACTATGTTTTCACAATTTTAATTCCTTTTAGCCCAAATGAGATAGATCAAGAACATTGAACTTAATTCATCAAGGATGTTATACACAGTGCGACTGATTGGGGTATGCCCGAGACGCATCATTGTGCAAGAGAACGAGAACCCTTGAAGCAATTCATGGAGGAAGGTGACGCCAATAAGGCAGACATTACATTGAAAGATGTGTTATCAAGTGTGACGAAACCAATACACTTATTAGACATAAATGGATTGTCACAATTTAGGGTCGATGGACACCCTTCTATCTATGGAAACCCTAGACATATTGGCATGGATTGCACTCATTGGTGCCTTCCTGGAGTTCCTGATACCTGGAATCAACTCTTTTATGCAACTCTTCTTACATTTTAAATCAATTTACTCGTATAATTGTTTCCTTAATTTTCTTCCAACTTACACATTGAGACAATGTGATCACATAATTTTGTTTTTCATTAACATTCACATTCGTAACAAAGGTTAAATTAGGTACCATTTCATCTAAAGTAAATTAATAAGTTAGAAAAAACCCAAAATAATTATATCATTGCTAATGAACTCAACCAATTAGCTTTTATTTGAACGTTATAATAATAAATAATAATAATAATAATAATTAATGATAATAATAATAATAAAATAATAATAATAATAATAATAATAATAATTGTTCTTAAAAAATGAAAATAACTTAAATTTTAGTTTAACATTATCTTTAAGAAGATTAACTACTCTAAGCAATTGTTAACTATTCATGAATAGTAATAATTCAAGATTCTAATTAGATGCCCAATATTGCTACATGTGAACAAATCCCATTAATCTTGGAGTGGTATAATTTTATTCTATAGTTTGTTGACATGTTACATTCAATACACTATACTTGGTCTGTTTCCCAAATTGGAATCATTTTTTTAATAATTAATCAGCATTTCATTATTGTATCTAAATTCCACTTCTATACTATATTACAAGTCCATAATGCATTGTTTTTTAATTAATTGGGTCATTAGATATTTTCAGTGAATTTTTAAATTCGAAACTACTTCTATTCTAATAAAATCTTAAAATTCCTTGTAATAAATCGCCAAAAATTGTTTATTATGGATACACTTTTATGAAAAGTTTTCATTTTTTCGTTAACTTTAAGCAATTTTGAACACAAAATTGATTATATATTAAATAAAATCAAAGGTTAAAGTTATTATAAAAAAATTCATAAACATAGAAGACATTTATTAGACAATAACAAAATTGACGGGTATAAATTGAAAGTTTTGATAAGTTTGCTAACACAAAGTACAAAAAAAAAAAATATTTTCCAACTATCATCTAAAGTTTGGATGGATAGGCATTCAAAATTTGTATGCTTTTTATTTATATTTATTCAATTATTAATTATTTGTTAATTTAAGAAGGATATGACAATAATTTGATCTTGACAGCTATTATTATTTATTCTGCTATGCTATATTCTATGTGATTTAATCTCTCACGTTCTGTAATTATTTTCATTTTAATATTTATTGTTATGGGTGTTGTTATTAGAACCCCAAATTTTCTATATACATTCTATTTAATAAATATATTTTATTTATAATAATTATATTTTTTTAATTAAAAATATAAAAAAGAACAAACATATATTATCGGTATACTTCAATTATTCGGTAGGATATTCCCAACGAGCCTTAAACAAACATTTCGTTTAATAAATATATTTCATTTATGACAATTATACTTTTTTAATTAAAAATATAAAAAAAGAACGAACATATGTTGTCGAACACTACTTCAATTATTCGGTAGAATGTTCCCAACGAGCCTTAAACCAATATGTTTGTCCTTGTTTTATAAATAAGTTTCGAACATGAACATATGTGTTCGACAGATTATGGTCGAACATATGTGTTTGACAAATACAATCAAACTCGCGACGAATTCAAAACAAAACATAAAAAAATAAAAAAAATATGAATATTCTAATTTTCTTCTGCTTTTTTTGTTATGTTTTATTTTTTATTTTTTAATTAAAATAATATAATTATTATAAATCAGGTATATTTTTTATATATGATGTATTTAGAGAATTGGGATGCGAATAGTTATCCTTTATTATAGTATTACTTGAATTCCTGAATAATATTGGCCCCACTTTTATTTTTCAACACCCCCGTAATTTTCATGGACAATTATTAATATTTTAAATTAATTAAAAACCATTTAATTAAAAAGCTGGATACACCCATTTCTGAGCTGTTTAATCAAGTATTAGTCACTAAACGAGTGCTAATTATAAATAATCAATTAACTTAATGAAACTTAATTAGCTAACTAATCTCTCTCTCTCTCTCCCCCCTCTGTGGCTAATGAGTACCGTATCACTTTCTGCAGTTCTTGCAATTACATTGCTACTTCCCACGCTTTCAGTGGCGATTGTCATTGAAAATGAGGAATGCGATTTATATAAAGGGAGTTGGGTTTTTGATGAATCGTATCCTCTCTATAAATCTGAGAATTGTCCGTTTATAATACAGCAATTTAACTGTACTGGAAATGGACGCCCAGATCTTCAATATCAGAAGTACAGGTGGCAGCCCAAGAACTGTGACATAGCAAGGTCTCTCTCTCTCCCTACCTCTCTCTCTCTCTCTCTCTCTCACACACACACACACACAGTTCCAGCTGGTTTCATCTTCTTTCTCAATGCAGGTGGGATGGGGTAGGGTTTGTGGAGACAATGAGAGGGAAGAGCATAATGTGGGTGGGAGACTCATTAAGCTTGAACCTGTGGCAATCTTTTGCGTGCATGCTACATGCTGCCCATCCAGGAGCTTCTTACCAACCCACTAAAACAACAGGCCTCCTCTCCACTATTGTGTTTTCGGTAATCAACTCTTCTCTCAAAATATGAGTTATGTTATAAAAAAATAAAAAATATCTTACAATAAAAGAGTTTTGTTTCGAAAATAAATATGTCTCATTTTTTATTTAAATAAAATTAAGTTCCTGTATAAGTTACCATTATTGAACATGTCAAAATTAGATATATAGTTAAAAAATATTATTTATTTTTCAGGAATTGAATATTACGTTGAGGTACCTACGAAATGCACTCCTCGCCGATGTAACAATAGAAAATGGAACAAGAGTGCTCAAACTCGACTCTGTTGCCGTTAACTCGAGACAATGGCTCCAAAATGATATTTTGATCTTCGACACGTGGCATTGGTGGCTTTACACTGGAAGGAAACAGCCGTAAGTAGTAGTAGTAATAATAATCATAATCTTTTCTTACACTTTTCGAGTTTTTTCTTTGATATAATAAGTAATTCTTGTTTTCTCCTTTTTCCAGCTGGGATTTGGTTCAAGAGGGAAACTTGACGATGAGCGACATGGATAGATTCGATGCATATGAGAAAGCATTGAGGACATGGGGAAGATGGGTCGACCAAAATGTGGATCCTGCGAAAGTTGAGATATTTTTTCAAGGCATTTCTCCTGATCACTGGAAGTAAGTAATTTATCTTTGAAAAATGATTGATTTTTTATGTTTTTTATATAAAACATATTGAATTCAAAAATAAATACGCACATTTATATGTCAGCGCCACTACTTGGGGTATGCCGGAGATGCAACGGTGTGGGGGTGAACAAAAACCCTTGGAACAACCAATAGAGGAAAACACCTCAACTACGAGGGCGGACAATATATTGAAAGAAGTGTTAATGAGCATGAATAATACAATTCATTTATTGGACATTATCGAATTATCACAATTTAGAGTTGACGGACACCCTTCTATTTATGGAAACCCAAGACATCGCGGCATGGATTGTACCCATTGGTGCCTTCCTGGAGTCCCTGATGCTTGGAACCAACTCTTTTATGCTACTCTGCTAACACGTTGATTAATTAATGTTTTTTTTTTTTTTGCTATTATTATTCTTAAATTTTGATTTAATCTATTTTCTGAATTTGCATATTTATTTGTTATTTAGTTCGTGACAAATATGTTCGATTGAGGTTGATCAACACTAGGGTTATTCATTAACCTAATCCTTTGAGTTACGTTTGCATTGATTAATTGATACTTTTTTTTTTCTTTTGGATGATGATCCGATAAATTAATCCAAATTAGAATTCAAAATAAAATTACAATTTATAGTGGTAATTTTGTGCTTAGTATTCATTTAGGGCTCGTTTGGTAGGGAGATGGAATAAGGTGATATAAATTAAGAAAAAAATTATTATGAACATATAATTTTATAATTGCAAAGTATTTGTTAATGAAAACCTAAGATTTATAAAAAGAGATCAAAATCCCAAACTAGATCAATTGAAATTAATAAAATAGTACTAAAGGGCATATGTTAATAATAATAATAATAATAATAATAATAATAATACACTATTATTTTGAAAAATGGTCGGATATCATTGGTCGCCCATGGTCAAAAAAATTATATTTTAGGAAAAAAAAAACAATTTGGATTGTAATTTCAAGATTATAATTTATTTTCCATTAATGAAATTCCTTTCAAGAAAAAAGAAATTTTCCTTTCTTGTGGTGTTACTTAATATATAGGAATGTATCATCTTCTAAATTCTACCCAATCTAATCAATTGGACAGGGAAACATTTTATGCAAACCCTTATTTTATTTGGATTTTTTTGCAAAATTGGAGGTTAATCAAAAATTTATAACTTTTCCTTTATCAAAAGAATATTTGAAATGGGAATCGAGCAAAGACAGTTCGTTGATCTTTTTGTAATCTAGATTAGTGGTTTGAAATCGAATTCCAGTAATTTCACTGGTTGCATAATTTGTAGTAAAAAAGTGTAGAGATTTTGAAAATTGTTGTGCATAATTGCTTATATATTTGAATTTATTTAATTAATCCCAACTATAAATAATTGAAGAGCAAACTACAATAAACTATTTAATTTCCAAATATGATTAAATAATTATGTTTATGCGACATTCTCTCACGTTCTGCGGTTATTATTCTCTCTCTCTCACCGTCCTATCTATTCAATTATTATATCGTACTTTGTTTTTTTAATAATTCATATTGTATATTAAGTTATATATATTTTTTAGGAACATTAAGTTAGATTTTGATTGGTCAGCTTTAGCTATTTATTTGGGGTTTATTTTATTTTATTTTACTTTATTTACTTTTGTTTTTGTATGTATTTTATAAAATTGTAATATATGTGTGTGTGTAGCTTCTACAAATGAGATTTATTTGTAAAGGAATAATACTTTAGGTTATTCATATGCAAAACATTTAATTTAATATATTAAACTTAGGGGAAGAACCCCTTAAAAATTAACCCTTGAAGAAAATTTGACAAAAAGAAAAGAAAAACTTATAATATATTGATTAATATATTGACTTTTAAAAAATATCATTAATTTATAATTTTATTTTAAAAGTTAATGTAAATTAATATATTTTTACACTATTATAGTCATGTTCTATCTATTAAAATATTTGACTCCGTCGTTGAATATGTTTAACAAGTATCAATCATGTAAGTAATTTTTTAAAAAAAATATTTAGAAAATGGATTCATCCAATTGTGAGTTGTTGCATGAAGTATTAGTCATGCCAATACATGAATAATATTTATAATCATATAATTAAATAAAAAATTATTTAGAACATGGATCTACCCAATTATGACTTGTTGCATGTGACATTAATAATATTTATGTATCATTAATTAACTTAATTAACTCACACACACTCTCTCTCTCTCTCTCTCTCTCTTTTTCTATTTGCAGTTGCAAAAATTTAGAATTGTTGCATGAAGTATATGTATATATATCATCAATTAACTTAATTGAAACTTAATTAGCTAGCTAATACACTCTCCTTCTCTCTCTCTCTGAATTTGCAGTTGCAAAACATGGGTGCTTGTACTGTATCGTCTTGTGCAGTTCTTGCAGTTACACTGCTACTCGTGACGCAATCAGCCGGTGTTATTGAGCAAAACAGAGAATGCGATTTATACAATGGGAGGTGGATTTTGGATAAAGCGTATCCTCTTTACCGCTCTGAGAAATGCCCGTTTATAATACAGCAGTTCAACTGCACCGGAAATGGACGCTCCGACTTTGGATATCAGAAGTATAGATGGCAGCCCAGTAACTGTAACTTAGCAAGGTAATATTCACTTTTTCTTTGGTAATTCAATTTTATTTCTCAAGAAATATAATAATTATTGGGGGAAAAAAAACGTAAACGTGTAGATGGAATGGAAGAGAATTTGGAAGAAGAATGAGAGGGAAACGGATCATGTTTGTTGGGGACTCACTAAGCATGAATCAATGGCAATCTCTGGCGTGCATGATTTATGCTGCAAATCCGACCACACGTTACATACCAACTAAAACGACGGGTCTCCTATCCACCATTGCCTTTCCGGTAACTCTCCTAATTCTAATTTTAGTTAATTCACAATTAAGTATCTTAATAGCTTTAGGTTAGCAATTTTAGTTCTAATTTTGTTTAAATTTGAGAATTTTTGTCGGAGTTTGAGAATTGAGCCTATTTAGCAGACTTTTTTTTCTTTCTAATGTTTTATGGCATAATTATGATCATCTTAATGACATTGTTTCGAATTACTTAGAATTAGCAGTCGGTGCTGTGTATATTTAGTACCACATCATAAATTTAGAAGAAAATTGGCTCATGTGTGTAACATAAGCCGCACGTCACGAGTTGTCCAATTTAAGAGAAAATTAAGACTAAATTCATGAACTTGAGACGAAATTATAAATTGTAATTTGATGCCAGCGCACCGAACAATTTTTGCAGTTGTCTCGATTAATAAATTATAAAAGTTTATTAGGGATGATCACATATTGGGTTGGAGCTGGAATATATTCTATAAAATGCTTTAACAAAGAATTAGATCTTCACAAATATTGTTTTTTTAGACGAAAGGAGTAGACGATTTTATGTGTATTTATTATGCAGCAAATTAGTGAAGAACTTAAACTCCATTTACTTTGCAGCAACTGAATCTTACATTGATGTACCTACGCAATGCATTTATCGTGGACATGGCAATACAAAATGGACTGAGAGTGCTGAAACTCAACTCTGTTGCCCTCAGTTCAAAATTATGGCTCCAAAGCAATATTTTGATCTTTGACACGTGGCACTGGTGGCTTCACACTGGACCAAAACAACCGTAAATAGTTATTTATTTATTTTATTAATGTGACAATTTTATTTTTATTTTTATCTTTTTTTTTTGTTCTTTTATCTTTTAGATGGGATTTGATTCAAGAAGGAAAAGTCACCGTGAAAGATATGGATAGAGTAGAGGCATATGGAAAAGCACTAAGGACTTGGGGAAGATGGCTGGACAAAAATGTAAATACCAGGAATGTGAAGGTTTTTTTTCAGGGTGTTTCTCCTGATCATTGGAAGTAAGTATTTGTGAATTATGAATCATCAATTTGAGAATAATTTATTTATACTTATTAAAATTCATAAATAAGATATTAATCAACTCAATTTGAAGAATTTATAAAGTTTTGTTTGCATAACAGAATTCGTCGATTACCAAAGTTATACACGGCTGATGAATATATTGACTCGAATAACTAAATCGTGAAAAGATATCCAAATTTTTACATCTCTCCTATAGTTGAATCTATGAAGTATCTAAAATCATATATTTTAGTTCAGAAGCTTCAGTCTGCAGAGATCTTTGCAAAATTATCAACGATAAGTATTATATTATATGAATTTTAATTTTTTTGATTATTCGAAAACAGAAAAAATGTTGTACCTTATCTATTCAAATATTTTGTTACAACAGTGCTAGCAGTTGGGGCAGACCAGAGCTGCAACGGTGTGGGGGTGAACAGAAACCCTTGAAACAGCAAATGGGTGGAGGAGACACTACTAATAGGGCGGACATTATATTAAAACAAGTGTTGATGAGTGTAAACAAGCCAGTTCACTTATTAGACATCGGGGAATTGTCGGAATTTAGGGTCGACGGTCATCCTTCTATTTATGGAAATCCTAGACATATTGGGATGGATTGTACTCATTGGTGTCTTCCTGGAATTCCTGACGCGTGGAATCAACTCCTTTATGCTACTCTTCTCACAATTTGATTCAACTTAATTATTCGCAAAATTGCCCCACTCTACTAATTATTTATTATAGCATAATGATTTTTTTAAATTATTTAGATAAGAATATTCAATAAAGACGTAGACCTTGTTCATAATTATGCTCGAATGTAAACGTGATTTGTTAAATTCTTCTTTTGAAATAATGTGAATTATAATATAATAAGTATTTTTTGTGGTTATTCATTATTTAACTATTAATATGTACCAATTTTCTTTTATGACATTTGGATTATTTATATATATATATATATAATTGAGTTCATGTACTTTTAGTCGAAAAAATTAGCTCGTATGCATAAATTTCAAATTATCTCAATTTGTTTGTGAACTTGCAGTTTTGTACAAGACTTTTGAATGTAAATAAAAGTACAAGATTCAATTTTTATAGATTAAATACAAGAATATATTCAAATTAAATTAAAAATATTACCCTCGACTAAGAAATTTATATCTATTTTGAACTTACATATTTTGATAATGTGGGTTGAAAAAACTCACAATCAATTGTAACCAATCCAACATAAGTTTGGGTTTGTTTGTAAAAAGAGGTTGTATATAACTATCTTGTTTAAATGTGCATAATTAAATTATGAGGAGACGATTCTTTTACAAAGAATTCTAACCGTGTTAAACACGACCTTTGAGATTGTCTTTGAATACCAAATATAACCTATGGCCATCAAACAAACCTATGGCCATCAAACACCAACCATTGTTATCTTGTATACTAGTGCATGTTTATTGATTTTGTCACTAGTTTTGTTTGGACAAGTAATTTGGTGAGTGTCAAATTTGATTAGAGCCAAATAAGTGACAGCTATTTTCTTTTTCAAAAGCATTTATGTCCTCGTGCTATCAAGGTTTTGGTCTCTATCACTGATAGTGATTAACGCGTTCTTCTTTTGCTACACCCAAACAAGAGAGAGGAGAGAGAGAGAGAGTAATACATACTAATATACTATATAGATACATACAAAATGCATAATTATGTATTTAAAGTAAGAGTTATACTGAGAAAGATTTGAAAAGTCGCCACTTCTAGCAGGGCACTTGAATAGCACCTAGCACCTTAGGCGTCAAGATGATATTTGAATAATGTTGATGCGACACATATAAATAATGTATATTTTATTTTATTTTGTTTTATATTAAATTCTTTTAATTTTTTAAAAGAAAATTATTATGTAATATTTATAATATAGTTTCTAACATCGTTCTATTTTATTTTTTAATTAGAAGTATATTGTATATGTTATTTTCTGAGTTGGAAAACTTGAATATTCTATTTCTCTTATATTTGTGTGAAATACTTTAATGAATATATAATAATATATTATTTACCGTTTCAATTTATTAAATTGATGTTGTCTCAGAATTTATTTTGATTGTTTTCTTCTATACAATTACTAATTATTGAACTGTACAACACAAGAAAAATATTGTAATTAAAAAAAGAAAAAAAAAGAAAATACGACTTATGACTATTTAACTTTATTTGAAATCACGTGATATTTAAAATGATTGGACATAAATAACAAGCTGCCTCAATAGATTCTTTTATTTAAGTAAAAGTACATATATATATTCTATATTGTCAAAAGTAGGAGATAAGAATCTCATATGTAATTTTTATAATATTTATTTATTTAATTAATTAAAGTGCATGAAGATATTAGAAGATTGTAATATAAAATACAAAGTGTTTTATTCTGAAACGCGTAAAAATCAGATCAAATAGAATGGTCTAAAATTAATTAATTTGACCATCTGAATATTTTAAATAAATAGCAGCCACGAATAGTTCATAATTTGACGATTTTAGCCTCGTTCATTGAGAGTTCATAATTTGTCTGCAAATGATTTGGTCAAAGGCTTATAAACTTAAAGTTTAGGAGTTCGTTGGACTTAAATAATCAAGCTGTTCTTTTTTTTGGAGTTTGGCTTTCGAAGCACAAAAAGCATGGGGTTTTTCATATGTAAATTAATAAGAAATTTATATTTTGTATAAAAAGATAATAACTATTGGATAAAATATTTACACTTTTTTAGATTAATTATTCAAAAATTATTATTTTTTTAATAAAAATATTACTTTTTATCATAAAAGTATTTATTTATTGACTAATTATAATAAATTAGTTAAGTCAGAATATTTTTTTAACAAAAAATAATACCTTTATTATAAAAAAAATATATTTTAAATCGATTAAAAATTATTACTCATTATTTAAAATATATTATTTTTTCTAGAAAAATATCAAATTCAAACACATATGCACGTTAAAAAATGCAGACCCACTACAAAGTACTGAATTCATCAATTTTTATGTGGATTTGGATCACATTGGCTATAATCCACACATTTTGTTTTTAACTTTTGAGTTAGAACTCGACTCATTAATCCATACATTAGTTTTGTATAAATGCATGATCTGTTATTGTGTTGTGTGGGTGTGTAATGACACATTCATATTTTGTTTTGTTATTATATATTTATTTATTATTAACTAAAATGTGACTTAATTATTACTAGCGTGCGATGTATGAATATATTATTATAGTACAATATTATTAAATTTTAGAAATACATAAAATTAATATTTTTTAAAAATATATATAATTGCTTTCAATAATTTATATATGTAGCGTGATTATAATAAGAATATAAATATTATATATAAAATTATATGTGAACATTAATTAATTTTATTTTTAAAATACAATCATAAAAAATAACAAATATATAGTATTTTCTTTTGAAATCAAGAAAATTAAATAAAATATGGTATATCAATGTGAACATTTTTTATTATTATATGTAACATCGAATATGTCAGAAATTCATAATTAATTTGTTAAAATCAAGTAATTATGAAGAAATATGATTTTTTAATTAGTTTTTGGTAAAATTAGTAACATTACTAATATTAAAAAATAAAAAAAAATGCTTATTGGTTAACAATATAAAATATTTCCTACAAATCCATTTTTTCATTTATGGAAAGAAAAATGAAACGAAAAAATACTAATAACAAATATAAAAATAGTCAGTTTATTATATAACAAATATTCAATTTTTAAATCTTTGATTTAAGATGAAATTATGAAGGTTGACACTAAATCAAATAAGCAATATAAATGGTTTTGATTTCGATTTCATAAATCATTAATTTGTCTAGTAATGTATATGCTGAGAAATGAACTTAGATTTATTATATTGGACCAATTACGCTTTGCTTATAGGCTCATATTCCTTTGTAAATGATTCAAAAGGTCAAAGTTTTTTTTGTATTATGTCCAAGGGGTATTCCTAATAGAGTTATGATAAGTATTTAGTGTTTTAGGTGGTATAAGATTCCTTTTAAGATTCTTAATTACATGACATATTTGTTATTGTATCTAAAAAATGGAACACATTGAAATAAATTACTACAGATATCTTCTAAAATTAAGATCAACAACTTTTTGTTTAGTTCTGATTTTAATTTAAAATTGAATTAATAATTAAACAAAACTGTTAACTGTCTGTTCTGATTTAAAATTATAATCATTCTTATGTTTACTTGAATCAAAACACCCCAATACCACAATTGTTTGCATAGCAATTGGGCGCCCATGATTAATTTCAGACAGAACTATCAACAATAAAATACGTTTAGCAGTGAACAGTGACTCCAGGCGAAATCTAGTAAGTTGGTAAGAGATACAAAAAAAAAATAAAAAAAATAAAACGACTGAGATACCTAAAGTTTCATTTGCAATGATTAGAACAGGGAAAAAAAAAAAAAGGAAACAAGAGAGAAGAAAAAAAACCTTAATAATTACAAATATGTAAAAGTTAAAGAGGGTTTGGTCTGCATTTCCCATTGACCAATGGGACAACGTTAATTTCCCTTTGTAGTAATTATTTGGGAATAAACATACCTACAATATAGGCCTAGTAATATTTGTTTCCCTCGATCAATAATTTGTTGTCTCTATGGAAGTAACAAAAAAAGTAAAATAAATAAATAAACGTGAGCTGAATTCGAACTAATTTGTCGGTCCATAAATATAAAAATATACTTCTTCAGATTGCACGGATTTGAAAAATAATTAAATACCAAAAAAAAATCACAATTTTTATCAAAAAATAAATATAAAATAGAATGATATTTAATAATATATAAAAGTAAAAATTATTTGATATTTTACCAAATATAAAAATATGAATTATTTAAAAATATATTCTGGTTAAAGTCATTTACACATTTTTCTTGAATCTTCACTTTGCATGTAAAGATTCTCACTGTCAGGTCCAACATCCTATTTATATTAATTTATGATGACCTTTTAATAAGGTTAGATTCCAGTTGAAGTTGTTGACCAGTATTTATTATTATTAATAATAACAATAATTATTATTAGAGTAATTGTTTTTATGTATTGGATGTATGGTTTATTTGATTGTATTAATTAAAAATATTATTTATTTATTTAAAAATTATTATTATTATTCTTTTAAAGTAAATCAGAAGTAATTTTTTTAAATGAATAATTAATATTTTTAACTAAATAAGTATAATAAAATTAAATTGTACATGTATATAAGTTTTTGTGTAATTATTATTATTATAATGTATTGTAAAAGTAGTAACCCGTTTCACAATGTAAAGTAAATCGACGATCAAAAATACTTTCATATTACTTTATTAATGCAGACATTATTTTAGTATTCCAAATGAAATTGTAGAAAATTATAATATTATTATCTGGTTGAGATAAATAATTATTCTATTGTCTTCAACTAAGTTCGTGGACCCTCACTCTCTCTCTCCTTTTGAAATAGTCTTCAAATAACCTTAGTTGATAACATTTTCAATCATTTAATATCTCACATATTTGGAAATTTCCCTATTTATCTTTTCAAAAGTTTATAATATTTTTCTTTAAATTATTAGTTTTTTTTTAATTGTACTAAAGACCTTGATAAATAGGAAATTGTGTGTATTTTAATATAATTAATTTTTATGCATCTTCTATTTTCTACTTATTTAATGTTTTGAAAAGAATTACGTTCTTTTGATTTTTGTGGTTATTTACAATAAATTATTGACAATTTCTAATAATAACTTACATGATAGGTGGGCCTACTTCTTGACCCATCCCAAAAATAAAGACATAATTAAAAAAATTATAAACTAAAAATTAAGAGCTTAATTATTTAATAATTAAACCCATAATTAACTAAGCTTATCAAAAGAATTTGGGCAGCAATCATCATTTGGAGATTAGCCGCCCAAGACTCATTGACAAAAGGAGGCAGAAGGAATTAAAACAAGGGAGGACTCACGCAGGGAAAGGCATGAATGGAGAGAGAGACGCTAGGAGAGAGAGAAGAGAGGAAAGCAAGCAGCTTTCAGAGTGAGAACGTAGCAAGGGAACAAATTTATGAAAGAAATTATCTTGTGTGAATTTGGGTTTATTCTTCTTCTTATCTTGATTTTGATGTCTTTTATTTTGATGACGTCAATTTTTAGATACATGATGTGTAATTAAATTTATATTTCGATTTAGAGAATGTTTGAACCCTATTTCAATATTATGTGTTTTATATTTTCATGACACCGTATTGATTTAATATATGTAAATTTATTATGTTGATTGGTTGAACTGATTTATAATATATATATATATATATATATTGTTAATTGTGATTGATCACCTCAATTGATAGTTTATATATTTAGGGATAAAGTTTAAATTGCAATCTGTAATTATTGTAATGTTGAATCCGTCTGTAGCAGCTAATAATTTCTATTATTAGAATCAACATAATTTAGGATTAATTGAATCGATCGTGTGAATTCGATAACCTGCCTACCCTATTATCCTAATTGATAATGCATTTAACGAATTAAATCCAAAGAACGTATTTTGGACTGTTCGATTAAATAGGTTAATTAAAGAGTTTATTCTAATTAATTACACTTAACGGTAAAGCGAATCAACAGAGTTTGTTGTTGGTTTAGAGGTAGGGATTCCATAATTAAATTAATAATGCATCGCATAATCATATGATTTGGAATAGGGGAAAAATTGAACCATGAACCGGAATTGATTGTTATTACTGCTAGCCTTCTGTTTATTTGCTTGATTTTTATTCATTAGAGTAGATTTTATTTTATTAGTTTAGTAGACAAAATTCATTAACAACCCCCTTCTTATCTGCATTCGTAAATTAGCACAAAAAGATATACAAATAATTCAACTGTTCTCTATGGGATCGACCCTTACTTTCCACTACTACAAAATAATAGAGGAAAGCGAGGTAAAATAATATAATTAATTTTGACGTGCCCCAATAGCACGGTCAAAATTTTGGCGCCGTTGCCGGGGAACGATGTGAATTTATTTGTGTTGATTTCGTGTGTTTTATTTGTTGAAGATTTAAGTTGCCAGCAGGTTTCAATAGCAGTTTTTTTTTTTTTTTTGAGCGAATTTTTCTGCTTTTTTTTCTGTTCTTTTTCTCTTTTCTCTCTTGTGGAATTCACATTTCTTCATTTTATTTATTTTCTCTCATATTTTTCTATAAATATTTGATTTAGTTGCTTTGAAAAAAAAAGATATTGACAGCAGGGCTAACACTGGGTCAGCTGTGAAGTTTTTGTAATTTTTCTATTCTTTTTCGTACTTTTTTCTTTTTAATTTTTCCCCTTAGTTTATGTAGTCTCATAACATTCTTTTGGAGAATTTTGTGCAGGTTAGACTAACATCCATTTTGAAATTATAATGGCAGCAATGCAAACTTTGAGGGAGCTCATAAATTCTACAATTGCTAAACAATCTTTTTCCATTACATTTCTCGATTCTAGTGCAAACACCACATTTGAGTTTAATTAGGATATTATACACTTATTACCTTATTTTTATGGCTATGCAGGTGAAGACCATATAAGCACCTTAAGAAGTTTCATTTGTTTTGCTCAAGTATGAAGACTACAGGAGTGACTGATGAGCAAATTAAGTTGAGAGCTTTTCCATTTTCCTTGAAAGACTTAGGGAATGATTGGTTATATTATTTGCGAGGATCCATCACCACATGGGCTGAAGAGTTTGTTTTTACAAAATATTTTTCAGTTTCTCGGGTAGCCAATATACGGAAGAAGATTTGTCATATAATGCAAATTGATGGAGAGACACTTCATGCATATTGAGAGCGATTCTAGAGACTTGTTGTAAGTTGCCCAAACCATCAGATTGGTGAACACCTTCTGATCCAGTACTTTTATGAGGGATTGAGTCAGATGGACCGAAATATTATTGATGCAGCTAGTGGAGGAGCACTTGTAGACAAGACCCCGACGGCAGCAAAATAGTTGATTTGGAACATGGCGGCAAACTTACAGCAGTTTGGCAGCCGTGATTCATCATATAAGATGGTAAAAGAAGTAAATGATGCATCAATTCAATATCAATTAAATGAGCTCACCTCTTTTGTTAGAAAGATTGATGCAGGAACTAGTCAACAAGTTAAACCGTGCAAAATCTGTGAGACCACCGATCATACCACCGACGACTGTAGAATTCTTCTTGAGGAGATAGATGCACATGCCAATGCTGTTGGTACCGAGAATGAATGCATGCATGTGGTAGATAGGGGACGCTTGCAATGATGAAAATTCTGAGAATATGATATTTACTTCCTAAGTTCAAATGGACTCCATGTGGCAAGTGCGATTGACAGGTATAGTTTTATAAAGCTGTCTCTTTAGGACTACGGTTGAGTTACCTTTTGCATGTTTGATTTGATACACAACCCGATTATTGAAGTGAGTTTTGAGCCTGTGAGCATGACTTATATACATGATGCTCTTTTCCTTCATGTGGGATTATCATACTTAGTTGTTCATTCTAGAACTTGCTTGGCTATGCTTTTTTGGAATTACTGTTTTGAGATGTTACATGTTAGATGATAAGGACATTTAGGACACCCTATCTGAGCCATTTGCATGAACCACTCTAATAATTGATTTTTTAGGATATCCCGTTGAGCCTTGGCTACTTTTCTTGCTAAACTGTCCCTAATCAAATTTTGTCATGTACCTCATCTTCATCACTGTTTTGAATATTTGTGGATTGCACTTCTAATGAATTAGGTGAAGTTAAAGGTAGCATGTGTACCATTTGTCTCGGGCTTAATTACTGGTTATTGACGACTGTAGGAAATTTAATATTGCTGTGTACATTTTATTCTACTATGCTATGTTGCTACCCAAAGTAAAAACAAAAAAAAATTGTGGGGGCAGAATAGTACCACTTTCGGTATTGCTGCCAATTTAAAAAATATATAATAATAAAAATTAAAAATAATAAAAAAATAAAAAATAAAAATTGTGGGGGCACCACTTTCAGTACGGCTGTCACTTCCCGAAAAAAAAAAGAAGGCAAATGCACAACAATACAGTAGTTCGATCATGGATACATGACAAGGTTGAGTTGGGAAAATGTATACTAGCACCTATAGTTGTGAATTTGTTAGAGTGCTTTAAAATCCACAAATAATCATAACAAGTTTAGCCTAACTTGCTTCAAAATTTCACCTTTTTAATTTTACCTTGAACTACAACCACATTATACCCCGAGAAGACCCTTTGATTTCATGAAAACTCAATTAACAAGTAGTGGACATTAGATATCCGAGCAAACTTATGGTAAATGACATATTCTGTGTTGATATGAGTGACTTGAAATATATCATGCTATTATACACTTGAGTGAAATGAGTTATTCTTTTGTGAGTGTATTAAATCATTGCATGTATAAGACTAACTTAATTAATTGGGTGATGATGAGATACTTTAGGAACAATATCTGTTATAAAACACTTGACGGTTGAGTTAAATTTGTCTTGTGCAAAACTCATCAGTTGAGATATCTTGAGGCTGTATATGCATTTGTTCTATGTTTGCTTGAGGACAAGCAAATGTTTGAGTTTGAGAGATTTGATAAATAGGAAATTGTGCGTATTTTTATTGATAAAATTGTATTTGAATGCAGTTAATTCTTGTGCATCCTCTATTTTGTAATTATTTAATATTTTAAAAAAAATTACGTCCTTTCTGTTTTTGTGGTTATTTGCAATGAATTATGGACAATTTTTAGTAATAACCTACATAAAAGGTGGGCTCTCCTTGGTCCACAAAAAAGGAGGATATAGTTGCTGCATTAAAGAAAAATTATAGGCTAAAAATTAAAGATTTAATTATTTAATAATTAAACTCATAATTAATTAAGTCTATCAAAGAATTAGGGCAGCCATCATCATTTAGAGATTAGCCACCCCAGACTCATTGACAGAAGGAGGCAGAAGGAAATAAAAAAAAGGGAGGACTCACGTAGGGAAAGACATGAAGGGAGAGAGAGACGCATGAGAGAGAAGAGATTACCCTTGGTGTGAACACAACAGCGGAAAGCAAGCGGCATCGAGCCTCTAGGGTGTGAATGCAGAAAACAAATTCATGGAAGTATTCAGAAAACAAATTCATGGAAGTATTCATTTTTTGTGGATTTGAGTTTATTTTTTTTTTTATTTTAGTTTTGATGTATTTCATTTTGATGACTCCAATTTATAGGCACATGATGTGTAACTAAATTTATATTATGGTTTAGGAAATGTTTGAACTTTATTTCAATATTATGTGATTTATATTTTTGTGATACCGTATTGATTTAATATATACGAATTTATTATGTTGATTGGTTGAATTGATTTATAATATATATATTGTTAATTGTGATTGATTGCCTCAATTGATAGTTTATATGTTTAGGGCTACGGTTTAAATTGCAATCCCTAATTGTTTTAATGTTGAACCCGTCTGTAGCAACTAATAATTTCTATTATTCGAATCAACATAAATTTTATTTGCTTGATTTTTATTCATTAGAGTAGATTTTATTTTTTATAGTTTAATAGACAAAATTCATCAACAACCCCCTCTTTCTTACTTGCATTCGACCCTTACTTCCCACTACTACAAAATAGTAGAGGAAAGTGAGGTAAAATAATATAATTAATTTTGACGTGCCCCGACAACACGGTCAGACCTCTTAATATATCAAAATTATGATTCAGTCTAAAACTTATTTAAAGTTTATTGATTCTACTATAATTACTTTTGCTATTACTCATGTTGACAAATCCCGTGTTTCATATGGAACGGAATTAGCTGTTAAGAAGTAAAATAGATAACTACAAATGGAAGAAAACAAGATAGAATCAATCTTTGTGCTTACATGGTTTTCTTAAAACATATTTGTCTCCTCGCGCAACAATTGAGAAGTAATAAATGTATGGTTCTCAAGATCCAATGATAAATACCATTATCTTTACTGCGAGGATCTGAAGCTGTGTAAAAGAAGTATCATTAAGAACGTAAATATAAATTATGTAAAAAGAAATTAATAAAATATTTGTGTAGAGCTAAGTTCCCTATCTTAATTAACAAAGTAGTCTACCACCAAATTTATTAATCTTTTTATTTTATTTTACCTCTATCTTCATTAAGCACTATTAAAGCAAAAATGAACAAAGCACTAATGCAATAAAATAACTACTGCAGTGGAAGTAATGGAACTAAATAAAATGTTTGATAGAGACAAAAGTAGCAAAAAGTTAAAATGCAGTGAGCTTCCAAATATAAAAATCCGGTAGAGGCCAGTCCTGTCCAGCCCCATTCTCTTTCTCTCTCTTAAATATCTACTTATTTATTGCATCTGCAGCAGTATGAAAGTCTAAGCAAATCTTATTCCTTTCGTACGTATTCAATTATTGTGTCTACCTTCAAAATTTTAATGAGTGGATGCGTTTGTACTCTGAGCTGAGACTTTCTCCATGCAAGTTGGATTGTTACAATAAGAGTTTTCAAAAAAAGGAAATGAAAAGATTCCATCTTTTCTGCTTGATCTTGATTTTCTGCAGTTTTTATGGTTTAGCAGCTACATTGCCGAAGCAGAAGCTGCACCCAAATGAAGGTAATCTCTACTGATGTAGATAGTTTTATAATGTTTTTGCAATTCAACTTTCAGGTAAAGTTACTGCAATTCTTGATTTTTGGTGGGGGCCCAGAAACAAATTCAGTGTTGTTAAGGAGTTTGTTATTGGTTGGCAGTGAGGGCATTGAAGGAGATTGGGAGAAGATTGGGGAAGAAAGACTGGGATTTTAGCAGAGATCCTTGCAGTGGAGAAGGGAATTGGAGTATGCCCATTACAAGAAAAGGATTTGAGAGTTCTGTCACTTGTGATTGCTCTTTTGATCAGAATTCCACTTGCCATGTAGTTAGCATGTATCTCTCTCTCTCTCTCTCTCTCTCTCTCTCTACCCCCATCTCCCAACAAGAATTCGAAAGGCCAGGAAAATGAAAATGGTCATATTGCTCTATTTCATTGGTTTCTGCTTTAACATTATTTTAGCTCCTTTTGAGGCAGCTTTGTAATTTTGGTTTGCAGAAAAAAGTTCTCTTTTTTATGTTCAGTGTTCTTTACTTGTCTCTTTTAAGCTGGGAAAAATACACAGTTTCTTGTCAATTACCATATTATGTGTGTGTGTGATTGGAGAGAACTTTTGTGTGTGAATTCCTTACATATGCAAACCATTTTTGTCGGTAGTATGAAATGTTTTATTCCATGGCCGGAGTTGTGGAGGAGCTCGTAGAACAATGTGTTGACTCAATATCGTCAGTCAACGTTTGATGAGTCAGCGGTTGACTTTCTTACTGTGCATTTACTCATCCAGCTGTTAATGGTGGGCTTAGGGTCCATTTCTGTCTGACAGTCCCACACCTAACTCATTAGTTTATTTTAATGAATTTTAAACATGTCTTGTCTTCTTCTAGTAATGTTTTCTTTTTTACTAAAGAGTTGGCCTCTTTATTGGGGGGTGGGGTGGTGTGTGTTGTAGGGTGGGAGGGAGGGTTGTTTGATCAATTGACATGACAATCTTGAACTGAGTTGTAAGGAAAGTGCAATCAAACAAAATTGATTGAATGTTAGATTAGTTGCATGATTTTTGTAATCTTGAAAGTCCGATTATGGCTGTACATTTTAGTAAGTTGGTTCTTCAAACACAAGTTCAAAATTTGCTTTCAAGATTCAATGGTAACCATATAGTGAAAGTGGATTAATTGATCAACATTCGAGCATATACGTATGATGATTGAAAACACATATTCAAAGCTTGATCACATCTTAAATATAATGCAGAGCTCTGAAAGGACAGAATTTTACGGGAGGCGTTCCTCCAGAGTTCGCCAAGCTTCGCCATCTTAAACACCTGTGAGCGGATTCACTAAGATCACATCCTCTACTCTAAAACCACATTTCTTTTTAGTCTATTTCCTGCTAAGATCCTTTTTTTTTTTTTCTTTTTTGATTCGTGCAGGGATCTTAGTAGGAATAACTTTAACGGTTCTGTACCTATTCAGTGGGCTACAATGCTCTTGGCTGACCTGTAATTCCTTGCTCCTGGTTTTCACTCCATTTTTTTAATTGCTTTGCATGTACTTTTACTCACATTAATTAAAATTAAATATCTGCAGGTCTTTGATGGGAAACAGTTTGTCTGGTCCATTTCCAAAGGCTATTAACAGAATAAACTCCCTTGTGAACCTGTATGAGGCAATCTCTTTTAATTTTCTGAAAGCTTCATGTCCTCTCTCTCTCTCTCTCTCTCTCTCTCTAATTGACCTTGAGAACTCTGTGTACAGGAGTCTTGAAGTGAACCAATTTTCTGGACCCATTCCTTCAGACATTGGACTATTGGTGAATTTACAGAAACTGTAAGTGTTGTAGCACTTATACTGGATTGGACTTATTCAAATTTTCTTTCGACTTCCATCCATAATTATCCTAAGCTGCTCATATCCCGTATTTTCAGTGTTTTATCATCAAATGCATTCACTGGAGATTTACCAGAAGAACTTGCCAAGCTGACATCCTTAATTGATTTGTGAGTACTACACCTGTTCGTTGTTCGAGTTTCTTTTCAATATGAACGAAGCAATTAGACTTGTATTTTAGCATTTAATCAGCTTCTGATGAAATTCACTTCTTTATAAACTAGAAGTTATTACAATCCTACTTGCCTTTATAATGTATTTATGTACAATTTTCTTGCCATATACAGTTTAAACTAGTTAGCATTATTCTAGATTCGCTCTTGTTTCTTTTCATGAAATATGTGTATCTGATCATCAGTATCTTTATACTTTTAGGCGGATAAGCGACAATAACTTCACAGGAACGATTCCCGACTTTATCAGCAGCTGGAAACAAATTGAAAAACTGTAAGTTACAGTATCTTTTCAGCAAGCGAGACCCTGTAATAGTTCCAAATCACATGATAGTTCAACTAAGCAATTTAGGAAGCTTCTAATTAAATATATAACCGAGCAAAATTTTTACAGTACAACTCGGTAAATTTTTTTACTTGTCACAGGCAGATACAAGGTTGCTCTCTTAAGGGCCCAATTCCTTCTTCTATATCAGCTCTGACAAGCTTAACTGACTTGTGAGTGACTCTAAATCATTCAACTTGGATTCTTTCTTAAGTATTTGAAACTTTGCTCTTCTTTGTAATATTCTTTATTTTTATTTTTCTTCCAGGAGGATAAGTGATTTAACAGGTGGAGGATCAACTTTTCCCCCACTAAGCGGCATGAAATCCTTGAAAGTGCTGTGAGTTTACCGTTTTTTCTTTCAATTGACTACTTTGAACTGCTCTGGCATTGGGTTATGAAGCTCGATTCTTGTGTATAGGATACTGAGGAGTTGCTTAATGCATGGAGAGATCCCTGAATATATTGGGCACATGACAAAACTGAAAAATCTGTAAGTATCCGACTTGTTCCACTTGGATATTAAGTGGTCATAGTCTGTAAATCGATTAAATAAATTGTTTTGGAGCTGAAATGCTTCTCTATGCAAATCCTCTAACCTTAAAAACTCATCTATCTTCGTTACAGGATAATGTTATTCTATATATGCTGTGCCAAATGAAATCTTATATTGAGCATTGCAAATGCAGGGACCTTAGTTTCAACAATTTGACTGGAAAAATTCCTGATTCTTTTGACCATCTTGCAAAAGTTGATTTTATGTAAGTATTTATTCTTTTTCTGTTCTTTCGATTCGGGCTGTCACAGGCACTATTCTTTACTTAATGAGCATATGTTTGCTAATCAACAACTATAATTTGTTGTTTCAGGTATTTGACAAGCAATAGACTTACAGGACAAATTCCTGGGTGGATTTTACAAAGAAACAAGAATGCGTAAGTACCTTTTTATTTTAGTTACCTTAAACACACAGTTTCAGTGTATCTAAGAGTTATTTACCAAGAAATAACACATTTTCCCACACTTCTTCATTAACAAAGTGTGTAATATTGTTTCTCATATTACTTTTGCTATTTTACGTACAGAGATATCTCTTATAACAATTTCACATCCGGAAGCTCATCAGTAAATGAATGCCCAAGAGGAAGCGTGTAAGCTTTTCTTGGAATTTTGATGTAACACTTTCATGATTTTTATCGTGCAACATCATGATTTTTGCACTTATTTCCTTCAGAAACTTGGTGGAGAGCTACTCATCATCTGCTAGTAAATCGTAAGATTGCACCTCTTTATATTTTAAACGACAACCTTAACTTCTTTTCTGTAATTTATGTTTGATCATTATTTTCAAAGATAATAGCATTTTGACACCATCCCAATAATATTATTTCTTTCTTTTGTAGAATACATTCATGTATGAAGCAAGAGTTTCCATGTGCTGAGCCCAAAGATCAGCGTAAGTGAGCTCCGTTTTCTGTTTCTCACCATGCAATGATTTTTTGGTTACTTATGAATATGTAAATGATTTATGTTATTTCTTTGCATCATAATATTGGAGCAAACCATTTAAATCTTAATTGACTTTCTACTGACAGAAGGATACTCACTGTACATTAATTGTGGAGGCAAAGAAGTGAGCATCTCTAGTAACACAACATATAAAGCCGATTTAGAAGCCAGAGGGGCTTCAATGTTTTACTTGACCCCGAAATGGGCCTTTAGCAGCACAGGGAACTTCATGGACAACGACCTCGATTCTGACAACTACATAGACTCCAATGTTTCTTCTCTGTACAATACCACTTCACCACTGTCAGAACTCTACCAGACTGCCCGTGCATCTCCCCTCTCTCTCACTTATTATGGTCTTTGTCTCCTGAATGGAAACTACACTGTGAGGCTCCACTTTGCTGAAATCGTGTTCACAAATGATAGTTCATTCAACAGCCTTGGCAGGCGTATATTTGACGTATACTTGCAGGTGCATACAGCTTGATGTATACTTATGCGTATTTAGATTAGTGAAATATTTCATCATGTTGGATTGAGTACGATATACTCTAATACACCATGAATGCAGGGAATGTTGTTTTTGAAGGATTTTGATATTGCAGCCGAGGCTGGTGGGCCTGGTAAGCCCATCGTAAAGGCGTTCACTGTAGCAGTGACAAGCCACACTCTGAAGATCCATCTTTATTGGGCTGGGAGAGGGACCACAGGCATTCCACAGAGAGGAACTTATGGCCCTCTAATATCAGCTATATCAGTAGATCCTAGTATGTTATCGATTCATATGTTAAAAATTCTTGACTCAATTTGGTTTATTTCTTTTTCTGATAAAATTCCTATGGTGCAGATTTTAAACCTCCAGTTCCTCACAAGAAAGTTAGTTCTACTATGGTGGCTGGGACCGTAGCTGGAGCTGTTTGTTTCTTAGCTCTTGTTATAGGCATTTTGCATAAGAAAGGCTATCTTGGAGGCAAAAGTTCGACAGATAAAGGTACAAATTTTCCCAAAGCGTTGTTGTTTTCGAAAAACCCAGTAAGTTTTTTTTCCAATTGCTTCGCAAAGATTGATGATACAAGAATCATAAGCAGATTAGAAGAGACATAATTTCTTGTGTGTATGTATATATTATAATTTTGCTAGCCCAAGCAATAGTGCCCTCAATATATCTTCAGACTTTGTAAAGTCCTATATTCGAGATTTAATTGTTTCTTTTGGACAACTATAGTTGTATTGCTCATAGATATATAAGGAACCTGGAGGTCCACAAAAAGATTCTTCCTCCTAAAGCTCTTGAAAATATATATAGCTTCAGAAAAGCAATATATGTTCATTTCCCAGTGTTGACCTCTTTCTGCAGTAATACGTAGTAGCCTGTGGCTATTACAAAAAGATATCTCAGCTTCGATTTTCTGATGAAACTTGTTATTGCTTCATGGACAGAGCTTAGAGGCCTCGATCTACAAACGGGTCTATTCACATTAAGACAGATAAAGGCTGCTACTAAGAGCTTTGATCCAGCAAACAAGATTGGAGAGGGTGGTTTTGGTTCAGTTTACAAGGTACTATAGTTTTCGTAATTGCTAAGGCGAATTACTCCTATATTTTAAGAATTTGTAGCATTCATTGAAATGGAAATCAACTCCTCTCTGTTATGATAGGGATTGCTGTCAGATGGAACCATAATAGCAGTGAAGCAACTTTCTTCAAAGTCTAAACAAGGAACACGAGAATTTGTTAACGAAATAGGAATGATATCCGCCTTGCAACACCCGAATTTAGTAAAGCTTTTTGGGTGTTGTGTTGAAGGAGATCACTTGATGCTAATCTACGAGTACATGGAAAACAATTGCGTATCTCGCGCTCTTTTTGGTGAGGGGTTGTTTAACATTTTCTAATCAGCCAATATTGTCCAATTAGAGGCGCATTGCAAGCACATTATCATATCTTTTTCTACTGTTTTATAGGGAAGGATGCAACACAAAAACTGAAGTTGGATTGGCCCACTAGGAGGAAAATCTGCCTGGGTATAGCCAGCGGTTTAGCTTACCTCCATGAAGAGTCGAGACTGAAAATAGTCCATCGAGACATCAAAACTAGCAATGTATTGCTTGATAAAGATCTGAACGCCAAAATATCCGATTTTGGCCTGGCAAAGCTTAACGAGGATGACAAGACCCACATTAGCACCCGGATTGCTGGGACTATGTAAGTTGTTTTCTATTTTACACCTTTCAGAGGCTACAGAGATCTATATAATGCTTTTCTTCTTGCACTGACATCTTAAAACAGCATACTTATTGCTGAATTTGAGTCGGGGCCGAGGGCCTGCCCGACTACCCCAAGGACAAGATTGATGTAGGGCGATCCATTTCCTGACCCAAAAAATCTGGTCTAAATGTCCAGACCCAAACGCCGACAGGTCAAATTTGCCGGATTTTTAGGCCCGGCTTGATAATTAATTGCTAACATGGTATAGGGCTGGTCTGAGCTACCAAAACTCTAGCCTGAAGGCAACTGGGGCCGGCCGGCCTGGTCGCCACCTATAGCTGGAAAGTGGGAACTATGTTTTCCTTGATCATCTCAAACTTTGACACATACGTGTGTTATTTGTCTTACAGAGGCTATATGGCTCCAGAATACGCGATGCGTGGTTACCTAACCAACAAAGCTGATGTGTACAGCTTCGGAGTAGTTGCTCTCGAAATAGTCAGTGGTAAAAGCAACACCAACTACATGCCCAAGGAAGATTGTGTCTACCTTCTTGATTGGGTATACATCCATTCCCTCTACTGATTCAAGATTTGTACTTCTTTCCTGATATCTTTATCAATATTGATCACCACCCTTTTTTGGGCCAGGCTTACGTTCTTCAAGAGAGGGGCAGTCTGCTGGAGATGGTCGACCCAGATTTGGGCTCAGCATACTCGTCGGAAGAGGCAATGGTGCTGCTAAATGTGGCCCTTTTGTGCACCAACGCAGCCCCAACTTTACGGCCCATAATGTCCCAAGTGGTTAGCATGCTCGAAGGCCGAACGGCCGTTCAGGAGCTGCTTTCTGATCCCGGATTCTCGACCGTTGATTCTAAGTATAAGGCTATAAGAAACCATTTCTGGCAGTATCCTAGTGTGTGTCATAGCATGTCAAGTAATGGTCCGGATTCTGATTCATCACTTTCGAATCCAGATAGGGAGGGAAATGTCATAGCACAAAGAAATGATGAAAATGAATCCACGTAAGTAGCAAGTAGTGTGAGATTTATACCAAGCAATTGTACATAGAAGTCATAAAATGGCTTCCGTTGAGTTATTTTCCTTGATAATTGTATTGTGCCCAAAAAAATTTATTATTATTATTATTATTATTATTATTATTATTATTATTATTTTGCACAAGTATGCAACATTCTCTATTTTCTATCGTATCATGTAGTGTGACATTTTATTTTATTAGAGCACCTTACACTAAAATTGCATTTTTTTTAAAACTATTATTGTTAGAAATGTATTCAACAAAAGAACCATGCTTCCTACTATCTTTACAAGATAAAATATTATTTTAGGTTCAAAATTTAAAATGCCATATAGATAGAACATTCACTATTCATATTATATTTTTCTTGAAATGTAAAAAAATTATAATTTGCGATAAATATTTATGAGGCTTGAGTATCCTACGATTTTAAAAATAACATTTATATTCATATCATATTTTTTATTCGCCACACCACAAAAATATATAAATAAAAATAGACATAAATAAAATGATAAAAATGTCCTTAAACCCTAATGTTTCTTGTTCACCTTTTTTGGCAGCAAATAGCAGCCTCTTCTGTCATTCTTAGTCTAACAGTATCTCTCGGACCTCCAGTTCCAACTTCGATCCAATCCATCTCCATTAAAAAATCGAGAGCAGTCTAGATCAACTTGTAATAAGTTAGGGAGCTCTAGTTCCAATTTCGATCAAACTCATTCACAAGGCGTTTGCCCAGACCATGTCGAATGCTTCACATGACGTTTGGCCAACATGAAACGACCGCTTTGTGAAGCGTTCGGCGAACTAGTGCCGAACGCGCTCAATTCTTTTTATTTTTTTCGACCGCTTGATAAAATAACATAATAAAAATATTACCTGGATGACTCTCGCCAACTTCTTCATTTATTACTCGTTGTTGAAGAAGAGGGGGAGGGGTCGGTGTGATGGCGATGGCGACCAATTTGGATTTTTGGGTTAGGAGGATTCGGGGGATGGTGTCGATGGATAGGGTTTTAAATTGGAGCTTTTTTTAAAAGGGTAAAATAGATATTTTGGGTGGTATTTTTAGTAAAATTGACTTTTTAAATATAATTTTGTGGTGAGTGTAATAAAGACTGGAAAGTAAAATTTGAAGTGTTATTAAAAATACCCAAATATATTTATTTTATTTTACACATATTTATATAGATTTATAGATATATATATATAGATATATATGTTCAATATATATGGTTGGTTTTTTTAAGCGATACAATAGTTGATTTATCAATTAAATGCCCCCATTTATGATCAATCAGTATTTATGGATCATGTATTATTTTACAATTTAATTACTTATGAATAAATAAATATAAGCTTCAAAAAAAATGTTCGATCACTTTTTGTTGAATAAATATAAAGACGTTCAATCAATAAATCGAATACATTTTAAATTTTTTGATTACAACTGACCAAATACTTTAATTTTAATAATTTAAAATATTTGACTAAGTATTGATTTAACATTTATAAAAACAAAAGTGTTTTAGAAACAATTCATGAGGTACTTATCTTTTTTCCATTTTGTTTTTGTTCAAATATGTCCAAGAATGGAATTAGAGCACATAACAGTAAATTATGAGGCAAGCAGCTGCAGGAGTTCAACAGCGATCGAAGATGGCGACCTTATTCAAGTTGACGCCATTGTCCATTTCGGTCCTCCTACTGTTCCTGTACAATGCAATCCCGTCAAGTGCGTCCGAGTTTTCCTCCACAACTATGCATACTAACAACTGGGCGATTCTTGTCTGCACATCCCGGTTCTGGTATTGTACTTGCCCGATACTCCTCTTTGCTCAATTTCTCGAATTTAAGCTGCCTTCCATCACTTTATGTATTCTTCCACAACAATTGGAGTAAATTTGACTATGGACATGTGGAAGTATTAGGCGGTTTATTGGATTTTTTGCAGCGTGAAGTGTGTTTTTGTTTAATTGCCGAAGTTCGATGTTTTTAGAAAATTAGGAAGGTTCCCCCCCCCCCCCCCCAACCCCCCAATTAACATTATGTTTTTGTATGGGACCTCCTTAGAAGTTGAATTTTACTCGGGGTAATATTGATTGGGGGAAAAACCAAATCTTTGCTTTAACTGAGCTTGGAGCTGTTTCGTTGTGCTTCTAAGCTGTTATATTTGCTGCTTGTTCCTGTATCATCATTTAATTTCAATATGGCCGCCTTATTTTTTTCAGGTTTAATTATCGGCATATGGCTAATACTTTATCCTTATACAGGTAAATCGGGATCTTTTCTTCATTCATTTGTTGTATTTAATACATTATTAGTGTGTTGTGTCCAGTAATGGAATATTCAAATGAATTTTGCTCCTTTCTGAACACGTGCTTTATCTTTAGAACCGTTAAACGATTAGGAATACCAGATGAAAGGATAATTCTCATGTTGGCTGATGATATGGCTTGCAACGCTCGAAACAAGTATCCTGCCCAGGTCTTCAACAATGAAAACCACCGTCTTAACTTGTATGGAGACAATGTTGAGGTGGGTTCAATTTTCTTTTATGTAAATGATTTAACTCCATTTAAGGGGCTAAGGCATGGAATATCATTTAATTGACTTTGGAAATAGGTTGTGTTTTCCGGAACAAATGTCTTAATGAGAGTATTTAAAAGACATCGTTTTACTTTAATATGGTAACACTGGCAGTCTCCATTTTGACATGTGTGAATGAGTTTTTTTTTGGAAGAGTGACTAATACCTAAAGCAACTCTGCTAATGAAGCACAAACAATGAGACAATGATCAAGGAGGTTATGGAAAAGTCCGTGAACAGTCTTCTGCTTTGAATTTCCCACTTCTGTTTCTCATTTCTTTTTGGTTATGCCTTTGTAGTCTGTCTAGTGATCTATTAATTTCTGTTACTAAAATAGTTGGTGTTATTATTTTGTTTGATTTGCCTTTTTACGTATAAAATTCTTATAATTATTGATCATGTGGCTGCTTAATCTTCAACAGTCATAGTTCTTCAGCTGTTCAGACCAGTATCAAATATATTGATATGTTTTCATACTCAATCAGGAGGATGCAGTTTTATGCAACCATCTTGATTCATGTTTCAATATCATGAGAATTTCTAATTCTTTACTCTTTTGTATTAACAGTGGAGGAGCATACATGTTAAGCCTCATTATCTTCACTATTGACTAGCCATCACATTGAAGTAGAAAAACCTGCACGTGTTTCCTTAAATCAACCGCTCCTTCTACAATAATTTAGCATCCACAGAATTACTATATTTTGCATAAATAACCCATTTAAATATTTGTGTTCTTGTGATTATAGGTTGATTCGTAAATTTTTCCTTTTATGCTCTGATTTTTCTCTGAGTAAGGCATGCTCCTATTTAGGTAGATTACCGAGGTTATGAAGTGACTGTTGAAAACTTTTTACGAGTTTTGACGGGACGTCATGAAACAGCAGTTCCAAGGTCAAAACGACTCCTTAGTGATGAAGGTAGTCATATACTTCTTTACATGACTGGGCATGGTGGGGACGAGTTTCTAAAATTTCAAGACTCAGAGGAGCTTCAGAGCCATGATTTAGCTGATGCAGTGAAACAAATGAAGGAAAAGCGCAGGTATTTGGGTAGCTGTGACTGCGGATTAAATTTTGTTTTTACTATTCTAATTTTTTTATTTTTTTTTCGATTTTGATTTTGCTAAATGAAATGGAAAGTTACTAAAAGATCTTTCATCCATTGAACATTTTATCTCTCATGCTCTTTGCCTCAATGGAATTTCATATCGACTTGAGTAATTTCTTTTTTTTGTAAATGTAAATGAGCCTTATTATGGCACACACCATATTTAATAAGTGTTTTCTTTTTTCGCCCCATTTATCAGATTTAAGGAGCTGCTGATTATGGTAGATACTTGCCAGGCAGCTACTCTGTTTTCTCAGGTGATTGATATTTCTTCTTTGGTCTTTATGTAAATTTTCATAAAGCCCTCATATCTTCTACAGTGTGCAAACAATGAAAAACACTATCCCGCTGTTTTTTCATCTATCTAATTTCTTTTTTTTTATCCTTCCCCCGCCAATGACTCTCATTCCTATTTAGCATATACTCTGAAAACAATAAAACTAATTAGGAAGTTAATGTGACTCAAAACTGATATATATATATATATATATATATATTTTTTTTTTTTTTTTCTAAACTTCCTTCTCATTCTTTTGCTTTATATTTATGTATAAATTCGTTTCCGTTAGATGCATTTCATAATCTCTGATTGACTTATTCTGGGGGGTGGAGGTGGGGAAGGACAAAAAGAAATGCAAACAAAAGATAAGAACATTACACTTCTTTTTAACCATGGACCCAAGGTTTCAGCAAGTTTCCATTGCCCTACTTTCTGGCTTTTTTTTTTCTACATAACAAAAGCAAGTACAGTTTCCCTTTTCTGGAAAAGAACAAAAGCAAAATATGTTTTTCCTTTTCATTTCAACATATGGAGGAACTTTGTTGTCTTGTTATCATGAGTTAACAATAGAATGTTGCAATTTCTATCTTTTCATGAGGTGCGGTAAGTATGAAAATTTGCTTTTTAATATGGGGTATGGTAATTTCTTGGCAGCTTCAATCACCTGGTGTTTTGGCTATTGGAAGTAGCAAGAAAGGAGAGAATTCATATTCACATCATTTGGACTCTGATGTAAGTACTGATATTTTGTTGGCTTCCCTACATATGAGATGATATTGATTTCTGGGAAGTTTTACGTTACAGTTATCTTACTTCCTTCTTTAATTATTTAGTTATCTGTTTCATACTTTTTAATTTGTATCACAGGTTGGTGTATCTGTTGTAGATCGATTTACGTTTTATACTCTTGCCTTCTTTGAGAGGCTAAATATGTATGACAATGCCTCATTGAGCAGGTACTCTGAAGTTATTTTTGGCTTATGGTTTTATTATCTCTCAGAACTCTTGTTATATTTATGTCTTTTCATAGTATGGTAAATTCCTAAGGTTTCATTATACTCAGTGAGTTCACATTTTAGACTTGCTAAGTGACTACATAACACATTAATCGCTTAATAATATATCATTCATAGTTCAGCAGTTCTTGGCTGCATAAAATGGTGTTAGTACTTTGCAGAGCAGTTATTCAATTGAACCAGATGTGTATGCTGAGTAGCTGTAGTTCAACATGACTAGCTTCCTTCTCCTGTCCTACAACAGAGCTTACCAAATAGCTCCATCAAATCACTGATGAATATAAATTGATATGTCGATGAAGAAATTGCTGAAGCAATTATGAATGCTAATTTGTTTTACTAGAGCAAGTGACTATCTTATCTATTTTAATCTACATATCCATTACAACGGTAGAAGCATGCAGTCCTTAATCCATTTTCATCTGCACACTAGGTGATTGTTGACTTTATGAACAAAGATAGCACACAAGTTATTATCTTTTTTTTTTTTTTTTTTTTTTTTTTTCATCTTGTTCCTTTCTAGTACATTATGGGGATATGACCTTGCGTCTTTGATGCTTCTTTCCAAGCTTGCTCTGAAGGAAATTATTCTAAATTTTAATGTTTTCACTTTCTCCCTGCAATTTCCCATTTCTTATGGTGTCCAGTTCTTTTGTCATAACTTTTTAGTTGACCTTTATTTTGCAGTCTTTTTAATTCCTACAATCCAAATATGTTGATGTCAACTGCATATTATCGAACTGATTTATACCAACGAAGATTGGAGGAGGTATGTTGAATTCGGATCTTGATTTTGTCTATATTTCTTCTTTTGACATTTCCCAGTCCATTGTAATGAGATATCCTGTGAATCTTCCTTTTCTTTTCTTTCCTTTTTAACTTTTTATTGCTTTTTTCGCTGAATTCCTCGTGAAGTGTCATAAATGGTCTTATCCTATTTCTGCATGCTGGAATGATGCTACTGCTCTTGAGAGGAAGCTAAAGCAAGATTTAGGAATATAATCACTGTAGATATTTTTTTTTTTCAATAAAATTATAAATATTAGTGCGCAGAAGCCTTGCTTGTTGTAACTTGTAAGCTTTCTAATAACTTCCTCATTTGCCTCTCCTGCTGATTGTAGGTACCGGTGACCAACTTCTTTGGTTCTGTCATGGAAACTATCCATACTGATTCACCTTATCGAGCCTTCTCAGGAAAAAACTCCAGAAAATCGAAAATTGAGATGCCTTTGGATCAATCTGGGTGGGAGAATCCAAGAACACTAGAAAGTTCAGAAGTTCCAGAAGAATTAGCTGGCTCTAAAATACATGTGAGACTTTTACACCCTTTCATGATGCTTGGGTTTACTCTAATTCTTCATGAAAGTCATCTTTTTCTTCCTGCCATTTTTCCCATGCAATTTGGGATACTTGAAGGGTCGATTCTTTTTTCTTAACTTCCCCTTTTACGAATGAAAGCCGGGGAATGTCTGATTAGTTATAACCAATCAATCAAATTTGAAAGAAATTTTGAATTCAAAATATATAGGATAGAAAATATAGAAGTGCAACAAAAAGAATTTCAAATGTCATGTGAATTCAAAATCAAAAATAAAAAAGAAAATTTGACTAGACTATCTAAAAATATTTAAAGAAGTGAAGTTGGGGATTTCATGCTGCAGGTTGAACAAGTTAGTTGCCCATTTACACGAACTTGGGATACTGTTCTTGGCCGGATGCAAATGATGAAGCAGACAGATAGTGTAGTGAACCACGGTTTGGCATTGTTGTTCCCAATTGTGGCCTTCTCTTCTTGGCTTTCACGCTGAAGGTAACAAGCATCATATCCTGATTGATCTGCCCTTTTGAAATGTTTTATTTGAACACCAGCTTGCATTGCTTTTTATACTCGGCTGAACCCAATGCATGTTCTTCTTTCTTTAATACTTTTTAGTCCATTTCTACAATTTCCTATTTATTTATAATGTAGATTAGTTAAGAGTCCTTCCTAATCCAAACTTTCCATCTTTAAAAATGGTTTTGAACAAAAGATCTTGAGGGAACATTTTTACTCCTCTTCTATAGCTTGTAGTACGCTTCCCATGTGCAATTACGGGTGTTCTCTGCTGTATATCATGCCTTTTCATCCATATTCTCTAAAATCAGATGGGCAACTGCTACTTTTTTTTTTAGCATGAATTTCCAGACTTTCAGTTCCATTTGTCTTAATGAATTTTTGGATGACCTATCACCCTACGAATAAAATAGTTCTATAGTCAAACTATAGTATTTTCTAATCCTGCTCTAAACTTGTTTCCGACCATCATTTTTGTATCATATCTTATCCTATTCATGTTGCCTTTTCTCTTATTTAACCTTTATATCACATAAAAAGGTCCCTTTGGATTTTTGTTTGTGCAAAATCAGAGAGGCGCACCAACAAGAGGCTACAGAGCTGCTGCTCTGAAGAAGTTTGAATTAGAGAGCCGAATTCAGATCTTGAAAAGCAATCCTTGATGTTGAGTGATCAAGCTAATTAAGGAGTTCTCGATTTCGACGTGGACACGAGCCAGACCCACGATCTGCTAAACTGAAATAACTTTCTTATCAATCATAAAGCTATATATCCCTTTTCTTGCATAGCAATGATTTCTAGGAAGTTTGTTCTTTTGCTGCAGAACGTTTTAGAAGCCATAGATCTGTAATGAAAGTATTTTGAAAGGTTATTCTGAAACAGAATGGTAAAAGAGCATAACGTTGAACCCTCTGAGCAGCTGGGATCATCTGTTTTATTTTCTTGTTGCAATTTATCAGTGCCGTACAATAACGACCTTGTGCTGATGTTTTGTACGTTTAAATATTTTATATTTTACGAAATGAAATATATTTGGCATGCAAGGTGGTGAAAGTAGCTAAATATCTAGTACTTCGTCTCTTTCAAAATAAGAGTTTCACATTTTGATTTTTTTCTAAAAAGGTAATCATTTTTCAAAAGTAATGCTTCGTTTTATTAACAAAGTTAAAGTTGAAGTATTTATTTTCATGAGTCAGGTACATATAATTGAATCAATCAAATCAGCAAGAGCACTAAGAGTTTTAAGAGACTGTATGTTCGTCTGAGTTAAAAAGAGAAAAAAAAAAGAACTACTTTAAAAAAAAAAAAATTTTTTTTGAAAGGTTTTGAATAACCAGTTTAATAGAAGAAACCTAAAAGTGTTAATTGCCTTTATTTTTTCAAAATATATAATGTTTTTTTATATATAAATTGTATATTTAATATTATTTTTATTTAACATGATTTTTAATTCGGGTCGAAAATTGTTATTTTAGGACAAAGGAAATTATACTTACATCTCAGAAGTGAAAAATGATTCTCCTTTCCATCTGTCTGATTAGTGGAGTCTTTCCCACAAAGAAAATTCAACGACTGCGTCCCTGTTTACCGTTTACACTCCAATGCTGAATTCAACGCTCTCTTCTAAAGAAAAGCAATGAGTATCTTTGAAAATTTCAACTCGCCCCCATGATTAGTTTTTCTTCGTTAAAAAGCAATGGAAACAAAATATTACTACAAGAATTATGTATTCCCCCAACTTTATGAACAATCTTTTTCTCCACGAGTTGTTGAAATTCAAATCTCACTCATTCATTTATACCTTCATCGTCAAGACCCAGATTTCGATTAATGTCCAATCTGTTTCATCTGCCCCCAGCCCCCCCCCCCCCCATATATAGCTCTTTCATTCGGGTTTAAGTTTCTTTTTTCTCCAAGAACCTCGTTTTCCGAGTTGGCTATTTTTCAGTTTTGGAAATTGACTTGTAATTGTGGAAGCATACGAGATGATTAAAAGGGTGTGTGAAGATTTATTGGGGTTTTAATTATTTGTAATATTGTTGGAGAGTAGAGTTGGTTGATTTTATGTGTTTGGAGCTTTATTCAGTTTTCTCTGCGTACTTCATTTGTTCCTCGATCAATCGAGATTGACTCTTTGGGTGGAATTGTAAGGGATCGTTCTTTTTCTTCTGAATTATTTGTGGGTTTTGCGGTTTTCCTCTGATTGATGATTCTTGTTCTTGTTATGAGTCACTAATTTGGAAGGTGAAATATTGTATAGATGAAGAATTCTTGAAGGGGCCCAAAAAAAAAAAAAGGGATCATCTAGTTGATCTCGAGGGAAGATTTACGAAGGACCCTGTGGTGTTCTACAATTTTGAATAGATTGATATTACTGATGGATGGGTCAAATGAGAATTCTAATTCGGCGGCGCCTTTTCTGGTGAAGACATATGAAATGGTGGATGATTCTTTTACTGATTCTATTGTTTCTTGGAGCCAAACAGGGCACAGTTTTGTTGTCTGGAATCCACCTGAGTTTGCTGGAGAGTTGTTGCCAAAGTACTTCAAGCACAATAATTTCTCCAGCTTCATTAGACAGCTGAATACATATGTAAGATCTTTGCTTCCTTAGTTTCTTTCACTAATTCTTCGATTTCATTCATGGAGCTTAGCTTTCTCTTTTTTTTGCTGTCTTTTTTTAGCCTGTGCTGTGCTATATGTGTGTGTTATGGGACTGGAGAATTTATGCTACTTGGAAGAAATATGACGGAGGAGTTAAGGGTAGTTATTCACCAATTTGTTCAATAGGCTGCATGTTGAACTTTTAACTAAATGAAAGTTATCGAAATGAGACTGATTAGATTGAAGAATAAAACATAATCAGAAATTGATTAGAGATTGTAGTTTTTGAGATATATTGAGGCTTAGCATTTTCTTGAAATTTGTAGGGTTTCAGAAAGATTGATCCGCAGCAGTGGGAATTCGCAAATGAGGAGTTTATACGAGGGCGGAAACATCTTCTGAAGAACATACACAGGCGGAAGCCAATCCACAGCCATTCAGGTCAAGGAAATGCAGCTCCATTGACTGATTCTGAAAGAGAGAAATTCGAAATGGAGATTGAAAAGCTGAAACGAGAAAAGATTTTGCTTCATTCAGAAGTAGAGAGGCATAAACACGAGAACCAAGAATACGAATGTAAAATCAGATCCTTAGGGCAGACATTGCAAAATATTGACCAAAGGCAGCGGCAGTTGATGGTTACCTTCGCCCAGCTGTTAGAGAAACCTGTATACAACATTGAACAGTCGGAATCCCAGAACAAGAAAAGAAGGTCGTTAGCCTCACATTTCTTTCATGACGAAGGAAATATTGGGGAAAATCAAAGCATGACATTCCTAGAAAGTTCAAGCACTTCATCTCTTCCATTGCTGAATTTGGGGCAAGTCGAAAAGTTAGATTCTTCCTTAAATTTTTGGGAGAAGTTTCTTGAAGGGATTGACCAAACTCCATCTCATGATTTGCGTGATTTAAGGTTGCACCCGATATCTTCACCTGTCATTACAGAAATGGCAGCATCTTCTGGAGAATCTGATTTGAACGTCCACATGTCAACATCTCCTTCACGGGACCACCATTCCTCTGCTGAGCCAGCATCTTCAAGTTACGTAGGCAGTCCAGCGATATCTTCCATTTGTATTGACCTAGATGCCAGGTTGAAACCTTTGGGTATTGATGTGAATATAAGCCCAACTAAGATTTCCGATCTTGAAATGGAAAAAGATCGACAACAGGATGGAACCATTCCTTCTGTGCCAGCTGGGGCTAATGATGTCTTTTGGCAACAGTTTTTTTCGGAGGCGCCTGGTTCGTCTATGTTACAGGAAGTACAGTCAGAGAGTAGAAATTAGAACATAGGAAGAATCCTTAAGGTTTTGTTGATGAGCACAAGCTAAGCGCTTATCCGTAAGATAACACTTCTAAGATGTGAAATCTTATTTGCTATCTTGAGGTATTAAGAGCTTAAGTGGGTGTGATGGTACATAAGTAGATATACTTTTCTGGCTTGATTTTGATTGTTCTTACCTGTTTTCTTTTACTTTTTACGTCTCTACAATGGCGACGTCTGAGTTCGTGCATCATTAACTGTAATACTCATCTTAGCTTAATATTGAGTAGCCTCCTGCTATACATACTCTCTCCTTCCCCCCCCCCCCCCCTCTCTCTCTCTAATAGATTCTACATGGTGATGAAGTTCCACATTTTGTCTTAGATTCTTATTAAGAAAAAACTGGGATATCCATATGTAGTAGAGATTCCAACTGTGCAACCATATCTAGCTCATCTAATGTACGCATGCTAAATGCTGATTGGATATCTTAACTGAGGTACAATGCCGCCGTTATTTTATAACCGCTCCTAACTACCTCTTTGTGAACATCTATCATTGCGAATTCCAGCTCAGTTTCTTTATCGTAAACTTTTCTAGGTATTGTACCAGCAATTAACATTATTTCTATATGTTTCTTTTGTTTGCTTCTAATAATTATTTCAATGTTTTCTTGATTTTGACAATGTTCATGCAGAGGATCCTGTGTAATTATGTTTGGACAGAAGACCTCTTCGTTCACTGAAAAATCATGCCGGTCCTCGTCCATTGTCTGTCGAGGTTGTTAATTTGTGTGAACAAATATCTGTCCCTTACATTACCTTGCTGTAGTGAGGATTTCATATCTTCTGTAGTTTTGTAATAAGAGAAGTTATAATTCTTCATTTAGGAAAGCTGCAGAAATGCCTTAATGCCTCTTTGCTGAAGATGATGTTGATCCAGTTTGAGTACTGTAGGTGGAGCTGTTGGTAGATTTCCATATTATGTGTGTAACTAGTACTAGATATATGCGATGAGGAGTGTAATTGAGTCGAACGAGGTTTTGATAGTTTGGGTCTGACTTGTTTATCAACAAGCTCAAACTTAATTTATCGATTATGTTATGGTTCAAGAGTTTATTTGAACCTTATTGAGTGAAAATATAATTTAAATATTTAAAAAAAATATATAGTATATTTCGTAAATTTAAAATTTATTTCGACAGATAGGTTTTAGGAGCTTGCACATGAGAAGTTTTGTCGTTTATTTTAAGTCTCATTAATGAGCTTTTATCGAATTGAATTTTAAATATCTCATGAGCTTTGAATAGCTTTTATTTGTAAGTATTAGGTTCTTGTACTTTCAATTTTATTTGAATTGAATTTCAATTCTTGTATTTTATCTTTGTATTCGTGACAAATATTCATGACAATTTAATGCAAATGAACTTATATGCACCTAACTCAAATAACATTTGGATGATGCTTCGTTTTTTGTAGTTTTCATGTTCGATTTTTCAGCAACACGAAAAAAGTAAATATTACTAGCTAGTTATGAGCTAAGGAGAAAACACTAATTTTTATGTTAGGCTTAATGCACATGCTCGATCACTATCAGGAAACGACCAAAATATCAACGGACCTAAATTTAAAATTAAGAACCTAAATATAAAATTTTCTTAAATACAATTCATAACAAATTTTAATTGTCTATAAAAGGAATGTATAGTTGGTTCTTTTGGTTTATAACTCAATTAATTTCAATTACTATAATTGTAATCTCATCTTTTAAAAATCATAATAAATCAAATTTGATATTTATGCTTTTTTAATCAACACAACTAATTTGTATGGATTAATTGAATCGAATCTTGTACATGTAGATGTGGGCACGGTTCTTCTGGAATTTAGTTTTCAATTTTAGTTTTTTAATTTTTTTTAATATTTTCAGTTTGGAATCATTAAAAATAATAAATTTGAAATCTGCGATCGAGACTCATTTACTTTAGAATCAAAGTCAATTAGCCAATTTTTATTTCAATTCCGAACCAAAACTTGATCAATATTAAACCCATCCATAAACCACAGGTTTTGGTTCGGAACCGTATCCTGCTACATCCATGTTATTCCTTCGTATTTATTTCGACCATTTTATTTTTTATTTTTTCTGAATTTGAATTGGTTTGCATTCCATAATGAAAGTTTCCTTGTAAACCTCCACGTTTTACTCCCATTCCATCTCTGTTTACAATCATAACTGCTCTTCTATATCATGCACCACAACTCCCCTTGTTAATTGCTCGAATTTTCAAATTTAAATTTTCATTCTCTCCCCCTTTACTACTGATAATCTCCCGCTCCACCGCGGCCGCCGCCTGAGGATTCTCAGTGGCTAAAGAATGAGCTCAGCGTGCCCAGGACCGAGATTTGTCCGATGTCGAGTACGAGATTTAGCTTCCTGTTTCTATGCTTGTCGCTTACCTTTAGGTAATCAACGATTTATTTCTGTTTCAGAATAATCATATGTATATATATTTATGATCTAATTGAAATCCTTTATGTGTTTGATTTAGAGGAAGAGAAATCTGAGATCGCGTGCAGAAAACCACCGGAAACGTCGAGCGGAAGCATCGTTTACGACTTCGAGGGTGGCGGTAGAGGCCGGAGAACGTCCAAGGCGAAGAAATTGGGAGGAGACTCATCAGTTCAAAGTTCATCATCATCTAACATTAATCGGAGCAACGGTAGGGTGGAGGCGGAGCCCCACTTTGCAGAAGAAGATTACATAGTATTCTGCTTTAGAGAAGATGGAGCAATCGACATGGTAAATACTGACGGCAAGTCATTGGAAGAGAACGGTGGACATAACAACATGATGACTACGGCTGTTACTGTACTAAAGGTTAGCAAATTACAATTTTAGTCCCGTAACTATGCCACACGTATCTTTTAGTTAATCCCGAGTTTAATCTTGAGGTTACTGAAATCGAGGATTTGACTAGAAAAAGTCACAAGGTCCAACATTGCGATCTTGGTGACCTATTAGGACTAATATTGAGCTAATCTTACAATCCTCTCAAATAATGTCAAACCTTGGATCGTGAAATATGAATTGTTTGCTCAACATTCTGCACTGAGTGGGGAAGTAAGATAGTCAAAATTTGAAATGATAAAAACTGGGCGATATTTAGGGTGAAGAGAAACAAAGCACAGAGACTAACACCGAGCCGAATCGACCCGATGATGAAATGAAGGAGATGATGAAGCCAGTTTGTGTTGAGAAGCCAAGCCCTAGTAAGGTGGAGTCATGTGAGTCCAGTGATTCTAATCTATCAGATACCACCAGCACAAGCTCTTTTGCTTTCCCAGTGTGAGTATACAGCTCTTCACCATTATTATATATTTGTAATGCTTATCTATCTACAGTCCGTACATATTAATATGCCTATGAAATGATATATCAAAATAATTTATTGAATAATTTTTATATTTTTTTATAATCTAAAAGTGTGATCTTGATACATCAGTGGTAGACATATTATATATGTTTACAGTAAAGGATGGGCACATTATATATGTTCACGGTGAATGGTGACACTATTATTATATATCAGTATAATCACCTACTCACCGTGCATACATATTAATGTGCTCATCGAATAATATATCAAAATCTTGTTGAATAATGTTGATTTCCTTATCTAAATTCTAGAGATGTGATATTGACATATAAATAATGAATATATTAATATGTGTTCATGGTGATTAATGGATAGTTGAGCATTACAATATTATGTGTGTGTATATATATATATTTTTTTTTTCAGCATTAATAAATAATTCATATTTACGCTTTAAATTTGAATACATGCAGAATGGGAATTGAATGGATAGGCAGCCCAGTTCACATGCCCAGATCAGGATCAGAAAACCAAAATGCGCGGCTACACTGCTGTAGATTCTAAGCTCTGGGCTCTTCATTTGTAGCATACTATTTTTCTACAAGTGTCGAGACTCCTGAAAAATATTGATTTTTCATTTTATTTAATACTTTCCCCCGTTTTGAGAAAGAACCGTAACTAGTTATACAAATATGACTTATTTTTTGAAATCGAGCTTCTACTTTTCTAATTTTAATTGGCAGAAGGCATAAACACAGTTCCTTAATTATTATTTTGTGAGAAAATTATCGTACATACATGATGCGTGTATATACAATTATCTTGTTAAATTCAAAAAATACGATCAAATTACAACACCGCAAATTAATTTATTCTAACACTAAGTTAAGGAGCAAATGCGCAGCAAATATTGAACATAAGATATTATTCCTAGTTTAGTTAGGATGATGTATTCTTGAAAGATTTAGCCATTCTAATGTATATTATATCAAATTTAGCTGATTAATTTATACAACAATATATTTATTAGTGTAAGCTTATATGTGTAACGTGCAATATGCATATATGCATTAAGATTATAATTCTTACTTACCTACGCTATTATCAAGATTACAAGAGTTAGCCATTCGGACGATTTGGTCAAGTCCAACTTGTGGGTCAGAGTCAAAGGTGGTTGGATTGGATCCGCTCGTATTATAATTTAATTAATAAATACTTTGTTCTATTTAAAATAAATGTATTTTAGAAATTTTTACAAATATTAAAAAATAAATTAACGATCTATTCTATCTTTAATTAATGAAAAAAATATTAATAATTAATGATAAAAAAATAAATTAGGTGAACATTTAAAAAAAAAAAAAGAGTTAATTATGAGATCATCTAAAATATTAGATTCCACTTTACCAACTTTGTGCGAAAGTTGGCACTTGCAGTTCATCAATTAAGGATCGGCTTGAGCCTTGACGGTGATTGTCCAAACAAAATATTTTTTATAATTTTTGATTCAAGTAGAGCTTGCCCAACTCATGTTTAAGAATTCCTTTTTCAAGGTAAAAAAAAAAAAAAAATTGGACTTTAGCGGTCTAGACTGTCTAGCTTGCCCATGTGTCAATTAGAGCCCGAGCCACCTAACATTGTTTTGTGTTGGTGGAGGCCCGACTGACATGTAAGCAGCCACGTGGGCTGCTTTCTGCAACACAGATTATTTAGTAATTAAATATGAAATATACAACATATGCATCACACAGAAACACACGCGCGCGCAGAGTTAACGGTTTAACAAACAACGGATATACATGTCCATCAAGGGAAATTCCTCACAAAATCAACGAAGACATTGATTCGACATTGTTTGCCAAATACTCCTCTACAACCATTCCTCAAGAAATCAACGAAGGCATTAATTCGATAAAATTATGCGAAAAGAAAGATAAATTCATACAAGGGTTAGTTTCGATCTCTGCTGTTTAAATGTTTCTTATAACCCTGTTGATTCCCTTTCTGCAGTTTTTGATCCATTTTCCATTTTCACGTTATGAATGTTCATTCGTTTTGTTCGTTGTCTGCTTAATTCAATTATCGATGAGTTTTGCATTTTGTTTAATTATCTTAGCTATTCCCAGGGCAGGATTTTGCGGGTTTCAATGATTAAAATTTGATATTCTTTTGGCATTTGATATACTGAACCAGCTGAATTGTTTAACTTGCTGTTTATTTAGATATACAGTATTAAATGGTGAAACTTGCAGCAGCTAGAAATTCTGCAGCAAACAATAAAGCTTGGTTGGGTTGGGTCTCTCTGTTATCTGTATTTTGTTTTTCGAAAGCCATTCATAAACTATAATGTTGTGTCAGCCATTATTGATGTAATTAGAAATTAAGTGGCTGAGATGGACTGCAGTGAATGAAATTAAACAAAGTGATTCTTGAATTGAAATGGTTGAGAAAAATGAGAGTGACAATTTGAGGAGTAAAGGTCTGTAATTCAATAAAATCGCGCTTTTCTATCTTAGGCTGGTCTTATTAACATGGCCTTCAGCTCGAAAGGGATGATGTAGTTCAGAAAATGGAGTCTTAGACAGTGCGGGATTCCTTTTAATTAACTTTCAGCAGAGAATGGAGCCTGGTGGAGAAATACACAGTTCACCTACAATTGGTGTTACAGATCAGATTGAAAGCCATGTGCCTTTTGATATTGAAAATGGCCACACGATCAGTAAAAGATATACAAGTAGCCCCAGTGCCAGTGGCCTAAAACATATGGACTACCAGAACCTGTCTAAGAGAGATACAGAGAACCCAATCTCCGCCACTTACATGCTCAAAACGTTGTTTCTAATACTGGTCTGGTACACATTCAGTACATTCCTGACAATGTGAGTGTTTTCATTTACTTAATGCCTCCTCCCTATATTGTCTTCTTTTTTTTTTTTTTTTAAATGGAAATTAAATACTTATGTTCCTTGGTCAGGTATAATAAAACTTTATTAGGGGACAAAATGGGGAAATTCCCTGCTCCACTGTTAATGAACACCATCCACTTTTCCATGCAAGCTGTTCTGTCGACGGCCATCACGTGGTTTTGGTCTGACAAAGTTCATTCCTCTGTTATGTCTTGGAGAGATTATTTTTCAAGAGGTAAGAATTGTTATGATGTTCACCTCTGACTCTAGCATATTAGTTTCACAAGTATTTTCTTTGAACATATTTAAAGGTGGATATCAAGTTAATATGGAGGCTTTTCCTGTAATGATTCTCATACTGTACAGTTTGTTTATTTATTTATTTTTTTTTATATTTTTATAATTATGATTCTAATGATAAAGTTTCTTGTGATCTCTTCAAGATTTTCTTCTTTCCATAATTGATGTATAGAGAAGATTTTAGATGGATCAGTTAGGTATTGATTATGGATTAAGTGATTCTTAACTGAATGATATGATACTGTCTGAACAAATTAGGACTAGGGGCTTCATTTTAAATAGTTCGTGTATCTATTTATTTTTGTTATTAGCAGCTTCTCTTGATGCTTTTCTGTCTGTTGTTTCGGAGTAATTATGAAGTGGAGTGGTTTTGAATTTTGAGAAAATTTTACTCAAAAACACGGGGCTTACAACTCGTGAATGAGCAAATTGAAGAATGTTAGCAATATGAAATCTGTTGTGGTATCTCACAGAAGCATCTAAATAGTAATTATATAAGTTATTCATTACTTTTGAAGAACTTAGCTTAAAGAGGTTAGTCAAGATGAGGAACATGCTCAACTTAATGTGAAAATATTGAAATTAACAGTGATTAATTTCCGTATATAAATTTTTCTCTTACACATCCAACCCCAGATAGTGGAATATAGCCCAAGTTTTTGTTGTTGCTATTGTTCTTGCCATTCTGTTCTTACACATGATTTTTGCATTTCACCTTTGTCCTGGGACTAGATGAAGTGTACTTTCAAATTGAGATGATATATCTTCTCTTAGAGTTGTTAACAAATTTCTAATCTTGTTATTATTTATTTCTCCTTTTACTACTTAAATTTGCAATAGATTAACTTCTTTAACAACTAATGCTACAGATGGCCTTTGCCTTTCACAGTTGTACCAATGGCCCTCAGCACTGCAATGGATGTTAATTTAAGCAACGCATCCCTCATTTCTATCTCTGTTACATTTGCCACTATGGTTGGTTATTCTTCTTTGATTCTGCTGCTTAACAATTTATGCTGTTCAACTAATGTTCTTTTATTGTTCAAATTGATTTTGAGCAATTAAACAATGGGCCCATTCTCTGATTTAATATTTCAACGAAACTTTTGCACTTAGTTTTTCTTTGCTTTACCTCTTGAGAAATCCTCAGATGACTATGCCAATTATCTTTTATTTGCAGTGTAAATCGGCATCACCGATATTTCTCCTAATTTTTGCCGTTGTTTTCAGGTATCTGCCAATGAACTGATCTAGTTACTTTTACCTAACTCCAAGCAGATTGCTTTAATTATTTATGAACTCCAAAATAAGTCTTAACCGTGTTTTGCACTATAAAGACTCTTTTTAATACTGTATGTATTGCTGTTTATTGAGATAAAATAATCAATTAATTAAATGTCAGGAGCTAAACAAGGATTTTGTAAGTTAATCATGATTTGAAATCAGTCACTCTCATTTTGAACTTATTTGGATGGATTTGAAATCCACTCTCATTTTTTAAATCCTTGCATTTCCAATCCCTCAATCCAACCATAACCTTTTATTATTTAACTTGGTGCTGACCTTAATATTGTTTTATGAAGATTGGAGTCTCCAAGCGTGAAGCTGTTTGGCATCATCTTTGTCATTTCTGTTGGGATACTATTAACAGGTCATTAGATTTCTCTATAAATTCCTATGATGAATTTGTGCATCCTTTGTTGGAACATTCGTCCAAATTATTGAAATATTTCATTTTTAATTTGAATCAATAACATAGGTATTATTCAAACATTTTGGCATCATAAGATTTATTTCTCAAGTGTATTCAGTCAGTTTCATCAATGAAGAACATCTAGAAGTATAAGAAGTCATTTTCATCTTGTGGATTTTGTGGGAGATCCCTGCATTCTCTTTCTGCATTGTCCTGTAAATAACCCAGATAGCTGTACCATCTCATACATGTTTTTCGTCATGCATGAACTATAACTTTAGCTGCCCCCATGTTTCGGTTAAGATTATTTAGTGACCGTTGATGTTTATATTTTTTATTTTTCAGATTAAGCTAAGCCAAAAATGAGTTTCTCAAATTTATTCTCGTATCTGACCTATTTGGTCTGGAATGCAGTTGCGAAGGAGACAGAATTTGAGTTTTTGGGTTTCGTATTGGTTATGCTTGCTGCTGTCATGGCAGGATTTCGCTGGACAGTGACGCAGATTCTACTCCAGGTATGGGGTGCACTATATTGCAACTTTATATTGCTCCCTTCTTTTTTTTTTTTTTTTTTTTTTTTTGGTGAATTATCTAGTATGTCACTTGTTTTTTTTTTTTTTTTCTTGGTTCTGTCTTCCATTGACTGGTATGTGCTGATACCAAAACCACCATGAAGAAAGAGGAATATGGTAAGTGTTGATTCTAGCGGTCTCACATCTATTAACTAATCGAAGTTAGGTCTTTTTTTCCAGCTTAATTACAGTGTAACTAGCATATTTGTTTCACATATTTACTAGGAGAGTATACACACGAATTATATACAGACTGTTATGCACGCATCTAACATCCTAAAGAAGAAAAATTACATCTCTATCGCCCTGGTATAACTGAGAGAGAGAGAGAGAGAGAGAGAGAGAGAGAGAGAGATCTTTTGCTGCATGAGGAATTATGACGGGCAAGAAAATTCCTAGGAAAAATATGTCAATTGCTCTGAAGGAGTCATTAGTTGGATAATAAAATCAATGTAAGGGATTTCTGTTATTCTAGCAAGCTGTATTGCATTTACTTCTTAACACCTAATGAAGGCTATTGTATGTTACAGATTAAAGCTAAGGCACATTCTAGATGATTATCAAAAAAAAGTTATTACATGATCAATAGTCTATCTTTGAGCTCATCATGGTTAACATTGAGGCTGGACTTTGTCCAACCCATTTTAGCAAAATTTAATTATTATCTTTTTCCCGTCGTCAATTTTAAGGCCTAAAAAATCCTCTTCGTCTGATGAGCTACGTGGCACCAGTTATGGCAATTTCAACTGCTCTGTTTTCTCTGTTGCTGGATCCTTGGGATGAGTTCAAAACGAGCGATTACTTTGACAGCTCTTGGAATATTGCTCGAAGTTGTTTGCTGATGTTGTTTGGTGGAACTATTGCTTTCTGCATGGTAAAAAATCATGATTTGATAGTTTGAGTTCATGCCACGTGGATGCATTTCCAGTTTTTGGTTCATCAATCATCAGTCACCACCACCACTTTCACCTCCACCTCCAGCACCATTTCTCTCTCTCTCTCTCTCTCTCTCTCTCTCTCTCTCTCTCTCTCTCTCTCTCTCTCTCTCTCTCTATCTATCTATCTATCTATCTATCTATCTTTATCTCTCTCAAATCAGACCAATTTCCAAGCTTCAACTTGCCTATGTTGTGCACTTCTTATAGCTTTGGTATTATTTCATTTACGAGAAAAGCTTGACTGCTTGGTCTTATTGCAGGTATTAACTGAATATATTCTCGTGTTATTGACTAGTGCAGTAACAGTAACAATAGCAGGGGTTGTCAAGGAAGCTGTAACTATTTTGGTAAGACATCACATATATCTAAGAATTAAACTCAAGAATATGCTTCATTTCTTATTGTAATAATCAGTTTGATAACGTTGTCTTACTACTCTTACACAACATATGTTATTGTGCTGTTCTCTTTTATGTATGGGAAGTTCTCTAAGCCTTGTATTTTTATTGAAATTATTTTTGAGCCTATAGAATTCTTTCAGGTGGCTGTGTTCTATTTCCATGATGAATTCACGCCATTGAAAGGTGTTGGCCTCGTAACAATTATGATTGGTGTCAGTTTATTCAACTGGTACAAGTAAGTAATCAAGCTGAATGCTATGCAACCAAACCTTTACCTTGGTCATTGTTCCTTAATCTGATTCTTTGCAATAAATGGATTCACTTCATCGAAAATTATATCCATCTTTATGGTTAATGTTATATTTCTACAAAGTTTTCAAATTTGAATATTATTTAACCAAGCATGTTATTATGTACGTAGCACAAATTTTCAGTATTATGTATGTTCCAGCTTTCTTCCGTTCATGTAAAGCAGAGATGTGCAATTTTTACTTTCTAAGTGGGAGGGGTTGGGGTTGGGGGTGAGGGAATGATGGAAAATCCACATCAATGTGTTTCTTGATTCTTTTGAATCGATAAAGCTTTTAATTGCTATCTATAGCAGTTTTTGCAAAGATCTGAGGTTCACAGTTAGTACTCTTCATGTTTATTAGGTACCAGAAGTTGCAGAAGAGCAAGAAAAATATCGGGTCGCCAAGAGATGGGCCGACACCCAAGTATGCTATCCTTGAAGAGATGGATAAACAGGAGGACAGCCCGTAAAAGCTCAAATCCATGTTTCAACTAATGTATTCACGACTAAGCTTATTAGTAAGTGTTAATATAAGTATTTTCATGTCAATACATTTAAGTCTTATTCCCTTCTCTATCCATGTGGCATAATCTGATGTTTCAAGTGCATTAACACCTAAAAGTGGTATCATCTTCAGTATCAATTCAAGACTGATTTATGAAATCTGGAAAGTTTCGTTCAAGTTGTTAGTCTAATGCAATTCATTTTGAGATACTTTTTTGACAGGTGAATACATCCTATGCTTTAACAAAACATCCAGACTAGCAATACTTCTTTCGGTCTACAGACTAAAAAATTCACCCAAAAAAAAGCATTTTTTCCCTTCACTTGTTCTCGACATTTTATTTCAATTGGGCTGTCAGCTTTCTGCAATTTCCGGCTACATTCCTAAGGCTTTCTACATTTTACACCTTTTCATTATTGTACCTGATCTATAAATGCTTATACATATCTCATTTCTCTCTATTTTCACGATTTTGATAATGTGGGATGATTTCAATTGCATCGGTGAGGCTAATTGTTGTCCACGGTAATGATAGGTACTACAATATGGTGCCCTCACTGTGGTACTCAATTTTTGTGAGCTTTTTACCGATAGGACTTGTTTTGAGGATTGGATACCACCAGGACATCTTGTGTTCAAGAACCTGTCGCCTTTCGACATTGCTTACAGGTGAAGTTCGTGAAAGAAAATGCACTTAGACATCCTATGAGTGATGGATAAATTACTGTAAATTTGTTTTCTAGAATTTTTTACAATGTTGTATAGGTATGATCCTTGTTGAGAATTGAGATCAATTTCCGTTTGTCACAACAATTACAAGCCTGAGTTATAAAGTTTCCCTCCTTTTCAGCTGTGTACAAGGTCTTCAAGTTTATTAAATTTGGAAAGAAAGATAGCTTCGATATTTTGAGCATATATGATCCTTGATTTTATTTTGTATTTTGTTTCGTATTCTAATTTTACCGATACATGCTATATGTTGCATATGACTATTGAAGCTGGAACTTTGAGATAAAACAAAAATGAAACAGAGGACTCCAATACACTTTTGGGTAACAAATTGGAAGAAATTTATCAGAGTTTATGCAATAGGGAAAACAACTGATCCCAAAGTTATGAATGATAAAACTTATTTATTACTTCAAATGAAACATGAGAAAACATTCAGCAGAATCTTCCAGAAGACGGCACTGGGACATGAAGTTGGAGCAGGCCACATCAACGAGGTCCAAAGATATCAGCCACTTCCTTCCATGGTGATCCCCACTCGAATACTCGAAGATGCCCGTCCGGCCCGAGTTTCATATACTGGGCCGACGCAGCCAGAGGAATACGTATGGTTATATCTGGATTACTAGGCTCCACTGAATTCACATACAATGCTAGACTCCCATTATTAAACTTAGCATAGCTTGCTTCTTTGTTCTGCTTAGTCCCATTGAACAAGTTTCTGTAGTATACTCGGCGAGGAACAGACAGTATGGAAGCTACCAATCCTTGTTCAGTCATCGACATGGAAAACCGGCGGCCTTCACGAAAATTAGTCGACGAAACACTCGCTGTCAGACTCTTACCAGATACAAGGGTCTGCCCTGGAACCAACGAATCAGTTGGATGATCAAAAGATTGCCAAATTACAGAATTATCTCCATTGAAAAGAACAAGATTCCCCGTTTCTGTCATATTCAAGCCAGCAACTGATCTTCCTGCGGTGTTAGTCGACCAGGCCAACGTCCCGTCTGCGTCTCTGAGGACCAAGTCACCTCCAGCCGTGAGCTGCAAAGTTGCATTGATTCGCACAGGCTTGTTCCGATTAGCAGACCAGACAACCTGCGGGAATCCTATCGCAGGCATCACTATGCCTCCACCACTGTTTGTTTGAACGATGAACACGGCGAAGATGTACGTTTCGCAGTTGCCGTTGCAGTAGAACCCGCAGGCGTATCTTGGACCGAACACGCCCCTCAGAAGGATGGCTCTAACAGTTGTGCCATCTGTGAAACTCACCGAGTGATTTGCAGTGACACTGTTGATCCAAGTGGTGGAGAGGCGTGCCGTTGGATAATCGAACGGCTGTGATTTGATGGAAACAAGAGAAGAGAAGAAAGCTATGGTGAAGAAGATGGTCCAAAATTGAGACATTTTGTTACCTTATTTGGCAAGGTACTACTAATTCATGGTTTGATCAAATGTAGTTTGGGATGCATTTATGCAAGAGATTGCAATGACACTTTGCAGATATAAGTTGACAATTTTGTGTTATTGAACGTCAGCTGGAAACTATTCAACACAAGTTTTCGAGTTGCAAGCAAGCCAGCAAGTGGACTTTTAGAAACTTCCCTATCAATATACACACAGATATTCTGACCACCGTAAACAGCACAACATTTTTCGAATCTCAATTTTGACTAATTTTTTTAAAAATTGTTCGAAAAAAGTGCTCAAAGTTTAGGTTGTGCTGCAGCGGAAGCATTATAAGAAAATTGTTCGAGAAAAGTGCGCAACCGATCAATGAAATCTACCGTGTATTTTAATTTCTGGAATTTTCTTATGTTTGTAACATGATGGCGACACGTATTTAGCTAATGAGTGAGTCTTTTGTACATCAGGTGCATCATGTGCATGTGCAACACGATTTAAAATATTATTTTTTAACTATAAAGTATCATTATTTTTTAAGGTAACTAATCGAAGTAATACATAATAAGTAACAAGTAATATTTTATAATTAAACAAGTAATACTTTATAGTTAAACAAGTAATACATTAAATCTTCTCACACGTGCACCCGATGCACATAAGTTTTTGCGTTAGCTAATAGGCCTCACATATTGAACTTTTAACCACCGAAAATCTCTTGATGTTTCGACCTGCAGCACATTGAAAGATATAAAAAATAAATAAAAAACAGAGAATTCAATTAAATTTAATTGCAATCCAAGAAAATGTTGTATGTGTGTGTATATATATTATAAATATTGATTCCATCCACCAAATATTTGGTCCATGGTCGTAATGCATGTAATCAAAACAGCTGCATGCACGATGCCAGATTTCGGCGACGCGTTTCAACTTCACCGCCGCATCCAGCAGATAATGGTTGTTGACTTGTAAAGCTGATTATATATAGGACAAAGGTACAGTCTTCTGTGCGGCGGCGCCACCACACTTCCACAGATTTAAATTTATGTAATTCAGTTGATTCAACCCAATTGGTTTTCTTTTTAAATCTCACAAATTTGCTCAAGAGATCGTTTCCTTGTGGATATATTCGCACCGGCAGAATATAATATTTGGTTGGTTAAAGTAATAATTTATAGAGTGATAAATTACTTTTATTTGAATAATTACAAAAAAAAAAAAAAAAAGAATTAGTTAAAAATTATTATATTATTTTTATTATAAAATAATAAAAAATATTATGTTCTACATAAAAAATATTACCCTTTGCTGAAAAAATATGAGGTTCAAAATATGCGAGCATAAATGTTGGATTTCAACGATCAGATTTTAAGATGAAATCTATTTCATTGAATTGAATGTAATAAAATAGATGCATATGTGAATAAAAGTTTGATGGAAGTGTAACAACCTCACAGTTCTAGAAACCCACTGGGATGCAAAAGTGAGTAAAAAACTTAGTAGATAGTAAAACCAATGAGAACGTCTTTTACGAGACCATCTCATGGTAAGACGGTCAGTCTAAATGGATCAGGAGTGAGCCAGCAGACCGGCGAATGGCTTTGAGGGTGTGACGGATTGAATTGTCGCTCCTATTTTTATGTAAATATTTTATCGATAGTGAAAGACAACAAAAAATTGTACTTTCTTTGTCCAAGGAAAAAAAAAAAAAGTTATGTTTGTATATCTGTAACATAGATGAGTCCTCTTTCAGACGAATCAAGAGAGTAGTGTAAGATGCATTATTATGCTATATTTGCCTGGAAAATGAGTGGAAGCCTGCTCCATTTGTTATCTACCTTTCCCATATTCAAGAATTCAAGAGATTTATTTGAACTTTTTTAAGGATTGAGAGAACCGTAGAACTATGGTAATTTTGGGTTATCGTAGGATCAGTTTTTTGTCCGAGTTGGCCCAACAAAGGCTGTGGATTTTGCCGGACCGGCCTTTATCTTTAAAACATATTTTTTGAAACGGTGCGCAAAAAACATTGAGCCAAAGAACACATTGGTTCATTCTGGCTGCAGCCCCCTAGGAATGGTTGCACAATTTCAACTTGATCTTTCTAATCTTGGCTGCAACATCTTTCATATTTGGCCTCTCCTCAGGCAAATCTTTTGTGCATTCCAGAGCTAGTCCAATGGTTGATGTCAGGCATCTACGACTTTCGTCGTCCATGTTCGGAAGCTCACTATCAGCAACCACCATCATTGCGCTGGGGAACGATTCAGACACCCATTTCCTCATGGTTAACTCGCCCGTAAACATCTCATCCGTCGGCTTCTTTCTTGTGAACATCTCCATGAGCAAAACTCCGTAGCTATATACATCCACCTTGGTCGATATGAGTCCTTCCGACCCATATTCTGCGAAATAAGTTGATGTGTGTGAGATCAAATTAATCAGTACAAGGGGCCGAAGTAAAAAATAGTCAATAGAAAATATTTTTTAGCTACTTCTCAAAGATATGTTGCTTATTTAAAATTTATGAGTCAAACAGTCAACAATGACAGGAGGTTCGAGATATGTTACCACCAATGAGAAGTAGCTGGAAAATATTTTCACTTATGGTATTTGGCTAGAAATACGTAACAGCAGATAAATAGATATCAGATAGCATGGTAAATTAGATTCTTACCTGGTGCCATATATCCAATGGTACCCAATGCTCTGGTTTGTTGCATCCTCTGTGCTTGTGTCAATAGCTTGGCAATGCCAAAGTCGCTTACACGCGCAACCATCTCTTCATCGAGAAGGATGTTGCTCGGCTTCAAGTCGCAATGCACAATGAGGAATGTATGACCTTTGTGTAAGTACTCTAAGACCGACGCCACATCCGTCATTATTCCCAATCTTTGCAAAAGTTTAACAAAAACCTTGTGTGGTAAAGCAAATTTTCAAGGTCTCCATTGGGCATATATGCCATCACCAAGGCCTTAAAATCAAGGTTGGAACAAGAAGTAATGATCTTAACAAGATTCCTGTGGTGTATGCCTCGTATTATTTGGCACTCCGTGTCAAAGCTCGTCAGCGCGCCCTGCACGTCTAGATCAAATACCTTAACAGCAACAACGGTTGCATCAGAAAAGCTTCCCTTGTATACAGAGCCAAAGCTACCTCTACCGATCAAGTTTTCCTCATCAAGGTTGTTTGTGGCCCGAAGGACTTCGTAGTATGAGATCCTCTCGTGCATGATTCCGAGAGGAGAATCGTGCAGAGATGAGGGCGACAACTTTCTTCCACGGCATCTAAAAACAAGAACGAGAACAACAACTACAACTACTGAAGCTATTGTTGGTATTATAACTTTTAAAAGTTTTTCCTTCCTTGTAGATGTTGGCATACTTCTTTGGCATGCCTCAACTTTGAATTGAGGCGCTCCACATAAACCATTATTTCCTGTGAAAGAATCAGCCGTGAAGTTGAGAAAAGGCCCTCTATCCGGGATTTCGCCACTAAGCTCATTGAAAGAAACATTCAAGTATCTAAGATATGCAAGTGCCTCCAATGACTTCGGAATTGGACCTGAAAAATTGTTGTTGGACAAGTCCAAGTGCTGCAAATCCTTCAAATCAGCAAAAGATTCAACTATGTTGCCACTGAATCTGTTTTCTGACAATGACAGAGTAATTAGATTCTGAAGTTGTGAAATAGTACTTGAAATCTCCCCAAAAATCTTGTTTCCTGACAGATCCAGCTCTCTCAGGCTCTTCAAATTGCCAATTTCTCGATGCAACGGACCATGGAGGAAATTGTTCGACAAGTATACTCTTTCAAGACGCTCATTAAGCCAAAAGGTTGTTGGAATGCTGGAATTGAATGCATTGTCAGACAAAGTGATATCTCTCAACATACTAAGGTTCCCCAAGCAACTTGGAAGCTCTCAAAACAAATAGTTTTCTTCTAAATTTATGTAATATAAGTTTTTCAGATTGCATAAGACAGAGATTGAGCCCTGCCACTTATTGCCAGAAACTGCCAACCTTTGCAAATTGCTCAGAAGTCCTAATGTCGCGGGAACTTCTCCGCGCAGGTCGTTGTATGCAAGGTTTAACAACAACAGGTTGCTTAAGTTCCCTATCTCATTGGGGATTGGGCTTATAATTCTGCAAGAGTGGGCATGGAATGTTTCGAGTGACGCTGACAGATTGCTTGAGCCTAAGGATTTCGGGAGGACTCCGGTTATAGCATTAGCTGATACTTCTATCAGCTTCAGATAGTTGCAAGCTGTCAAAGATGTGAGGAAGTCCTGTTCGGGTTTGGATATATTGTTTTTGAGCTGATTTCCTCCCAAGCTTAGTCTTTGAAGTTGGTGTAAGTTCCCTAGAGTTATCGGGATATGTCCGGTGAAAGAGTTGTCAGAAAGATCGAGTGTAATGAGCCTGGAGAGGTTAGAGAGGGAATCAGGAATCTCTCCATGGAAATGATAACTCCAAGAATGAGATATTCAATATTTTGGAGCCCTTTGCCCACAGAAAATGGTAGGTAGCCAGACAGGTTGTTAGATGTCAGTGAAAGTGACTGTAACCTGGAGAGATTGAAGATGGATTGTGGTACTTCACCATTTAGTTTGTTTACTTGAAGATTCAACCACGTTAAACGCGATAGTTGCCCGATTTCTGAAGGAACTGTCCCATGGAAAATGGTCTCACTGATGTCGAACAACTCCAAATTCGACATGTTGACTATTGAAGCCGGAATGGTACCCGTAAATCCATTCCGGCTCAAAGCAACCCTCTGAAGGGCAGATAAGTTCCAAAATTCACTCGGAATGTTTTCACTGTAAATTTGTTGCTCCAGATAGCTAGCTGTTTGAGAGAATGACAACTTGTTAGACTGGAAAGGATCTCTCCTCGAAACTGGTTCGAGAAAATCCCCAAGTGCTCAAGGTTTGTCGTAGGATGGCTACATATATCTTTTGGCATGCGGCCAGATAGTTGATTTTGTGCCACAAAAACCGAACGCATAGAAGATATATTGAATATTGTTGCTGGTAATTCTCCTGAATAAAATGATTTATATGATCATTTTTTTCGAAAAAATGCCATGAAAGTCTCGCACAGAGTCATGCGCAACTTTCGTGTCGTTTCTTGCTTAACCAGGCATTTTTCCTAACTCACTCAAGAATACCCCAAACTCAAATAAAACAAGATGATAAGACATATATACCTGTCAATTGATTTGTCCTTAAGGAGAGTAGTTGAAGCTGTGACAAATTGCCAAACACAGAAGGAATGTTCCCAGTAAGATTGTTATAGGACAGATCAAGTACATTGAGTTGTACACATGCAGACAGACTTGTTGGAATATGATATGATTATAATATTTCATATTTTGTGTTCATATCCTCCGTATTTTTATCTTCAAAATTGCAATTAATTGATCTAATTAATCATTCTTTATTTCAGGAAGATAATTAATTGCAGTTGGAGAAAAATCGAGAAAAAAAGGGCAATTCGTGAAAGAAACGAGCAATGTGAAAATGGTCCAACAAGCAAAGTAGGGAATATAAATTCCTTCACCTTAGGGAATATAAATTCCTTCACCTAAATTCTTCACTCCAATTAAAGACCATGTGGGAGGAGGAGAAAGAAACATTTTTTCTTTCTTTTCTTTCTTTTGAGTCATTACAACCTTTGGAAAGATCATGTGGGAGGAGGAAAAAAAAGAAACATTTTTACTTTCTTTTCCTTCTTTTGAGTCATTCAACCATGTGTGAGGAAAAGAGAGAAATTCTTTTGATTTATTTTCCTTCTTTTGAGCTATTCAACCATGTGGGAGGAAAAGAGAGAAATTCTTTTGATTTATTTTCCTTCTTTTGAGCTATTCAACCATGTGGGAGGAAATGAGAGAAATTCTTTTTGCTTTCCTTTAATTCTTATAAATACCATTAGTTGTGAGACATTTTGAGAGAGAGTGAGAGAGAGAATACATTTTCCACCTTCTATTCTTCTTTTGAGCTAAAGTTTGTAGAGAGATATTTTTTAGGGAGAAGAGACCATTTTCTTCTTCATTTTTGTTGTAAGTTTTCACATCTTATTTCTTCTCTTTTATTTTATTTCTTGTATTAATGATATTGGTTATGTTTAAGATTTCTTATAATATGAGTGGCTAATTTTACGGTTTGATTTAAGGGTTTCGTATTTCGGTTATATTATTGTGAGGCTTTTGGATATGTATTGATTATCTTGATTTATATTCAAGTACTAATAGGTTTAAATGATTATTAATGGAGGTTTGTATTAATTTGAATTGACAAATCAAATGAATATTTATTTTCCTAAAGCTATTCATGAGTTTATACTCCTAGTAGTGTAAATGGGTGAAGAATTGTAGTATTAGAATAGGTAAATTATGCTATCATAAATTGTCTATCCTAATTGAACCTATAGGACTAATATTGATATTTATGGCTATCCTAATTATTGATATTAGTATTAACCTGTTTTCACTAAGATTAATGCTATTATTAATTAACATGGAACGCTATCGTGCCCAGTTGATTAGTAATAAGAATTGACCGGATGCTAGGTTTGGTTAATTAATTAGGAAAACAAAGGATTTAGAAGGCTATCCTAATAAATCCAAGGTTAATTGCTTGAATTTGCAAGAATTTATTTGTTAAGTCTATGATCAATAGTATAATTGAATATCGAACCCTTAAATCAAATTTCTCTCTTCTTAGTATTATCTCTATTCTAATAGTTTGTCTTGCCAAATTGTTTTGTGTGCATTAATATCTTGTAAGCTCGTAGTTGCTAGATTGATTAATTTAGTATTTAGTAGATTAGGTAAAAATCTTCAAAACCCCCCATTTTTATTTTATTTTATTCAAAAGAATTTAATTCCCGTTCCCTGTGGATTCGACCCTGCTCACCACTATACTCGTATTTTGGAAGTAGGTTAATTATATTTGGTGGATTGACAACCTATCAAAATTTGGCGCCGTTGCCGGGGACGGTGTTTAATTAATTTCTTTTGAGTTAGGTTTTTCCTTGTTTCTGGTTTATGCCTCGTTCTTCTCGTACAGGTGAATTGATATTTGATCAAGAAGTCGAGAAAACTGCAAAAGCCTTAAGGAAGGAAGCTAGACTACGAGCTCAACAATCATCTTCTTCATCCCCTAGTTTGAATTTGGCTTTAGATTGGATCGAGTCTGAATCTGAAGTAGATACTGAATCTGAAGAAAGTAAGATAAAGGAAGAAGACATGGAAGCTCCAGCTCAACGGACTTTAAGGGAGTTGGCTAACCCTGATGTTAATCAACAACCATTATGCATTCAAATTCCTACAGATACTACTTTTGAGTTGAAATCCGGTCTTATTCACTTATTACCTACCTTTCGTGGACTTGCAGGTGAAGATCCTCACAAGCATTTGAAGGAGTTTTATGTTGTGTGCACCGCAATGAAGCCTCAAAATGTGACGGAAGACCAAATTTCTCTACGGGCCTTTCCATTCTCTCTAGCTGACAAAGCTAAGGATTGGCTCTATTATCTACCTTCCGGATCTATTACCACTTGGAATGAGATGAAGAAGCAATTCCTTGAAAAATTCTTTCCAGCTTCACGTGCAGCAAATATTAGAAAAGATATATGTGGAATTCGACAACAACGTGGTGAAACTTTATATGAGTATTGGGAGAGATTCAAGCAATTATGTGCTAGTTGCCCTCAACATCAAATTCCGGAGCAATTACTCGTCCAATACTTCTATGAAGGGCTCTTGACCTTTGATAGAAACATGATTGATGCTGCAAGTGGAGGAGCATTGGTTAGCTTGACACCAGAAGCTGCTAGAAGTCTCATCTCGAGCATGGCTGCCAATGCACAACAGTTTGGAACTCGACAAGATAGTATTCCACACCAAGCTAATGAAGTGAACACGAGCTCCTTCGATCAAAAGTTGGAAGCATTAACATCTTTGATGGAAAAGTTTGTAGGGGGACATGGTTCGGATAGATGTCCTTCATTGCCGGAAGATGTTCAACAAGCCAATGCCATGGGAGGATTTTCGGGACAACCTCAAAGAAAATATGATCCTTATTCAAATAGCTACAATCCGGGGTGGAGAGACCATCCGAACTTTAGCTACAAGAATCAAGGAGGCCAACAAAATTTTCCTCACCAAGGCTATACAAGACCACCACCACCACCACAGGCTCAACCTTCAGAATCTGGAATGTCCTTGGAAGATATCGTGAAAGCTCTAGCAGTAAACACTCAAAAATTTCAACAAGAGACAAGAGCTAGCATTCAAAGTCTTGGAAACCAACTTAGCCAATTGGCAACATCTGTTGGTAAATTGGAAGCTCAAAATTCGGGAAGACTTCCATCTCAACCGGAGGTACATCCAAGAGAAAATGCAAGTGCAATGACATTGAGAAATGGAAAGGAAATACAATCGGGACCATCTTCGCTTGAAAGTACAAATGAAGGAGAAAAAGAGAAAGAAGCGGAAGAAATCATCAAGGAAAAACCAAAGGACTACAAAAAGGTAAATTTCCCACACTCTTCACCTAGTACTTCTAATGTGGTTGTTCCTCCATTTCCTAGCAGGTTAGCAAAATCCAAGAAGGATGATCATGAGAGAGAAGTATTGGAAACCTTTCGAAAAGTGGAGATAAATATTCCTTTGTTGGATGCCATAAAACAAATCCCGAACTATGCTAAATTTCTAAAGGAGTTGTGCACTAACAAAAGGAGATTGAGAAATGATGAGAAGGTTAGTGTGGGGGAAAATGTATCTGCTGTGATAAAAAAAGTCATTTCCAAATAAATGCAAGGATCCCGGTATGTTTACTATGCCTTGTGTTATTGGAAATATGAAGATTGAGCATGCTATGCTAGACTTAGGTGCATCTATTAATGTCATGCCATACTCAATCTATTGTGCTTTGAATTTGGGTCCCTTGAAAGATACTCGAGTTGTCATCCAGCTAGCAGACCGTTCTAATGCTTATCCTGAAGGGGTCGTTGAAGATGTTTTGGTGCAGGTTAACGAGTTGATTTTTCCAGCAGATTTTTACATCTTAAAAATGGAGGAAGACACCATAACTAGCTCTGCCCCTATTTTGTTGGGAAGACAATTTATGAAGACTGCAAGAACAAAGATCGATGTGGATAAAGGAACACTCTCCGTCGAGTTTGACGGAGAGATTGTTAAATTCAATATTTTTGATGCTATGAAATATCCTTCAGAAAATCATTCTGTGTGCTCTATTGATATAATTGATTCCATTGTGCAGGATGTGTTTGAAGAAGACTACGAGGGTAAAAGATTCAATATACAAACACAGTGGGATGTGGAGGAAGAAATAGCCGAAGCCTGCGAAATATCTCAATCTTTGATGGAAACTCACATGGGGGTAACAAATTTAATTGATGAATTTAATGTTTCAAACGAAAAATTGCTACCTTCTGTTGTGCAGGCCCCTAAGTTGGAGTTGAAAGTTTTACCAAAACACTTGAAGTACATCTATTTGGGAGATAAGGAAACTTTACCGGTGATCATCTCGAGCCGGTTAACTGATGATCAAGAAAAACAGTTGATCCAAGTTTTAAAGGAATATAAGACTGCACTCGGGTGGACCATGGCAGATATCAAGGGCATAAGTCCGGCAATTTGCATGCATAGAATTCTCTTGGAGACTGATGTGAAACCAGTAAGACAAGCCCAAAGACGGCTAAATCCGGTGATGAAAGAGGTCGTGATGAAAGAGATTTTGAAACTTTATGAAGCTAACATCATATATCCTATTCCGGAGAGTAAGTGGGTGAGTCCGATCCATGTTGTACCCAAGAAAACGGGCATCACAGTGGTAAGAAATAAAAATGATGAATTGGTGCCTATGAGGGTGCAAAATGGATGGCGAATGGTTATTGATTTTAGAAAGCTCAATCTAGCTACTAGAAAGGACCATTTTCCTCTACCTTTTATTGATCAAATGTTAGAAAGATTGGCTGGTAAAGCTTACTTTTGTTTTCTTGATGGGTATTCAGGCTATTATCAGATTGTGATCGCTGAAGAAGATCAACACAAGACAACCTTTACATGCCCTTTTGGAACATTTGCTTGTAGAAGGATGCCATTTGGACTTTGCAATGCTCCAGGTACATTTCAGAGATGTATGTTAAGTATTTTTTCGGAATTTATTGAGAAATGCATTGAAGTATTTATGGATGATTTTACCGTTTATGGTGATTCATTTGATGGTTGTTTAGGGCATTTGTCAAAAATTTTGAAAAGATGTGTTGAAACTAACTTGGTGCTGAATTATGAAAAATGTCATTTTATGGTGACTGAGGGCATTGTATTAGGTCATGTAATTTCTCCTAGAGGAATTGAAGTCGACAAAGCAAAGGTTGATTTGATCAAAAGTTTACCCTATCCTACTAATGTTAGAGAGGTTCGAGCTTTTCTTGGGCATGCAGGATTTTATCGCAGGTTTATCAAGGATTTTTCGAAGATTGCTTTGCCAATGTCCAATTTACTCCAAAAGGAGGTACCATTCGAGTTTGGTGATGATTGCAAGTCGGCGTTTAACAAGCTCAAGTGTATGTTGACCATTGCTCCAATTATCCAATCACCCGATTGGAAATTGCCCTTCGAGATTATGTGTGATGCGAGCAACTATGCCGTGGGAGCTGTCTTAGGCCAACGGATTGATAAGAAGAGCCATGTCATTTATTATGCTTCAAGAACCTTGGATTCGGCTCAACGCAACTACACAACCACTGAAAAAGAACTTCTTGCAATTGTTTTTGCTCTAGATAAATTTCGATCTTATTTGCTTGGTTCTAAGGTCTATGTTTACTCTGATCATGCAGCATTGAAGTATCTTTTAGCCAAAAAGGAGTCAAAGCCTAGACTGATACGTTGGATTCTCTTGCTTCAAGAGTTTGACATTGAGATCAAGGATCGAAAGGGAGTCGAAAATCCTGTAGCCGACCATTTGAGTAGGATAGTACAAGATGAAGAATCTTTACCAATTTCTGAGTTCTTCCCGGACGAACATTTGTTTCTGGTGAAAGGTATTATTCCATGGTATGCAGATATTGTTAATTATTTGGTTACGGGAATTTTACCTAATGATCTTAGTAAATCACGCAAGCAAAAGATAAAATATGAGTCAAAATACTATGTTTGGGACGAACCTCATTTGTGGAAATTTTGTTCTGATCAAATAGTTAGGAGGTGTATACCTGAAAATGAGCATAGATCAATTTTGAGTTTTTGCCATAATTATGCTTGTGGTGGTCACTTTGGTCCGAAAAGAACGGCTAGAAAGGTCTTGGATAGTGGTTTATATTGGGAAACCTTATTCAAAGATGCATATGAATTCTGTAAAAGTTGTGAAAAGTGTCAAAGAACGGGTTCATTATCTCAAAGGAACGAAATGCCACAAACTCCTATTCTTATATGTGAAATCTTTGATGTTTGGGGTATAGATTTTATGGGACCGTTTCCGTCATCCTGTAACAACTTGTATATACTTCTGGCGGTTGACTATGTTTCGAAGTGGGTGGAAGCAAAACCCACTAGGACTGACGATTCTGCTGTGGTTGTAGGTTTTATAAAATCTAATATTTTCAGCAGGTTTGGAATTCCAAGAGCAATAATTAGTGATCAAGGCACCCATTTTTGCAATAGAACTGTTGGAGCATTGTTGAAGAAATATGGAGTGCATCATCGAGTGGCCACAGCTTACCATCCACAATCCAATGGCCAAGCAGAAGTCTCTAATCGAGAGATAAAATCTATCTTAGCAAAAACGGTCAATCCTGGAAGGAAAGATTGGAGTCTTCGTCTAGACGATGCTCTTTGGGCATATCGAACGGCACATAAAATCCCTATAGGAATGTCCCCCTTTAGGTTGGTTTTTGGAAAGTCTTGCCATTTGCCGGTTGAAATTGAGCATAAAGCATATTGGGCTGTAAAACGTTGCAACATGAATTTAGAGGAAGCTGGTTTGTCGAGGAAGTTGCAATTACAAGAGCTAGAAGAACTTCGATTAGAAGCTTACGAGAATTCTAGGATTTACAAGGAGAAAACCAAGTTGTTCCATGATAATTCAATTATCCGAAAACAATTTACGGTTGGACAAAATGTGTTATTGTTCAATTCTCGTCTTAAGCTCATGCCAGGTAAACTTCGTTCTCAATGGCTCGGTCCATTTGTTATTACTAATGTTTTTCCTTACGGTACAGTGGAAATCAAAAGTTTAGAAACCGGGAAGGATTTCAAGGTAAATGGACATAGGTTGAAGGTATTCCATGAGAATGAAGACATATCTTACTTAGTGGATGTGGAGTTAGAAAGCCCTCGGTATTTGACAAATTGAGAAAGGAAGACCGTCGAGCATAACGACGTTAAAAAAATTGCGCTATTGGGAGGCAACCCAAATTTTATTTATTTTATTTTTATTTGGATGTGATCACGCTTAAATTAGATTGGTTTTTCTGGAATATTTTGTGGACAAGGTTGAATTGAGCGTGATCACGCTCAATAGAAAGTGGAGTGTTAGGCGTGATCACGCCTAACAAGACCTAGTCTTCTGTTTTTTTTTTTTCACCAAAAATTCGGCCAAAATATTCAATTTTTTTTAAAAAAAAATAATAAAAAAAAAAAGAGAGAGAAAGTAGGGTAGGGTTTTCTCTCTCCTTTCTCCTCCTACCGTCTTCTCTCTCATTTCTACCTTCTTTTTCTCTCACCTTCCACCAGCGCCAGTCGAGCCTTGCCGTCTTTCAGGGAAGTTCTCACTACAAGCCTACCTTCGAGTCTTCTCCATAGTCGGCCGTCTTTCAGGGAAGTTCTTTCTTTGTCTTTTTTCTTTTATCTTTATTTTTATTTTTGTTATCTTCTTATTTATTTTGTTTTCTGATTGACGAGCTTTGGTGGTATACATTGAGGGCAATGTAGAGTTTAGGTGTGGGGGGATTTGTGTATAAATGCTACTTCTGGTTGTTAAATTGTTGTGCTTTGTTGGAATGAGAGTGATAATATCTACAAGACATGCATGAGATTGATTAGTTTTTGTCTATGCTCAAATGATATGTCTCATTAATGGTTTTCAATGGATAGAACGAAAATGTGCATAGTTCAACACATAATCACCTCTTTTTGTGAGCTTTCGAGCCTTATCTTTTGTTTTGTGTGTGATTCAAACATATCATATTCATTCTAGAACTTGCTTTAATATGCATTTTAAGACCACATAATGTGTTCATGCACTAAAAATGATAAGGGCATTTAGGCTTAACCACTTGAAGACTTTTTCTTTGAATCCATACCTATGCAATTCCCCCTAGTTTGCTCATTTGTGCCTTTAGCCAATTTTTTGTTCTAACATATACATGATGAACCTCTTTAACCATTTTTTGTTCATTTTATCCACCTTGATCGAATCCTTCTTGTCAAGAAATATGTGAATGAAATGCAATAGTGTTTAAAGAGTTGGAGGTTGAAAAGAGGTTGAGCAACAAAAAAAAAAAAAAAAAATCGGAAAAAAAAAATTCGAAAAAAAAAAAAACATTTTTTGTTTTTCGTCATATTCCCTAATAGTGCATAGTGCAATATTATTTTGGTGATTGGGAGTTGTAAAGAGATTAATATACATATTACTACTTGGTTGTTTTTATATGTTTGAGCTTGATGGGGAGAATATCAAGTGAGAATGGGATAAAGAGTTTTCATGTTGAATAGTGCAAATGGAGGTGGATTATTTTGTCATCTTGGACTTGGTGTATAAATTCATATATCTTCTTGACTTGTTTAGCTTATATTCCCTTCATTTTTTATCCCACCTTTACCCATGGCCTCATTACAACCTTTGGAAAGACCCTTTGATTTTTTGCATGAATATATGATAAGGTGGTGGAGATTTGATTGATGAGCAAGCTTATGGCAATGATGTGTTATGATTTGAAATTGAGTGTAATAATATAAAAATGTCCATTCATACACAAAAGAGCGAATTGAGTGAACCCATTAGCGAGGTGTTGAATTAGTCACATTGGAGCTTATTGAAATTGCTAAGAATTGATGAGACATGAATTTTTCTTGAATTTAAATGAATTATGATCAATCACTCTTGTAGAATTATCATCTTAATTTCGTCATTACATAACAATTTGAGAACATTGTAGGAAAATGTTTTTTCTTGGTTATCACCTTGTGCTAATTTCTTATGCATGCTTGAGGACTAGCATGATTTAGGTGTGGGGGATTTGATATGATTATAATATTTCATATTTTGTGTTCATATCCTCCGTATTTTTATCTCCAAAATTGCAATTAATTGATCTAATTAATCATTCTTTATTTCAGGAAGATAATTAATTGCAGTTGGAGAAAAATCGAGAAAAAAAGGGCAATTCGTGAAAGAAACGAGCAATGTGAAAATGGTCCAACAAGCAAAGTAGGGAATATAAATTCCTTCACCTTAGGGAATATAAATTCCTTCACCTAAATTCTTCACTCCAATTAAAGACCATGTGGGAGGAGGAGAAAGAAACATTTTTTCTTTCTTTTCTTTCTTTTGAGTCATTACAATCTTTGGAAAGATCATGTGGGAGGAGGAAAAAAAAGAAACATTTTTACTTTCTTTTCCTTCTTTTGAGTCATTCAACCATGTGTGAGGAAAAGAGAGAAATTCTTTTGATTTATTTTCCTTCTTTTGAGCTATTCAACCATGTGGGAGGAAAAGAGAGAAATTCTTTTGATTTATTTTCCTTCTTTTGAGCTATTCAACCATGTGGGAGGAAATGAGAGAAATTCTTTTTGCTTTCCTTTAATTCTTATAAATACCATTAGTTGTGAGACATTTTGAGAGAGAGTGAGAGAGAGAATACATTTTCCACCTTCTATTCTTCTTTTGAGCTAAAGTTTGTAGAGAGATATTTTTTAGGGAGAAGAGACCATTTTCTTCTTCATTTTTGTTGTAAGTTTTCACATCTTATTTCTTCTCTTTTATTTTATTTCTTGTATTAATGATATTGGTTATGTTTAAGATTTCTTATAATATGAGTGGCTAATTTTACGGTTTGATTTAAGGGTTTCGTATTTCGGTTATATTATTGTGAGGCTTTTGGATATGTATTGATTATCTTGATTTATATTCAAGTACTAATAGGTTTAAATGATTATTAATGGAGGTTTGTATTAATTTGAATTGACAAATCAAATGAATATTTATTTTCCTAAAGCTATTCATGAGTTTATACTCCTAGTAGTGTAAATGGGTGAAGAATTGTAGTATTAGAATAGGTAAATTATGCTATCATAAATTGTCTATCCTAATTGAACCTATAGGACTAATATTGATATTTATTGCTATCCTAATTATTGATATTAGTATTAACCTGTTTTCACTAAGATTAATGCTATTATTAATTAACATGGAACGCTATCGTGCCCAGTTGATTAGTAATAAGAATTGACCGGATGCTAGGTTTGGTTAATTAATTAGGAAAACAAAGGATTTAGAAGGCTATCCTAATAAATCCAAGGTTAATTGCTTGAATTTGCAAGAATTTATTTGTTAAGTCTATGATCAATAGTATAATTGAATATCGAACCCTTAAATCAAATTTCTCTCTTCTTAGTATTATCTCTATTCTAATAGTTTGTCTTGCCAAATTGTTTTGTGTGCATTAATATCTTGTAAGCTCGTAGTTGCTAGATTGATTAATTTAGTATTTAGTAGATTAGGTAAAAATCTTCAAAACCCCCCATTTTTATTTTATTTTATTCAAAAGAATTTAATTCCCGTTCCCTGTGGATTCGACCCTGCTCACCACTATACTCGTATTTTGGAAGTAGGTTAATTATATTTGGTGGATTGACAACCTATCAGAATATCTCCTGTTAAATAATTATTTCCAAGGAACAACCTCTCCAGTTTCCTCAACAATCCAAGGCTGCTAGGAATGCGATCGGTAAGGTGGTTCGACGCCATGTCCAATACACGAAGGCGTCTCAATTTCCCGATTTCAGCAGGGATTAGGCCGTTGATGCTGTTGTTGCTGATGTCCAAGAATGTGAGAAATGAGAGGTTGCCAATTTCTCTGGCAACAGTGCCTCGTACACCCATGTTCGAAAGGTCCAAACCTGTTACTCGTGGATGCCTACGGCTGCAGGTGACGCCGATCCAAGAGCAGAAAGAGGTCTGTTGTGACCAGTTCCTAGCCATGATCTCGGAATTCAGATGTGCTTTGAGGGCCAGAAGAGAGGACTCATCTGTACTGGACCTGTTGAGAGATGCAGCAAAGCAAATCCTCAGGTAAAGTACTACCAAGAACAACATAGTTGCATCCCTTTTCCCCTTTCTGTATGGAGTTGAAGTGTAAATAAATTGCGTTGCGCATACACACGCACTCACTCGACAAAAAACTGATTCTTTGATAACCCAAAATTACTACAGTTTAACGAATTGGTTTCCTGAACCGTGCCCTGTTGGTGCTAAAAAAAGTTCAAAAAAAATCTAGATCTGGAGCTATAAAATCTTGAATTCTTCAATTCCTTGGGAATTCTTTATTTAGAGTTGATGGTTTAACTACTTTTTAAAAATGGGGTTGACTGATTGATACATTGTCAATCTACCAAATATAATTAACCTACTTCCAAAATACGAGTATAATGGTGAGCAGGGTCGAATCCACATGGAACGCGAATTAAATTCTCTTGAATAAAATTAAACAAGAACGGGGGGTTTTGAGAGATTTTCACCTAATTAAAATACTAAATTAATCAATCTAGTAATCACAAGCATACACAGAATCAATGCACACAAAACAATTTGACAAGAAAAACTATCAAAATAGAGACAATAATGAGAAGAGAAAATTTTGATTCAAGGGTTCGATATTCAATTATATTATTGATCATATACTAACAAATAAATTCTTGCAAATTCAAGCAATTAACCTTGGATTTATTTGTCTTATAAATTCTTTGTTTTTCTAATTAATTAACCAAACCTATCATCTGATCAATTCTTATTATTAATCAACTGGGCACGATAGCGTTCCATGTTAATTAATAATAACATTAGTCTCAGTGAAAACAGATTAATACTAATATCAATAATTAGGATAGCCATAAATATCAATATTAGTCCTATAAGTTCAATTAGATTAAGTGAATTATGATAGCATAATTTACCCACTCTAATGCTACAAGTCTTCACTCATTTACACTATTAGAAGTATAAATTCATGAATGACTATAGGAGAATAAATAATCATTTGATTTGTCAATTGAAATTAATATAAATCTCCATTAAAAAATCATTTAAACCTATTAGTACTTGAATATAAAACAAGATAATCAATACATATCACAAAGCCTCACAATAATATAACCGAAATACAAAACCCTTAAATTAAAATGTAAAATTAGCCACTTGTATAATAATAAATTATAAACATAAACAACATCATTTAATACAAGAAATAAAATAAAGAAGAAAAGAAAAGATAAAAAAAAAAATAGAACAAAAATTCTTATATGATTCCCCAAGAGTAGGAAGATAGAGAAATTGAAAGAAGAAAAATCACCCTCTTGCCCCATTCTCCCAAAAAGTGCTTGGGATTCTCTTTCTCAAGCCTAGGGAATATTTTTTGTTTTCTCCTCTTTTACAAGACAAAATGTTGTTTTGGACCCTAATGGGCCAAAGTAAGAAAAACTATTTATTACTATCTACATCGGCTAGCCCATTACAAAAAACAAGAAAAATGATGTAATGTTTTTCATTGACTCTTTTTTTCTTTGCTTGGCCCGATGCATCATCGAATAGCTATAAAATTCGTCTTTTGGCTCGATATTTTCCAAATTCAATTAATTAATTTCTGAAATAAAGAATGATTAATTAGATCAATTAATTACATTTTGGAAACAAAAATAAGGAGGATGTGTATATAAAATGTAGAATATTATAAACATACCAAATCCCCACACCTAAATCATGCTAGTCCTCAAGTATGCATAAGAAAGTAGCACAAGGTGATAACAAGAAAAACATTCTCCTACAATTGTCTTCCTCTCAAGGCAAAATTCTCCTACAATGTTCTCAATTGCTATGCAATGACGAAATTAAGATGACAATTCTACAAGAGTAAGTGATCATGATTCCATGTAAATTCAAGAAAAACTCATGTCTCATCAAATTCTTAACAATTTCAATAAGCTCCAATGTGACAAATTCAACACCTCGCTAATGGATTCACTCAATTCGCTCTTTTGTGTATGAATGAAATTTGTATACTGTGACACTCAATTTCAAAGCATAACACATCATTACCATAAGCTTGCTTATCAATCGAATCTCCACCATTTATTGTCATGTATTCATGCAAAAAATCAAAGGGTCTTTCCAAGGGTTTAAAGGAGACCATGGGTAAAGGTGGGATAAAATGAAGGGAATATAAGCTAAACAAGTTAAGAAGATATATGAATTTATGCATAAAGTTCAAGATGACAAATAATCCACCTCCATTTCCACTCTTCAATATAAAATCTGTTTCTTTCATTCTCACTTGATATTCTCTCATTTCATCAAGCTCAATCATGTAGTGTTTTACCCCATTTACAACTCCCAACACCAAAATAATATCGCGTTATGCACTATTTGGGAGTGTAATAAAATCCAAACCACTTTTTCATTTTTTTCTACCCTTCTTCATTGCGGCAGTGATATATATATATATATATATTTTTAAATTAGTTATATATGTTATTATTTATACATAAACTTAGGGGGTTTTGACAAAATATAGTTTTTTAATAAAAAATTTAATAAAATATAGCCTGTGGTGGAAGTCTTAAAAATTTAAGCAAAGCCGCTCGTGCCGGGGGCGACTTTCAATTTTTCTTGTCGCCCCTCCCAAGGGCTTCTTAACAATTTTATTTTTGTGAAGTCGCCCATAGTATGGACGACATATGTTTTAAATTTTTTTTAACCCAGAAAAAAAGAGGAAAAAGGCGTCACTCAGACGTCTCACTCGGTCGAGTGACCACTCAGATGGCCGAGTGGTATCTGTAACTCGGCCGAATCACTTAGCCTGGACATAACTTGGCCAACCGAGTGAGAAATGTTCACTCGATTCACTCACTCGGTCGGCCACTTAACTCGGCCGGCCGAGTGAGCCAAAGTTTCTGAAATTCTTTGATATTTGACTGCTCGGCTGGAATTTGATTTAATATTTTTTTCAAACAAATCTCTTATTTTTCTGTAGTCAAAGGCTTCCATTACTCTTCCTCTCTCTTCTACAATTTCTATCATTATTACTCTTTCTCATTTCTCTCACTTCTCTTCCTCATTTCTCTCACTACTCTTCTTCAATTTTTCTTTCTTCACGGTTCTTTCTTCTCTCTTTGTCCATAAATTGTGTGAAATTTGTTCAGGTAATTATTTTTCACGCTTTTTGTGTGTGTACTACTCTGTGTGTGTGTTGTTTTGTGTGTGCTGGTGTGTGTGTGTGTTTTGGTGTGTGTGTGTTGTGTGTGGGTGGGTTTGTGTGCTGTTTTGTGTGTGTGGTGTTGTGTGTGTGCGGGTGTGTGTGTGTGTGCTATTTTGTATGTGTGTGTTGTGTGTGCTATTTTTTGTGTGTGTTGTGTGTGTGCTGGTGTGTGCTGGTGTGTGTGTGTGTTGTGTGCTTGTGTGTGGTTGTGTGTGTGGTTGTGTGATGTGTGCTGTGTGTGCTAGTGTGTGTGATGTGTGCGTGTGTGTGATGTGTGTGTGCTGATGTGTGTTGTGTGTGTATGCTAGTGTGTGTGTGGTTGTGTGATGTGTGTGTGCGCTGTGTTTTGTGTGTGTTCTGGTGTGTGCCGGTTTAATTCTTTTAATTTGCAATAGATTTTGTTAAATTTTCTGCTATTATATATAAAAATTGTTATAGGTTTGTCATTAACAATTTTATGTTCTCATTATTTGAAGTGTGAACTCTGGGAATTGTTGTTGTTGTCATGCATTTATCGTGACCCTCAAATTGTTGCCTTTGCATTGGGATATTGCTTCATTTCAATATCATGTTTGAATTTTACTATTTATTAGTTGAATTTAATTTCATTATACTTTGTAATTGTATTGTTTAATAATACCTTGCATGTAAAAAATTAGTTATCTTCATATATTAAGTTCATTAATACATCTTTATTATTTAAGATATGGAGACTTCAAACAATGTCGGTATTATTGTTTATGTTGGGGATAGTAGCGATGGACCACCTGTTTGTGCAACAAGAGTACCTCGCGACATCGAATATTCTGGGTTGATATCAAAATTCTTTGAACTGACAGGGATCGATAGCAATGAATATAAATTAAACATATCCGCTTCACTATATGCAAACAATAGATATCATCGTATACCAATCTACAACGATGATAATCTATGATTTCTCTTTGTACCGGATGTGGATAATCAATATGTAGAACTTCATATTGATCATGAAAAATTGCAAGATAATGCTCTCCCAGATATTCTCCCAAGCAATGAGTATTATCAATATGTTTCTTGCTTAAAAGCTGATGACATCAATAATTCAGTACTTGTCACGCAAGACCTTACAAAAATTGGTGGAACGTCAAGGTCCAATAATGACAATATTTTAACTGAAAGAGAAAATGCTCACACGGAGGATCAACCACATGATTCATTGATTGACAATTTTCGTGTCAATGAATTAGAAGATTCTGAACCTGACATAGACGAGTTGTCTAGTGAATCAGATGAAGATGGAGTGGATATTGATGATATTCAAACTATGTATTGCCCAAATCAAGAGAGGCCACAATCCAATCAACAACCACCACTTCCATCAAATCCTCAGAGATATTCCATGCATCAGAATATCCCGTTCTTCAATGCATCGTCACATGAAATGCTTGTGGACTCATTTGATCTACCAATTTTTTTTTATATATTATGATGCTACTGAAGGAGTGCTCACAAAATGGATGGTTGAGTATGAAAAAAATTATATTTATTTAACAAAAAATTATATTAAATAAATATATATATGTATATAAATATATAAAATTTTAAAAGTTGAGGGAGACGTGCCTCCATCGATCACCGTCGGTCCGTCGCTGCCCTATCCAACCCTACCTGCATTTATTATGGCATATTAATGAAGATACGTGTGTGTGTGTGTGTGTGTGTGTGTGTGTGTGTGTGTGTATTAGGGCATTTGGAGGAAACTCTACTTTGAATAATGGAAACATAGATGAACACATTAACATTACATGTTAATTACTATTTTTTGCTAAAGTTAATTGTACATTTTTATTGCATTATTTATATTTTAATATTTTAAACATCTGATATCAAGATTGGCACGATTGGTTGGAATCATGGGTCAAGGTACAACCGGAATAGGAACTGGAATAAAAGAATTGGTCGGTTCGGTTCGATTCTAGAGTAGCCAATTCCAAGAATCCACAGTTTAAAATAGACGGTTCTGATTCTGAATTGACTGTTACAACTCTGAGATTTGAAGGTAAAAAAGGGACCGAAATTGTGAAACCAGCAAATTCGAAACAAGAGCCTAGACGGACGGAACTCTGCCATGCCTACCCACATGGACTCTGTGATGTGGCAGAGCAAGTATGGATCTTCTAAGTAATAAGACCTCGCTTATGGAACATTTGTATTAAAGTACTCCCCACCACAGTGAACAAACAAATTTGTCTTCGAAAACTGAAATCAAGATTGAAGAATACTACAAATTTGTCCATCCCAAGCTGCACAAGATATGTAATGAAGATTGAAAATAAAACCGAACAAAGCGTCGCTATCTTTGAAACTCTATTGACCAGATTTACATTTGGACAGAAAATCACCCAGATGAAGTCTTTATATTGTCAAATATGTTCTGCTATATATATATATATATAATAATAATATGTCAATATCTTTGACTCTGTAACTCAATTATCAGATCAAGATTTTTGTAACTTGTAATTATAACTCAATTATTTCTTGCTCCTAAAAAATCCATATTATGAAGTACCGAAAATCAAGCTGACAGTTTCTCTTTCTCTCCTCCCATTTTATTGGAATTTCCTCTCCCTAAAAATGGATCATCCACAGTTCCTCTGTGCTGCTCTCTTTCTTCTTCTGTCCACTTTCAAATCCACCGTAGGAGTTGATACACTTTTGCCAAACCAAATTCTTGGCGATGGTGAGGTGTTAATTTCTCCAGGCCAAGTATTTGAGCTGGGTTTCTTCTCTCCAGGCAAATCCACAAGCAAATTCCTGGGAATTTGGTACAGAGCTACACCAGATGTCGTTGTTTGGGTTGCAAACAGAGAAAATCCCATTATGGGCTCACATGGAGTTTTGAATTTAGCTGAAAATGGGACTCTAATCATCAGATCAGCACAGAGTACAATCATATGGTCTTCCAATTCCTCCAGGGCGGCATCGAGTCCAGTTCTACAGCTTCTGGATACAGGAAACCTGGTTCTCTCAGACACTTCGTCGAACATCTGGGAGAGTTTCGATTACCCGAGTGACACCAGGCTGCCGGGGATGAAGATGGTGGATAACCCTGATACTGGAGAGAGTAAATATCTGACATCATGGAAAAGTGCAGATGATCCATCCACCGGAAACTTCAGCTACAGGATCGAAAACCGGGGATTGTCTCAAGTGGTAATGATGGGGGAGAAGCAAAGAAGATACAGAAACGCCTTCTGGGATGGCTATTTCCTTGGTTCCCAATTCTACCAGATCAAACCTGGAAAACTGAAGTTGAATCCAGCAAAGGTAGATTGATTTCCGTCCTTAATCCTTTCAATAATTCAATACATTCCAGATTAACCATGAATTACTCCGGCACGCTCCAACGCTACAAGATGAACGAACGGGGAGACGGATGGATTCTAATGATGGCGACTCCTCGCGACGCCTGTGAAAGCTACGGCTGGTGTGGCTACAACAGCATCTGTAAGATTAACAAAACACCAGAATGCGAGTGCATGAAGGGGTTCAAGCCCAAATCGGAGGAAGAATGGGGTATATTCGAGTGGAAAAGCGGGTGTAGTAGAAACCTGCCATTAGATTATTAGGAATGAATCAATCACATGATCTCTTGCCTCCAGCAACTCTCGTGGACATGCTGCCCCTACTTGCCGTCGTGTTAATGTTGCTGCCAATTATGCTTCTCCGACCACTTCTCCTTCTACTCATCCGTGGTTAGTGGATTCTGGGGCATCTCATAATCTCACCGCTGATCTCAATAACTTGTCGATTCACTCTGAATACGACGGTCTGGATGAGGTCCATATTGCTGATGGTACTGCCCTTCCTATTACTCATATTGGTAATTCAGTTATTAAATTTCCTGCACGCACTTTTGTTCTTAATGATGTTTTGTGCGTCCCTTCGGCGAAACAGAATTTACTTTCTGTTAGTAAATTCACTCAGGCGAATAATGTATCCATGGAATTTTTTCCTTCTTCTTTTGTTATCAAGGATCTAGCCACGAGGGCGCGACTTCTTAAAGGTCCTTGCGAAGATGGTGTATATCGGTTCACACCGCCGACTACTACTCCATCCCCGGTGTCTGCTTGTGTTGGGGTTCGTGCTTCTCCTTCTCGTTGGCATGCCCGGCTTGGGCACCCTTCTATGGATACTAGTGAATTGATTATTGATACTTATGATTTACCGGTTTTGAATAGGTCCCGGATTTCGGGCACCAACACTTGTATTTCTTGCCAGCTGAGCAAATCGCATCGTTTACCATTTAGACCTACATCTTTTAATGCTATGCATCCTTTACATTATATATATGCTGATGTCTGGGGTCCGGCTCCTGTTACTTCTTTGGATGGTTCCAAATATTTTCTATTACTTGTTGATTTGTTTACTCGATATTGTTGGGTGTATCCGTTGAATGCGAAATCACAAGTGTCGTCTATTTTTCCTCAGTTTCGTTTACTTGTGGAAAAGCAGTTTGGACATTCCATTAGAAACTTTTATTCTGATAATGGTGGCGAGTTTACTGCATTACGCTCTTACTTAGTTGCTTGTGGTATTTCGTGGCTAACAACTGCACCTCATACACCTCAGCAAAATGGCTTGGTCGAGCGTCGTAATCGGCATGTTCTAGAGGTCAGTCGTGCATTATTACACTCGGCCTCTGCCGTCCTCTTATTGGTCTTATGCTGTTCAGACGGCTGTTTATTTGATAAATCGCATGCCAACCTCTCTATTATCCAAACGGAGTCCGTTTCAATTATTGTTCGGGTCTGTACCAAACTATGCTAAGCTCCGGGTATTCGGTTGTCTCTGTTTTCTGTGGCTCCGGCCATATCTACCGGGGAAGCTAACCACACCGTCCGTCGCCTGCATCTTTGTGGGTTATTCGACTTCCCAAAATGCGTACAAATGCCTTGATGTTCAAACAGGCTGCCTTTATCTATCTCGTCATGTGCAGTTCTCTGAGGATTCTTTTCCCGGGTCCTCACCTACTTTGCCAGCTCCGTCCCCTAAGCCGCCGGTCCCTTTCACTCTCTCGGTCTTGCCTCCTCGGCAGTCCCATCACCCGCCTCCTCCAGCAGAGGTTCCATCTTCTTCCTCTGCCTTGCCTGCTCCGGCTCCGGCTCCTCCCTCCAATGCTGAATCAGATGCTACCGTTTCTGGCTCACCTTCGCCACCGGCTCCTTACCCTGAGCTGCAACACACTCATCCTATGCGCACCCGCGGTCTCAACAACATTTATAAGCCTAAGCGTCTCTTCGCTGCCACAAAGCACCCTCTGCCTTCTGATGTTGAACCATCGACTGTTGCTCAGGCCCTTGCTAGTCCACTTTGGCGTGCTGCTATGGCCGAGGAATTCACTGCTCTTCAACGCTTTGACACTTGGGATTTGGTCTCGCCGCCCCCTGGTTGTAATGTTATTGGGTGTAAGTGGGTGTTCCGTATCAAATGGAAGCCCGATGGCTCGGTTGACAAATACAAGGCCCGCCTGGTCGCCAAGGGATTTTATCAACGCCCTGGTGTCGACTTCCGTGAGACATTCAGTCCTGTGGTCAAGCCTGCTACCATTCGTACCGTTCTCACTATTGCTCTTCAGCACAATTGGCCTCTCCGCCAACTCGATGTCAGCAACGCCTTCTTGCATGGTACATTGGATGTTCCAGTCTACATGCAGCAACCTCCGGGTTTTAAGGATCTTACTACTCCTTCTCATGTTTGCCTGTTACGGCGTACTTTGTATGGTCTTCGTCAGGCGCCACGGGCGAGGTATACTGCTCTCAGTGCTTCCCTACTCTCTTTTGGCTTTCTTCAGTCCAAGGCCGACTCTTCACTATTCACATATTCTCATGGAGAGGATCGACTATTTGTCCTCGCCTATGTTGATGATCTCATCATCACCGGTACTTCTACCCCTCTCATTTCCACTGTTATGTCTCATCTTTTGAAGTCCTTTTTGGTCAAGGATCTTGGTCCTTTGACCTACTTCCTTGGTGTTGAAGTAGCTCACTATCGAGAATGACTCTTCCTGTCTTAGCACAAGTATACATTGGATCTATTGCGCCGCTTCAAAATGGATGGCGTGAAGCCTATTTCCACGCCTATGTCCACCAAGGACTCCGTTATTTCTGGCTCTTCAGATGCCTCCGAGTACCGCAGTGCTATCGGTGGCCTTCAGTATCTCACGATCACTCGTCCCGACATTGCCTTCGCTGTGAACAAGCTTGCCCAGCACATGGCTTCCCCGCTTGCTTCGCATTGGGATGTTGTCAAACGTCTCTTCAGGTACCTCAAGTCCACCTTGCATCATGGTCTTCTTCTTCGCCGCTCCTCTTCGCTTGACGTCACCGCCTTCTCTGACTCTGATTTTGGCGGGGATCTTGTTGACGGGAAATCCACCTCGGCCTATGTTGTCTTCCTTGGGTCCAATCCCATCTCTTGGCGCTCGAGGAAGCAACGTGGGGTAGCTCGCTCTTCCACTGAGGCTGAGTATAGGGCCTTAGCCGCGGCAGCTTCTGAAGTATGTTGGCTCCATCACCTGTTTGCCGACCTGGGCATTAGTTCCCCGTCTCCGCCTCGGCTTCTGTGTGATAATATGGGGGCCACTCGCCTAGCCCTTAATCCAGTTCAACACTCTCGTATGAAGCACATCGCCATTGACCTTCATTTTGTTCGTGATCTTGCCTCCAAGGGTCGTCTCTCCGTCTCCTATGTCAACACTCAAGATCAGCTGGCAGATTTGTTGACAAAGCCCTTGGCTCGTGCTCGCTTCCAACTTCTCCGGTCAAAACTTTCTGTGGCCGATGGCACGTCCATTTTGCGGGGGCGTATTAGGAATGAATCAATCACATGATCTCTTGCCTATTATTTAGGGATATTTGTATCTTTATTGATTTGTAAATATTTCCTGTATCTTTCCTTGTATTGCAATTGTTGACTTCTTCTTGTATACTCCTCTATAATAGAGGCACGGTTCATTCAATAAGAATAATTTAATTCCCAAATTATATTTTCTATATAGATTGCCAGAATGAAGATGGATTTCTCAAGCTTGAAGGAATCAAATTCCCCAATGCACTAGATTTTCGATTGAACACCAGTATGAACATTCGCGAATGTCACGAAGAATGCTTGAAAAACTGCAACTGTACAGCTTATGCTGATCCGTACTTTAACAATGGCGGCAGCTGCTTGATGTGGTTTTGTAACTTGATTGATACAAGGGAGCACGACGCAGGTGCCAGAGCCGGGCCGAGTCTCTATATTCGGGTGCCCGTTTCAGAATCAGGTAAATCCTATGGGTCCCGCTACATACACCCCATTTTTGAAATGTTCAACCAACATGACGAAAGTTAAATATTAACTTACAATTTTAATATGAAAAATGTTTATATAAATATAAAACATACCACTAAAATTAAAAAAGAAAAAAGACAAAAATTGCTTAAAATATATTATAATAAATTTAGAAGTTAATAATTTATTTTAAAAAATGATTTGGAACAAAAATCTAGAATGTCAATTAAATAAGAAAATTCTCGAACTAACATAATAAAATAACAAATCAGTCTACATATTATAGTGGAAAAATGAAAACTATTTTCTTAGAAAAAATAGAATATTAAAATCAACAAATTTAAACCTACAAATTAATAAATAAATAAAAATAATGATCAAAATTTAAAAATTCCAGGATATTCACATACCTTGATTGAGCATTTCAAAAATGTTCGATCGGACTTATCGAACAAAATAAATAAATAAAATTGAGAGAGCTTTCGAAACAACATTTTTGTCCAGACAAAATGAACCCGGGTGTTCATCACCCGACCCAAATCCTATATTTTCTAAAATTCAAGAAAATTACGTACCTGAATACTAATAGCTGAGTCTTGATTGCAGATCATGTGACAGATTGGAATGAGGAGAAGAAGAAAAGGCCTGCGAAGACGAAGATCGGAGTTATAGCTGCGGTTTCTAGCGTCGGAATACTTCTCTTGGGCTTATATTTTGGAGGCTTACTTCTAAGGAGGAGTCGCAGGATACAAGGTTACATTACTGATCCTTGTAAGTTGTAATGACATACCAGTATAAGGCCTTATTACAGACAATAACACCAATGTATGAATCATTCCACAGCTTCTAGGAAAACGAGGGAGGAACTAGAGCTACCTTCATTTGATCTTGCAACTATTGTAGCAGCTACAAATAACTTTTCCAGAGAGAACCTGATCGGAGAAGGTGGTTTTGGCCCCGTTTACATGGTAATGCGTCTGCATGAACGAATGCTTACGTTGATTGATAATAATAGGGGTGTTTCCTTAACTTCTTGTTTATGAATTTGGCCATTGCAGGGGAAGTTGTCAGGAGAACAAGAAATCGCAGTGAAGAGAATGTCGAAAACTTCTGGACAAGGCCATGAAGAGTTCAAAAACGAAGTTATTTTGATTGCAAAGCTTCAACATAGGAACCTTGTTAGAATTTTGGGGTGTTGCTCTGAAGTGGAGGAGAAGATGTTGATCTATGAGTATATGCAGAACAAAAGCTTGGACTATTTCATTTTTGGTTCGATTCAAAGCTTTTTTCCGCACATTGAAGCCAGTTTGAAGCAGATCAAACATGTATTCCAACACTAACCAGAATCTTTACCACTTGCAGATCAGAGTAGAGGTGGACTATTGACTTGGCCGATGCGTTTCAATGTTATTATGGGGATTTCGAGAGGTCTTCTTTACCTCCATCATGATTCCAGGCTGAAAATCATTCACAGAGACCTGAAAACAAGCAATATTTTGTTAGATGAGAACTTGAATGCGAGGATTTCAGATTTTGGTTTAGCAAGAATGTTTGAAGGGGATCAAACTACAGCACGGAAAAAAAGAGTTGTCGGCACATAGTAAGTTTCTTACATATACGCGCGCGCGTGCACACATGTACATATTCATTTCTTGCAGAACATAATGCACGAAAACTAACTGCAGTGGTTACATGGCACCGGAATATGCGTTCAATGGGAAGTTCTCCAACAAGTCAGACATATTTAGCTTGGGAGTTGTAATACTGGAGATAGTGAGTGGAAAAAAGAACAATGGGAAGCATCCTTCTTGCTACCAGAACCTTCTGGAACAGGTGAATAGTTAGTTATTACAAAAACCAATTTAGGACAATTGAGTTATACTAGGTAGCAAAACTCGATCCTATTCCTATGAATATCCCCCTTGAACAAGTCCATGCATCTTCGTTTTTTTCGTCTCAGGCGTGGCTGATCTGGAAGGAGAAGAGAGAGTTGGAGCTGAAGGATCCATGCTACAATAGTTCATACGTTGAGTCCCAAGTGAAGAGGTGCATTCAAATTGGGTTGTTATGCGTCCAGCATGCGGCAGACGACAGGCCGGCAATGCCTGCCGTGTTTCTTATGTTAAGTTCAGAGGATTCTGTCTTGCCTCAGCCTGACAAACCTGGATTTTTCTTGCAAAGTAGTTCATGTTCCTCACAGAGGAATAATTCAGGAAGTGAGGAGTCTGGTAGTTGTCCAATAACCGTAAGTGAAGTAGAAGCCAGGTAGTCGTTGAAAGAGGTGGGCATGCACTGATGCACGTGTGCGGTTAGTTTGAACCTTCACCCCAAGTGCATGAGTCATCGGGTGTTTTTCACCGTATTCGTAACTAACCTACAACAGAGTGCATGATTCATCAAGTGAATTTCACCATATTCATATACATATGTATATATTAGTATGTGAAAATGTGTAATTGAAATTGTTAATATATATAAATTTTGCACGATGAAGTGATATTAACTGACTCAACTCTCAGAAGAACTCGTCTTTAACCCCAATTAATTAAATTTGACTTCTTTTTAGAGATGCTCATTTCTCTGAAGTAAAAATTTTCAACTTTTTTTAATTTTTTTTAATTTTTAATTTTTAATTTTTATATATTTGATTTTTTGGATTTTGTTATTGCGTAGGATGAGGTGGACATGCACTGGTTAGTAATGTATACCAATTTTGCCTATGAAGTGATGCCAGCTGTCTCTCAAAAGAAGTTGTCTTTTAGTAGACAATTGCTTTCAGTCCATCTTTGATCATCTTTATATATGTAATAGACATGGCACGGTTTTACGGTTCCACGATTTTGGAACCGACGGTTTTTGGAATTGTGGAGGACGGAATCGAAACCGGACCACCATATATACAGTTTTGGTTTTGGTTTCGGAATCGGCAGTTCTCCCGGTTCTGGTTCCGGTTCCACGGTTCTTTTTTTTTTTTTTAATTAACAACTTTCAAAAAAAATTTGGTTTTTTGAATTTGATTATCACAAGAGATTGAACTGAATATATAGGTAACTTAACTAAAACAATTACATTTTACAAAAAATAAAATTACAACAATCAAAACTTAACTTTACAACTTATAATAAAATTAAAAAAAAAAAAAAGACAAGTTACAACAAAAAATTAACTTACCTAAAAATATGTACTTCTTTTAATAAGAGATTACAACTTTTCAAGTTTTCAATTACAACATATTAAAAAAAATAGAAGAGAGAAAAAAAAAAGGACTTGAGCTTAACTATAAATTAGAAATTAAAATTTAATTTTTAATTTAAAATTAAGTTGTCTACGTATCCTCATAGTTGAGGAATCAAAGTTGACGTAGTTCTCTTACCTTCTTGTAATATTAGTACCTTGATGCTTGAGAAGTGACGTGACTCAATCACTCTCGGATGTGGTCGAATACTCGTTTTCATCTTCATCCTCATCCTCTTCATCAAAATTTACTTCTTGTTTTCTTACCTCGGCGTTTGACCAATCATGAAGTAAAGCTTGATTTTCTAGATTTTTCACCTTTAAATTGGATCTTCGAAGATCCAAAATGTAACCGCCGGTGCTAAATGCTTGTTCAACCAAGACAGTGGATGCCGAGCACGCAAATATTTCCTTTGCCATTAGTGATAAAATAGGAAAGTTTTTTGCTCTTCGAGACCACCATCTTAAAAGCTCGTTAGGCGTATAAAATTCAAGTTCTTCAAAAGTAGTAGATAGATAATTATCTAATTATTGATAAAGATTATTACTCATAGGTTTTTTTAATTTTCTCATATCATAAAACCTATAACATTGATTAAGGTGTTCAAAGTTCGGATCTTGATGATGTTCGGGTTGATCCGAAACCAAACTACCTCCCCCAATATCTTCATTTCCATGACCGCTTTCACTATTTAAATTATCATCATAATAAGTTTTATATTCTTTAAAACAACCATAAAGTAATTGTTTTGTGTTACCTACAATTATATGCGGATTAGGAGTATCATCATCTTTAACCGAAAATAATGCATCATAATACATTCTTAGTAATTCTTCTAAACCATCTTCTCTAATTCTAGGATCTAAAAGTTTTGCAACTAAAAATATATCGGAACTTTCTTGATAATATTTTAATCATTTACTTCTCATGCTTGCAATGCAATTTTGTAAAGTGTCATGCGAACAATATGATTGTAAAATAAGTGCAATTTTAATACAAGGATCTATAACTAAATGAGAAGTGGGATAGTAACATCTGGATAATTCTTCCGTTGCATCTTTAAAATTTTTCAAAAGAGACATCAATTCAACACATGTATCCCATGAACTTAGAAATAAAGGAATGCATAATTGTTCTTGTGAAAAAAATGTACATAATTCATTTGTAACCTCATAAGAAGAATTCAACATTTTATATGTTGAATTCCAACGATTAGGCACATCTTTAGTGATTTTTTTGGGTGAACTCATACTATATGCTTTACAAAATCTTCTCCATTTTTTGCATAGAGTTACATGTCTAGCTAAATGTCCAATTGCTAATCTAATAGGACCTATATGTGCTTTAAAATGTTCCATGCCATCTTGTACACACAAATTTAAAACATGACACATGCATCTAATGTGAAAAATCTACTCTTAAATTATGGTTGACAAATTTGAATTAATATTAGAACTAGCATTGTCAAATGAAATTGAAAAAAAATTTGTAACTAAATTATATTCTTGCAAAATAGTATGAATTTTATGAGAAATATTTGCGGCCGTGTGTGTTTGATCAAATTCTCTATATGCAAGTAATCTTTTTTGCATTGTCCATGAATTATCTATCCAATGACAAGTAAGTCCTAAACAACTATGTTCTCTCCAATGATCCGCCCATATGTCCGCACAAATTGAAACTTTTATCAATTAAAGACAACTTAAATTCACCTACAATTTTTTCAATATCACGAACTAAAGTTCTACGTTAAACACCGGACACTTGAGGGTTCATTGATAGTGACACAAGGTTTTTATACAAATCACTTTCAGCAAAATTAAAAGCTAAAGACATGCCACAAACCATTTTTGATAAATATTTTCTCATTGTTAGTTTGGAATATTTAAATAAAGAAGTCGTACCTTGTGATTCATCGGTGAATCCGGTGAATCCTCCACGAGTTATTTGTGTTAGACGCCGATCGTTTCCGACTTTGTCCGGATGGTGACGTTGCAAATATTTTTTGAGTGTGCCATAACCTCCTCCTTTTTTAAAAACATATTCCACCCCGCAATAGTTGAAATTTGCTTTATTATTTTGCATATCTCTTTTGAAGTGAACAACAAATATATCCGATCTTAGTGCCTCATCTCGTCCACTTTGAGTTGTTCGCGTACTTTGACTTTGACTCTTTTGAGTTGGAAGACGTTCTTCTTCGGTAGATTCGTTTTGTACACCTAAATTGATAATCATAATAAATTATTAACCATAAATAGTTGAGTGAGATATTAAAAATAAAAAAGTATAAAATAATATTTAAGAGAGATATTTTATAAAATAAACACAAAACTAATTGAGCTTCAAAATCTTCTTGCCACTCGATTGGAATTTCAATATCTTCACCATCAAAATTGAGATACCTTGGAACCAAAGGAGATGGTGGTGGTAATCTGGTTCCGGCAATTGTACTCGTCGGCATAGGTGATTTTCCTTTTGCTTGTCGAGATAAAGAAGATGATCCTCTATCTCCACGTCCTCTTTGGTTTGAGCTCGACATTTTGAGAGAGATTGAGAAAGATGACAAGATAAAGATAATTGAGAGAGATTGAGGGAGATTGAGAAAAATGACAAGATAACCAGGAGAGATTGAGGGAAATTGAGAAAGATAACAAGATAATCGGGAGAGATTGAGGGAGATCACAAGATAATTGAGAGAGATTGAGAAAGATGTCGGGAGAGATTTAGAGAGATTGAGAGAGATCACAAGATAATTGAGAGAGATTGAGAGAGATTAGATATTGTGAAATAAAATGAGTAGGAAGGGGTATTTATAGAAAGAAAAAAAATCAAAAGAGCCGTTGGGAACCGCCGGATCCGGTTCGGAACCAGCGGTTCCCAACGGTTATTTCATCTCGGCCGTTGAAGATCAACGGCTATTTAATCTCAGTCGTTGATCTCCAACGGCTATAATTTTCAAATTCAATCTGGAACCGAACTGGAACCAAAACCGAACCATTACTCAGACGATTTCGATTTCGATTTGGAATCGGAACCGAGTCAACGGTTGTCGTTGACTTTGTTCCGATTCCAAACCGAAACCGTGCCATGTCTAATATGTCAGATATGATTCATGCTATATTGAAAGTGTCAATGCTTGTCAAGGCATGAATCTTCATACATATAAATAGGTTGGTTGATTTTAAAATTTTGTAAATTTGATCAACAATGTCACCTTAGGTAAATTTATCTTTACACATATATAATATAATACTTTTAAAAATATATATATATTTAGATTGTTCAAAAATTATAATTTTTCATGATAAAAAAAATACCTTTTCACCAAAAAAATATTGCTTTTACTAGATTAATTACATAAAAATTTAGTTAAAATTATTAGGAACAAATGAACTATTTTACTACATGACAAATATTTGAAAAAAGAAAATTTATATTAAATTCAAATTAGCAGGCAAAACACATATTTTTATAAATGTGTAACAAATATTAATGACCAAATAATAGTTAGTTTCCACTATTTTTTCGCAATGTAAATCAAATGTATCATTAGTAACCAAATAACCTTTATCTTTTAAGCATTTGGAGCAAAGGGTCTACTTTGAAATCCAACGAATGTGGTAACATTCATTTAAGCATTATCAATCACTTTAACAGACATAATATTAAATTAATTTCAAACCGCTTTAATATAAAATAATATATTATTTAAGATGATATCTCTCGAGGTCTTATATTTAAAAAAAAATTAAAGAGAAATATGATTGATAGAATTGAGATTCAAATAACTAACATGATTACAAAAGATTCAACCAATTGAACTTTACTCATAGACTTACTACTAAATAAGAAATTATCAAAACGATCGAACTTATTTCATGTCTCCATGTTGAAATATTTTCTTTATAGTGTCTAAGTGTTTTAGGTCATCTAGAAATTGTTGTAAAGCATCACCACATGTTGTGTTTTGTAATCAAAATACCGTTATTTAAATTTTAAATTAAAACAATGTTGTCTTTTCAGTACAACCTCCAAGTGGCAGAGGATCCATTTTCGTTATTTTGTTGGGGTAGTTAGGCAATCAGTCAACACTGGGGGGGTCAAATTATGCTCAACTTGAACTCAGAACGCAGTTTAATTAATAAAGACTTTGGTCAACTCGCATCAGCTTATCACAATTGCCCATTTTTCCTGCCTCTCATTTTTACTCCCACAATCATATATAATATTTGAAAATGCAGTATCGTACTTGAATTTAGCAAAAATGGCAACCAATGATTACTCTTGAGTTCATGTTCTGAAACCCTTGAGAGAGAGAGAGAGAGAGAGAGAGATTTGACAAATAAGGTGATGATGTCACAATCTTGGATCATCTTCTTCTTTGCCATAACTACCTTCTTCTCTTTTCCAGCTTCTGTTAATTCCCAGCCGTTGGATTATCCAACTGCAAATCTCTCTACTTCTTGGGTCAACAGTGTCTCTGCAAATCCTTCAGTGAATTTTCAAAATAGTTCAACTGTTAGAGCCATCCTTCTCAGTGGCACTTTTGGCCCAAGATATGCTTGTGGATTCTTCTGCAATGGCACCTGCGAAACCTATTTGTTTGCTGTATTCATTGTCCAAACAAACAGTGGTGGAGGCATAGTAATGCCTTCCATAGGATTCACCCAGGTTGTCTGGTCTGCCAATCGAAACAATCCGGTCCGAATCAATGCAACTTTGCAGCTCACCGCTGACGGAGACTTAGTCCTCAGAGATGCGGACGGCACGTTGGCCTGGTCAACCAACACCGCGGGAAGATCAGTTGCAGGCTTGAACATGACTGAAACGGGAAATCTTGTTCTTTTCAATGGAAATAATTCTGTTGTCTGGCAATCTTTTGATCATCCAACTGATTCATTGGTTCCGGGGCAGATTCTAGTATCCGGTAAGAATCTGACAGGGGGGTTGTTTTCTGTGTCAATGACTGAACAAGGCTTAGTAGCTTCTATTATGTCAGATCCTCCTCGGGTTTACTTGAAGAAATTGATTGGTAGTAGCAAGCAGAATAAGGAAGCAAGCTATGCTAAGTTCCGAAATGGAAGCTTAGATTTATATGTAAATGGAGTGGAGCCTGCGAATCCGGATGTATCGATACCTATTCCGCGAACTACTTCAGTTCAGTATATGAAACTGGGGCCTGATGGTCATCTTAGAGTGATTGATTGGGGTTATCCATTGAACGAAGTTGCTGACATTTTTAATATTAGTGATTGCGAGTATCCTGTGGTGTGTGGAAAGTATGGAGTGTGCGAGAACGGGCAGTGTTCTTGCCCCGGTGGGAAGCTCTTTAGGCAGATAAACAATGAGGATCCTACTCTTGGCTGTTCTCAAGTCATTCCATTGACATGCAACGCTTCGGATCGTCACAGTTTCTTGGACCTGGACGATGTGACCTACTTTGATCACAGGGCTGACGTGTCTGATACAGATATGAATACATGTAAAGAGGCATGCTTGAAGAACTGTTCTTGCAAAGCTGCTATCTTTCGCTATGGCTCGAATTCTTCTTCCGGGGAGTGCTATCTGCCATCCGAGATCTTTTCACTGATGAAAAACGACAAGTCCCTGACTCGCTATCGTTCTTCCATTTCTGTAAAAGTACAGACTACTGCTCCACCTCCTCCTGTCCAAATAACTTCAACTCCTTCCAAGAGGAAAAATAGCTTAGGACCTATTATGGCATCAAGTCTTGGAGTTTTGTATATAGCTGTATTCATTGGAGGTACAGTAATTGCATGCCGGAAGAAGAGGGCTTCTGAAGAAGTCGAGGAGGACTATCTAGATCAGGTACCGGGCATGCCCACCCGATTTTCTTTCCAAGAGTTAGCTACTGCCACTGGCAACTTCAGCAAGAAGCTTGGTGAAGGAGGATTTGGATCAGTTTTTGAAGGGTCGTTGAATGATAGCACAAGGATTGCAGTGAAGCGCCTTGATGGAGTCGGTCACATTAAGAAGTCGTTTCTGGCTGAGGTTCAGACTATTGGCAGCATTCACCACATCAACTTGGTAAGACTAATTGGCTTTTGTGCAGAGAAATCTCACAGGCTTCTAGTTTACGAGCTTGTGTGTAATGGCTCCCTAGACAAATGGATATACTGTGGAAGCCAAGCGACGTCTCTCGACTGGAACTATAGAAGAAATATCATCCTTGATATAGCCAAAGGATTGGCCTATCTTCATGAAGAATGCAGGCAAAAGATTATCCACCTAGACATCAAGCCTCAGAACATACTTCTTGACGAAAATTACAATGCAATACTTGCTGATTTCGGACTTGCTAAACTTATCGACAGGAACCAAAGTAAAGTAGTGACAACTATGAGAGGCACTCCAGGTTATCTTGCCCCTGAATGGCTGAGTGCAGTTATTACAGAGAAGGTCGATGTCTATAGCTTTGGAGTTGTGATTCTTGAAATCATGTCTGGTAGGAAGATTTTTGAGCAATCGAGGCCAGAGGAGGAAAAATATCTACTGACCCTTTTTAAGAAACGAGCCGAGGAAGGACAGTGGACCGATCTTGTGGACAAATGCTGTCTGGATGTGGAGTCCAATGTAGCACAAGTAGAGGAAATGATGCAAATTGCAGCTTGGTGCCTGCAAGGTGATCATGAGAAGCGGCCTTCTATGTCAATGGTGATTAAGATTTTGGGGGGTGTTGTGGATTTGCAGAGGGATGTTAATTTAAATTTGCTGATCCCAGAAGTTAGTGTTCAAGATGTAACTCCTTTACTTCCTTCAGTTCTATCGGGGCCACGATGATTTTAGAATTCTTGGATCCAACTGTTCTCTGATCTGCAGATCAGTTAGCAAAAGAAAGAAAATGTTCTGTCGTAAAATAGTGTTTATTGTACTTCATTTTATCCGTTTATGTCAAATAATATATTGATGTTTTCACAATGGATTTCATGAAAAGAAGTACAAAATGAGTGGCTTTCTCTAATTCTTGCTATTCTCTGTATACAGTTATGCTAAACTTGCTAGTTGGCTTCTGCAATTTTTATTTATTCATGCCTGTGTTGTTTCGTAACTCTTATGGCAGCTTCTCTGTCTCTCTTTCTCTCTACTCCCTCGGTTGTCTGTTCTGCCAACCTGAACAATCTTGTTAGAAACAATGCAACTTTGCAGCTCACAGGTGAAAAAGAATTAGTCCTCAGAGATGCATATGGCACGTTGGTGTGGTCTACAAACACTTTTAGAAGATCGGTTGCATCTCCATTGAATGTTGATCATCAACGAACACATTAGAACTGTTGAGTAGAGCAACTAACTAGTGAAACTCGTCTCTTGTGAACATTAGGCATGGCTACTTTGGAAGGAAAACAGAGCTTTGGAACTGATGGAGTGATTGCGGTTATCCTGTGGTGTGTGGAAAGTATGGAGTGTTGGTCAAAAGTTGAATGCCAACAACCCATCTCCACTATCAATGGTGGTGATTGTTTGCCAACAACTAATTTCCACTAAATCAAAAGTTGTGGCTCACAATTTTTTGCTTTGTGGCTAATGGCACTCCAATCTTGCCTATAAATAGGGCATTGCAATGAGCATTCAAAATTATCAAAAATACATCAAACACAAACTACCAAAACAAAGAAAAGAAGAGTTCTTTGGTTAGAGAGAGAGAGAGAAAAATCTTGTGAGGAAATAGCTTCAGTGTGGGAGTTATACACGAGTGATAAAAGTGAGTTGAGAGATACAGTCATTGTATAGGAAGATACAAAATACAGTGTTGTATTTTTGTTATACTCCTCCTTTTTGGATTCTCTAATATATTGGTGTGGATCCGTGGACGTAGGCAGTTTGGCCGAACCACGTTAAAAATATTGGTGTCATTTTTCATTTCCTTTATCAGTCGATATCACAATTATTGCGTCTCATCTTTGTCTTGGGCGGGATTAGTTGCGTCTAATTCCTAACAACTGGTATCAGAGCCACGTTGGTGGCAAAAATATCGGGACTGTTACTATTCACATGAATAGTGAATTCCGTGAATAGTGTTTTTGTGGTAATTTTTCTTTTGAAATTCTTAGTATGCTCTGTGGTTGCAGTAAGAACTGAACCTCCACATCAGAAACGAATTTTTTAAGAAAATTATCGAGTCTTTTGATTTAGTGGGAGCAATGTCGACTGACGATAAAATTTCCAAAATCGATAAATTCAACGGTACGAATTTTGGATTTTGGAAAATGCAAATGGAGGATTACTTGTACCAGAAGGACCTGTATCAGCCATTGACAGAAAAGCCAAAAGATATGGATGAAGCCGAGTGGAAGGTGCTTGATCGAAAGGCACTCGGTGCAATCAGACTGACCTTATCAAAGTCAGTCGCCTTCAACATAAAGCATGAGCAGACAACGGCGTCTCTCATGAAAGCTCTATCCAGCATGTATGAACAGCCATCTGCAGCAAATAAAGTTCTTTTGATCAAGAAATTGTTCAATATGAAAATGTCAGAGAGCAGAAAATTCGGAGAACATTTGAATGAGTTCAACGAAGTGACGGATCAGCTCACCACGGTGGGCATCAAATTTGATAGTGAAAATGATAGTGAGGTCCGAGCTTTGTTAATTCTTGGACAGTTGCCTGAGAGCTGGAATGGCACAGTCACAGCCATTAGCAGCTCCGCTGGCAAGTCCAAATTGAAGTTCGATGATGTCGTCAGCATGATCTTGACCGAAGAGATCCGGAGGCAGTCAAATGGAGCTTCCACTTCAGGTACCGCTCTAAATATGAACAGCAGAGGCAGAAATCCAAATAGAGGGCAATGGCGTGGACGGAGCAAGTCAAGGAATGGCAGGGAGAGGTCCCAAAACCACAAGAGTTCTAACAAATCAAAGACTATTGAATGTTGGAATTGTGGGCAGATCGGGCACTACAGAACGCAGTGTAAAGATCCTCCAAAGGAAAATAAGAAAAAGATCGAGGCCAATGTTGTGGCCGAAGAAGCAGGAGATGCTTTAATATGTTCCATGGAGAAAAGAGCCGATTTCTGGGTTATTGACTCTGGAGCATCTTTCCATGCCACCTCAAATCGACACTCGTTCATAAATTATGTGTCGGGAAATTTCGGAGAAGTATATCTCGGAGATGATCATCCATGCAGCGTGGTGGGCATTGGAGAAGTACAGATCAATCTCAACGGATCTGTATGGAAGTTGAAAGACGTGAGACATATTCCAGAATTAAGAAAAAATTTGATCTATGTCAAGCAGCTGTCAAGAGAAGGATGCGATGCACACTTCTCAGGTGATTGCTGGAAAATCACTAAGGGCTCCATGATTATTGCACGTGGCCAGGATGCTGGCAGCCTATACACAACGATGAATGCATGTGTGACAGTTGCAGTTGCTGATAGCAAGAAGAATGCAAATTTGTGGCACCAAAGACTTGGGCACATGAGCCAGAAAGGGCTCAAGTATATGCATTCGAAAGGGAAACTACCAATGCTTAAGTCTATTGATATAGACTTTTGCGAAAGTTGTATTTTCGGGAAACATAAGAGGGTGAGTTTCAATACCAGTGGCAGAACTCCAAAGCAAGAAAAGCTGGAGTTAGTCCACACAGACGTTTGGGGTCCAACAGCAGTTTCATCTATTGGCGGAAAGTCTTACTTTGTGACTTTCATTGATGACCACTCAAGAAAGGTGTGGGTTTATTTCTTGAGACACAAATCAGAAGTATTTGAGGTGTTCAAGAAATGGAAGGCCATGGTGGAAAATGAAACAGGCTTACGGATAAAGAAGCTGAGATCCGATAATGGTGGAGAATACGAAGATATTGCGTTCAAGAAATTTTGTTACTGTAATGGCATCAAGTTGGAGAGAACTTTGCCAGGAACACCGCAACAAAATGGAATTGCAGAACGCATGAACCGGACTTTGACAGAAAGAGCTAGGAGCATGAGGATACATGCAGGACTGCCAACACATTTTTGGGCAGAAGCTGTCAACACAGCGGCATATCTTGTTAATCATGGGCCATCAGTACCATTAGAGTACAGAATACCGGAGGAAGTTTGGAGTGGAAAAGAAATCAAACTTTCTCACTTGAAAGTATTTGGTTGTGTCGCATATGTGCACATTAGTGATAATGCCAGGAGTAAGTTGGACTCCAAATCACTAAAGTGTATTTTCATTGGATATGGTGGAGATGAATTCGGATACCGCTTTTGGGATGACAAAAACAGAAAGGTCATTAGAAGCAGAGATGTCATATTCAATGAAAAAGTGATGTACAAGAACAGGAATGTTGCACAGGCCAATGACGCGACAAATGACGATCCAACATATGTTGATCCAAACGATACTGCAGAGACCAGTACGATGAGGCAAACAAATGAGAGTTTGCAGACAGAGGAGCCCAACTCAGAGGCTGATTCACCACAGCCTCCAGCTCCAGCTCCTACACCTAGGAGGTCAATCCGACCTCATGTTCCAAATAGAAAGTACATGAATTACATGTTACTTACTGATGCCGGTGAACCCGAATGCTATGATGAGGCATGTCAAGCGAGAGATTCTGTCAAGTGGGAGCGTGCAATGAAAGATGAGATAAAATCTCTCCTTCTTAATCAGACATGGGAACTAGTTAAGTTGCCCAAGGGAAGGAAAGCTCTACACAACAAATGGGTGTACAGAATCAAAGAAGAACATGATGGTTCAAAGAGATATAAGGCGAGATTGGTAGTCAAAGGATTCCAACAAGAAGAAGGAATTGACTATACAGATATCTTTGCGCCAGTTGTAAAGCTGACAACAATCAGGACGCTGCTGAGTGTTGTTGCAGCAGAGGGCTTGCATCTAGAGCAGTTAGATGTGAAAACTGCTTTCCTTAATGGTGACTTGGATAAGGAAATATATATGCAGCAACCAGATGGATTCTCAGTCAAAGGAAAGGAGAAGTTGGTGTGCAAATTGAAAAAGAGCCTGTATGGCTTGAAGCAAGCCCCAAAACAATGGTACAAGAAGTTTGACGGATTTATGCAGAAAAATGGCTATGTGAAGTGCAATGCTGACCATTGTTGCTACTTCAAGAGATTCGAGTCCAGCTACATTATCCTGCTACTATATGTTGATGACATGTTGGTAGCCAGCTCAAGCATGATCGAAATCAAGAAGTTGAAAGAGCAACTTTCGACGGAGTTCGAGATGAAGGACTTAGGAGAGGCAAAACAAATTCTAGGAATGAGAATTTGTAGAGACAAGCAAAAAGGTGTTTTGCAGTTGTCTCAGGCCAAATATATTGATCGAATCTTGCAAAGGTTCGATATGAGCAGTGCAAAGCCAGTTAGCTCGTCATTAGCTAACAATTTCCGTCTATCCAAAGAGCAGTCTCCAAAAAGCAAGGAGGAAAGAGACTTAATGGCTAAAATTCCATATGCCTCAGCCATTGGAAGTCTGATGTTTGCCATGGTTTGTACCAGACCTGATATTGCTCATGCAGTGGGAGTAGTGAGCAGATTTATGGCAAATCCAGGAAAGCAGCATTGGGAAGCAGTAAAGTGGATATTGAGATATCTACGCGGATCTACTGATAGATGTTTATGCTTTCGACGAGGTGACGTTGCATTACAAGGTTGTGTAGATGCAGATTTTGCTGGAGAGGTAGATCGCAGAAGGAGCACTACCGGTTATGTGTTCACAGTTGGTACTACTGCTGTTAGTTGGATTTCGCAGATACAAAAGATTGTTGCTTTATCCACTACAGAAGCAGAGTACGTGGCAATAACTGAAGCTAGCAAAGAAATGATATGGTTACAAGGGTTGTTGGCAGAATTGGGTTTTGATCAGAAGAACAATATCTTGTTCAGCGATAGTCAGAGTGCGATACATCTGGCAAAGAATTCAACATTTCATTCCAGAACCAAGCATATTGGGCTTCGTTATCACTTCATCAGGTCTCTGTTAGAGGATGAAGTGTTGATACTTGAAAAAATTCAGGGAGCTCAAAATCCAGCCGACATGCTTACAAAGACGGTAACCGTTGACAAATTGAAGTTGTGCTCAGCTTCAATTGGTCTGCTCGAATAGCAAGACAGAAAGGATAATGTGTTGATTGGGGTGTGAAGACAGATTGAAATCAGTCTTCAAGTGGGAGATTGTTGGTCAAAAGTTGAATGCCAACAACCCATCTCCACTATCAATGGTGGTGATTGTTTGCCAACAACTAATTTCCACTAAATCAAAAGTTGTGGCTCACAATTTTTTGCTTTGTGGCTAATGGCACTCCAATCTTGCCTATAAATAGGGCATTGCAATGAGCATTCAAAATTATCAAAAATACATCAAACACAAACTACCAAAACAAAGAAAAGAAGAGTTCTTTGGTTAGAGAGAGAGAGAGAAAAATCTTGTGAGGAAATAGCTTCAGTGTGGGAGTTATACACGAGTGATAAAAGTGAGTTGAGAGATACAGTCATTGTATAGGAAGATACAAAATACAGTGTTGTATTTTTGTTATACTCCTCCTTTTGGGATTCTCTAATATATTGGTGTGGATCCGTGGACGTAGGCAGTTTGGCCGAACCACGTTAAAAATATTGGTGTCATTTTTCATTTCCTTTATCAGTCGATATCACAATTATTGCGTCTCATCTTTGTCTTGGGCGGGATTAGTTGCGTCTAATTCCTAACATGGAGTGTGAGCGAACGGGCAGTGTTCTTGCCCCGGTGGGGAGCTCTTTAGGCAGATAAGCAATGAGGATCCTACTCTTGGCTGTTCTCAAGTCATTCCATTGTCATGCAATGCTTCGGATCGTCACAGTTTCTTGGACCTGGACGATGCGACCTACTTTGATCACTGCATTTATTATTTCAATTAAATAAATTATATTGTTATCATTTATGTCAAAATAATTTTATCAATAAATTTGAAAAAATAACATCTTTCAAATTAATTCACTTTTTAGAAACAAAATAGTTTATGCAATCATCATTTCTGTCAAAATATTATTCTTAATTAATTGGAAAAAATCACCTCTTTTTGTCAGTTAAACATACAAAGTAATGATTTTTTATAATTCAATAATTCTCGATTAACAATTTATTAGATAAATTTCATTTTCTTTTTTGATTTTTTGCCATGTTTTAATAATATAATTTTTTAATTTGTTGTAGGTGAAATATAATATACAAAATTAATATTGACATAATAAATTGGTAGAAATTCATCAGAATAATTGCAATAATTGCAATAAACTGACACACTAGCAAATGAAAATTTATCAATTTTATTAAAGGATTTAAGAAACTACATCATACACAAGTTTAAATTTGGCAAAACAACAATGTATATAGAAAAATATGTAGGATCGTTCACAATTACAAAGCAACAAATAATACAACGTAAAATAGAAACAAATGCATATTTATTTTAGTGATCAGATAAAGCATCTCATACATAAATACAGTTAACCAGCATATTAAACAAACAAATCACATATATACTTCATGCAATGAAGAAAAAAACATGCCAAGAAAAAAGAATTAAAAAAAAAAAACCAAGCAAACAAACAAAAAGGGATGCATTTGAATGTGGTCACTTTACTCTCCTTTGAATCAAAACAAAACATACAAAAAAAAACCTAAACCCACCATAAAGGAATAGCTTACTTCCCCACTCAACAGATAGGGAAACCCCAAACATGATTGACCGTGTTGTCGGGGCACGTCAAAATTAATTATATTATTTTACCTCGCTTTCCTCTACTATTTTGTAGTAGTGGGAAGTAAGGGTTGATCTCACAGAGAACGGTTGAATTATTTGTATATCTTTTTATGCTAATTTACGAATGCAAATAAAAAGGGGGAGATGTTGATGAATTTTGTCTACTAAACTAATAAAATAAAATCTACTCTAATAAATAAAAATCAAGTAATTAAACAGAAGACAGACGGTAATAGAAATCAATTCCGGTTTATGGTTCAGTTTTCCCCCTATTCCAAATCATATGATTATGCGACACATTATTAATTTAATTGTGGAATTCCTACCCCTAAACCAACAACAAGCTCTGTTGATTTGCTTTATCCCTTAAGTGTAATTAATTAGAATAAGCTCTCTAATTAACCTATTTAATCGAACAGTCCAAAATACGCTCTTTGGATTTAATTCGTTAAATGCATTATCAATTAGGATAATAGGGTAGGCAGGTTATTGAATTCATACGCTCGATTCAATTAATTCTGAATTATGTTGATTCTAATAATATAAATTATTAATTGCTACAGATGGGTTCAAGATCACAACAATTATGGATTGCAATTTAAACCCTAGCCCTAAACATATAAACTATCAATTGGGGTGATCAGTCACAATTAACAATATATATATTATAAATCAATTCAACCCATGAACATAATAAATTCGCACATATTTAATCAATATGGTATCACGAAAATATAAATCACATAATATTGAAATAGGGTTCAAACATTCCCTAAACCGGAATATAAAATTTAGTTACACATCACGTGTCTAAAAATTAAAATCATCCAAATGAAAGACATTAAAACAAAGATAAGAAGGGAGGAATAAACCCAAATCCACAAAAGATGAGTTCCTCAGTGAATCTGTCCCCTTGCTCTCTCTCCCGCGTCTCTCTTTTGTTTCTTTGTTCACACCCTCAATCCTAGAATCAATCTCATACTTGCCTTCAATCTCCCTTTTATACTTGTCATTTTGCCCTAATTTCCTTTATGGGCTTTAATTAAGTTTTGGGCTTAATTAATTAATTAAGTCCAAAATTATCTCAGCCCATAAATTTCTTTGTAATCTTCATTCCTTGGATGGGCTAAAGATGGCCAAGTGCTTATGTGACTTCTTGTATAAAATTATTCAAAAATGCTGCAAATATCCACAAAAAACAAAAAGGAAGTAATTCTTGTTGAAATATTAAATAAGTATGAAATAGAGAGTGCACAAGAATTAATTGTATTAAAAATACAATTTTATCTATTAAAATTATGCACAATTTTCTACTTATCAAATATCCCCAAACTCAAACATTTGTTTGTCCTCAAGAAAACATAGAACAAAAGCAGGCATATAGTTGAACGGGGAGAGCTATGCTCAATCTCAAGATATCTCTACTCATATACTTTAACAAGACAAATTTAACTCAATCGGTAAGTGTTTCATAACAGATATTGATTCTAAAGTGTCTCATTAACTCAATCCATGGTTGAACTATGGTATTGCTGCGTTTTTTTTTTTTTTTGATGGCTGCTGTATCGAGACTGATATTATGTACTATTCTGCCCCCACAAAATTTTTCTTTTGGTCGTGTTTGCAGTAATACCGAGACTGGTATTATGTAATATTCTGCCCCCACGAATTATTTTTTTTTTCGTGTTGGCAGAAGTACTCGTATCCCAACAGCTACACTCTTTTATTATTATTATTTATTATTTTTTTTTTCGGGCAGCAACAGAGCATAGTAAAATGGAATGTACACAACAATAGTAGATTCCTGGCAATCATCAACAACCAGTAAATAGGCCCCCCTGAGATAGATGGTATCCATGTTACATTTATCCTCACTTAATATGTTAGGAGTGCATTCCACAAATATTCAAACAGTTATAAAGGTAAGGCACATGACAAGATATGGTCAGGGGTGGTTTAACAAGAGAAAGTATCCAAGGCTCAACGGGGTATCCTAAAGATCAATTAGGGTGTGCTAAATGCCCTTATCATCTAACATGTAATAACTCAAGACAGTAATTCCAAAAGGCATACCGAGCAAGTTCTAGAATGAACAACTAAGTGTGATAATCCCACATGAAGGAAAAGAGCATTATGTATATAAGTCATGCTCACATGCTCAAAACTCACTTCAATAATCGGGTTGTGTATCAAATCAAATATGCAAAAGGTGACTCAACCGTAGGCTTAAAGAGACAGCTTTATAAAACTATATCAGTCAATCACACTTGCCAGAAAGAGTCAATTTGAACTTAGGAAGTAAATATCAAGTTATCATAATTTTCATCATTGCAAGGGTCCCCTATCTACCGCATGCATGCATTCATTTCCTTCCCACACCAACATCAATAACATGCTACAAAACCATGAAAGATAAACAATAATAAAAAGCATAAAGTGTGGGAAAGGAGTCACCGTTCATCGGGACGATAAGGAGGGTCGACGTGAAGTCATTCGGCGTGTGAGGGTGACTATCTCCTGCTCCAGCTACCTAAAAGAGATATATATATATATACATGGGTTGCCTCCCATGTAGCGTCGTTGTTTAACGTTGTTGGCTCGACTCAAGACTTCCCTTTTCAATTAACACTCCAAGGAGGTTTTGGAATTGGTCTCAAAGCTGGCACATCTGCTGCTACATTCAAGGTCCATCCATTCATCTCTATCTTTTTCACCATTTTAGACTTTGAAAATTTGATGAAAGAAACTCCATATGAGATTTTTTTCTGAAAATATAGTGGCACCCATTTGATCTCATAATGTAAGTGTATACACATTCCATCTATTTTGAACACTTCTTTAATCTCAATCTCTTTATCCTCATTTATAACCCTGTGAATTTTAGATAGAAAAGGCAATGGGTTAGTCTTAATAGGAGAAGAAATAGGTTGATTTACCTTATAACCCGTAGGTAGACAGTTCCACACTGGACGACCCAGTGTCTAGTTGTACAGCAGGTTCCACATTGGTTGACCCAGTGTCAGTGTCTTCAGCGTCAACCTTCTTTTCCTTTGCGTCTTTCACAGCGAACCCGGGCTTGTTAAGCTCTCCAAATTGTTTTCCACTCCTTAGGGTAACATCACTTACATTTCTTAGATTTATCTAAGGCTGAGAAGGCAATTTCCCACTATTCTGATTCTCCAGGCGACTTACGGCAGTGGCTAGCTGGCTCACTTGCGTTTCAAGATTTTTGATGCTAGATTGAGTTTCTTGCTGGAATTGTCGCATGTTTTGTTGAAATTGCACCGTGTTGGAGGTTAGAGTTTTCATCATTTCCTCCAAGGTTGCAGTAAAGCTCTGTTTCGATTGTTGTTTTGGAAAGTATTGATCTCTCTGTTGTGGTGGTGGACGAGCTTGTTCAGGTTGTGGTCCATTGTATGAATTTTCCCACTGAAAATTTGGATGATCTCTCCACCCCGGGTTGTAAGTATTCGAATTAGGGTCGCTTCTTCTCCCTTGGAAATTCTCAGTGCCAACGGCATTGGCATGTGCATTTATTTCCTCATTAAGGATCCTACAGTCGTCGGTGGTATGATCAGCGGTCTCATAGATTTTACATGGTTTTCCTGTAGCAATCTTTCTAACAAAAGAGGTAAGTTCATTTAATTAATTTTGAAGTGACGAATCATTTGCCTCTTTCACCATTCTATATGATGTGTCATGATTGCCAAACTGTTGTGAGTTAGTTGCCATGTTTGAAATTAACTTTTTTGCTGCTGCAGAGGTCTTATCCACAAGTGCTCCACCACTGGCTGCATCAATCATGTTCATGTCCATCATTGCCAGGCCTTCATAAAAGTATTGGATTAGGAGTTGCTCACTAATTTGGTGTTGTGGGCAGCTTGCAATAAGTCTCTGGAATCGCTCCCAATATGCATGAAGTGTCTCTCCATCAATTTGCATTATACCACAAATCTTCTTCCGTATATTGGCTACTCGAAAGCTGGAAAATATTTTGGTAAAAACAAACTCTCCATCTCAACCCATGTGGTGATAGATCCTAGCAAATAATATAGTTAATCCTTCGCTAAGTCCTTCAAGGAAAATGGAAAAGCTCTCAACTTAATTTGCTCATCAGTCACTCCTATAGTTTTCATACTTGAGCAAACCAAATGAAACTCCTTAAGGTGCTTATATGGATCTTCACCTGCATAGCCATAAAAAGAAGGTAATAAGTGTATAATATCATAATTAAACCCAAAAGTGGTATTTGCACTAAAATCGGGAAATGTAATGCAAAAAGATTGTTCAGAAATAGCAGAATTTGTGAGCTCCCTCAAAGTTTGCGTTGCTGCCATTATAATTTCAAAATAAATATTAGCCTGACCTGCACAAAATTCTCCAAAAGAATGTTATTAAACTACAGAAACAAAGGGAAAAAAAATTAAAAAGAACAAAAATACGAAAAAGAATAGAAAAATTACAAAAACTTCATAGCTGGACATGACACTGGCAGTCCTGCTTCCAATCTTATTTTTTTTTTACAAGCAACTAAATTAAATATTTACAGAAAAATAAATAAAATGAAGAAATGTGGATTCCACGAGAGTAAAAGAAAAAAAAACAGAAAGATTCGCTGAAAAAATAAACTGCTACAGTTCACACTGGGTAACCCAGAGTGAAACCTGCTGGCAGCTTAAATCTTCAATAAATAAAAACACACGAAAATCAACACAAATAAATATCACAAATAAATTCACCGTTCCCCGGCAACGGCGCCAAAATTTTGACTGTGCTGTCGGGGCACGTCAAAATTAATTATATTATTTTACCTTCCTTTCCTCTAGTATTTTGTAGTAGTGGGAAGTAAGGGTCGATCCCACAGAGAACGGTTGAATTATTTGTATATCTTTTTATGTTAATTTACGAATGCAAATAAAAATGGGGGGATGTTGATGAATTTTGTCTACTAAACTAATAAAATAAAATCTACTCTAATAAATAAAAATTAAGTAATTAAACAGAAGGCAGACAGTAATAGGAATCAATTCCAGTTTATGGTTCAGTTTTCCCCCTATTCTAAATCATATGATTATGCGACACATTATTAATTTAATTGTGGAATTCCTACCCCTAAACCAACAACAAGCTCTGTTGATTCGCTTTATCCCTTAAGTGTAATTAATTAGAATAAGCTCTCTAATTAACCTATTTAATCAAACAGTTCAAAATACGCTCTTTGGATTTAATTCGTTAAATGCATTATCAATTAGGATAATAGGGTAGGCAGGTTATTGAATTCATACGCTCGATTCAATTAATCCTGAATTATGTTGATTCTAATAATATAAATTATTAGTTGCTACAGACGGGTTCAAGATCACAACAATTACGAATTACAATTTAAACCCTAGCCCTAAACATATAAACTATCAATTGGGGTGATCAGTCACAATTAACAATATATATATATATATATTATAAATCAATTCAACTCATGGACATAATAAATTCGCACATATTTAATCAATATGGTGTCACGAAAATATAAATCACATAATATTGAAATAGGATTCAAACATTCCCTAAATCGGAATATAAAATTTAGTTACACATCACGTGTCTAAAAATTAAAATCATCCAAATGAAAGACATTAAAACAAAGATAAGAAGGGAGAAATAAACCCAAATCCACAAAAGATGAGTTTCTCAGTGAATCTGTCCCCTTGCTCTCTCTCCATGTCTCCTGGCGTCTCTCTTTTGTTTCTTTGTTCACAGCCTCAATCCAAGAATCAATCTCATGCTTGCCTTCAATCTTCCTTTTATACTTGCCATTTTGCCCTAATTTCCTTTATGATTTAATTAAGTTTTGGGTTTAATTAATTAATTAAGTCCAAAATTATCTCAGCCCATAAACTTCTTTGTAATCTTCATTCCTTGGATGGGCTAAAGATGGCCAAATACTTATGTGGCTTCTTGTATAAAATTATTAAAAAATGCTGCAAATATCCACAAAAACAAAAAGAAAATAATTCTTGTTGAAATATTAAATAAGTATGAAATAGAGAGTACACAAGAATTAATTGTATTAAAAATATAATTTTATCAATTAAAATTATGCACAATTTTCTACTTATCAATGATGGACAAAGTTATAAGATAGTGGATACAAACCGAATCTCAGTTCATAGTAAAGACAAATGAACATAAAAAAATCATGCTAAAATATACAAATCAAGGAACATAAGATCCTTGCTGAAGCAAATCAAATATATATGGCAAATGCAAATAGAAAAAACAAAATTTGTCATTGCCATTGACACCATAAATAAACAAGTGAACAATGAATAAATGATCATAAGATCAAAACAACAAATGAAGCAGCAGACAAGACAAGATCAAATGAACATAGACAAACTAATCCTCATAAAATAAAAGACCATTTTAACATAGACATAACAACCCTATAATATCAAATACCAAATAAACATTATTATCACATCAATCAGGCGTAATATACATAATAAATCAAAGAAACCATCATAAACAAAAATTGAACTTAATATAAAAGCCCAGATGAACATAGACTTGAAAATAACATCAAAGACCATATGAACATAAACGCAATAAGACCAACAAAACATAGACAAATCAACCCCCATAAATTCTAACGAAACAACACCTATACTACCAAAGACCAGAACATTAGACAAAACAAACCCATAATATCAAATATCAATAATGGACAGAATAACATGAAATCGAAACATTCTGGTATGATACACAAAAGAAATCACAGTCCATGAATCGAAATAGAACCACCAAAAAATGAGGCAGATATACAAAAATATCAATAAAAACAGAGAGACATGCAATCAACAAACACGAAGATCAGACAACCAAAAAAATTTATGAGTACCTTCCTACGATGGAGTAGAGGATGAAAGCTACTAATTTCACCAAAACTTCACTCAAGATGGGTTTCGTTCACAGTGTGCATTGTGTGTGGTTCATTCTCCATGTGTACCCTTTATAAAAACACAAGAACCTACCGTCTACTACTATTACATGTGAACTCAACAACCACAATAAATCACAGAGCTACCAAAAATCCAAAAAATCAATAATATTACAATACAAAAACAAAAAAACAAAGAGCTTTTCAAAGTTGCAATCAAGGTGGAAGAAGTAGGAGGAGCCTTTGCATGTGAGAGATATCAAAGAAAATAATATGTTCTCTCACAGAGATCAATAAATACAGAGGTGGTTGGGGCCAATTAAACCACTTAAAAAAGCAATGAAGTTATGGAGGCACATTAGCCCTGTTTGAGGCAAAGAGAGATCGAGAGACCATCTACAAAGCGACGGAGTTATCTCTACAGTGCAAAAGATAATGGAGGAAACAGAGATTCCTCTTACATGACAAAAGAAAAAATCGTCCATATTGAGGACGATTATGGAGGAGAGAGAAGAGAGAAGCTCTGCACGTGTGAATGACAGGAAATGAGAGGCATGTCAAAGTTGCTCACGAGGGGCTTGGGTTTCTAGATGTAGATGGGCCATTCCCCATCTACATCTTATAAACAAAGATCAAGGGGGATGGAACCAGCCCAGCACAAACATCCCCTTAGCATTTGATCTTTCATACGGTAGGAGTTATTACAAAAGAAAAACTGTAGGCTTTCCAAAAATTAAAGAAGCACTGCATCAAGAACAGCGATTAGATGTATACACATGAAATATGGTAAAGTATTCATGGAAACAAATAAGCTTCTAGCAACGGTGCATGCTTCATGATCAAAAAAGATGAAAAAAAAAAAAAAAAAAGACCAATATAATTTGCATTCATTTTCGTTTATAAGGAACAACCACTACATCAAATCAGGATCATCTTCATAATCGAAGTCAGCTTCACTAGATTGCCTTCTCTTTGCCTCTCTTGGTCCTCTACCTTTCTTTGGTTTTCCACTGCAAAGTATTGAGTATTCATAAGAAAATACACTCTTGAAAGCCAAATTCCAACTGGCTATCTACTGTTATTTTAAACATGACTTATATGCTCAACAATCATATGAATAGTCTCAAATCAATAACAAAAGGATTTAAGAAAGCTTAAAAGTGAGGATAGGAGACGAGTACTCACGGCCCATTTGTTGCTACACCACCATCTCTTGCAACTTCTTCAGCCTGGTAAATCAAATCTCTTTTTACAACTTCTCAATATAACATCATAAAATGTCCCACAACTCCAATATCAAATTAGTAACTTCAACACAATGTTACCTCACATGATATCCGACAAACATAGATTCGATCAAGAGGCAAGATTGAAATGATGTATAGTAATAGAAAGAAGAAATTGATACCACATAAAGAAGCCAAAGATGCCTAATTGTTTTCAATTCTCAGTGTTAACAGCATAACTGATCAACACAATGATGCATGGTGTTGCAGGTATATAACCTTGTACAAGGGCATAAATTTTATACGCTTAACCAGCTAAAACTAAAAGTTTCTCCAATCATCATATTCTGTTTGTTACATGTAGTTTTATGAGAATATTACAAAGATTTGATGCTTTAAATGACTCAAAAAATCTGGCCAATATGAAGAACAATATGCATAATAGTGAAAGACTAAGGTTGCTCAGTCCACAGCTTGCATCTACATTAAGTCATCAACTTTACAACATGCAAGAAACGCATCAGAAATAAAAGTTTAAAATCAATTTTAAACATGAGAAAAAACAGAAATTGATCATAGTCAGATCCAGCTTATTGAACAGATATTTCAAGCATCGTTTTATACAGAAACAATAATGTGAGATAAGCATAAACTCATACAGCTGGTGAGGTGACAGAAGATAATGAAAAGAGCCTGTCTTCAGGCTGAAACTTCCGCGATCGTTTCAAGCTGTAAATGAAAGAACACAACTAAATCATTATTGTATCATAATGACAATAAATGGAAATCAAAATAATCAATTGCCCGAACAAGAGATGCTAAGTGAAAAATAGCAAAGAATGATCACTCAAGAAATAAAATTAAGTGAATATCACCATCACACAGCAATGATTTGGTGCGAGATAACCGTGAAATTCCCCATCCCCCCCCCTGCCCCCACAACATCTCCCAGTTCCATTTTTCATTGAATTCCTTAACAAATATATGAGATGAAAGACAAGAAAATGTCAAAAAACTCGTTTACAGTGTAGTGTTCTTGGAAGAAGACAAAAAGCCTTCAAAACCTTTCAAGACATTCCCACATTGGCTTGGATCCTGTAAATAAGTCGTCTCCATATCATATACCTACACAAAAAGAGTTCATTCGACAAACATAGCATTATAGGTATATAAATAACTAATACAAATAAATTTTCCATAAGAAAATACAGTTGTTTCTCACCTGTTTTTCCATACTCCGGAGTTCTTCATTCAGCTTTGCCCTTTTGCATAAGAGGGCAGCCAACATTGCAGAAGGATTTGGAGGATTTCGTTGCCCTAAACATATTCGTGAATGTTTGGAGGAAATAAGGAATCGTGAAAATTTGCAAAATCAACATAGAAAATTCGGAGGAAATAAGGGATCTTGACGTAATGGTTCGTATACCTTCGGAATCCATGTTAAATTTAGGTTTAAGGACTGCAATCAATTTCAGTATTGTTGCCTCCTCTTCCTCGTTTTGGAGACGGAAGCAAACGGTGCCGTTTAAATTGGTGCGTCCTGGAGATAAAGAAAGTCATACATATTTAGTCAAATGGCGTCATTATATGACCCAATGTGAGGCCCAATTCATGGTTTTAAAGCCCAACAATTGAAAGCTCATATTTAAACTTCGAGGAGAAATGAAGATAGAAGATCAATTTAGTTTATTTTTCCCTATTTCTCTTTTATCTTTTATGAATATTGAATACTCTTTTATTTTTAGTTTTAGGGATGCTTCAACTCCACAAATTTTGGACGTTTTTTCATGTTTTCAAGAATCGTGTTTTTGTTTTTCTGTAATTTCCACCACATCACATTATTCACTCTTTACACTTTATCCATTTTTACAAAAATATACGAGCGCACTGTACAATTTGATTTACATTATTGTTTGTTTAACTAAAAATTATTATTTATTTATTTAAAAAGTATAATTCTTAATTTGTTATCTTAAAAAAAAATTTTAGTAAACAAGTAATATTTTTAAATTAAATAAGTAATATTATAAATCGAGTGTACGGTGCACCTAATGCACAAGAAACTTACTCTTAATTTGTGGACAAAATTAAACATAACATATATAACAAATATATCCTATTTTAGAAAGATAAAAAAATTAATTACCAACAACTACCATTTGTTATCGTCTCTATCAGAAAATGAGGGGATCATATTTTTGGGTCTTATAATTTTGAAGGCCAAGAATTAATTTCAAAATAATTTGCATGGAGTAGCATAAACCACAAAGATAGAGAAAATCTTTACCATCAACAAGAAAGTAAATATTTAAGAAAAAGTAGCCTAAGAAAATGGGAAAAACAAAAGCAAGAAATAATTTGTAAATATTTAATGTTCAAGAGTCGAACACTTCATCGAGCATTCGGTGCCAAAAAACCAAACACACAAGTATATGTTTGGTGGAAAAAATCGAACACCTTACAGAGTGTTCGATATCTATAAATCGAACGGTGAGTTTCGTGTTCGAGTAACCAGAGCCAAATGCATTGAATTTATATTCGTCATTCTTCTTAATTTTCCTTTGTTGTTCTTTCATTCTATGTGATTCTTTTTTATATTCTTTTTCTTCTTCTGCTACAAATTGGTGGTGAGAGAGGGGTGTTTTGTGAAGGGAGATGGGAAGGTATCATTCGATTTTTGAGAGGGAAGGGTCGTTGTTCAACGATGATGAAAGGGGAGGAGGAATGGTTTCAGACGTGGTGACAGGGAAGAAAGGCATTCATATGCTATTGAGTCAGAATTTAGTTTTTTTGTTCTTTTAAAAAAAATGATATAATAGATAATTAGTGTGGTGTATTAAGTAAATATATTTTTTGTGAAAAGTAAATTCAGTAGTGTGTTTATAACCATCCTTTTCTAATTTTTTTCATTGAGGAGCACTTTTTTTGTTTTTTACTTTTTCGTTCATCTACAAACTGCACCAAATTTCTTTTCAATCTTTGTACCCCAGCTTTTATTCAATCCAAATTTGCACCAAATTATTCTATTTTAATTGTTGTTTATTTTCTTCCGTATAATGTGTTTACACGAAATTTAACTGTCTTTTTTTATTGTTAGATAAAATAAAGAAAAATGAAAACTATACTTCACAATAATATATATCAACATTGCACCACAAATATCTTTGCTATAAAAACAATGATATATTCTATTTTTTTCAATTAAAATTTGAAACACTATTGAATTGCTACAATAATTTACGAAGATAATAAAACAAAATATGCAATGCAACCGCTTTGAGCCTATGGTTGTATAAACACCATTAATCTGCATTTGGCAGTGCAAACATAGGAAAAATTACAAAATTAGTCCTCTAACTTGTGTATTGTCTCAAAATCAGTCATTTATCTTTTTAATTGCTCGAATTTGGTACTCTTTTAATCAAAATTTAAAAAAATTGCCGGATAATTACACTTATACACCGCATAATTATGCCACATTAGGGATTCACATTTTTCTTGCTAATATGTAGCCTCTACGATCAATTCTGATATGTCTGATGACATATTGTTTTACGAATGACATGTCAATTTCACTTATTATGCCACAAAAATGAAAATCCTTATTTAACACGGTAATGGGTGATGCATATGCAAATATCCAACAAGAATTTCAAATTTTGGCTAAATAATGTGTAAATTGAAGAAATTAATTAGTAAAAGAACCATAATTGTGAAATTAATAAAATAAAGGATTAATTTTGGGACCATTTACAAGTTACATGACTATTTTTTGTAATTTTCCTGCAAACATAATACACATTCACATATAGTTTTCCTTAAGAAAAAAACAAATGAACCAATCAAGAACACGGGGTAGGATATATCTTTACCAAAATCTACTGCTTCTACAGAATATTTGGGATGTTTAAGTGGTGCCTACATTAAATAAGAGCACATATGTTATAATTAGTTAAACATAAAAAAATTCATACAAAGAGGAAAAACTTATACCATCAAGAATTCAGTGAAACTAATTGATTTCCAATTGTTTGATGAGGTATAGAAGGTGTTAAACAAGATACATGCACTTCATTCTCTCCTCCAAGGTCATATATGTTGTATTAAACAATCACATAAGGTCCTATATGTTGTATTAAACAATCACATAAGCAACCCACACAATTTATTTCCCAAATGTGTCAATAGTAGTAAGTCTATATTGCAAAAACTTATGTGTATTTGGTGCTCTGTGTATTCTGATCTACAATATTATTTGTTTAACTAAAAATATTACTTATTTACTTGAAAAGTATTATTGCTGGTTTGTTACCATACAGAAAGTAGTAATACTTTTCAAATAATAAGTAATATTGTAGATCAGGTGTACGGTGTACCAAATGCTCAATACTCAAGTTTATATACCTTAAATTTGAGATTTTTGTTCCTTCTACTTAATTGAAACCCCACCCAACTCTTTGGTCGTATTGACCTATTTACACTAATTATCTTCTTAAATCCATTTGGTTGTGAAATGGAGGTCTTTCCTGGCACATGCATTGTTGTCTTGGCCCTCTTCTATCAAACGCATCTCCATTTATTGCTTGCTTAGATCAGACACCGTCTTATGTACCAAAGAAAATGTTGATGGGTAGACGGAGGTTTCGGTTTCTAGTCTAATGAGCACCATGCACATATTCATATGTCATTATGTACACTTCAGCTTAGGATCTTCTCAACCTCATTACCCACATAATCATAATACAACATTACTTTCTAGCTTTTCTTGTCCACCTCTTCAAGATATAGTACTCTTAAAGTTTTTTTTTTTTTTTTTTTTTTTACATCCATCACATGATACACTTTCACAGCATGATGACATAATAATCCAATCATCTTGAATTTTTTGCAGCTACAATAAATTCTCTTGGTATAATGTTACCTTCCATTCTCCGTCCTGATTTTCTAGTCCCACAACATATTCAAAGCATGGTTGACTTTCGTTTTTATATTTTATGTGGGCAGCTGCGAACAAAACAAAGTCCTTTTGAAATATGTAAAATATTGTGGGGTATAAATTTCAGAAAGTTAGTGCAACATAGATGAATACTTTAGCTTCAATCTCGGTAACTTCTAAAATGCATCAAATTCACACTTTAGCCCATTGTATCCCTTGTCCTCTAGGACCCGTTTGAAGTGCTTACAAAATTAAGTTATGTCCAATTCATCCTTCGTACAACTCTTGATATCGGGAATTAACACTCTCACTAAGTTGTGTGTTTCTTATTCCAAATGTGAAAGCATATTTCATGTAACATGTTACCTACTTTCTTAAGGTGTTTACTCGTTATCGTTCTTCCATGTCTGTAAAAATACAGACTGCTCCACCTCCTCCTGTCCAAATACCTTCAACTCCTTCCAAGAGGAAAAATAGCTTGTTAGGACCTATTCTAGGATCAAGTCTTGGAGTTTTTTGTATAGCTGTAGTCATTGGAAGTACAGTAATTGTATGCCAGAAGAAGAGGGCTTCTGAAGAAGTCGAGGAGGACTATCTAGATCAGGTACCGGGCATGCCCACCAGATTTTCTTTCCAAGAGTTAGCTACTGCCACTGGCAACTTCAGCAAGAAGCTTGGTGAAGGAGGATTTGGATCAGTTTTTGAAGGGTCGTTGAATGATAGCACAAGGATTGCAGTGAAGCGCCTTGATGGAGTCTGTCACATTAAGAAGTCGTTTCTGGCTGAGGTTCAGACTATTGGCAGCATTCGCCACATCAACTTGGTAAGACTAATTGGCTTTTGTGCAGAGAAATCTCACAGGCTTCTAGTTTACGAGCTTGTGTGTAATGGCTCCCTAGACCAATGGATATACTGTGGAAGCCAAGCGACGTCTCTCGACTGGAACTATAGAAGAAATATCATCCTTGATATAGCCAAAGGATTGGCCTATCTTCATGAAGAATGCAGGCAAAAGATTATCCACCTAGACATCAAGCCTCAGAACATACTTCTTGATGAAAATTACAATGCAAAACTTGCTGATTTCGGACTTGCTAAACTTATCGACATGAACCAAAGTAAAGTAGTGACAATTATGAGAGGCACTCCAGGTTATCTTGCCCCCCGAATGGCTGAGTCCAGTTATTACAGAGAAGTTGGAGTTGTGATTCTTGAAATCATGTCTGGTAGGAAGATTTTTGAGCAATCGAGGCCAGAGGAGGAAAAATATCTACTGACCCTTTTCAAGAAACGAGCCGAGGAAGGACATTGGACCAATCTTGTGGACAAATGCTGTCTGGATGTGGAGTCCAATGTAGCACAAGTAGAGGAAATGATGCAAATTGCAGTTTGGTGCCGGCAAGGTGATCATGAGAAGCGGCCTTCTATGTCAATGGTGATCAAGATTTTGGAGGGTGTTGTGGATTTGCAGAGTTAATTTAAATTTGTTGATCCCAGAAGTTAGTGTTCAAGATGTAACTCCTTTACTTCCTTCAGTTCTATCGGGGCCACGATGATTTCAGAATTCTTGGATCCAGCTGTTCTCTGATCTGCAGATCAGTTGGACAAAAGAAAGAAAATGCTCTGTCGTGTAAAATAGTGTTTATTGTACTTCATTTTATCCGTTTACGTCAAATAATATATTGATGTTTTGGCAATGGATTTCATGAAAGTAAGTACAAAATGAGTGGCTTTCTCTAATTCTTGCTATTCTCTGTATACAGTTATGCTAAACTTGCTAGTTGGCTTCTACATTTTTTATTTATTCATGCCTGAGTTGTTTCGTCACTCTTATGGAAGCTTCTCTCTCTCTCTCTCTACTCCCTCGGTTGTCTGTTCTGCCAACCTGAACAATCTTGTTAGAAACAATGCAGCTTTGCAGCTCACAAGTGAAAAAGAATTAGTCCTCAGAGATGCAGATGGCACGTTGGTGTGGTCTACAAACACTTTTAGAAGATCGGTTGCAGGCTTAAATTTGACAGGCACGAAAAACCTTGTTCTGAGTATGCAAACAACTTTGTGGTTTGGCAATCTTTCAATCATCCAACTGATTGCTTGCTTCCAGGGCAGATCCTAGTATCCTGAAAAATCTGGCAACAAGTGCTTCATCTACTAATTGGAGTGAATGAGGTTTGTATTCTGTTTCGACGACTATAGAAGGCTCAGTAGCTTCTATGCACTCTGATCCTCCACTGGTATACTATCAGTACATTTATGTATCCTATGGTTTGTGGTAAATATGGAATTCGCTTGAAGGAGAGCTTTAGGCAGATAAACCGTAGGCCTCCAGAACTCTGTTGTTCTGATGTTATTCTGAATCTATAGAAGAACAGAATGCTCCGACTGTTGTGACGCGCCCTGCAGTAGAAATAACTGCACCTGCTACTACGCAAAAGTCTGTCTTGTTAGGGCTTATACTGGGATCAGCTCTTGGAGTTTCTTGTGCAGCTGCTATCATTGGAACTGTGGCTTCTGTACACCGAAGGACGAGGACAAGATTCGAAGAAGTCAAAGTAGGACTATTTAGATGAAGCACCAGGCATTCCCACAGAGTTGTCTTTCGCGATCAGATAGCATCTGCGACAGAATTGGATCGACAAGTCCCGTGCAAAGCTACCTTTAGGAATAAGTGGTAATAGTTCCAGAATAACGATAATGTCATACAACTCTATGCACGTGCTGCTCACGTGAGTGGAACAGCTCATCATCAAAATTAGTTAGTCACTAAAAACGTCGTCGCTTTTATTAACTTCCAAGGATGAGTTCGTTAGTTTGCGCGGGAATATTAACTGACAGCGTGGAAGCGGAAACAAGGTGATTTAGTAGTTTATTTTGACCTTCCTACTCATCGTATATACTCCACGTGAAACACCAGTTCTTCTTTCTCGCTCCTACCAGTGGGTTTGATATTGTTGAAACCGACGACGTTTCCAACGTGTGACCAGGACCCAATCTTGGACCCATGATGTAGCTGATGATTCTCACAAACTTATCTTTATGACCTGTGTTTGGATAATTGGATTGTGGGTTTTAATCTCATCTCATCTTTTTCAACTTTGTTATCTTTAGATTCAAGTCTAATTAGTTCAATAGATCGTGATGTAGCAAAATAATAGCCAGTTTTATTTTCTCTAAAACTAACTTTTTTTTTTAATTATTTTTGTTCAAATTTTGTTGAGTATTTATAAAAACACGTTGGAGGAGGTCTCAATACAAAAATTTTAATACTTAAATTAGATACGATCTAATTTTATTTATTTATATCATAGAAAGATGACATAAATTATAATGAAATAGTGAAAAAAGTAGTGGGGAGAGAATTAATTTATTACCTTTATTTATGAGAAATAAGATATGTATATCAATGTGAAAATCTTGGGTATAAGTTAATTTTCAGTGGAGTTAAATCGTTATTTAATTAAAATAATCTAATTTATTCACATCAAATCAAATAAGAACGTAAATGTATAGGAAGAAACTCCATATACCCTAGCTATTCCCTACAACTGTATGTTTATATTATAGTTGTTACAACTTTTTTTGTACATATTAAATTATGTAGTATTGTTGAATACTCGTAAATAGTTGAATGATTTGATTTTGATTGTCTTGTTCCAACTCAACCCCACTTCTAAGAAAATAAAATAATTTACCCCTTTTTATTATAAATATTAATCTTCATACAACTTTTTGAATATATAGAATCCTTCTCTATATAAAAAAAAATTAAATAAAAATTGAGTAGATTATTATATTGCCACTTTTTGCGATCTTTAAGTTGATACTAATATTATATATTTTAAAATAAATAATAATATTTAAAGTATGATATATAATTTTATGGATAGAATATAATTCTTTTTATGAATTTAACTATTTATTTTTATTTTGATATATGTGTTAGATTTGAATAAATAATATATCAATTTTTTATAGAAATTTTTAAATATAAATATTTGTAATAAAAATAATAATATTATATTATTTAATTTATATATCAATAAATTATAGTGAGTTGAATTTTTTTGAGTTAAAATAACTCTAAATTAACTTTAAAAAAGAGTACAATTTATTATTTAATAAAAGATAATATTTAAGAGGATAATAATGTAATACAACCAAAAAAACAATTAATTTATATAATATTTAATAAATATAATTGACATAAATAATTATTATATAAAATTTTATAATAATAATAATATATTATTAATATAATAAAATATATTATCTACTAGCACAGTTCGGCGGGTAGTGTACTAGATAAAAAAATAAAGAACCTTTATGCACAGTATTGGTGGGGCCCTATGCACCACTTTTCACATTGTCATAGCATTCTTATTCTTACATTTTTTCATTTTATATGCCAATCATGATGATGACTCGTGAGTCGCGACTCAAGAAACTTAGATGGAAGATTCTTCTGCTAGAAGTGGAGCCAGAGTGGTTGAACTAGGAGCTGCGCGTTCCTTAAAGTAGATATATTTCCAAAACAATTTCTTACACTGTTAATTTCCTTCTGTAAATGGATCACCCACAGTTCCTCTGCGCTGCTCTTTGTCTTTCTACATTTTTCGAATTATGTCTCGGTGATGGTACACTTTTTACAACCCAAGCTCTTGCCGACGGCGATCTGTTGATTTCTCCGGGCCATATTTTTGAGCTGGGATTCTTCTCTCCGGGAAAATCCACCAGCAGGTTCTTGGGGATATGGTATAAAGCTACACCAGATGTCGTTGTTTGGGTTGCAAACAGAGAGAAACCGATCATGGCCTCACATAGTGATGGAGTTTTAACTTTAAGCAGAAATGGGACTCTGATTCTCAGCGCAGCGCGGGGTACAATTGTGTGGTCTTCTGGTACCTCTACGGCCGCGTCAAGTCCAGTTCTTCAGCTCTTGGATACTGGAAACCTCGTTATCTTAGACAATTCGTCGAGCATTTGGCAGAGTTTTGATTACCCGGGTGACACCAGGTTGCCCGGGATGAAGATAGTGGAAAACCCAGATCGTGGATTGGAAATACACTTGACATCCTGGAAAAGCCCTGATGATCCATCTTCTGGGGATTTTGCCTACATGATTGAAAACCATGGGCTTTCTCAGACGAGTATTTTAATGGGGACTGCAAAGCGAAGCCGATCTGGGCCCTGGAATGGCTTTTACTTTTCTGGTTATCCACTGGTACCTGATCAAGCTTTCGACACTGATGCAGTTTTCAACAATGGTAGGTTGGTTTCTCTCTCTAACCGTTACAACAATTCATATCTTGTGAGATTGACCATGAATTATACGGGCTTGCTTCAACAATTCATTATGAATGAACAGAGAAATGGATGGAATCTTATATTTTCACAGCCAAGTGAGACATGTGACAATTATGGGTGGTGTGGTCCTAATAGTATTTGCAAATCTTATAAAACACCATTATGCGAGTGTTTGAGGGGATTCATGCCTAAATCTCAGAAAGAATGGAGTGTATTCACCTGGACAAATGGATGTACTCGAACTTTGCCGCTAGATTGCGAGAAGGAAGATGGCTTTTTAAAGATTGAAAGAATCAAGTTCCCCGATTCATTGCATTTCCAGCTTGAAACTAATATGGGCATTGATGAATGCCATAAGAAATGCTTAAAGAACTGTAGCTGCACGGCTTATGCTGCTCCATACTTGAGTAATCAAAGAAATGGCTGTTTTATGTGGTTTGGGGACTTGATTGATGTGAAGGAGTTCACTGGAGACATCAGTACTGGGCCGAGCATCTATATCCGCATTCCTATTTCAGAGCTAGGTAACTGCATCTTGTTAATTTTTCCAAGGAATTTCCTTAAAAATTTGAGCCTTTTACATTAGGAATGTGTTTAGGAGATTAGGATAAAGCTGTATCAGTATGTCTTGTACACTAATAGTTGATTCTTATTTAAGAGCATATGCCAGGTTCGAGAAAGAGGAAAGGGCCTGCGAACTCTGTATTTGTAGCAGCTGCTGCGAGTCTTGGAATTCTGCTCTTGGGCTTATGTTTTGGAGGCATACTTTTGAGAATCAGACGCAAGAAACAAGGTACATTATTCATCCTTTCAGTTGACTGATATGCTGGAAGAACTTGGAAGTATTATTACAGAGTTTGAAACAAATATGTGATTCCTTTGACAGCTTGGAAGAAGGAAAAAGAGGAGTTCGAATTACCTCTATTTGGTTTGGCAACCATTGCAGCAGCTACAAATAACTTCTCAGATAAAAACATGATTGGAGAAGGCGGTTTTGGTCCCGTTTACAAGGTAAAGTACCATTTATGTAATCTGGAAGTGCTTATGTTATTGAAAAGGTGTCTCTTCAGTATCTAAATTTGATACTGGCTATTACAGGGAAACCTATCAGCAGAACAGGTAATCGCAGTGAAAAGAATGTCGAGAACTTCAGGACAAGGCACTCAAGAGTTCAAAAATGAGGTTATTTTGATTGCCAAACTCCAACACAGGAACCTCGTCAAAATTTTGGGATGTTGTATTGAAGGAGAGGAAAAGATGTTAGTCTACGAGTACATGCAGAACAAAAGCTTGGACTATTTCATTTTTGGTCTGATCTATCCTCCATCATTGTTTATTTTCATTTTTTTTAATCTCATTCTAGCCGATTATCATGTTAAAATCCTTCTCCTTCCGTATCAAATAGATCAAACATGTATTTGAAAACAAACTGGGATTCTTCATTGAATGCAGATCAAAATAAAAGTGTACTATTGACTTGGCCAAAGCGGTTTGACATTATTATGGGGATTGCACGCGGTCTTCTGTACCTCCATCATGATTCCAGGCTAACAGTCATCCACAGGGACCTGAAAGCGAGCAATATCTTAATAGATGAGAACTTAAACGCAAAGATTTCAGATTTTGGATTAGCTAGAATGTTTGAAGGCAATCAAACTGCTGCAAGAACAAAAAGAGTTGTCGGGACATAGTAAGTTCCACTCATTCACAGGCTTATACCATACAGGATTATTCATTTCTTGCATAGACTAATGGACAAAACCTTATCACAGTGGTTACATGGCTCCTGAGTACGCTTTTGATGGAAAGTTCTCTATAAAGTCGGACGTGTTTAGCATGGGGGTCGTAATACTTGAGATAGTGAGTGGGAAAAAGAACAGAGGCTTCAAACATCTTTCTTCCTATCAAAACCTTCTAGAACAGGTGAATTGTAATTATTGCATCTCCATTGAATGTTGATCATCAACGAACACATTAGAACTGTTGAGTAGAGCAACTAACTAGTGAAACTCGTTTTCTGTGAACATTAGGCATGGCTACTTTGGAAGGAAAACAGAGCTTTGGAACTGATGGATCCATGTTATAACAATTCATATATGGAATCCCAAGTTCTGAGGTGTGTGCAAGTTGGGTTATTATGCGTTCAGAGCGTAGCAGACGACAGGCCAGCAATGCCTTCTGTGTTGCTTATGTTAAGTTCTGAAGATTCTGTCTTGCCTGAGGCCAAGAAACCTGGATTTTTCTTGCACAGCAGTTCTAGTAGTTTCTCTCAGAGAATTGCATCAGGAGGTGAGGAGTCGAGAAGTGGTTCAATGACCATTAGTGAAGTGGAAGCAAGATAGTTGTGTTTCAATCTCATATTTTATTGTATGAGTCAGGCCATTACTCTTATGATTTGATTAATAGGTTCAGTTTTCTGGATATTGTACAAATGTATTGAATCATGTTGCCAATTCTTAGTAAGAGCCATTATTCGTCCACCTATGTGCAACACGGTTTTTAGTATATTTATTTATAGAATAATATTTAGATTAAGAACATCAAATAAAAGACATAATTCTGTAAAATAAAAAAATAAAAAAAGATTTTATAAATTATTTAACAATTTTCTTTTATAAGAGAATTATTGGATAAACTTTTGCTTACAGTTCAACTCAATATATTCTGAAATGTAACATAAATAATCGAACAAACAACAATTAAATAGTTCTAATTTTATATTTCATTCTAATATAGATTTGCAGAGACACTGTTGACCCAAGAAGTAGAGAGATTTGCAGTTGGATAATCCAACGGCTGGGAATTAACAGAAGCTGGAAAAGAGAAGAAGGTAGTTATGGCAAAGAAGAAGATGATCCAAGATTGTGACATCATCACCTTATTTGTCAAATCTCTCTCTCTCTCTCTCTCTCAAGGGTTTCAGAACATGAACTCAAGAGTAATCATTGGTTGCCATTTTTGCTAAATTCAACGATACTGCATTTTCAAATATTATATATGATTGTGGGAGGAAAAATGAGAGACAGGAAAAATGGGCAATTGTGATAAGCTGATGCGAGTTGACCAAAGTCCAAAGTCTTTATTAATTAAACTGCGTTCTGAGTTCAAGTTGAGCATAATTTGAGCCCCCCAGTGTTGACTGATTACCTAACTACCCCAACAAACTAACGAAAATGGATCCTGCCACTTGCAGGTTGTACTGAAAAGACCACATTGTTTTAATTTAAACTTTAAATAACGGTATTTTGATTACAAAACACAACATGTGGTGATGCTTTACAACAATTTCTAGATGACCTAAAACACTTAGACTAGTAAAGAAAATATTTCAACGTGGAGACATGAAATAAGTTTGATCGTTTTGATAATTTCTTATTTAGTAGTAAGTCTATGAGTAAAGTTCAATTGGTTTAAAATCGTTTTGATAATTTCTTATTTAGTAGTAAGTCTATGAGTAAAGTTCAATTGGTTTAAAATCGTTTTGATAATTTCTTATTTAGTAGTAAGTCTATGAGTAAAGTTCAGTTGGTTGAATCTTTTGTAATCATGTTAGTTACTTGAATCTCAATTCTATCAATTATATTTCTCTTTAAATTTTATTTTTTTAAATATAAGACCTCGAGAGATATCATCTTAAATAATATATATTTTATATTAAAGCGATTTGAAATTAATTTAATATTATGTGATTGATAATGCTTAAATGAATGTTACAACATTCGTTGGATTTCAAAGTAGACCATTTGCTCCAAATGCTTAAAGGATAAAGGTTATTTGGATACTAATGATACATCTGATTTACATTGCGAAAAAATAGTGGAAACTAACTATTATTTGGTCATTAATATTTGTTACACATTTATAAAAATATGTGTTTTGCCTGCTAATTTGAATTTAATATAAATTTGCTTTTTTCAAATATTTGTTATGCAGTAAAATAGTTCATTTGCTCCTAATAATTTTAACTAAATTTTTATGTAATTAATCAAGTAAAAGCAATACTTTTTTGGTGAAAAGGTATTTTTTTATCATGAAAAATTATAATTTTTGAACAATCTAAATTTCTTTTTTCTTTTAAAAAAGTATTATATTATATATGTGCAAAAGATAAATTTACCTAAGGTGACATTGTTGATCAAATTCACAAAATTTTAAAATCAACCAACCTATTTATATGCATGAAGATTCATGCCATAATGCAAAGCCCATTGACAAGCATTGACCCTTCCAATATAGCATGAATCATATCTTACATACATAAAGATGATCAAAGATGGACTGAAAGCAATTGTCTACTAAAAAGACAACTTCTTTTGAGACAGCTGGCATCACTTCATAGGCAAAATTGGTATACATTTACACATACCGATATATACATATGTATACGAATATGGTGAAATGAATCATGCACTCGGTTGTAGGTTAGTTACGAATATGGTGAAAAACACCAGATGACTCATGCACTTGGGGTGAAGGTTCAAACTAACCGCACACGTGCATCAGTGCATGCTCACCTCTTTCAACAACTACCTGGCTTCTACTTCACTTATGGTTATTGGACAACTACCAGACTCCTCACTTCCTGAAGCATTCCTCTGTGGAGAACATGAACTACTTTGCAAGAAAAATCCAGGTTTGTCAGGCTGAGGCAAGACAGAATCCTCTGAACTTAACATAAGAACCACAGCAGGCATTGTCGGCCTGTCGTCTGCCGCATGCTGGACGCATAACAACCTGATTTGAATGCACCTCTTCACTTGGGACTCCACGTATGAACTATTGTAGCATGGATCCATCAGCTCCAACTCTCTCTTCTCCTTCCAGATCAGCCACGCCTGAGACGAAAAAAACAAAGATGCATGGACTTGTTCAAGGGGGATATTCATAGGAATAGGATCGAGTTTTGCTACCTAGTATAACTCAATTGTCCTAAATTGGTTTCTGTAATAACTAACTATTCACCTGTTCCAGAAGGTTCTGGTAGCAAGAAGGATGCTTCCCATTGTTCTTTTTTCCACTCACTATCTCCAGTATTACAACTCCCAAGCTAAATATGTCTGACTTGTTGGAGAACTTCCCGTTGAACGCATATTCCGGTGCCATGTAACCACTGCAGTTAGTTTTCGTGCATTATGTTCTGCAAGAAATGAATATGTACATGTGTGAGCGCGCGCGTATATGTAAGAAACTTACTATGTGCCGACAACTCTTTTTGTCCGTGCTGTAGTTTGATCCCCTACAAACATTCTTGCCAAACCAAAATCTGAAATCCTCGCATTCAAGTTCTCATCTAACAAAATATTGCTTGTTTTCAGGTCTCTGTGAATGATTTTCAGCCTGGAATCATGATGGAGGTAAAGAAGACCTCTCGAAATCCCCATAATAACATTGAAACGCGTCGGCCAAGTCAATAGTCCACCTCTACTCTGATCTGCAAGTGGTAAAGATTCTGGTTAGTGTTGGAATACATGTTTGATCTGCTTCAAACTGGCTTCAATGTGCGGAAAAAAGCTTCGAATCGAACCAAAAATGAAATAGTCCAAGCTTTTGTTCTGCATATACTCATAGATCAACATCTTCTCCTCCACTTCAGAGCAACACCCCAAAATTCTAACAAGGTTCCTATGTTGAAGCTTTGCAATCAAAATAACTTCGTTTTTGAACTCTTCATGGCCTTGTCCAGAAGTTTTCGACATTCTCTTCACTGCGATTTCTTGTTCTCCTGACAACTTCCCCTGCAATGGCCAAATTCATAAACAAGAAGTTAAGGAAACACCCCTATTATTATCATTCAACATAAGCATTCGTTCATGCAGACGCATTACCATGTAAACGGGGCCAAAACCACCTTCTCCGATCAGGTTCTCTCTGGAAAAGTTATTTGTAGCTGCTACAATAGTTGCAAGATCAAATAAAGGTAGCTCTAGTTCCTCCCTCGTTTTCCTAGAAGCTGTGGAATGATTCATACATTCGTGTTATTGTCTGTAATAAGGCCTTATACTGGTATGTCATTACCACTGACAAGGATCAGTAATGTAACCTTGTATCCTGCGACTCCTCCTTAGAAGTAAGCCTCCAAAATATAAGCCCAAGAGAAGTATTCCGACGCTAGAAACCGCAGATATAACTCCGATCTTCGTCGTCGCAGGCCTTTTCTTCTTCTCCTCATTCCAATCTGTCACATGATCTGCAATCAAGACTCAGCTATCAGTATTCAGGTACGTAATTTTCTTGAATTTTAGAAAATATAGGATTTGGGTCGGGTGATGAACACCCGGGTTCATTTTGTCTGGACAAAAATGTTAATTTCGAAAGCTCTCAATTTTATTTATTTATTTTGTTCGATAAGTCCGATCGAACATTTTTGAAATGCTCAATCAAGGTATGTGAATATCCTGGAATTTTTAAATTTTGATCATTATTTTTATTTATTTATTAATTTGTAGGTTTAAATTTGTTGATTTTAATATTCTATTTTTTCTAAGAAAATAGTTTTCTTTTTTCCACTATAATATGTTGACTGATTTTTTATTTTATTATGTTAGTTCGAGAATTTTCTTATTTAATTGACATTCTAGATTTTTGTTCCAAATCATTTTTGAAAATAAATTATTAACTTCTAAATTTATTATAATATATTTTAAGCAAGTTTTGTCTTTTTTTAATTTTAGTGGTATGTTTTATATTTATATAAACATTTTTCATATTAAAATTGTAAGTTAATATTTAGATTTAGTCATGTTGGTTGAACATTTCAAAAAGGGGGTGTATGTAGCGGGACCCATAGGATTTACCTGATTCTGAAACGGGCACCCGAATATAGAGACTCGGCCCGGCTCGGGCACCTGCGTCGTGCTCCCTTGTATCAATCAAGTTACCAAACCACATCAAGCAGCTGCCGCCATTGTTAAAGTACGGATCAGCATAAGCTGTACAGTTGCAGTTTTTCAAGCATTCATCGTGACATTCGCGAATGTTCATACTGGTGTTCAATCGAAAATCTAGTGAATCGGGGAATTTGATTCCTTCAAGCTTGAGAAATCCATCTTCATTCTGGCAATCTAATGGCAGGTTTCTACTACACCCGCTTTTCCACTCGAATATACCCCATTCTTCCTCCGATTTGGGCTTGAACCCCTTCATGCACTCGCATTCTGGTGTTTTGTTAATCTTACAGATGCTGTTGTAGCCACACCAGCCGTAGCTTTCACAGGCGTCGCGAGGAGTTGCCATCATTAGAATCCATCCGTCCCCCCGTTCGTTCATCTTGTAGCGTTGGAGCGTGCCGGAGTAATTCATGGTTAATCTGGAATTTATTGAATTATTGAAAGGATTAAGGACGGAAATCAATCTACCTTTGCTGGATTCAACTTCAGTTTTCCTGGTTTGATCTGGTAGAATTGGGAATCCGAGGAAATAGCCATCCCAGAAGGCGTTTCTGTATCTTCTTTGCTTCTCCTCCATCATTACCACTTGAGACAATCCCCGGTTTTCGATCCTGTAACTGAAGTTTCCGGTGGATGGATCATCTGCACTTTTCCATGATGTCAGATATTTACTCTCTCCAGTATCAGGGTTATCCACCATCTTCATCCCCGGCAGCCTGGTGTCACTCGGGTAATCGAAACTCTCCCAGATGTTCGACGAAGTGTCTGAGAGAACCAGGTTTCCTGTATCCAGAAGCTGTAGAACTGGACTCGATGCCGCCCTGGAGGAATTGGAAGACCATATGATTGTACTCTGTGATGATCTGATGATCAGCAGAGTCCCATTTTCAGCTAAATTCAAAACTCCATGTGAGCCCATAATGGGATTTTCTCTGTTTGCAACCCAAACAACGACATCTGGTGTAGCTCTGTACCAAATTCCCAGGAATTTGCTTGTGGATTTGCCTGGAGAGAAGAAACCCAGCTCAAATACTTGGCCTGGAGAAATTAACACCTCACCATCGCCAAGATTTTGGTTTGGCAAAAGAGTATCAACTCCTACGGTGGATTTGAAAATAGACAGAAGAAGAAAGAGAGCAGCACAGAGGAACTGTGGATGATCCATTTTTAGAGAGATGAAATTCCAATAAAATGGGAGGAGAGAAAGAGAAGCTGTCAGCTTGATTTTCGGTACTTCGTAATATGGATTTTTTAGGAGCAAGAAATAATTGAGTTATAATTACAAGTTACAAAAATCTTGATCTGATAATTGAGTTACAGAGTCAAAGATATTGACATATTATTATATATATATATATATATATATATAGCAGAACATATTTGACAATATAAAGACTTCATCTGGGTGATTTTCTGTCCAAATGTGAATCTGATCTGTAGAGTTTCAAAGATAGTGGCGCTTTGTTCGATTTTATTTTCAATCATCATTACATATCTTGTGCAGCTTGGGATGGACAAATTTGTAGTATTCTTCAATCATGATTTCAGTTTTCGAATACAAATTTGTTTGTTCACTGTGGTGGGGAGTGCTTCAATAATACAAATGTTCCATAAGCGAGGTCTTATTACTTAGAAGATCCATACTTGCTCTGCCACATCACGAGTCCATGTGGGTAGGCGTGGCAGAGTTCCGTCCGTCTAGGCTCTTGTTTCGCGATTTGCTGGTTTCACAATTTTGGTCTTTTTTTTTACTTCTAATCTCACTGTTGTAACAGTTAGTTTAGAATCAGAATCGCCTATTTTAAACTGTGGATTCTTGGAATTGGCTATTCTAGAACCGAACCAAACCGACCAATTTTTTTTATTTCGGTTCCTATTCCGGTTGTACCTTGACCCATGATTCCAACCAATCGTGGCAATCTTGATATCAGATGTTAAAATATTAAAATATAATTAATGCAATAAAAATGTACAATAACTTAACAAAAAATATTAATTAACATGTAATGTTAATGTGTTCATCTATTTGTCAAGATCTTTAAAGAGTGCATAGTTAATTTTCTTATCCAATATATACAAATAGGACCTTGAGATATTAGCAAGTGAGCATTTCTAATATATTTGAAGCATGATAATAATTGTATGTGATACTTTTAATATTTTTTAAACTTGATTTAATATTCTAATATAGCATGATATTATTATGTTGAATTATATTTAATATATAAATGTTTTCATTAACAAAATTATCAATATATATTAGATATAATATTAAGTAGATAAAAGGAATAAATTTAATATATTTCTTTTTTTATTAATTATGTATCACAAGACAAGACTTTCAAATCATGATATTAATAAGGTGGTTTAAAATGAGAAATGTTTCCATTATTCAAAGTCAGAGTTTCCGCCAAATGCCCTAACACACACACACACACACACACACACATATATGTAAATTCTCGGAAGTTTCTTCATTAATATGCCATAATAAATGCAGGTAGGGTTGGATAGGGCAGCGACGGACCGACGATGATTGATGGAGGCACGTCTCCCTCAACTTTTAAAATTTTATATATTTATATACATATATATATATATATTTTTTAAATAAATATAATTATTTTTCATACTCAACTTTCCACTCGCAAATTTTGATTGTTTCATATTTATTAGGTTTATTTTAAGATTTTAATTCTTTTTTTCTTGTAAACGTCTGAAATGTCTTTTATTGTGTTAAAATATATGGTTCATATATTTTTTTCTAAACAATGAATATGTTCTTTTTTTTTTCTTATAAAAATTATTTGTAAATTATTTGATACGATCTTGTCGTTGTTTGACAAAATTTTGGGCCCGTTCTTGAGGTAATACTATTATTATGCTTTCTTGTTTTATGATGCACAATGTGTTTTAATTCAAAATTTATTTGCATATAGAAATAGAATGCATATTCATTGAATGTATGTTCAATCTAGTTGAGGAGAAGTATTTGAGGGGTGTGTCGCCCATTTTAAAGTGATTAAAGAAAATATTTCATCACAATATTAAATATATAACAATTTAGCTCATATTTATTCAAATCAAAAATATGTCACATAACTTAAATTGAAAAAAAACCCCAAGAACATATGTTTTTCAACACTTTTTAAGGTATTTAAATTGGATTGATTCTCTATTATATTATGATGCTATGTTATTTTTAATCTATGTATATATTATTATAAGAGTCGCACCTGTTGCTATATATTCCAACAGTAATAAATTTTGTGTCCTAACAGTTTTCTTAAAAATTATTAATTTTTTACTTCAGTCAATTATTCGCTTACTATTTCATTTTAGGATCAGCTACTCTCTTAATGTTATATTTTAAGTCACATGTGTTCACTATTAAGAGTCATCAAATTGATGGGTGTGTAAAATGACTCAAATAAAAGGTAACCACAATAATTTTACTTTCATACCAAAGGTTAAGGGGCAAACTGCTTCTTTTGTTAATGTTTTATTTTCCAGCAATGTTGCTTACATGTCATGCCATGTCGCATAATTAATTGAAATTTAAGAATGTTAGAGATTTCGCAATGGTTGGATGGACCATTCTCTCTCATCAAAATCATCTCAACATCATCATTTTTTAAATATTTAATTTATTAAACACTTTTTTTCAGTCATCCATCCATATATATTCAATACACTTTTTGTGGATCCCATATTCTATTTTATTTATACTTTAATTTATATTATTAATAATTAAAATATATGAATAATAATATTATTTGTCAATAATATTACAATGAATATAGTAATTCATTATATACTAAATTAAAAGAAATACGACAATCAAAATAAAATATTTTATTCATAACTTTTTTAAATAAAAAAATTATTGAGTGCAACAATAAAATTAAAAAGCACAAAATTCAAATTAAAACACTAATTCATCAATTGTTGTTGTAGCGTGCCCATATATGCTCAACCAAGTCGGCCCGAAGTTGGTGATGCATGTCGCTGTTACGCAGTTCGGAATCTCTTCGAAGAAAATCTTGAAATTCAGGATTTGGGTCTTGGACGGATTATGTAAGCTCATCATCTTCATCGTTGGGAAAATTTGTAACCATATCCCCCTCATCCTCAACAATCATATTGTGTAAAATTATGTACGTTAAAATAATAAATTTTAGTTTTTTTTAGATCAAAATCGAGCTGGACCTCTAATAATTACCCATCGAGATTGGATCACCCCGAAAGCTCGTTCAACATATTTCCTTGCAGCCTCTTGCATTTCCTTAAAACACTTTCTTTTCGGATCGTCGGAGCATGGAAAAGACTTCACGAAAGTTGCCCATGTTGGATAGATTTCATCTGTTAGATAGTACCCTCTCGTATATTATGTTCTGTTTGCCATGAAATTAACCTCGGGTGCATTTTCTTGCAGCACATTGTTGAATAATGGTGATTCATACAACACACTGAGATCATTGTTTGATCCAGCGACACCGAAAAACGTGCCATATCCATAGGTCTTGAGACGCAACTGCTTCCAATACAATCGTAGGAGCACCATGTGCTCTTGTAAACTGACATTTCCAAGCAACAGGACAATTTTTCCACTCCCAGTGCATACAATCAAGACTGCCCAACATTCCTGTGAATCCATAGTGTAGTATGAAGCAACACGATTCCAGAAAGCTGCCTCCTTCTGATTATTACTGATGATTGGGTCATCAGACATAGTGCAGAATGCATTTTTTAGGCGCACATCATCTTCCTTTGAAAGCTGCCTCCTTCTGATTATTATCAATGATTGGGTCATCGGAAATAGTGCAGAATGTGTTTGTTAGGCGCACATCATCTTCCTTTGTCCAAGTAGTTCGATCTTTCTTTTCCTTTGCCCCGACAGCTGCTCGATCCATATTTTCCACTAAAATATGTGACTCGTGATTTGAGAGTTGAGTCTCTAGGACTGAAGATGGACTTGGCGATTCTTCACCCATAGAAAATCTCGATGGCTTGCTTGTTGATTGTGGAGTAGAAAATCCAAACATTTACGACTGCTTCCCAAATTGATTGCTCGCATTTTGCCGAATATTTTCTGGCATGGAATTATGAAGTAGAGCGGTATTGGCAAAATTTTCAAGATTTGAGGCGAAATTTGGATAATTCGCCATATTCCCAAAACCTTGTAAATTTTGGGGAAATTGGTTACCCAAAAAAAATTTGTGGATGAAATTGAGTCGGAAGATTGAATTGAGAATATGAAAATTTTGGAGGAAATTGAGAATTTGGGGACGATTCATCTTCATCAACATTTTGAGATTTTTGAGATGAATTACTGAAATTGAATTTGTTATTTTTATCCATTTCGGATAAAAATTAGCAATTGAAAAAAGAGTTTGAAAATAAAAGACAATTGAGAAAGATACTAGAGAGAGTGAATTTGAGGTATGGATGAGAATGATGAAATGAAAAAAAAAAAAGAGGTATTTATAAGGATTAAGGATATATCCTTTAAAAAAATGAATATTCAACGGATAGATAACGGTTATATTCTAAAAAATATATATATAATTTAAAAAATATTTTAATAATAACAAATGCCTATTTAATTTTTTTAAAAAAAAATTGCATAGAGCCTAACAGCTCCTTTAAAAATATATAAAAAAAATAAAAAAAGAATTATGACAAGAGCAGCAAGGTGGCCCACAATTGAAGCATCCAAGTTTCTAAACACTTTTATTCTCTCTCCATTCAAAAAATTTTTCTAATAATTTTAAACATCATTGGACAACAAATTTAATTTTTAAATGGGCATTTGGATGATCATTGCGGATGCTCTTAGAATATAAGGGTGTAATATATCTTAAATCAAAAAATGGGTTTTTTTTCAAAATAATGCAAAAAAAAAAAAAAATTTACAAAATAGGTATGTTTCCGAACAGTTTTTAAAAATAGGTAAAACGTCACCGCCGGTGACGTTATTTCAAAAAAACGTCACCGGAGGTGACGATTTTAAATTAAAAGAAAGAACGTCACCTAAGGTGACGTTCTTTCTTTATGATATAATTATATATGTACATACATCATATATATATATATATCATATACATGCATATATATATATATATTATATATATAGATACTGCCGCCTATATATATACATATATATACATATATATAGCCTGTATTATATATATATATATATATATATTTTAAATGTATATTCTTATTAATATATATATATATATATATAATATATTTAATTTATTCAGTAAATATATAAGAATAAATATTACAATATAATTAATAGAATAAAAAAATTATAAATTTATTTAAGATAAAAGAAATATTTAAATTTATTTTTATAATATATATTATATATATATATGTATTTATAAAATTATTATTTATAAATAAGAATATATATTTTGAATATTTATATATATATATTTTTATTTATTAAGTAAATATATAAAAAAATTATATATATAGTAATAATAATATATGTAATAATAATAATATAAAAAATATTTATTAAATTAAATAATAATTTTTTATTATTAATTAATATCTTTTATATTAAAAAAATAATAATAATAATATATAAATTTATATATATATATTCGGATATTATATATATTATTATTTATAAATATATATATATGTATATATAACCTATAATATATATAACTAAAAACGTCACCGTAGGTGACGTTTTTACGTTTATTGTTTTTTTTTAATTTCGTTATTATATGTATATAATATATTTTGAATATATATATATTTTTATTTATTAAGTAAGAACATATATTAAATTATAAATTTTAAAAGTAAATTATTTATTAAGTAAAAATATATATTAAATCATAATTTCAATTAAGTTAACAATTTTTTATTTTTTTATTATATATAGATATATATTTATAAAATATATATATATATTCTAAATATATTTATTGAATAATTATATATATATATTATTTATTAAGTAAAAAAAATAATTGAATAAACGCTAGATTTTAAGAAAACGGCAAGATGATGTTTATTTATTTGTTTTATATATTATATATAGATATATATATATATATATACATAATATTTTATTTATTAACTAAATATATAAAATATATATTAAGTAACATCATAACAATTTACTTTTGAAATTCATGATTTAAGATGAAAAAATTATAATTTAAAATAATATATAATTGAATTTTCGTTATTTCTTTATTTCAATGAATCAATTTTTTTTTTCAGTTTTCAGACTCTCGTCAATTGTCAGTTTTTACAGAGTCTCGTGAATTGAATTCAGTCTTTTATTCGGTATAATAGTTTGTTGTTGTGTTATATATATGTTATCTAATAATAATGAACTTTATTTATTAAATTATTTCATAATTTTTACAAACTTAAGATACCTATATATCACTCTATACAATAATTAATACAATAATACCATTACAATATTCATGAAAGTCCAATATTTGAAATAGCAGTCATAGCTAAACCAATTCATTTTATTGCCTAGTTGAGGAAGATGGTCCACTGACGACATCATTATCTTCAAAATTGAAAAGCTTCTCAAGTTGGTCGAAGAATGGCTCATCATCCATTAGGTATGCAATTGTATTTGTCATTTTGGGATCACGATCCTATAAATGTAAGAATAAGTAATAGAAGCGTGAATTATATATTTACAATGAAGAAAATAAATGATTTCTTAAAGTATAGAGAAAATTACCCATAAATGCCAACAGTAGTCTTTATGGTTTATATACCGTCTTTCACCAACCATACGTAATCCGGCCGTTATTATCATTTTTTTGAATGTGTAGTGACGCGATTGTAGCAAATCAACCCGCCTTTTCACATCAACGTAAGAGAAGTTACGCTCCTTGAATTGGTTCTTCAACACATTTCTTACGTTCAACAAGCAGTTGCTATTATGGTTACCGATTTCCCAATCACCTGCTTCGACGTCCTTCACAAGAGTATCCACAAGCACGGTCTCCATTTCCTTTGTCCAGTCGGTGTTGGAGTAGAACTGAGCTTCAAACATGTTATAGCATTTTGATTGTGGAGGAAGAGGAGAGAATTCTAAGGGATGATCCATATTTGTAGGTAAGTAAAATCACTCAGCACACGCATATTTATAATGGTTTCTTCCTGGTCCCTTATTTATTTTTTTCTTTTTTTTTTGCTTTTGGGCATAAAGTTACTAAAACTGTTGATGGGACGTTTGTATTAATTGCATAGTAACATATAAAGAAAAATGTAGAAAGCATACGTAAATGAAAGCAGGTAAATGATATTGACATATATATATATATATATATATATTTGATACTTCAATAATATATATATATATATATTTGTTTCTTGTTGAGGTGACGTAAAAAAAATTCGAAATTAAATTACACATATATCAAACCATGAAACTCCACATATAACATGGTTTTTTCCCTTTAACATAATCACTTACATTACACAAATCTTCATAAGGTTTGTAGATGATATTAGAAATCTTCAGATGGTGAGCTTGCTTGTTGAGTTTCTTGTGTTTGCAATGTTTGAGAATGTCGAAGAGGTTGTTGACTGGTTCCTTCTCCTTGTCGACGAGCATGTCTTCTCCTACTATGTTGTCTAGCTCGTGCTTGAGGCCAATCCATCTCATTCGGAATTCGCGTCCTTCGATTTCTTCCTCGGCGATAAATGTTTCTTAAAGTGGTGTCATGAAATAACTGAAAATCAGGCTCATCCCAATATTCCTCCCCTAAATAGGGTTGGAATGCAGCTGCATATGTTCGCTTGTAGTTTACCAAGCAATAATACGGTTGCACAAATGAAGTAGCATTAATCCGTAAATCAGCGCATACACTCATCACATGAGAACATGGAATACCATATAAGGTCCACTTGCCGCAAGAGCAGTCTCTAGTAGAAAGCCTAACAGCATGCATGTGGCCCCCTTTGCCTGGTCTTGGTTTCGTGACCACCATAGCAGATTGCTCATGGTAATCGATCTGGGTAACCACATGACCCACAGACATATGAGACCAATACTGATATTTTGAATGAGCAAAATCAGTATATGATTGTGCATTACTCTGCATTCTCCTCACAGCTTTTTTTCGTTCTCTAAAATATGCAACGCATCGCTTGAACGTGATCTCCACTATAGCTGTTAGAGGAAGACGTCGAGCACCCTTTAAGACACCGTTAAACGATTCAGACACATTAGTGGTCAAAATACCATGTCGCCAGCCACCATCATGCGCGAAAGCCCATTGTTCTTTATTGATTTCATTGAGATACAAGAACGCAGCTGGATTCAGATTTTTGATTTCATTCATAACACTGTTATGCTTAATGATTTGGTGTTCAGATCCAGCACGCCAACACAGATCTTTCAATTGCACATCTTTAAAATGCGAATTGAAATTTGAACAAACATGTCTCAAACAAAAACGACTCACTCCATGTGGGGCATTAAATGTTGGTATTGACTCGATTGCACTTAAAAGACCTGCATTTCTATCTGAAATAATGCACATCTGAGCCCTCCCACGTATGACGTACTTGCAAATCAAATCCAAAAACCACTTCCAAGATTCAAAATTCTCCTCGTCTACAATAGCAAATGCTAGGGGAAATATCTGTTTGTTTCCATCCACCGCAACGGCTATCAGCATTTTATGTTTGTATTTTGTGTATAGATGTGTCCCATCAACACTGATAATCGGTGGACAGTACTTGAACCCAGTATAACAAGGCTCGAACGCCCAAAAAACATATTTGATAATCTTTTTATGTGGGACGTTGGTGTCATAGTGTTTCCACTCTACAATAGTGCCCGAGTTCCACTTTTGCAATGCACCCAAAAACTTAGGCAGCTTTCTTACGGAGCTCTCCCATGTCCCGTAAGTGTTCTCAATCGCCCGTCTAATACCATGCCATGCCTTCTGATAAGAAATCGAGTATCCGGTTGCATTTTTAACGTCTGCTTGTGCCTCAGACACGCTGATTGCAGGATTGACCCGAACATTTTCCTTAATCAAGAAAGCTACGAAATTTTTGTCCAGGTTGCGATGATCAGAAGATATATCATTCATATAACATCTATGATCTCCACCATATTTGGTTATTTTGAACATCCCCAGTTTTTGCTTAAATGATCCTCTAACATACCAAGGACACTCTTGAGAAGGAGCACTGTGTTGACATTTGAGAACTAAAAGGAGGGGTTTACTTTCGACAACTCGAAACTGACGTCTGGCATGTCGTATAGAGAAATCCTTAATCGCTGCAACGAAAGCGTTCTTATCCCTGAATAACATGTCCTTCTCAATTATCCCCCGGCTAGGATCGTAAAACTTTCCCCATGAAGACGTAGGATCATGCATGGAGTCAGCTGCAACTTCGGGTCCACTCATTGTGTAAAATGGAATGTTGGAGTCGAAGTCGATATTGATTGTTGCTTCGACACCATCGGAATTTACATTAGCTGCCGTAACATCTTCTTCGTCTACTACTGCTTCATTGTCATCCAAATTTTCATCTGAATTTTCAACTTCCGTTTCAGATGAGGAAATTGGACCTAAGGAGTCGGCACAAGGGTCCGTGTCTTCTATATTGGCCGTATCACTAGGACCAATTATATCTTCAGGTTCATTCCTAGTATTACTAGGACCAATACTGATATTTTGGACACTACATTCTTCCCTTAATAAAGTGTTTGTGAAAGCAATGTTCTCCAATCCCTGTGTGACTTCGGGCACGTAATCACAAGGGTTAGTTAAATCTTGGCTTGATGTCGTGGGCAAATCCTGTTCGGACAGCAACGATATATAATATCCCCACTCCTGGCTCATAAGCATACCTTCATGTTCGCTAAGATTTTCAAATGGTTCTTTCTCAACGAATATGTCCATAGAGTTTATTCCATCATTAGGATCTAGGAAGAACCTAAGATTATCGTCAGTCTCAATCTGAACTACAGACTCTATAATATTATTGTGACCGTATATTTCCCCCCATTTAGTGAAAAGTTTCAGATGAAACTGGTCTTTAGCCACACCAACATATTGATAAATTAGATCTTTCAATGCAGATAAGTCTGTATTTCGATCAATTCGTGTGTAACCAATAGGCGCAGAACTATACAATACTTTTCCGCTTTCATGTAAAATTTCGCCTCCGCAATAAACTCTAATTGCAACTCTTCGTGTACTCGCCATTGATTGGAATATATTATATGTATGTACTTTTCACTGTGGAATATATTAATTAAAAAGAAAAATGAAGAACAAACAAAATAAATATTACATTATTTAAACAAACAAAACAACATATGTATGAAAAGCATGTTAAATAATGCATTATATTTCACAACCAATATACATTTACAAGGAATATACATCACTCTGTGAATGATCATTTTCGGGAACATTTTCTACAACATTATTATCATCCACGAATTCTTCTATATCAACATTTTCATTATCTACTGGACCCTGCCACATATTCAAGCCAGGGGTGACATCTATAAGATCTACTATGCGTGATCGCATCATATTCACGTGATTAAAGTTAGCCGTACTTAGTCAACATAACCGTCCGTAAATCATAACAGTTAAAACATACAGTATGTATATATAATTTAATATATCATTTTATATATTTACTTATTAATTTAAAATATGTATATATATTCTAAATAAATAAGATATATATATATATATGTAATAATAATACATAAAAATAAAAAAAAAAAAAAAAAAAAAGGAAACATCGTCACCTAAGGTGACGTTTTTAAAAAAACGTCACCTAAGGTGACGTTTTTAACATTATGTATATTATATCATATATATATTTATAATATACATATATATATATATATATTTTTGAATAATAATATATATATATTCGAATATGTATATAAATATATAAATTCATATCTTTTCATTATATTTATATATATTATTAATTTAAAAATTATGAATTAATAATCAAAAATTATTATTAAATGTAACATATTTTTTAAAATTTTCCTTAAATAAAATTATATCCTATCCATTTTTAAAATTATAATTTAATATATCATTTTATATATTTACTTATTAATTTAAAATATGTATATATATTCTAAATAAATAAGATATATATATATATATATGTAATAATAATACATAAATATATTATAAAAAAAAAAAAAAAAAGGAAACATCGTCACCTAAGGTGACGTTTTTAAAAAAACGTCACCTAAGGTGACGTTTTTAACATTATGTATATTATATCATATATATTTATAATATACATATATATATATATATATATTTTTGAATAATAATATATATATATATATTCGAATATATATATAAATATATAAATTCATATCTTTTCATTATATTTATATATATTATTAATTTAAAAATTATGAATTAATAATCAAAAATTATTATTAAATGTAACATATTTTTTAAAATTTTCCTTAAATAAAATTATATCCTATCCATTTTTAAAATTATAATTTAATATATCATTTTATATATTTACTTATTAATTTAAAATATGTATATATATTCTAAATAAATAAGATATATATATATATATATGTAATAATAATACATAAATATATTATAAAAAAAAAAAAAAAAAAAGGAAACATCGTCACCTAAGGTGACGTTTTTAAAAAAACGTCACCTAAGGTGACGTTTTTAACATTATGTATATTATATCATATATATATTTATAATATACATATATATATATATATATTTTTGAATAATAATATATATATATATTCGAATATGTATATAAATATATAAATTCATATCTTTTCATTATATTTATATATATTATTAATTTAAAAATTATGAATTAATAATCAAAAATTATTATTAAATGTAACATATTTTTTAAAATTTTCCTTAAATAAAATTATATCCTATCCATTTTTAAAATTATAATTTAATATATCATTTTATATATTTACTTATTATTTTAAAATATGTATATATATTCTAAATAAATAAGATATATATATATATGTAATAATAATACATAAATATATTATAAAAAAAAAAAAAAAAAAAAAGGAAACATCGTCACCTAAGGTGACGTTTTTAAAAAAACGTCACCTAAGGTGACGTTTTTAACATTATGTATATTATATCATATATATATTTATAATATACATATATATATATATATATTTTTGAATAATAATATATATATATATTCGAATATGTATATAAATATATAAATTCATATCTTTTCATTATATTTATATATATTATTAATTTAAAAATTATGAATTAATAATCAAAAATTATTATTAAATGTAACATATTTTTTAAAATTTTCCTTAAATAAAATTATATCCTATCCATTTTTAAAATTATAATTTAATATATCATTTTATATATTTACTTATTAATTTAAAATATGTATATATATTCTAAATAAATAAGATATATATATATATATGTAATAATAATACATAAATATATTATAAAAAAAAAAAAAGGAAACATCGTCACCTAAGGTGACGTTTTTAAAAAAACGTCACCTAAGGTGACGTTTTTAACATTATGTATATTATATCATATATATATTTATAATATACATATATATATATATATATATTTTTGAATAATAATATATATATATTCGAATATGTATATAAATATATAAATTCATATCTTTTCATTATATTTATATATATTATTAATTTAAAAATTATGAATTAATAATCAAAAATTATTATTAAATGTAACATATTTTTTAAAATTTTCCTTAAATAAAATTATATCCTATCCATTTTTAAAATTATAATTTAATATATCATTTTATATATTTACTTATTATTTTAAAATATGTATATATATTCTAAATAAATAAGATATATATATATATATATGTAATAATAATACATAAATATATTATAAAAAAAAAAAAGAAGGAAACATCGTCACCTAAGGTGACGTTTTTAAAAAAACGTCACCTAAGGTGACGTTTTTAATATTATGTATATTATATCATATATATTTATAATATACATATATATATATATATATATTTGTGAATAAAAATATATATATATATATATTCGAATATATATATATATAAATATATAAATTCATATCTTTTTATTATATTTATATATATTATTAATTTAAAAATTATGAATTAATAATAAAAAATTATTATTAAATTTAACAAATTTTTTTAAATTTTCCTTAAATAAAATTATATCCTATCCATTTTTAAAATTATAATTTAATATATCATTTTATATATTTACTTATTAATTTAAAATATGTATATATATTCTAAATAAATAAGATATACATATATATATATGTAATAATAATACATATATATATTATTAAAAAAAAAACGAAACATCGTCACCTAAGGTGACGTTTTAAAAAAAACGTCACCTAAGGTGACGTTTTTAAAATTATGTATATTATATCATATATATTTATAATATACATATATATATATATATTTTTGAATAATAATATATATATATATTCGAATATATATTTTTATTATATTTATATATATTATTAATTTAAAAACTATGAATTAATAATCAAAAATTATTATTAAATTTAACAAAGTTTTTTAAATTTATCTTAAATAAAATTAAATTATATCCATTTTTATAATTATAAATGTAATATATCATTTTATATATTTACTTATTAAATAAAAATATGTATACATATTCTAAACATATATTATTATTTATAAATATTTATTAGAAATATATATATATATATATCTATATATAATATATATAAAAAAAACTATAAACATCACATTCGCATTAATTGAGCATGCATTATTTGCATGCATTATTTGAAGAATCACATCAACTTTTGCAGAAATTTGTCGTGCAAACTTTATCATTGCAGCTTTACAGAGGAGACCATATTTACTGTATTGCAGGATGTGGCGTGACTTTTTCTCCTCAGAAATTTGTCGTGAATACTTTATTATTGCAGGAATGCATTTATAAAAAGTTTAAGAAATTACGAAAGTCTTAAAGCATTTAATGAAAGTTTGAAAACTCAGGAATGCCTTTAAAAAAGTTTGCCGTGAAGAAATAATTGAAGCATGCATATATCACATCAACAGTCTGTATTTTACACCTATATAATGACAACTATATCTCCCTTCTATTCACGTTTCATTTCATTTTCCTTCTTCAACATTCTTCGTCCATTTTCCTCCTTCTTAATTCTCGTTCAACATTGATTGTGCTCACCTCGTTTTTTGGAAGAATTTATTACTGCTGCAATCGCGTCTTTATTTTCTTTGTATAAAAAGGTATGTTTTATGGAGCCAAGTATCACATACTTGAATATATTTTTGTTCTACTTGTAACTTAATTTTTTTTTTTTAATATCAATAGATATATGTTATAAATTTTTTTAATGTTGTTCTTTCATTTGCAGTGATAATGGATATTAATTCACACAACCACTATGGCCCGAAGGAACCGACCGTTCTCACCCTTCAATCTCAGCACATTTCCGAGGGCCTACTGAAGCCCGACGGTGATTTGAACTTTTTCTTTCGCTTTAGGCGGTGCGATAATGATTTTTGGGAATTATTTGACCAGGAAGGGTCTGAGATCCACACACGCGTACTGGATTTGTTATTTCAAATGGGTCTCTATGGTGTGTATAGGTGCGGGAGGTTTTACCCGGACAACCACCTAATAACCGCTTTGGTGGAGAGGTGGCGGCCTGAAACCCATACATTTCACCTGCCTGTTGGTGAAGCAACGGTGACTTTAATGGATGTCGCCTTAATATGGGGTTTGCCGATTGAAGGGGATCCGGTGTGCGGACTTGATCCTACAATGTCTCCAAATGAGTGGGCTAATTACTGTCAGGCGATGTTAGGTTACACGCCAGACATATCCCACATAAAAAGTGGAAAGATTAGAGCTACCTCTTTAGCCGCTCATATGCGATCGCATCCAGTGACGGATGATAGCACAATTGAACATGTCGAGCAATATGCTCGGGCATGTGCTTTATTCCTGATATGCGGTGTAATGTGCCCTGATGCCAGTGGAAATTTGTTACCACTAGTATATTTACAATGTCTGCAAGACATAAAGAAAGTTATTGAATTCAGCTGGGGCAGTGCCGTACTATCTTCTCTATACCGTCACTTGTGCGATGGCGCCTTGGAGTATAAAGAAAACCTCGGTGGCCCAGTTCAACTGTTACAGGTACTTATAAATTTTTTATGATATATTAATGAATCTACCATACGTAACCTTTGTAATTACTCTTTTTTTGTGTTTTCATAATATTTGATAGATTTGGGCATGGTCGCGCATATCTTCTATTGTACCTGTATATAAGAGGAGTAGATTAAATATGCAAGAAATTGAAAGACCTGATCATTTGGGTGGTGGTACACTCCCTGTCCCCCCTTTCGGTGCTCGGTAATATTTACAATGCAAGCCATGTTGTTTTGGTTATTTTATCGTTATTGGTAATATTTACAGTGCACACCCAAATGTAATGCATCTACTGATTAACTAGTAAAATATATGTAACAGGTGGAATATTGATAGCAGTTTCGTGCACACTGGTAGGCGCCAGGTCAAGGTTTTTCGAGAAATATTGGATAAATTGACACATGACCAGGTTCGATTTATTACTTCATTTTAATTATTCTTATATGTATTAATTAAAAACACATGTATGTTTTTTGGTTTTTGGTTGTTGTGTGTCATCAGTTTACATGGGATCCATATGATTGGTCGCAACCGGAAGTACTCCATTTACCTTCGCGGTGCTTCTCGGACAATGTACGAGCTATATGTCCATTGATTTTTTTCTCATTTGTGGAGTTCCATCATCCAGAAAGAGTCTTACGTCAGTTCCGAATGTTGCAAGACATACCTAATCGGATCGACCCTCTTGATGACTGGAAGACGAACGTGCATCAGATTGATCGTAAAGGGCGAAAAAATGCCAACTGGATGGACATACACGCGAAGTATGTTCATCAGTGGAATCAAAGACATGAGTATCTCACGGGAACCCAATATGTAATGAACCCAACGACGACACCCGATTACTATGATTGGTATAACTCGATTACACGTCGTTTTATATCCCCTGTAGATACGCATGACATAATGGGAATAAAAACTGGAGATGCTTCACTGATGCACTACATGGTACGCAACATATATGCAGTTCTACAATTAATTTTATATCTATTCAACATGATTGGTGTTTTAATATACATCTTTTATCTTATTTGTAGATCGAACAATTGGAACCCATGAAGAGAAATATACAGAATAGAAATAGATTAGACATTGACCAACTTAATAGTTTGTTAGATGAACAGCTCTCATTGTATGAAAATATAGAGCGAACAATTGAGAGACTGTCCCCCGAGCCTCCGCAAATGACGTATACCCAGCCTGTACATCAACAACAGACGCAAAGTCAAGCAGAAAATCATATGAGAATTAGAAGGCGTCGTTCCCCTGAAGTTCGGATGCCACCACCTGCGAACTTTGCATCAACATCTTCGCGGCCCGAATACCAAACTGAAGGACATATGTCGGATGTATATAGGCCTTCAATGAGTACACCACCGTATACTCCGACACCCTACCATCCATTAATGTCCACTCACTCGCCATTTCCTGGTATGAACGTTGACCTCGGAGCAGGAGACACGAGCAATATGCCAAACTACGACTATGTCCGTCCTACTCCGATTCAATTCCAGTATTCAGATGTGGCTACTTTCCGGGATGTACCAGACCACTCTACGTCATCCTCCAGCAGAATGACAATTCATTTGACACCAACCTCGGAGGAAGATGACGTCGAAGAAGACATACAGCCACAACCACCCGTTGTCAACACAAGAGGTAGACGAGGTGGAACTCGAAGGAGACAACAAGAAATATCAGGAAATGTCGGGCAAGGTGAAGGAAGAGGTCGCCGAACTAGAAGAAATCGAGGTTGTGGTACAGGAGGTCATTTGTAATAGGTGTGAATATAGATCATAACAAACAAACAATTATTTTTATTTACTGATCTGAAAAAAAAAAAAAAAAAACTTACTTTATACCCATGACACATTCATTACAATGAAATTTTAGTTGCAATTTTCATAATTTTGCATCTAATTTTGATATTCTTTTTCATATTAGTTTTCAAGTGAATTTGAATTTTCTTTATTTATGTATTATTTTCTATGTTTACTTATAATTTATAGTATATACATAACAAAAAGAAATTTTTCGCGAAGATGTACTTTTTTTAATTTCAATATTTTATTTTATCATTTCATTTTCGCTCCAAATTAATTAACTGCATAATTGTTACACATTCTATACAAGCCGTCCATTAATAAAACAGCACACCACAATTAATTTAAAATCCAAACTATTTATTATTTTGTATCATTTACATCTACTAACCAAATTTTTTAAAAAATTAAATAAATTTGCATAATGAACATTCCAACCCAAAGTTTTGTGCCAATTAATAATAATACATAAATATATATATATATATATATATGAAATTTAAAAAAAATACAATAAACCTCACCTTTAAAAAACGTCATCTAAGGTTTTTAGTTATATATATATATATTATATATTATATATACACATATATATTTATAAAATATATATTTATAAATAATAATATATATAAATTTATATATATTATTATTATATATATTATTAATTTAAAAGATATGAATTAATAAAAAAATTTATTATTTAATTTAATAAATATTTCTGTATATTATTATTACATATATTATTATTATTATATATATTTTCTTATATATTCACTTAATAAATTTAAAAAATATATATATATATACATATTTGAAATATATATATAATACAGGTTATATATATATATATGTATACATATATATATATATATTACAGGTTATATATATATATGTATACATATATATATATATATGTGTATATATATATGTCAGTATCTATATATAATATATATATATATGCATGTATATGATATATACATATGATGTATGTACATATATAATTATATCATAAAGAAAGAATGTCACCTTAGGTGACGTTCTTTCTTTTAATTTAAAATCGTCACCTCCGGTGACGTTTTTTTGAAATAACGTCACCGGCGGTGACGTTTTACCTATTTTTAAAAACTGTTCGGAAACATACCTATTTTGTAAATTTTTTTTTTTTTTTGCATTATTTTGAAAAAAAACCCTCAAAAAATTGGGGGCAATGACTACAATAAAAAATTAGGGGGATAATGGACTTTTAGGACAAACGTTTGTGAAACAATTTATACTTTTGCCAATATATATTAGATATATGTATTTGTATTAATATAATAATAAAATAATTTATAAATAGTACTTCTTTTTTTTTTTTTGTCTTTTTCACTTTTTAAATATGAAAATTTTATAGAAAATGATAAATGTTAAAATAGTCCATAAATAGTAGTCATTTTTTAAAATTTAAACGTGAAAATATTTTAGAAAATGATATGTCAATCATTTGAATTTTTTTAATTATTTCAATTTTTTAAATTTATTAAAATAAAATTAGTTATTTTAATTTTTAATTCCTTTTAACACATAACATCTTAAATTAAATTTTTTAAATCTTTAATTTGATATCCGTATCTTATATATCAAATTTTAAAAATATAATTATTTTTTTGATGGAATATTTAGGTGAGATGTAAATATTTATTGATTTTTAGATTATTTGTATTGAATTTGGATTAATAAATATTACTTAATAATTTTTATAAAATTATTAAATAATTTAATTCTTAATACAATTAATTAATTAATATAAAAACAAAATTTTTATTCTAAAATAAAAAGAATATATGTTTTTGATATAATTATATATGTATACAGACACACACCAACAATAAAATAATACAATAGCACACTCAGCAGCACTCAGCAGCACTCAGACACCCATTTCGCTAGTTCCGTTCTCACGCATACGATTTACACTCTTAAACCCTGCCTAGCTTCAATCATTGTTCTTTCCACTCTGTGATTAATCAGAGAAGATTTCTGATATTTCTGTTGAAGGATTTCCTTTGAATCTTCATTCTTAGGTACGCGGCTCTTTGCCACATTCCACATATTTCTTTGATTAAATGTTTCCGATATGTTTATTTAATTTTCCTAAATTAACGCATCATAAATTAGCTGTCATTTGTAATGGTTCATTGATATATTATCATTTCGTCGATTTTATGTTACTGTAAGCGGCGTTTCGAATGTCAGTTGGGAAGTATAAAATTTGGTTTGTCGATTATTTAATTTACTGAGCAATTTTTCGAAAAATTGTTCCTTTTTCCCTTCTTTCCCCTCAAGATTGAGGATGGAGCAAATCATCTATTTCAATACTGTTTTTCGGTTGAAAAACGTAATTGGGTGACTCACGAGAAGGGAATGATGATTGATTTTGTGAAAAATGAAGGTTTAAGCATGGGGGGGGGGTGTTAATGGGGAGGTAAATGTGATTGTTTATGCCTTCCTTCTTTGTGACAAGTGTAGAAGATAAGTCAGCATGTTCGTTTCTTGATATCTTAGAAATGATAATGCAGTGAGGTTTCTTTCCCATGGAGAGTTCTGATGATGAAAAAGATGGTAGTGCTGACACTTCTAAACCAAAGGAATTAGGCCATTTCTCAGAATCTAAGCATACAAAATTTGTAGATGATGTTCTAAAAGGACCAAATGAGATTTGCTTGGAGAATTTTCGGATGGATAAACAGGCATTCTATAAATTGTGTGATATGCTACACACCAGAGGCCTACTACGCCATACAAATCGAATCAAGATTGAGGAGCAGTTAGGAATATTCATGTTTATAGTTGGACATAATATGCGTACTCGAGCAGTTCAGGAGCTATTCAGATACTCTGGTGAAACCATCAGTCGTCATTTCAACAATGTTCTGACCGCTGTGGTGACTGTTTCATTAGATTTCTTCAAGGCTCCAGACTCTGACGTTCCACCAACAATTCGAGAAGATCCTCTATTTTACCCTTATTTTCTGGTAGGAAGAGACTTCTAGATTTCACTACTTATTTATTTATTGATTATTGTATGCATCACTCTTATATGGTACGATTTTCAATCAGAATTGTGTTGGAGCAGTCGATGGCATACATTTCCCAGTGACCGTAGGTGTGGATGAACAAGGGCCTTTCCGGAATAAGAATGGTTATCTTTCCCAAAATGTATTAGCAGCATGCTCATTTGATATGAAGTTTCATTATGTTCTTGCTGGCTGGGAAGGCTCTGCACCAGACATGCGAGTTCTAAATTCAGCTCTGACTAGGCGTTACAAACTGGAAGTACCTGATGGTACGTACATTTTCTGCTCCAAGTAAGGAATCCTAGATTAATGAACATTAAATAATACTATTCATGAGGTTATTAAGACATACTGCTGCTGTTACCTTGTCTTCCAAGGGCATGTCTGGTGTGATTTGTAGAATCAAGAATACTATCAAGACACTTTTTCCTTTTCAAACCAATGGGTCTACCTGTGTAAATGGTTCATTCATGTCAATGAAATTCAAACTATTCTGCATGTTTAAAATATCTTAGAATTTTTATTGATCTAAACTAGATGAGTATGTAGTTACAAGATTTTGCAGCCAAGAAGAGGAAACCCCTTCACTCCAGAAAAAGAGGAAGGGGAAGAAAGAAATAATGATATTGTAGTCGTCCTAAACATATGGGAAACATCCAGAAAACAGAAAAGCTATCATATCCTAAATCTCGTAAAACCTTAAACCAAAGGGGTTGAAATTCTCTATTTGTTTAGTGACTACTTGCACTACCAAAAGATAATCAATTTAGTAATTTCTTGCAAACATAGCTTTGCTGCATGTTTAGTGAAATATGTATTTGTTGTCCTTCAGGTAAATACTATCTTGTGGATGGAAAATATGCAAATATCCCGGGGTTCATTGCTCCATATCCCGGAGTATCTTATAATCAAATCGAATTTGGTGGTGGCTTCCACCCACAAGATGCTAGAGAGCTCTTCAATCATCGGCATTCTATCTTGCACAATGTCACCAGTCGATCTTTTTCTGCATTGAAGGAACGGTTTCCTATTTTGATGTCTGCTCCTTCCTACCCTTTGGCAACACAGGTGAAGCTGGTGGTTGCAGCTTGTGCCCTACACAATTACATTCGTTCCGAGAACCCTGATGATTGGATCTTCAAAATGTACGAACTAGAAGGTATGGTGCAAGTGGAAGATCCGATGCCACCTTTAGAGATCGAACAGCCAATTATTCCTTCTGAAACGCAACTTTTGGACATCCCTTATGGAGCAGATGAGGTTGAACACGCTTCCCAGGTGAGAGATGCTATTGCTACTGAGATTTGGAATGATTATATCCGAGATTATGCTACCATTGATGATGTCCTGTAGTTATCAGTTATGGATAGTTCTTGTTTTTTTTACCTCAATTTGAGGTGAGAGCTTTCAGCATGGAAGTTGTGGGAAGATTCGATTTTCGACAAGGTTTGCCCAGTAGAGGCTGATAATTTACAGGGAAACAAGCATCATCACCAGGGTTCAGTTTTGCAAATGTAAATATTATTTAGAAAATTGCTTCCAAAATATATATAAACTGACATGTGGCACATCTCGAAAAAAGTTAGAAAGAAATTGGCCATTGATTTTTTTTAGATATTCCACATGTCACATGTTCCACGGAGTGCAGACATTACCCATATGGGTAACATAGAAGTACACATAATTTCCTGTGAACGCGAGCAAGTAGATATTATATTCTCTCTGTGTTCACTATTTTCCTTAAATTTTCTAACAATAATTTGGATATGGTTCTTTTATTGTGAAATACCACAATATTGTATTTGTGCCTTCAAAATAACGGTATTTTGATTTAAATAATGGTATATTAAGATATAATACAATATTTTATGGTGCCCCACAACAGAGAATTTATTTTTCAATAATATATATCAATATTCATTTATAATTTATATTCCTATTCATAATTTTGTAGGCACACTCACGCTAGTATAATTTATGTAAGTAGATTAGTTTCTTTAAACATTTGACATGCAATGTAACATCATCATATATGAGTTTATAAATAATTCTCGAAGTTTAAAATACTACACTTGATACATTGAGTATTTTTAATCACACATTCATATACAATCATGTGGGTGTATGTAAATATATGCTCGAAACAATTGGTACAATATCTCAAAAACTTCAATTCCCACTAATTTTTTCTTCAATGTCATCCTAATTATTAGTGCTTTTGTTTTATAATCCTTCATAGATTAATATATAAATCAATAAGAAAACAAAAAAAGTATATGAATCATCACAGCATCCACTAGCTACAAGCATGACGCCCAACAGAGGCTCTGTGTCAACGATCGATAATTGCTTGCAACTTCTTGAAGCTTGTATTGGATCAAAATCACTCAAACACGGCAAAATAGTTCATCAATGTCTCCTCAAACTCAACGGTAAAGATTTCATTGCTCAACCATCAGTCTTCGACAAGCTTACTCGTCTCTACATTTCATGCAAAAGACCTCAACTTGCGCATCAAGTCTTCAACTCAATTCCAAGCCCAGAAAGAAAAAACAAGACTATATTATGGGACCAAATTATTAGATCTTACGCATGGGATGGACCCTATGAAAAGGCCCTTGATTTGTACTACGAAATGGTGGATACTGGGATCGCACCTACAAAGTACACCTACCCTTTTGTGCTCAAGGCTTGTTCTGCTTTGAAGGATGTAAAAAATGGTGTAAAGATTCATGGGCAGGCGAGAAGGTATAATCTTGACGATAATGTTTATGTCTGTACGGCGTTGGTTGATTTTTATTTGAAGTGTGGGTGTTTGATGGAGGCGAGGGAAGTGTTCGATGGAATGCTTGAGAAAGATATTGTGGCCTGGAATGCGATGGTTGCTGGGTTTTCATCGCATGGGATGTACTGGGATGCGATTGGTTTGGTTTCAGAGTTGCAAAGAAGGGGAGCGGAACCAAATTCATCGACAGTTGTGTCAATTCTACCTGTAATTGGAGAGTCAGGTATGTTAAGGGAAGGAAAGGCTTTTCATGCTTTTTGCTTGAGAAGGGGTCTTGATCTAGATGTCGTTCTCGGAACGGGGCTCCTTGATATGTACGGAAAATGTGGGCTGCTGGTTTATGCAAGGAGGATTTTTGGTGCATTGGCATTCAAAAATGAGGTGACATGGAGTGCTATGATTGGAGCTTGTGTTACTTGTAATTCTACAGGGGATTGCGTGGAATTGCTTGGTAAAATGAGGATGGGAATTGGAGAGACTCCTTCACCTGTTATACTTGCAATGGTTATTCGTGGTTGTGCTAAGCTGAATGATTTGAACATGGGGAGGCAGCTACACAGTTACACAATAAAACTGGGATTTTCTTTTGAACTTATGGCGGGTAATACATTTGTTTCAATGTATGCAAAATGTGGATCAATAAAAGATGCAATGAGATTCTTTGAAGAAATGCCGGCTAAGGATTCAGTTTGTTACAGTGCTATAATCTCTGGTTGTGTTCAAAATGGTTATGCAGAGGAAGCCCAGCAAATGTTCCACAAAATGCAACTTAAAGGCGTTGATCCAGAATTAGCCACCATGATGGGGTTCTTGCCTGCCTGCTCTTATCTGGCTGCACTGCAACATGGAGTCTGTGCACACGCCTGTTCAGTTGTTCGTGGATTCACAGAAGATATCTCGATTTGTAATGCTTTAATTGACATGTACAGTAAGTGTGGTAAAATGAATGCTGCTAGGCTTGTCTTTAATAGGATGCTAGAGAAGGATGTAGTTTCGTGGAATACGATGATTGTCTGTTTTGGAATACATGGACGGGGGAGGGAAGCAATTCTGCTATTCTATCATATGCAGAATGGAGGTTACAAACCGGATGAAATTACTTTTGTAGCCTTGCTATCAGCTTGCAGCCATTCAGGGCTTGTTACTGAAGGGAAGCATCTATTTGTTCTCATGAGTCAAGAATTCAATATTGTTCCAAAGATGGATCACTATTTTTGCATGGTGGATCTGTTGGGCCGAGCTGGCCGTGTAGATGAGGCCCACAAGCTGATCACCACGATGCCATTTGAGCCTGATTCTCATCTATGGAATGCCTTACTAGCTGCTTGTAAGATCCATAAAAATGTCGAACTTGGAGAAGAAGTTTCTGAAAAGATTCAAGCCTTAGGACCTGCAAGCACTGGAAATTTCGTTCTGTTGTATAATTTATACACAACTGCTCAAAGATGGGATGATGCTGCGAACATTAGAATCCAGCAGAAGGAATTGGGTTTTAAGAAGAAACCAGGATGTAGTTGGATAGAAGTAAGTGGGACTGTTCATGCCTTTGTTGGTGGAGATTCGTCTCACCCAGAGGCAAATAAAATATACAAGAAAATGGAGGAACTTGTTGCTGAAATGAAACGATTAGGTTATACAGCGGAGTCTGGTTTTGTTTACCATGATGTTGAAGAGGAGGAGAAAGAAAAGATTCTTCTGTATCATAGTGAGAAGCTTGCTGTTGCATATGGAATTATTTGCCTCAAGCCGGATAAGCCTATTCTTGTTACCAAGAATTTGAGGGTTTGTGGAGACTGTCACACTGCACTAAAATTCATCACAATCATAGCTAAGAGAGAAATAACTGTAAGAGATACAAGTCGATTTCATCATTTTAAGAATGGAATCTGCAGCTGTGGAGAGTTCTGGTGAAGACAAACATGATTTAGCTTATCCTGTACTTAACCTTGTCGTGGTGATTCTGCATCTTTTTTGGCTTATGGATGCAGGACTGTGCGATGAAGCACCGAACAAGGTAACTCTTACGATGTATAGCTATATCCTTATTTTGCTAACTTAGAAGGAGGTTGAAACTTGAAAGATGTCATATTTGTTAATATATTGTTAAGATCCATGTTGTTAGGTAGCCCAAGTTAAGGTAGAAATCTTTAGATAAAAAGGATTGACTGCTACTGTTTATTCCAAATGAAAAGAAGTATCCTAAAATCCAAGCAAACATCCAAAGATTCCTGTCTTAAACCAATCTTGATTCTCTATTCTACTCAGTATTTTACCTTCTATTTCATTTCACCAATATAACATAATTTTAAGTATATATTGGTGTAATGAAATATAATTTGAAATACTGAATTAGAACAGAAAATCTCAAATGGTTTTGAACAGTTAATCTCAGTGAACAATTACAGGAATGGACGATTAAGCAAAGCAGTAAGATACTGAGCCATACTGCACTGCATCCAAAACTCACTCTTTTCAACATCACCAAATCGATCTTCATCCTCCTCTACTGAAGACTCACATTCACTATCGATGTCACTGTCGCTAGGAACCCTTTCTCTTGCCTCTTTTCCCTCAACAAGCAAAGCAAGGGACTCAAAGTACGTTCCCACATAAAATGAGTCCTTTGTCCCAAACAGGCCAAGATCTGCGGATTTTCCTGTAACAGAATCATACGATACTAACCCTCGATTTCTAACAGTCAAAAGAACATCACCATTAGTTCTGAGACCAAGAATCGACCCAATTCCTCCCACACTATCAACATTGTGTAGTTTACTCCACGATCCCATATCGCGATATTTCTTCATAACCCAAATACAGCAACTCTTGCTCCACAGCCGTTCGTCATATTGAACGATACCAATCAACCCTTGAAGATCTATGGTATTCAAATTGATCGGAAGCTCATTCAATAAAGCATCAGGTAGCTGCATTTCATCAAAAACTTCAAGGGTCATATCGAACAACATGATCAAGTTTTCCACCTTATCATGCTTTCCCATGTTCTTGTAAGCAACCCAATGCACATTTCCACTTATAAAAACCTGTGACCAAAAATACTCCACAACACAATTCTTAGGGATTTCTCCTTCAATTGTGTGCCAATTCCCTTTACTTAGTGCAAAAACCTCAACTGTAGGTGGCACAAGATACCCATAATCCTCTTGAACATAATCTATCTTCACAACCTTGTAGTCATTGTTTTGAACATCAAATCCAAACCCAAGCACAAACATGTTGTTTAACATTGTTTTAGGCACAGGGAGGGTGACTTTTCGCTTGATTGCAGGATTCCAGAGCAGAACAGAATCAGCCTGTCCGAATAGATCATCCAAGAGGCAAAGCAGACCATTGCAAGAACCAACTACACGGTGATAGAAACGTGTGCAATCACGAAAAGGGTATTCGATTCTGATGTTCTCGCCATCAGGGAAGTCCTCGTTGTCAATATGCCTTGTGTAGACTTCACTGTTTTGAACCTTGGAATAGCGCCTGACGATGATTTGGTTCTCCTCAGGAGAGAAGGACTTGGAGAGAATGGTTTCCTTTGTGTGCCATGAAATGAAGTGAGGGCTTGAGATCAGCGAATTCCATGATTTGGAGACACATCTGAACTTGATAAGAGACTTGGGCGGCAGCCTTGTAAGGATCTTGATCACCAATTCTTGAGGTAAGTTATCAGACATTTTTTTTTTCTAATATTAAAAAATCTTTACAGTAGAATGGAGTTGAGATGATGGGTTGAGTTTTGAGAGGGTGAAAGAGATCTATAAAGGGAGGTAATGGGAACAAGACAAGAATTGCTGGTGAATTCTTTTCTGGCAAATTTTGTCACAGTTCTTATTTGAAATTTTGAAACCAGATGTTCATTACAGGATTGAAGGAATCTGTTGTTTTTGTTTTTGTTTTGGAAAGGATGTCATATTTTATTTTTATATAAAGTCATAGTACTTTCAAACAAAATTGTGCAACTGCAATTTCACTTACCAATTTAGACAAGACTTCATTTGAAAAGAGAAAACATTTTTTTTTTTTTGAAAGATTTGCCTCAGCGTTGGTTGTCCCAAACTATTGTTGTTGGTTTGGATAGTCTCGTATTGATTACCCAGTGCAGCATATTCAATGGAGAGAGAGAGAGGGGGAGGAGAGAGAGAGACTATTCACAGCACCTTAAAATACACTAACACACTATCTACAATTGAGACTCGGTTTTCTCGATTCTATTTTAATCTTGTATTTTATTTCACCAATTCATGTTTTATGTGTATAGTTATCATATCATAATGTAGATATAACATGTATTAGGTATATGAGATACGAGATGGCAAAATGTATTTTAAAGTCTTCAAATTACATTTTTTTTAATGTTTCTAAACTATTAAAGAAAGTGTTATATGTATATTATTCAATTACATAACTTTAGTATTATTACCACATACACCTTCAAATATTTTCATAGTTTAAGAAATTTTAAATATTGTTGAATACTTTAGGAACTTTTGTTTAGAAATTTGTAAAAAGGTTAAAAGACATTTCAAATATTCTTTTAGTTTAATTTTTTTTTGAAATAAACATAAAAGTTTAAAGTCCTTGAAATATATTTTGATACGAGACTGAAACAAAATATGAAATTGAAGATTCAAACTGATTTGGGTAACTACTTTGATGGTTGGCACATAGGATTGTGTGGCTTAATCCTAGTAATCTTTGAAAATATTTTAAAGAAATTTGTTGGAAAGTTGAGAAATGAGGAAAAAGGGGATAAAATCTAATTTAGGATGTTTCAAAAACTTGTAACCTCCCCAAACCTACAACCTTTAAAATATTATTTACACAATATACATTTATATGTCACACATGTGAATTATAGTCGATCATAGATCGATCATCCACTTCTCAACTTTTAAAAATTTATACTTTAATATTCATATTTAATGTATATATTTATATCCACATAATATGTGTACCTATAAATAATTATATTTTTTTTTTCTTTTTTAGTCAATTTCTCCATAATATATATATACACACACACACACATATATATATATATATAAATAAATCAATGGTCTATTATATCTATTTAGGTATGACTTAAATTAAAAAAAACCCAATAATTACTTATAAGGTACAAATTTAAACTCGATGCAATTCTATAATTTTGTAATAATCTAATGTTATTATAACCCTATTTTCTTTGTTCAATAATTCTTGTTCTCATGGTCAGAAAGATTACATTATGCAAACCAAGTTTTCAACAGCCTTCTAGATAAATCTGCTGAACTTTATTGAAAAAATGTAATTTTTGTTGTTTTTTATTGTGGCATATTTCATGTGCATCTGTAATATTAATTATTAACATAGAAACTAACCTTTTAATTATTTAGTGACAATTTGACTTTCCATTTAAATTTTGAGTTATAGTATAATTTACTACAATATGCTAATATTATTTATTCAAGTTAGAAAAAATAATAGGGCTATGGTGAAATAGGCCTAAGCTCTTAGGCGAGCTGTCTGGATTTAATTGGATGTTTTTTTAGCATAATCGTCAGACTTTTTTGTTTTTTATGAATAAGTAAATAAACAACGAGAATAATTTGCATAGAGATTAAAAGATAAAAGATATTATGATAAAAATAGATATAAAATTAAGAAGCTGAGAACAAGCGAAAACATATACATAAGATTAAGGATGTTCTTATTTGTCAGTCTCCTAACAAAGGAGACTCTAATTAAATAAACAATAATTTAGATATGTTTTATAAAGTCGTAAAAATTAATGTTCATTGAGTGTATCGTATCACTTAATTTAAAAGATTAGTTGATTAACTAAAAAGAATTATTTTTTATTTGCTATTTATTTGTTATCGTACAAAAAATAATAATATTTTTTTAATTAAACAAATAATACTATCGATGAGATAAATCATACGTCCGATGGACAAAAAATTCATAGAAAGTGTATTATACAAGGCCCATAATCCTCACATGATAAAGTAACACGAAATGAAAAAAAAAAAAAAGATAGAGATCCGAACCAAAAAAAAAAAAAAAATAATAATAATAATAATAAATAAATAAATAAATAAAATCCGAGCCGCCGATTAGTACGAGTCAAGGAGTGTTGGCCATAAACGGTAAAATGAAAATTCCGACTTTACTTCTTTGCGTCAAAAAATGAAAATTCTAACTTACACCGATATTCGTTACTTTGTCAAAATCTTAACAAAATGACACTGGCAGTGCCACCAACCATATGAAATACTGCAAATTTGGAACCAAAGAACTCTCTTTTTCAGTTTTTTTTTTAATATCTTGTCTGTGCAAAAATGGGATCCTTGGGAGCGACGGGAAATGGTGGCATATGGGGAATGGGGCCGTATGACGATAACTTTCGGCGAAGGAGCAACAAGAAAAGGAACACCGGTAAAAGAGAATCGAAGCCCTCCAATTCAGTTGATTCCGGCGGCGGCGGCGGGTACCGGTTCCCCCTCAAGCAAGCCGTCACTGCCGCCTCTCTTTGCTTGACTGGAGACACCATCGCCCAGCTCCGCCACCGTTGGGTAAAAAACAAAGATGCGCTCTCCCATTCTGGCGATTTCAAGGTGAGAATATTCTACTCTGTGTGTGTGTGTGTGAGAGAGAGAGAGAGAGAGAGAGCGGGAGCTTTTTTATTAATGAATCTAATTTGGATTTAGGGCGTGTGGGAATGTGCTTTTTTATTGGTTTTAATTACTGGGTTTTTGAAGTTCTGTTCTTAATGCTTTCTGAATGCTGAGCATTTTGGTATTTTGTACAGTTGTTCGTTTTGATTTGTGGAAATTGGCTAAGCAACCTGATATGCGTGTAACGTGTATGCTTTATTGCATTTTTTGTTCTTTATATTCTGAAACCTTGTACTTGATGCAGTGAGGTGGATTATTAAGTATGTGTTTGGGATTGTGTTTTGGGTATTTAGTTGAGCATTGATTGGTTAAAACATCATATGTGGGGCAAAAATTAATCTTTGATTGGTTCAAGTGCCATCCTCCCTTTCGTTTCTTTCCTTGATTTCATTTGAAGAAGTATTAGCTAAAGAGTAGATTGTTGTTTGAAACTCAGAGCTTAGCTCAATTTGAAATGCTTGGCTTTTCTGAATAATAAGCTGTACGTCGCCTTTATTTCTATTGTAATTTTGTGTGTGCGCGCGCGTGTGTATGTGTTCATGCTATAGGATTATGAAGTTCTTACTATTAGGTTCAACAACGCTTAATGTTGACATGGTCATTGTTTTGTAATTTGGCTGGTACATATATTTATTTATTGTCTATGGTGTGTTTATCTTAACTTTGATAGTTTTGATAATTCATAGCTATTCGTTTAGATAATTTGAAGTAAATAAACATAAACGCATAAACATGCCTATGGTGTTTTCTGCTATGAAACTTTTAGATGCCCAGCTGAATCAGAAGCAAATTATAAGTTTTATTTACATTTCATATAAGGTTATATTATACCCTACTAAAGATTAATAACTTTAACACGTTGGCTACAGTTATTACCCGTTGCCACTGCTCACCCTTTTGACCTCAACTTGTTTGACTAAGGTTGTAAAATTCTCAATTGCTATTACCTTCCAAATGCTCACTGTTGCTCTTATACATAAAGAACATCTCTATGGACTTTTCTAGTCTAAACATTTGTTCAAGCTCTTTGATTTGCAAACTATTCTTACAGGATATCATAGACGTACTTCTGTCTGACCATGACTATATTCGAGCCCTGCGCATGACTACATACGGGTTCATGCTCTACGGCCCTGGTTCTTATGCATGGTACCAGTTCCTTGATCATAGTATGCCGAAGCAAAATGTTCAGAACCTATTGACGAAGGTAACTTAAGATTTCAGGATTCTTAGGCTCACGTATCTTTGAATTGATATCTGAACTCTCTTCCAACTCTCTTTTCAGGTTGTATTGAATCAAATTGTACTAGGTCCAACTGTAATTGCTGTTATTTTTGCGTGGAATAATCTATGGCAAGGAAAACTCTCTGAACTTCCTAATAAATACAAGAATGATGCCCTCCCTACCCTACTAACTGGTAGAATCCTTATTACGTTCTTGTAGCTTCTAATTAGTATCTACATTCCTTACGAATCTCATACAATTAATTTCTATTAATTGCGTGCAGGTTTCAGGTTCTGGATTCCAGTCAGCATATTGAATTTTTGGTATGTTCTTCTATCGTCCCCAACATCACACACACACACACACGGGGTGAGAGAGAGAGAGAGAGAGGGAGAGAGGCCTAAATACTTTTTTCTGCAGAAGTGAAGAGTTCAACTCCCAAAGGAGGGTATTTTGATCTTTCCAGAATTCAAATAATTTGAAATGAGAGTATCTGTTCACGATGATAGTTTGTTCTTTAGAATAATTTGTTGGGCAAGACGAAGATTTCCATCTCTTCACATACTTAGGAGACTCTTGAAAGCATTGATTCGATTAGTTTGGTCCCAAGCTAAAGCTGTCAACATTTAACATGCTACGGAAAATTACAGGGTGATTCCTCTTCAAGCCCGTGTTGGTTTTATGTCAATGGGATCCATATTCTGGAACTTCTATTTGTCTTCAACCATGAGCAAGTGACATCTGCAAAAAAAATTCAGTTTACAGGCCAACAAGTAATCGTTTAACCTTTAGTTATGATTCATTCAACTGCCATTGCAACTTTTTATGATGCCATTGTGAACGGTGATATTAATCCTTATCTCACTAATTTGCAGGCCCGAAAAACTAGCTGAAAGCGTCTGATTGAAGTGTGTTCACCCTCTCAAAACTCAAAACATTGCATGTCATCTCATATTTGTGAAACTGCCACATCTTCGGGCGTATGCTGCAGACCACCGGGTTCTGAAATCTCGTTTTTTTTTTTTTTTTTTCGAAGTTGTAGAATTTTATTTCTTCACTAATTGCAACAAGTACATTACTCGAGTTCATACTATATTTATATATTTCATTTTCCTCATCTTCTTAACGAGTTGTACAGTGAATATCTGTGTGCGAGCACATATGTATGCACATTGGCTCGTTTCTTTCGCACTATTTTTCTTTTTATCTGGGAATTATAGGAACAGCGAGCAGGAAAAGGGGCAGTTGATGAAAAGGAATGTGATACCATGTAGGGTTTCGATATCTAATCCGTTGTAACTAGGATAAGAAAAGAATAATATAACCAACGGCTCTGGAAATATCACTATACATGATGTGCGCTGATGTAATAAAATATGAGATTAGAAGACAATGAGAATAGAGGATCTAATGACGGCCGAAAACCAACTTGAAAATTAATAAAGCATTGAAAAAAAAAATAGTAATAAAAGGCATAATCTAACCACACCACCTAAATTTCTAAACACACCACATTTACTAAACACACCACACAACACTACATTTAAAAATTCAAAATTACTAAACACACCACAAAAATACCAAAAATACCCCTCACCTTTCAAAAAATTCAAAAGCCTTCCTCTCCACAGTGCCGACAGGAACCCTACGCGAAAACCCTTCCCCATCCGCCGAACACCTCTCCCACGCGAAAACCCTTCCCCTCCACCATCCCGAAGTGCACAAACACATTCACCGTAGGAGGCAATGGACGCCGAACGCGAAACTCCAGGTAATGTGCCGCAATTTCGAGATTTCAATTAATATATTTCTGTCGCGAGAATCGCAGGCGTTCGGCGCTGGTTGGCCGAACAGCCTGCGAGGCGTTCGGCGCTGGTTGGCCGAACAGCCTGCGAGGCGTTCGGCCAGTGTTGGCCGAACAGCCTGCTGTTTTTTTAAATTTTTTTTTTGCAACGTATGTATGTTAACATTTTAATTATCTTATGTTATAGTTTACGAAAGAAGGAGAAGACGGCCTACCGCTTCAAATAGACGATCAAGAGGCGGGTCCTTCTCAGGAGGCGGGTCCTTCTCACGTGCCGGAAGAACAGGAGGAGGAATATGCCGAAATGCCTCAAGAACAAGTGAGGCAAGCCGAGCAGAACGAGTTATTGATGGGCCCATTTCCCAGCGGCCCCTACGATCCGTCATTACTGCGAAGCTTCAAAACACACGTAGCCGCCGACGTGTGGAATGGCAATGAGAGAGGCGTTTTAAAATGCCTCTGCCACACTTCGAAGCTTCTTCGATGGGTGTATCCCGAGGACGAGACGACCCGAGTCTGGAGGTCATATGTGAAGCGGTCCGGGCTTCACAATTTGAGCAAGATATCCTACAGAGCTCCCAACCAGAACCTCATTTCTGCATTCGTCGAACGGTGGCAGCCGGAGACCAACACTTTCCACCTACCCTTTGGTGAGATGACGATCACATTAGATGATGTGTCGTCTTTACTCGGTCTTCCGGTGGTTGGGCAGCCAGTGCAGGTGGAAGACGATCCTGCAGAATTCTCGCCTGCACTGATACATCGGTTGTTGGGTGTGTCAGTTGAGGATGCCGTATTGGCCCTCAATGACAAGAGAGGGCAGTCTGTGAAGCTAGAGTGGCTTCGTAGCACTTTCTCGGACAGCGTTCAGATTACGCATAGACGAGCTGCAGAGAAGGCAGCTCGAGCCTATATACTTTATATCCTTGGGTGTAGCATATTTTCCGACAAAAGTGGTACTCGGATCTCTGCTGGCTATCTGAAGCTGCTGGAAGACACGAGCGTCGTCCGAGAATTTGCATGGGGTGCTGCTGCCCTTGCCTATCTTTATAGGCAGTTAGGCTCCGCATCAAGGACGGGAGTAAAGCAAATCGCTGGATATCTTACACTACTGGAGGTACGTCATTCTTTGAAAATTATTTACTTTTACGTTATGTTACAATTTTTAGTATGTTGTACCCTTACATTTGTATATATGTAGGCATGGATTTACGAGCACTTCCCGACGAGCCCACGACCTCAATTTATTGTGGAGTACGATCCGAGGTTTCCACTAGCCATGCGATGGGCACAGCTCGGGCAAGGTGGACCCAACACTTTGGGTTTGCAGGCGTGCAGGGAGTGGTTGGATGCACTCCAACCACACGAAGTAAGGGTCTTTTGTACATTCTGTTTTTTAAAAAAACATAATGTACAAAATCCATAAAAAACGAAGTGTCAGGGCGTTCGGCCAACACTGGCCGAACGGATCACAATACGTTCGGCCAGTGCTGGCCGAACATGGTATAGGATGTTCGGCCAGTGCTGGCCGAACGTATTGTGTTTCGTTCGGCCAGTGTTGGCCGAACGCACTGAAACTTCGTTTTTTATGGATTTTGTACATTCTGTTTTTTGGGACATAATGTAAATAACATAGTTTGCAATTTCAATAATTTCATCATATGATTGGCGATTTATCGGAAAGATTTCATCATAACTTTGCAAATTTTGTATTTATAGAAGATGTAAAATAAATAATATTCCACAATTTTAAAAAAAAAAAGTACATATCAGTTATTTTGTAAACAAATGGCATTATACATTTGAAAATGACTTCTATAGAATATCTCCCATCCAGTAGCACATGGAAGGCGATGTTCATGCCATGCATGCAGAACAGGAGGTAACGGGCATCCAGTGCTTAATGAGACCTGTCACATTGCACGTATAAGAAAAATTTCTCTGAAAAATTGAAAATCATAAGAAAATGTAATAATAAGAAAATAATTTTACCGCGCAAAAATGCGTGCTTTGTGATACCAAAGCTATGCAAATAAGCTTCGGATCTTCTGGGTTTGCAGTCCTCAGGGGAAGGAAAGTATAGTTTGCAATCTGTGTTAGCACCACAAGTGCTACGTTGTAGACAGTTGCAATCATGTGCCCCATATCAGGGATATCAAGCCAGTGTCGTCTAGGGGCTCTCTCCTCAAAACAGTGTAATGCATCTTCAACTTCCCCAACACGCCCGTGCTCCTTGAATATGGGTGCATACATTTCTCCAAATTGTTGTAATTCATGAATCAAGTCACAACGAACTCTAGACCACGAGTCTTCCCCATAGTTCATTAGCTCGGCAACTGCACGAAATCCACAGTGCCCGTCTCCTCTAACGTTCTTAGTCCCACAAACATATGGCCGAAAGATATGTGGAATGTCTTCAAAAAATTCAATATGCTTGTTTGTGGGAATAACATTACTTGCACGTCGAACCACCTGGATATCATACAGTTATCATTGATTAGGACGGCACAGAGAAAGAAAACACCACAAATTTTGTTTATACTTCATAAGTACCTTTTGTTTTTCTCGTCGAGTGGAACTAATATTAGCACTGGACACGTTTTCTCCACTTATGAAAATTGGTTCTTCCCCTGGCGAACAACTGTCGTGGATGGATTGAACATACTCAAAAGCACTTGAATCTTTTTTTGTGGGGTTGTTCTTTTTTGCTTTTGTTTTGGCAGGACGTCCACGCGTACGTAGTTGGACTTGTGGTTCAATGAGGGATGAAGTTGTTGGGTGTGTAAACTCTCTCAACCTCTTCAACATTAACAACTTCTGTGATTCATCATGTGCACCCTCAAATTGGTTGACAATTTCATCAAGTGTCTTCTTGAAAGAATTTTTTATGTCATCCGATATATTTTTATTGACTTCATCCACAGGTTCCATGTCCAGCTTTCTCCAAAATCGGTCAACTCTATCTAGGGGGATAGGCATATTCTCCCGAACATATTCAGATAGCTCGTGAGCACATGGAAGACCACAAGTTTTTCGCAAAATACACCCACATAATAAAGGATCGATGCCATCTTCTCCAATACCAACCATTTCATCCAAAATCATATCCAAAACAGAGATAGAAACCATACCCCTTAACATTTGGAATACAGGAGATGAGTACCTATGTTGGACTATATTTATGCTCTTCTCGAACGAACTTTTGATTGCATTATGCGATGTTTCGAGAAGGATGAAAATTTTTTCCCAACACGTTTCAAAAGTGCCTGTACTCGATTGAAGTTGTTTTTTCAACTTTGCATGATGGCCCTCCGCCCTATATGGAGAAAAAAATATTAATGATCATATAACATATATAACAATATACAGAAATAAAATAATAATATAGCATATAAATGATGAATGATTATTTAATACCTATTTGTTGTGGTATTTTCAAAATGCATCAAGTTGTTCACCCAACAAGAACCAAACCGCTCCTTATACCCACTTATCCAATTGTCCAAAACATATTTCACAGCCTCTTTTTTATAGGAAAAATCATTCTGAAACCGCTGCAGCAACTCTTCGAACCTGTGCTCTGATTCGGCAAAAATCAACGAATTCCAGCTGCAATAAAACGAATTCCATTGTTCCTTTTTGCTAAAGTATTTCTTGCATTTATGCATTACATTTCTGTTGATGTGCCACCGACATAGCAAATGATGAGAACTAGGAAACGTTATCTCGATTGCATTTATCAGTGCAAGCTCTCGGTCGGTTACAAATATTTTCGGTAGGCTGGATTGGTCCATCAAATCTTTAAAGACATTGCACGCCCATAAGTAATTATCCTCCTTCTCGGATTCTAGATAGGCACATGCAACTGAAAATGTCATGTTTGTGGAAGTCACCCCAACATTTCTAAAAACGGTAGTTTGTACCGGTTTGTTTTGTATGTACAATCCATTAACAAGACATTTGGAAAGGCCCGGAGCAACTTCACACTTGTCGGATGGGCCCAATATATATCTCTCACAGCATCTGTTTGCTCACACCGCCTAGTATGGAAGAAAAAATCTTTCTCCTTAAGTTTGCCCATGAGATATTGCAGCTGTGACCTGCCACAGTGTTCGACTAGTCTGTTCTTCTGTCGAATATTGTAGATAGTCTTTATCGTAGATTTATTTTCTGTATACCTCTTCTGCAACATAAACAATATGTCCCTAGGACGGCTATTACCGGTAGATAGATCAGACACCAATTTCACCTCATCCGTAGTTAAACGGCCATCAAAAGAGTGACCCTCTAAATATCTTGACATCTCGTGATTATGCGAACCACAAATGACCTCCAAGGCCCATGCATCAGTCTCTTTGTAGTATGTTCCTTTTAGACGAAATGGACAATCACATTTCTTTGTTCCGCGACGACGATGCTCAATTGTTTTATTCTCTACCTCTTCCAATTCTCTTTCACATTCATTTGTTTCTTGATTTTCATTTTTCTCTTTGCTCTGTTTTTTTTCGGTGGCCGATATTTACCCCCTCGTTCGCATCCTAACCACAAACGAGGTCGTCTGCATTCATCTCCGATTTCTGACCTCATCACAACCACTACCATGCCTAATGGGATAGCCTTTTCACGGACCTAAGAAATCAAATTTTCTCGTGATTCGAACAAATCCATTGTATTAAACACATCTTGATAATCAACAACCACCTCGTTGTTATCTAAAATAAAAGCACTTGTTTTTTAGGTCTCCTGAAAATAAAATTAAATGAATCAGAAAACAACCAAAAAAAGTACAAGACAATCCGTGTTCGGCCTAGAACAGCCGAACATGCGTTCGGCCTGTATCAGCCGAACACAGCACGAAGTGTTCGGCCGTGAGTAGCCGAACACAACACGAAGTGTTCGGCCGTGGGTAGCCGAACGTTACATAATGTGTTCGGCCTTCAGACGCCGAACGTTACATTATGTGTTCGGTCGGTATTGGCCGAACGTTTAGGCTTACGTTCGGCTGATACAGGCCGAACGCACCCGAAATTTCTGCTACGCGATGCAGATTTCGGTTTTGAAAGAAAATGAAGGACAAAACACAATGTAGTACAATAAAACATTCCAAAACTTACCGATTTTAGATGTACTTGTTGATTGTCCATGAATATAAGAAAAAAATATGGTGAATGAATCAATTTTTGGATTTAAAATTTTTAGGGTTTTACGCAGAGAAGGGAAGGGGGAAGGGAGAAGAGAAGGGGGAAGAAAGCTTCACAGGTGCCATTTTTTTTTTTTTAATTTTGAGGGTTATTTTGGTAATTTTGTTAAGGTCTTTTTTTGTAAAATTAAATGGTGTGGTGTGTTTAGAAGAAAGGGTGGTGTGTATAGCACCTCTCGTAATAAAATTGTCATCGACCGAGGAAGAAAAGCTTTTGATTTACTACACAACAATTTTTGGCAGAATCAAATTCCTTGCTTTCATTTGCAGTGATGAATCTTCTTATCCTGGACACGACACCACAATGTCAAAAAAAAGATAAAAGCATCTTTAAATTGGTAATATTATAAACCGTACGAGAAATACTAATAAGCTTAAAAGATGAGATGACTGCATGAAATAACAAGAAAATTCCTCAGCCTACACACTTCATCTCATTTTCCAGGACTCAGAAAAGCATCAGGTGGCGCCACCATGAGTGGAAGATCCCGGAGTACTCGACCGCCGGAAAACTGGCAGCCTGGACAGGACTACTGGATTTATCTGCCTACCCATCTCTCAGACTTTCTTCCTGCTAGAAGATCTCTGGTTGGTTCCCTTCTCTCTCTCTCTCTCTCTCTCTCTCAGTGAGTTTTTTCTCTTTCTTGAAATATATGTTTCTGTTTCTTGTCTATTTCAGATTCCTAGAGGAAGAACAAGAGATCCCTGGCTGTTAATTGAGGAGAGATTGAGAGAAGTACCAGATCGTGGCTTAACAAGGTGATTTAGATTAACTTTCTTGGCTTTCATTACATGAATAATGCATTTCATATAAATGATAAATTCATCAATGACAAAATATAATCTTGTGTTGTTTCTATAGTTTAGTAATTCAATACTGAAACTTAGATGGGAGTCGAAAAATTGAAGCTATGATGTAGTTTTATGTGGTTGTTCTTGGGTCCAGTCGAATGTACGGGCTGATATAGGTAGAACGTTCTGATTTCTGCTAGTACGGGCTATGATGGAACCACATATACAACGACTTCAAATCTCGTCCCATTTTTCCTATTCAGCTGTGATACTCTACTATGCAGATTTGTTTTATCTCATATAACATGTCACACTGATCTGCATAGTGGAATACGCACTGAAATAGGGAAAAAAAGAAGAGGAGAGCTGAAACCTGGTACAGTTGTGCTATACTGTTACGTGACATATATTGATGAAATAATACATGACGAGTAACTCAAGCATCTAAAGCTGTTCCAAGGAAGATGATTGTGACTAAATTTCAATCTCTCTTATGCAGTTTCACACCACCGGCACCCTCTCGTCCTGCTCCCGTTCCACTACTAGTCATTGACGATGCATACTCCGGCGCCCGGCCCGACTCCCCTCCAACGTACTACCAACCATGGGCTGATACTCGGTCCACAGAGGAGGAATCGAGGCTGAGCCCAGACGAGCAAAAGCAGGCCATCAGCAAGCTGAGGAAACAGCTCTACAGCCCACATATAACCAACATATTCAGGAGATTAGGCAACAGGTCCAGCAGCAGCAGCACGGGAGGGACTTACCAGGATGATGTTGGGAAAAGGTGCGCGGTTTGCCTGGAAGATTTCGTGACGAGGCAGTTTGTGACGACGACTCCATGTAATCACATGTTTCATGAAGAATGCATTGTCCCTTGGGTCAAGAGCCAGGGGAAATGCCCTGTCTGTAGATATGTGATTGCTGAGAAAACTCCGACTCAACAGAGCAGGAACGACTTCCCGTCTAGGCGTGGTGGCATCGCGAGGAGCCTGATGTTTTAGTTGATGGAGTTAAGAGTTTGCAGTGCTGAAGAAGGAAGGGAGAAGGGGAGTTATACTGTGGCTTGTAATATTGTATGGTGGCTTGGTTTATTAACATGATCTGTTACATATTGTGTGGTTTATTAAGGAGATCTCTATTATTTTAATATCAACATATATAATGACATTATCATTAGTTTGACCATAAATATCAAAATATCTATTAGTGAAAGTCATTACTCATCGTTAAGATCGATGGATTTTTATTTAAGGTATTCTTAAATTATTATTTGAAATAAAAGTCTTGATTTTTTTTATTCTTAAATATTATTTGAAATAAAATTCTTGATTTTTTTTTTGGCGACAAAATTCTTGAAATGTTGTGTAATAATCTTTGTTGATTTATTTGGTGTGGGCCTCCAATCACAAATTATGTTTGACCAAGACCATATATATGATACAATTTTCAAAAGTATCCTTGTTTCCAAGATGCTGAAGTGGGTACGTGGAGTTCATACGGTTGGGGCTGTGATCCTTTCTGTTCGGAGGTTTTCAAAGACTGTCTTCTTTTTTTTTTTTTTTTCTAAGAAATATTGGTAAAAAAATCGTATTCAACGACGATGTCAATTTTAGAGCTCAACCACATTCGATTATTCATATACCCACACACTGCCCCATCTTTCAGAATCTGCCTTCTGCCTCTAAATCGTTCCCAAAGACATGCTCTTCAAAACCCCCCACTAGTAAACCTGTCGACGGCCATAATTTTCGACAATCAAGAAAAAACGTATATACTAAAATTCAATTTTTTTTTATCATGAATAATAAAAATTATTTTATAATGCCTTTGATGATTTGATAACTAGGTACATATTAATTTAACTTTGGGCATTTCTATATACACCACTATTATTACTTTTCACACCACATTTACTATCCACACCACACAAAAATATATTTAAAATTTACTAACCCCACCCCCAAAATACCTATTATACCCTTAAAAAAAATTCAAAAATTAAAAAATATCCTAAACCCATCAGCAACCGAAATTCTCCCCCCAAACCCAAACCCTCAGCGCCGAATCGAACAAAAGTTAATTTTCTTCCCTTCTCTCCACCCCCTCATCACGCGAAGATCATGGATGCAGAAGGCGACAATGGGTCGAGTCCTCCAGTTAATCTCTCGCAAAACACGCTGTTAATATTTTCCGTTCATAACCGCAACGCGTTCGGCGCTGGTCCACCGAACAGCCTGCGAGGCGTTCGGCGAGGACAGGCCGAACTTAACCAAAGACGTTCGGCGCTGGTCTACCGAACAGCTTGCAAGGCGTTCGGCGTGCCTTGGCCGAACACAACCACAGACGTTCGGCATGCCTTGGCCGAACGCTTGCCAACATGTTAATCAAATATGTTTTACCACTATTTGGCCTCTCATTGCTGTTAAAATTTAAAGATTTGGTGCAGCCATCAATGTTGAATGCTTTTGGCAGATTAAGTTGAAAAATTATGGGAGACTATTTTTTGAGTTTTTGTTCATCTTTTGTTGCCTGTTTGTGAGATATTTGTTTGCTTGAATTATGAGAAAAATCCCTTTGCATAATCTCTATGCTTGTTTCCTCTCTCTCTCTCTCTCTCTCTCTCTCTCTCTCTCTCTCTCTCTCTCTCTCTCTCTCGTTCACACACACACACACACACACAAGTTAGAGCCGATCTGACTATATATGCTATTCAAGTTTCCCTTGTGCATTTCCTGTCTTGCCAATATCACTGATTTTGGTGTTGTCTGTTGGATTGTAGTGCTTCCGTTTCCGGGCAGAGAAAGAAAATTGATTAAATTTCACAATGAAAAAAAGCCAACTCGATTTTAACGTGCCACTTCTATCCGCAAGAAGGGTTTCATCACCCTCAAACTCTTCGGAGCTAGTGAAACGGAAGGTTGTAGAAAAGCCATTGCCCTCCAGACAGCAGTCTCTTCCGTTGAACAAATCAGACTGGGAATGTGAGGAGGTGGCAGTGCCGTTCCACTGGAAGAAAATGGGAAGGGAAGAAAGTGGTGTAGGTGAGGGTTTCAAAATAATTTTTTTTATAAAGGGTATATTGGTCAATTTATAAATGTCTATTTTTGTTCAAAAATATTTTGTGGTGTAGAAAGTGAAAAAAGTGGTGTAAATAGAACTTCCACTTTAACTTTTTGTTAGTATTTCATCTTTTAATAGTTACAGGTATACGAAATAATATCAAGAATCATGCCAAAGTTTAAGATAGCCAATCAAAGTATTTAGCAAAGTTCAATTTTGAAAACTGAAGGAAGAAAAATCGAACACTGTATGTCAAAATCCTAATGGGAAAATCTGGGACAAGCGAAAACGAAATGTTAGACCAATTATTCACTAGCAAAATGCCACGTTAGCACTTCCCAAACCACATCCGTTCCCTCTAAATTACTTCTTCCACTTCCTCTTCCCCATCCAACCCCATCACCTTCTTCCTCAATCTCTGTAGTCATCTCCAGCCAGGTATGTTTTCTTCAGTTATTAAAGAATATGGAAGCTTATAAAGATGTATATGAATCTTCCGATTTTGTTGGGTTTTTCGTTTAAACAGTAATTATACCTGTAATTGTGGAGGTGGATGAGTTTAATTCAGTCATATTTGTGGAGGGTTTTCGGTGATTTTGTTGGATAAACAATAGATGATGAGTGTTCTTCACTGTGTGAAAGTTGTGGTTTCTGAGTGTGTGCAAGATTGTAAAGTGCAAGTGATGGTTGGTGCTTTAGATAATTCGATTGATTCATTAATTAAGTTTTTGGGTTTGACTTAATTTTTGCGTTTGTATGTATATGTGTACTTTCCTCGTAATATTTTAATGGTGATTCATTGCTGATATTATAATTGAATGAGAACTATATATAATACCAAGATTCTTTGGCTGCTGAAAGAAAATTCTCTCATCTTGACTGAATGAAATCGGCTTTTTTTTTTCCCCCAATCCCTTCTTCAGGGCTCAGGATCTGCATGATATTGATAATCATCTTTAATTATGATTTAATCTTGTGTCTTGAATAGCTTCTTTTTTTAAAAGAAAATTAATAATAATGAATAAATTCCTGGGAAATATAGATGGCTGCCTCATCGGCTTGTATCATCAGAAATGGTTTGCCGGCTGGGAAAACCGGAAAAGGCTTGAGCAAAGAAATTTACGGCAAGCAGTTCATCCAATCCTCACGCCTTCCGTTACTGATTGGTACATCCAAAGTGGTTAATATCAGAGCATCACTGAATCAAAAGACAAATGAAGGAAGAAGAGGCTTCTTGAAATTTTTGCTTGGTAATGCTGGACTGGCTGTACCTGCACACTTGGGAAATGGAAAAGCTATTGCTGATGAACAAGGTGCTTCAAATTCAAGGATGTCTTATTCTAGGTTCTTGGAGTATCTAGATAAGGATAGAGTGAAAAAGGTTGATTTGTTCGAAAATGGAACCATTGCCATTGTTGAGGCTTTATCACCAGAGATGGGTAACCGAGTGCAGAGAGTGCGTGTACAACTTCCAGGCCTCAGCCAGGAGCTCCTTCAAAAGTTCAGGGAGAAGAACATTGACTTTGCTGCCCATAATGCACAAGAGGACTCGGGTTCTCTATTGTTTAACCTAATTGGAAACTTGGCTTTCCCTTTAATTTTGATCGGGGGTCTTTTCCTTCTCTCAAGACGATCCTCTGGAGGAATGGGCGGGCCTGGTGGACCCGGATTCCCCCTTGCCTTTGGTCAATCAAAGGCTAAGTTCCAAATGGAACCAAACACTGGTGTCACTTTTGATGACGTGGCTGGTGTAGATGAAGCAAAGCAAGACTTTATGGAGGTTGTCGAGTTCTTGAAGAAGCCCGAGAGATTTACTGCTGTGGGTGCTCGTATTCCTAAGGGGGTTCTTCTTGTGGGACCACCTGGTACTGGAAAGACGTTGCTGGCCAAAGCGATTGCTGGTGAAGCAGGTGTTCCGTTTTTTTCCATTTCAGGTTCTGAGTTTGTTGAGATGTTTGTTGGAGTCGGTGCCTCAAGAGTCCGTGATCTTTTCAAGAAGGCCAAGGAAAATGCTCCCTGTATTGTATTTGTTGATGAAATTGATGCTGTTGGGCGTCAAAGAGGAACTGGTATTGGTGGAGGAAATGATGAAAGGGAGCAGACCCTAAACCAGCTCTTGACAGAGATGGACGGTTTCGAAGGGAATACGGGTATTATTGTAATTGCAGCTACTAACCGTGCCGATATTCTTGATTCTGCCTTGTTGAGGCCAGGAAGGTTTGATAGACAGGTAAATAACTAATATTTTTCCTTTTTCAGTTTGATATCTAGCTGATGGAATGTACCTAATATGAATCTTTGTGCAGGTTAGTGTTGATGTCCCTGATATTCGTGGAAGAACAGAGATCCTAAAGGTTCATGCAGGCAATAAGAAGTTTGATTCTGATGTATCGCTTGAAGTGATAGCTATGAGGACACCTGGTTTTAGTGGAGCAGATTTGGCTAATCTCTTAAATGAGGCAGCTATTCTGGCTGGTCGGCGTGGAAAGACTGCCATCGCATCAAAAGAAATTGATGATTCAATTGATAGGATAGTTGCTGGAATGGAGGGAACAGTCATGACAGACGGCAAGAGCAAGAGTCTCGTGGCATACCATGAAGTGGGCCATGCTATCTGTGGGTAAGTGATATTTACTAACTCATTATATTTGAATGCCTATCTTAATCTCAAAGTCGATTTATGTTCAACAGCAGAACCTTTTTCAGCATTTACTCGTCTTGCTTTTGAATTGAAACGTGGGCTTCATTCATCTTATGCTGGGAAATGTTGTCTTCTGTTGTTTATGGTCTCAAAAAAGTGTGCCTCCTGCTTATGGATTTTGTTAAAACCACCTTCTTCCCAAATACCATGGCCTTGACAATACTTCAATTCTAGACAATCAGTTGTTCATCATTAAGTAGTTGTCATAATACTGACCCTTTTTGTCTCTTTTTGGCCTTTGACCTGTGTTCTTCTAGAGATTGGTACGTAAGCTCAATTATATTCTTGAACTTATTGATTAATCAATTCCTGTAGATGCCTAGTTTGCATTCTTTGTTTAGTTCTTAATCCAGTTTGTTGCTCAACATTTGGTGGGTTTCTGATTGTCGCTTGTTTTATCATGCAGAACTCTAACTCCAGGGCACGATCCCGTTCAGAAGGTCACCTTAGTTCCACGTGGTCAAGCACGTGGTTTGACGTGGTTCATCCCTGCAGACGATCCAACCTTGATATCTAGACAACAACTTTTTGCCAGAATCGTTGGCGGGCTTGGTGGACGAGCTGCTGAGGAGATTATATTCGGTGAGCCTGAAGTAACAACTGGTGCAGCTGGCGATTTGCAACAGATCACTGGTTTGGCCAAACAGGTAAACCTTCTTATGTTTCCTTGTATCTTAGATAATAAATCAGTATCTTCAAAAGAGTGAATTACTTCTACCTCCCTCGAGGTATGGTTCAATTACCAAACAATCCTCCTCGGTTGTGAAAATTACAACGAACTCCTTCAACAGCCAAATCTTCAACATACAACGTGCTTATGACGGGAAAGATATAGAATGGCATGATGTCCTTATCCCTGGGCATATTTGCTCTCAAATTTCAGACAGAAAATAACCCTCAAAGCATTTTAGTTGACAGAACACAGTCAAAGTACCAAGTTTTCACCCTTTCAAGTTTTAAACCTCTCAATTCAGTTTGCTTCTGGAATAATTGTGTAAAGTTTTCAGCTTTAAGGGGGTTGGTTGTAATTTTCACAACCTCTGGGATTTGTGTGGTAAATTTACCAAACCTTGAGGGAGAGACAGTGTAAAGTTTCCGGCTTTAAGGGGTTTCGTTGTAATTTCCACAAACTTCAGGAGTTGTGTGGTAGATTGACCAAACCTCGAGCGAGATAGATGCAATCCACCATAATTTAAATTAGCCACTTCTCTGGGAAGTGCAATCTTGCAATCTTAACTGTCCACAGCTGAATCCTTGTTTATTACAACCTTCGACACCTTCATTGTTTCTCAAAATTCCATAAGCCATTATCAACTTTTAATGAATCGGTCATATTTTCTGTATAGATGGTTGTCACGTTTGGCATGTCCGACATAGGACCATGGTCGCTCATGGACTCCTCAGCTCAAGGTGGTGATATGATCATGAGAATGATGGCAAGGAATTCAATGTCTGAAAAGCTTGCAGAAGACATTGATGCTGCAGTGAAGAGGCTTTCAGACGAAGCCTATGAGATCGCATTGAGCCATATCAGAAACAACCGTGAAGCAATGGATAAAATCGTGGAGGTTCTTATCGAGAAGGAGACAATGACTGGAGATGAATTCCGAGCGATCCTATCGGAATTCGTTGAAATTCCAGCTGAAAACAGAGTTGCTCCTACACCAGCACCTGTAACTGTATAATAGCATATAAGTAGTGTTATATCGAACGTTGACCCTTGTAGATGTTATTGATTTGATTAAAACTGCCATTGTTATCCCTTGGAAGTGTAACAAGTGATATGTTGTATAAAAAGTATAGTTCGTATAAAAGCGAGGAAGTAATGTTGTACATTGTATTGTTTTATTATATCAGTGCACGTCGTAATACATTTCACTTATTAAAATTTAAAAATGAACCACATCAATGGTTCTTTTTGAATTTTAATACTATTTTGTACATATTAATCGCAATTGTATTAAACCATAAGAAAAATACGAACAAAATTGAAAGTCACATGACTAAATCAGACAGATTTGAGCTACAACTGTTGATGAAGCAAAAAAGAAAAAATGTTTGTACAAGTTAAAAATTAGTTCCTAATTTGAATGATGTGCGTTGAATGGTAGCCGGAGCATAAATGTACCAAAAAATATTCATAGTTCGTAATAAATTGATATTTATAAATATTGATATTTGTAAAATTTATGTTGTAATTAAAAATTAACTTATAATTTATATTTTGTATTAATAACTATAAAAAAATTGGTCATTACCAAAAAAAAAAAAAAAAAAAATTGAAATAGAAAGAGGCAAAGGTGAACAAAAAAAAGGAACGAAATTGCAAGAAATACACAGTAGAATTACTGAATCAGAAATAGTTAACAAACAAAATATCCACAATTGAAATTGAAAAAGAAAAGGACAATGAAATTGCATGACCATGGGACTGGGACTGGGACTGGAGTGTCCATCTACTGAAGACATTATTGCAATAATCAAGACCGTATTCACACTACTTCAATTCACGGAAACTCAAACTTAAAGCTAAATAGCACACGGAAATGAGGATAATCGATCTCAGGGTGCTGCTTTTCAGGGAATTAGGGGAAAATTTTAGACAAAAGAAGAAAAATGGCCAACCGTTCGGGGAGGACTGTCGGTTTCCTCATCGGATGAGGCTGGAGAATCAGTAGCCTCAGCAAGAGACTCGAGCATTGCTACCACTTCGGACGAGTCATCCAGATAGTATTTGGCTTTGCTTGGTTTCTGCCCGACAGTGCAAGCAAATACTTCAGTGTTGTAAGAAAGAATACGGCTAGACACTGCAGTACCAAGTATTTCAAACATGTCCTCATCAGATCTGTCGTCTCCTATGCAAAGCACAAAATCAGCCTGTCTTCCCTCAGCGGTCATTGAGGAGAAAATCTTTTCTGCAACTCTGCCTTTGCTAACACCCTGTAGAGAGAGAGTGAGAGAGAGGGAAAGGGAATTATCATATATTGATATTGAGAATCACAGTCGAAACTAACTTGTGAGAACCAAAACTTTGAATAAACTAAGTCAGGAAAGCAATGAAAGAGAAGAAAGTATTAACACATGCCTGAGGCTTCACTTCTACAATAAACTGTCCACTCTTCACAGCAACAGGTTCATTTGATAAAACACTTTCAAGATGATCCAACATTTCTTTCGCTTGGGAATAACCAAATCCCGGGTCTGCATCATGATAATGCCAGACTAAAGCACTTTCCTTTCTCTCTATTCCAGAACCATCAGTAGCCTCAGCATACGACTTCATGACAGGCTCTGCAATCTGCATCCAGCCAAATTCAGAACTCTGGCTATACGTATCCCATTCTTCAAGTTGTGGCCACCTGCCAATAATAATGCAAATCAAAACAAGAGACTTTCATGATAGCACGCACATGAAATTGCCCTACAGAACCAACCATGCCTGCTCACCTAAAGTGCAAACTAATACAGACATTTAACTTATATATACATATTTCTGGTAGAAAACAATAATCAGGATCATCATTATCTACACACCAGAAAGCCCAAAAGCTGAACATAGCCTTCATTTCATATAAAAGAATTTGAACGATAGGAAAGTAGGAAACTAATGTAACTAATCACAATATTAGAAGTTTATATAGGAAAGTATTTTGAGAGAGAGAGAGAGAGGCAGCAAAGCAAGAAACTATATGTAGGAAACAGCAGTAATTTATTAGCAAAAAATGTGACAATTCACAAATCACTACTGACATGCTTTATTGGATGTTGCCTCTGCATGTAGCTATATGCATCTGAGGTTCTTTTCCAGATTGAAACGTGAATTTGCATCTCATATTTTCTTTTTGTTTCAGTAACAGCACCATGGGATGTGTTGTGCAGATAAGTAAAGATTTAGACAATTTTTCAGCTTCTTTGCCATATATCCTAATTGAATTCCCACCAACCTAGAAACCAATTTAGCTATTTCCTATAAATTTTTGTGGTAAAAGAGAATGGAATCACAACCAATCAGGAATATCAGCTACAAAAATTAGATCTTAACATCACAATGTACTTGTTCAGAATCTCACTTGCATATGAAACACAACATAATGTGCTTAATAACAAGGGACAAAGTGAGAGTTACAAATGCATCACCTTTAGCATTCAATTAATATCGTGCCATCAAAAGCCCTTAGACGTACTACATTTTAAAAAGAAGTAAAGAAACTAAACCCAGTCTTTCGGGTCATGTAAGAAAGCAACAGAAGAATGGCACACGGCTTATGTTTCTCTGGCCATGGACTACTCCACACAGAATTTTTATATTTTTCAAACTTAAAACTGAAAAAACAATAAAAATGATTTATGAAATACTTCAGATTTAACAAAGATGGAAGGTTGCTAGAATCATGAGAAATTAACAGAGATCAGAAATTATGAAAAGTTAGGAGAGTTGTTCGTGAGAAAAGAAAAGAACAATCATTTTGGACTTTATCTTCAATAGAGAACAAACCCCAAATAAAACCTAAAACAGCATATCAGTGATCAAAAGGGACACAGTTTACAGAAGGAAAGGAGAAAACAAACTAAGCCTTTATCCCGCTGTGGGGTCCGCCTATATGGATCATATCTTGATCGTGTTAGGTCAGAACACATCATTTATATTTAAGTACATGTCTTCCAAAATTAGTTTCTTTCCGTGTCTTTTTAGGTCTTCCCTTTCTCCTTTCAATTTGAGTTTATGATTCTCTACTTTCCATAGACAATATTAGGGGCATGTGAAGGTCCCCTATGCACATGTCCACACCATTTAAGCAGATTTCTCTTATATTGTCATCATTTGGGTCTCAGCCAAATTCTTTCTAATTCATCATTACTTGTGTGTCCACATATTCATCTCAACATTTTCATTTCTGCTATCCTCATTTCTTGTTCAACAAAAAACGGAAAAATGATCTGGTTGGCTGTCCAAAACCACTTTTCACAAAATTAATATGCTCTTTAGAACAATATTCCAACAAATACCACACTTAGTTATGTCAAAGGTAGCATCGGGGTAAGTTTTTAGGAGAAAAGATAAATTTTAACAGAGTGAAATGTAGAAGACTTCATCTAGCATGTGGTGCTTTCACTTCCTCAGTTACTCATCTTATTTAATCTTAAGGACCCAGATAGGATCAATTAGCCATCTAGATATTTCATACACACTCCTTAAAGCAATGTCAACAAGAAAAAAAGATTAGCTAAATCTTGAAAAGGCAGACAAAATGCAAAATGTACCTTAAGAAGTAGCCATGCTCTGCAGCAAGTCCCAGCTTCTTGCATGGCTGAAACCAACTGCTTAAGCTGTCCCTGCCTCTTCCACTCACCATAAAAACGAGATTTTTTGGATCGCCAGAAAGCTTGTTCAAGAGAGAGAGAACTTGTGCATTTGGAGTTTTAATAATTGAATTCTGAGGCATAAGTGTGCCATCATAATCCAGCAATATAGCCCTGCTTTTAGCCCTGCAGTAAGCTGACACAATATCATCTATTGACAGTTTTCTAAAACTTGGATCTAGTGCAATCACCCTAAACCCAAAGCCAAGACCAATGCCCCAGCATCTTTTGCGGAAATGGTCAGCACAAGTTCTCTCCATATCTTGTAAGAAGCTCCTAGACCAAAATGCTACATCGTGAGTGCTAACATAGCGGTAATGCTTCTCATGTCGTAGCTCCTTCTCTGCTTCACCCAATGATATAGCCTCATTCATTGCCTCAGCCGTTGACTCAATATTCCATGGATTCACACGTATTGCACCACTTAGAGAAGGGGAACAACCAATAAATTCAGACACCACTAGCATGCTCTTCTTAGGTCCACACAATTCAGACTCTGGTTCTGCACCAGATACTCCTTGTCTGCAGACAATGTATTCATAAGGAGTCAGATTCATCCCATCTCGCACTGCCGTCACCACAACACATTCAGCAATACTGTAATAAGCCATTCTTTCACTGATTGATAAAGGTCGGTGAATAAAAATTATAGGTTCATATCCAGGACTCCCAAGCTCCTTGTTAATTCTCTGGCAGCTCTCCTCTATTTCATGCTGTATTTCTTCCAGATTTATTCCTTTACCTCTAGCAGGATTGGCAATCTGGACCAGCACAGCTCTTCCTTGCCAGTTTGGATGCTGCTTGAGCATGTGCTCCATAGCTAAAAGTTTCAAATTTATACCTTTGAATATGTCCATATCATCAACTCCAAGCAAAACAGTTTTGCCTTCAAACTGTTGCTTTAGCTCCTCAACCTTCAGCTCTTTATCTGCCAGTCTCATAACTGATTCAATATGACCCATATGTATCCCAACTGGCATGATCTTTATTCCTACAGTCCTTCCATAATAATCCAATCCTATGTAGCCCCTTTTTGATTGATATTCCAAGCCCAACATCCGACTGCAGCAGGATAGGAAATGTCGAGCATAATCAAAGGTGTGGAAACCAATGAGGTCAGAGTTGAGTAGAGCTTTCAGGATTTCTTCTCTAACAGGAAGTGACCTGTATAGCTCAGATGAAGGAAATGGACTGTGAAGGAAAAATCCCATTCTTAAACGGACAAATCGCCTTCTCAAAAATGTGGGTAAAACCATCAAATGATAATCATGAATCCAAACAAAATCATCCTCTGGGTTCAGTACTTCAATCACTTTCTGTGAGAACATCTTATTGGCAGATACGTATGCTTCCCACATAGACCGGTCGAATCGACCTTCATGATCTGATGAATATGGAAGCATGTAGTGAAAAAGTGGCCACAGCTGCTTTTTGCAAAAGCCATGATAATATTTCTCCAAGAGGTTAGGAGGTAAAAAGGCAGGAACACATTTAAATTTCTCCAAAAGATAGTTGGCTACATCATCCTGTTCAATTGGATCAACATCAACAGGCAATGATCCAACATATAGCACCTCCATGTCCTCTGGAAATCCATCTTTAACCCGTAACAGCAAGGAATCCTCATTCCAGCTAAAACTCCACCCCTTATCATCTGGCCTTCGTTTTGCTTTCAAAGGTAGAAGATTTGCAACAATAATAATTCTATCACCAGCAATTGTAGATTGGTTTTCAGATGTAACACTACTGGCCTGATCATCATCTAGCTCAAGAATATTCCCCGGAACTGTCATAACCCTTGGAAAGCGCTTCCTTTCCTTCTCCCTACCCGCTACTGGAAAATTTCCAGAAGCTAAATCCAAAAGGTTGGTATAAGATCTTGACATCATCTTCACAGGCTTCGTTATATCCCTCCTCAAAAAATCAAGCGGATATTTTCCTTAAATCAAACAAACCTCAAAACCAAATCCCCAATTCTCTATCACTTTAAATATGTACCTCTCAGATCAACTGCATTAAATTTTCAAGAAACCATTCATTCAAGGAAATAACTATAAAGGAAGCAAACCCATTTTTCAAATATGCGACCCGAAATGCCCTGATTTGAATCTGAGTCCAAAATTTAGCGGAAAACACAAACCCAATTATCAATTAATCAAAAAGATATCAGCACACAGAAGCTCCACCAGGAATCATCAAAGCGACCAAGCCAAGCCCGGTAATTGCTGAACCATTATGAAATAAAAAAATATTTAGAAACCCTAGTTTCTAGTATACTTTAATCCGAGCGCGTACCAGAGAAATCCAGAAATTGAGGTTGGAAAACTGACCTCAGCGATTGAATTGAGTCAATATTTGGCATCTTTTGCTGAATGGACTCAATCTTCAGACTGGAATTTGAAAAAGAATTCTAGGGCTTCACGCAAATTTTTATAATCTGGGTTTCAGTAAACGGAATGCAAGAATCAACGATCACAAGATAATATTGGTATAAGAAAGAACGTGACAAAAATAACAAAATCAATAATAAAGTCACCCGCCAAGGCTCGCCCTCTTTCACCACCCACTCATAAATCGACAAATAAAGGGACTAAAATTGCATTGGTAAAGTAGTATTGGACATTAATGGAGAATCATAACCCTGCTTTTTCTGATAGGGTTTCCAAATGTGCTACGGGCACCTCAACATTTTTTATATACACCCTGCTCAATATTTGTGGAATTGGATTGGGTTGTCAAATCCAATTCGTCATAATCAAATTGGTCCGGTCCAGGGTCCAGGGTCCAGGGCTCAACCGATCGATGATCTAATATATAATTTTATACAATATGTAATATAAGCTTATTCACAAATACTTATTAATAGTCCAAACTCCAGTTTTGTATACCAAGAATTTCGTAACACATAACATAGACTACATGTGTATTATTATGCACAAATTATGGTACTAGAAGTTTGCTCCCAAATTAAAAAATAAAATCTTGTGAATCTTCTGGAACTAGTTTACGAATTAATTCAAATCGGATTAAAAAGATTTGCTTTAAAAGTCACATACACTCGTGTGTCTGGTGACTCTAAGATACGAGTAATGCATTAGGAATACATGTGATTTATTTTAGATAAAGTAATAATATGTTTTTAGTTAAACGAGTAATACTAATCAATTTTCGATTCAATTTCTGTTTGGGCGCAAGTACAACATTTTCAATAAACAAATCATATGTTTTAGGTGAACTAATAATATTTTTAGTTAAACAAATAATAGTATTTTTTGTATAAGTAAACAAATAATAAATTTTAAGCAAACGAGTAATATTACTAAAGACTGATTATATATTATTATGACAACAAGTAATACTTTTTAGGATAAACAACTAATATTATTAAAAGACTGAAAACAATACTTAATATTTTGCAAGTAAATATGCAATATTTTCTAGTTACAAATAATACTATACCAACTTGCAGGTGTACTCAACATAAAAATAACAAAGGGATCCACCCAACTCTGGGTGCACAAGAGTTTGTGTGGAAAGTTTATAGATCGGTTGTGAGGCAATCCGACATTGGTTGGGGAATAAATAAGAAATTGAATCATCTACTACACTATGTGTTGGAGGTATAAATTATATCACTATTAAAAAAATACGTATATAGTTACCCAAGATTCAAGTGTTTTTTTTCTTATCACTTAGAATGATTTTGATAAGTTTGTTTCAATTCAACCACAAAAAATAGTTTACCCATATAATTAAGCAAAATCAAGCACAAATTCAACTGGTTGGGTCGATCCTACCCAATTCCACAACCATTTACTACTCACTCAAATAATCTAGTGAAACATTGAACAATAGTCATTTTGTGGGACGGAGTGAGTAATCACTGAATTTTTCAAATGAATTACTTAATAAAAAAACAATATATTCAATATTATATCATCTTTCTGAGGGATGAATTCATTAAAAAATGATGCATATGCCGCTTTTACAATTAAATGAAAAGCACTTCATTAATATTTGATGGAGAGTGTTCGTGTTGCTAGTATGAAAATTGTCTCTCATAATTTAGGTCAATATTAGGGATCAATTTCCAACTGCTCATTTTCTCTCCATCTCTCATTGTATATATAAATAATAAATAACTAAATCTTGTGTTCATTATAGTGGTCATATGAATGTATGTAAATATATATTTAAATAAATAATAAATAAGTAAAAGAAATTTAGTGATTTTTTATTTATCAAATAATTAGAAGTTCTACAAAACTTACAAAATGAAACTAAAAGTCGTTTTTTACTTTTCAATTGGCCAAAAAATTCGTTACAAAGTTCGAATTTATGAACCATATATAATAAGAAGTGTAACTATTCATTTATACATGAAAATTAATTCATAATTGTTTCATGATTAAATAAATTATGATATTTGAAACATTATCGAAAACGGAGAATTATTTTATTGGATCAACAGTTCTGAGCTGGCAGTTGCAGATAGAAGCCAGCTGGCACCGTATAACCACGTGCAGGGCATATTACAAGGTAGGTGGGACCCCCGAATTTTTAATGGCGCCAACCTGTACTGCTGACTGGGCTTTCAAGTTGGGCCCCACCCACACAATGGCCAACACGTTGGTGGATCCCACAAAAATATAAATATGTGAGTGATGTCTCTCACGATATATAATAATATTTTTGCCAGAAATAAAATTTGATTAATTTTAATTTGAAAGTATTTTTTCTAGATATGCTATAGTTGAGAGAGTATGACAAACAAAGTTAGAAAAGAAATCCATGCTTAGAAAGATAATATTTTTCATTAATTTTTTTATTTTAATCGATATTTATAATTTAATACAATAATTCTAATAATTTGTAAATTGATGTCCATGATCTGCACCACCACATCGCACACATACTCATTTCATGCCTCTTTTTTTTTGTTTTTATCATAAGTAATTCTTCTTTGGTCACTATCCATTTAATTATAATTTACTTAATAAATAATTATTTTTGTAAATGTTTGTATTTCTATTCTAAACTAATATAAATTATCCTAATAAGAATTAGACACGTGTCTATGTTAAGTAAAAAATCAATCATTTTTAAAAATTAACAAATATGTTGAATATTTGGAGAAATTTATAAATTATTTTAAAACTAAAAAGTGATTTTAACAATCTAATAATACTCTCAGTCTTAAAATTGAAATAAAAAGGAGTATTTTAACAAACTGAAATGAGTGTAGAACTCTAAAAATTGATATCCCCATGGTTCAATAAGAACATATATTTTAATTTTGAAAATTCCTTACGACTGTAAAAATTATATTTTAATTTTAAAAAAAACAATAAAATCAATTTATTTGGAATTAGGTGATGGTAAAAGGGTAATGGATGGTGTAGTTGTTGATGTTGACAACACAACATTCTTATTGATTTGATCATCTCATCCCTGAAAAAAAGGAATCAAATATCTTATCCACATTAGAAAAATCATTTTGCTAATATGTACAAGTGTAGCAATGCCATTGGTTTGCCTCACCAAATGCCTATCTTAATTCTTAGGGATTCACCAACACATAAAAGACACCTATTTTTTATGTATAAGAACTCCTTACTATAAAAGTCCAGTATTCTCTATTCCTAAACAACGAAATAAACTTAGCTAAACACCCTCTTTAAACCACCAATTTTTATTGTTGTATTTGAATTAATTTATACTAAAATTAGCATCCAATTATTTGAGAGAAGAAAGAAGCCTTGACTTAGCTCTTCACATACATGAAGGGTCCAGTTTAAACTTAATCAGCATCCATTTCCCAGACTTCTCTTCAACCACTGCAAGAAATCGGCATGGTGAAATTCGTCTCTATTAAAACATAGTGACTAAATTATTTCGTCGCCACCCACATCACTAATTCAGATGGCGGGAAAATTTTGTACGACATCACCTATAAATTATTCTAATTTTTTGAGTAATTTTACGAACTCTCCATTTAGAAATCAGTTATAAGGTTAACTTAAACTCAATCAATAAACGACAAACTTCATATACACAAATATAAATGCAGTTAAATTTAAACAATTCTTTCAGATCAAGCAACAAAATCTAGGTAAAATTCACAAAAAAAATAAAAAAAAAATTGAAAACAAGAATTAATAAAACTCAAAAAATTCCATCAAAATTAATTACATTATCTAACTTTTGATGCAACAGTATGAGCCCAAATTCTGAGATGATCTTTCATTCTGATTTCATTCTGTAAAGAAGGTACCTTCCAGTCCACCAGACACTTGCTATTTCCACTCCATGCTTCTTCTTCATCATCATCATCAGCCGCCATTTGCAGCCCTGGAATTATTGAAATCAGGCCTGGATTCTTGTCTTCTTCATTGAACACAAATCCCAAATCCAAGGACCCTTCTCTCCCATTCTTTCTCCTGAGACGCCGTTTCTTGACGCGCGTTTTCTCCCCGTTTTCTTCCTCATCACCTTCCCTGCAAAACCCTACAACATCTTTCCCAGATAAAATCTTCTGCAGCTTCGGTTTGATGATCTCCGATCCCTTCGACGCAGCCGCCCCTTCTCGACTCATATTTACGCCCAAACAACGGTCGCTCATCGATCGAATTCGCAGATTTCTCGCCACAGAAGCCTTGGATTCATCCATTTTGTAAGCCATCAACATCGCTGTTGAAGATCCACCAGTTGGTTCGGACCAAGAGTCGAATAGCTCCGCAACTTTAGGCCCCATCAACAAGCAAGAATCGAAGAGTTCCAGAAGTTTATGTCCGAACCAGCAAGAATGGAAGAGCTTCGGGACCTTAGGCCCGGACCAGCAAGAATCGAAGAGCTTCAGAACTTGTTCTGCTTCCATATGGTTTCTGACTCTTCTGATCATGATCAAGAAAACTTCTAGAGAGAGAGAGAGAGAGAGAGAAGAACTGTGAGAAATAATGCGGACTTGATAATAAATCATTAGAATATTGATTGAGTTGGCTAATAGAACAGTAGTTTATCATCACGTCATTCTCCAGTTCACATTTAAATTGTCTTTATTTCAATCATTCAACAGGTAGTTGGCAACTCAAGACATCAACAAGAAATCAAATATATTTTTAAGATTGAACCGGTAATTGACTGGACCGCTGTTCTAACCGGTTGGACCGGTGTAAGACAAAAAATTGGTCAACTCAATTGGTGAAATTACTTTTATATGTCACAAGTCTTGTCAAATTGCAATATTCTCAACTTAATTAGCTGTACTGTATAATTCAATTTATATATTATTTATTTAACTAAAAACTATTAATTGTTTGTTTGAAAATAATTATTATTATTTTGTTAATTTAAAAAAAATATTTTTTTAAATAAATAAATAATATTTTTTAGTTGAATAAATAATATTATAAATTGGGTGCACGGTGCACCTGATGCACAAGAGACTCCTTATACTCAATTATTACTTTTTACAAATTATTTTTATATTTTCTTATGATCTTCTAATTTCTTTTTTATTTAATAAATAGTACAAACATTTAGTTTCAGAATTATAAAATTTTCACAATCTTTTTATTTTTCAGGATGATTTTTTTCATAATTATAATTATTTTTTTATAGAATCTTATTGGTTACTTCTATTTCTCATTTGCTTATTGATTTTTTATTATTATTTTCAGATTAAAATATGAAAATAAAAATAATGGAAAATTAACTATGAGCAGACTATAACAACGAGAGAGATTGCAGTGGAATGCGGAGCAGCTTTTATAGCAAATTGTCTCAGCTTTTCTATCCAATTGTCTTCTTGAATTATAATTAAACTTCTTTCTCTCTCCTCTCTTTCTCTCTCTACCAGATTCTTTCAATTCATGAGAAGAGCCAAAGATCATATGGAAGCACAAGAAGTTCTGCAGCTATTCGATTCTGCCTGGTTCGGGCCTAAACGCCCGAGCCCGTTTGGTTGGTGCGGGTTTGACCCTAAACTTGTCGGGCTGTTCGATTGCTTGTTTGTACATCAAGTTCTTGAATTGATCGAATCTCTCCGGTCCGAGCCTGGTCCATCTCCAACAGCCATGCTGATGTTCCATAAATTCGATCGTAGTGATCACAAATTGAAAGAGCTAAGTGATAATCAAACCAAAGCAGCAGAATGTTTTTTTCTGGAAAAGAAATCGTCGAGTTTCCAGGGAAGTCGTTGAACATGAAAATAATGAGAAATTGGTTATCAAGAAACAATCGATTGTTGGAAATTTATTTTGAGCAATCAAGTTTAACCCAATTTTCACTAAAATTTCGAAATAAAAGTATAATATTGTGTCGGTAGAACTTAAAATTCAAGTAGAATTAAGTTACAAAGATCTATTCCAGACAGTAATTAAGATTTGTTTTGTTGCCAGTTATAAGGTTTATTATATTTTGGGACGATAATCATACACATGTTACTTAATACAAAGTAATTTTATTATATGAAGAAATATTCTAACTCCTAACTCGAGAATCTTGATTTTTATATGTTTCATTTTTTAAATGATGTTCAAAACACGTTTCTAATCAATCAACAATGGTAAAACAAAATTCTATTTTTGAAGATAACTACAAATCAAGCAACTAATGTTCTTGCAACATCAGTTCATACTAAAAAATAAAAAAAGATTCAAAGATGACAATAGAAGATGTTCCATCTTACAACTCTCGATCTGGCTCATTTCCTAAAGGAAACAATGATCCTATACATCAATATTATCAATAAAACACGCCACATATATTGTTAAATTCAAAAGCACTTCATATGATCCCTCACATTGAAGTGTATTCAATATAGGAAAGATCAATCATCTTTAACAAGATTTTATCATAAAATCATTTGAGAATATAAACTATTCTTTCTTCTATCAATCTTTCACACCTTATATTTAAAACTTCAATTATTCCATGAATATTATATACATACACACACAAGGCTAACTAGTGAAGAAGCTTGACTGTTCCTCTAGCTAACAAAAAAATCTTACGACCAATTAATTAAATCTTGCAGTACACATTTCTCTAAAGACAAATGGAGAATGGCATGATGATATAAAAACAATATTATATCAAATATTAAAATGATACGCGTATCAAACCCGGACTCACCACCATTTATATCCACGTTATTTTCTCTCTCATCCAATTTGAAGAGCAAGAATGACATGGACGAAGCCAAAGAAGTTCTGAACAATTTCGACACTTTCTGGTTCGTGCAGGTTCGAACCTAAAGTTCTTGAGTTTGGCTTGTTGGGACATCAAGTTCTGGAACTACTCGATTCTTTCCGGGCTGAACCCGGTCCATCACAAACATCCCTGGTAATGGCTAGCAAAATAGATGGATCAAGGACAAGGAAGAATACACAACGAATGAAGAATTTAGAGATGAACTGGAAAATCTTTTCTTTTCAGGATGAAAAAAGCATGAAAGATCATCTTAGAGCTTCGGCTCGTACTGTTGCATCAAATGTTGGAAAATAAAAAATGAAATTTCCAGTTTTGTGTCTCCCTTTCGATCCTCTTTACATGTAAATTTACCTTAGATTTTGGTGCTTTCATGTGAAAGTCGTAAATTTATAAATAAACATGTATAATTTACCTATTTTTTGAAATTCGTAACAACACATAACAACAAATCATAATATTCATAAACTTTAAGATATATATTTTGAAGTTTATGAGCATTAACTAAGAGATGTTCAATGAGCTTGAATATAAGGCGATAACAATATTTACCGTTAGTGACGGTTTGAACTAAAAATAATGAAGTTGACAAAATATTTCAATAAATATTGAAAAATTTGCAAATTGTTTTCCTCTTAAATATGGGTATAGACTATCTACTCTGTGGCTGTTCACGTTGCACGTTTATGTTAATGAAAAGTTGATCAAGTTTAAGGTGGGCCCTTCATGCATGTAAGGAGCTTAAGTCAAAATTTAGTTGTTATCTCTAATTATTGGATTTTATTTTTTTTATATTTATGATATTTTATTTGTTGGAGTACAATTTTTAGAAGAAATGATTGGTGAGATTCGATTATAAGTTACTGATCTAAATAAGTTTCACTCAATTTTTAGAATTAAAATTCATAGTTTTATTTATTTATTATGTTTCTTTTGTTAATTTATTTCGTAATCTAATAATAATTAGTTGCTTAGGAATAAAGTAAGTTGTTTGTTAGGGTTTGGTCTTAGGCTATATTATAAAGGCGCAAGTCTTCTTCACTGTTATATTGGTTATTGATTGTTTCTATGTGAAATATAAAAAAAGGAGTAGAATTTCATATTTTATTCGGAATTTCTTTGAAAGCTCCATCAATGTTTAAGTTTAAAATAAATCTGATTTAAGTGTCAATTGAACAATAAGTGTACAAGTAGACCTACGTCGCCCAATTTTTATTAAAATAATAAACATGTAAAAACGTGGCGGTGAGCTGGAGGCAGGTAAGCAACGAAAGATTATTAAATCGATAAAAGAGCACGAGTGACATGCGCTGATTTATTTAATTTCAAGTCAGAAAGCTTATTATTATTATTATTTGCTTTTTTTTTGTGCTCAAAATATAAAAATATTATGTTTTATATCCAAGATATAATTTTGTTCTTAATGAAATGGGACACACATTCCTTTACAATTAAAAAGCAGGGAGAAGAGAGAGAAAATAAAGGAGAGAAAAAAGAGGCAAGAAAAGAAGAAAATAACTTTCACGATTGAAAAAGAAAGAGAATAGAGAGGAGAGAGAAAAGTAAATAGATAGATTTCATGTTGAAAGTCTCTCTCTGCCTATTTTGATTAATATAATGTGTAATCGCGTTATTATTATTATTACTAGTGTGAGACATGTGCGTTACACAAAAGATATATTTTTCTTATATTTTGTAATATAAGCATATATTCAAGTTATATAATATAATTCAAGTTATATGATATTTTGTAGAAGGTGTGAATTTTTAGTTTAGTTATTATTTTTTTGTATAATGAGTATAAATTTATTGTAATTTTATGTTTCGTCTTTTCTTCTATTAGAATTAATCTCGTCCACAAATTGATAATCATGATATCCACGTAGAAGGTTGAATCAAATTATATTAAAAAAATAGTGATATTAGCCGATTAAAGAAAGTAAAGTTTTGCACATATCTCATAAAAATTGCCAATTACACAGTCAAAATAAAGACACAAATATTTTGCAAATTGCTAATTAAATGTTATAATATTACAAAATTTTGAAATTAGATAGAAACAAATACTTTGAAAGCTAATGAAAATTCGCACGGTGCGTATCCGTCGAAATAATTAGTAGATCTCAATAGAAAATCACAAGAACAATCAAACGAAAAATGAAAGAGATGGACGAACTTTTCGTTTAAAAATAAGAAAGAAAAACACTTAAAAATGAAATATGTTTATGATAAATTAAAAGCAACAGATGAATACAAAAATCTAAAATAAAATAATATTTTGAAGAGTATAGGCTTTATTGACAACTGAAATAGGGCACATATTATCATACTTGTTTTACCATTTATTTTCTCAAGAAATAACACGCGAAAGACTTCAAGAGGAGGGTGAACAAAAAAAAAGACCTTAAAACATTTAGTGAGAATTTTGAGAAAATATATAGAAAGAATAGAGAAAAAAAATGAGAAATAATTTTGAATTATGGTAAAATGGTGAAAATTTAATTTCATATTTGACAAAATCAGATTATATCCATGTGATTGGATGATTATAAATAATTGATAACTTAATAATAGGAAAATTATTAATGACTTTCCACAATATAATGAAACAATGATTTAGCATTCCTAACAAATTTATTTCTTATTTTGAATATATTATGAGTTAACAAAAATTTCTTAAAATTTGAATTTATTTATCCTAAACAACAGAAAATAAGCAAATCCCGAAGATTGTTGATATTAATCTCTTCACTTTGATTGTAATAATGTATCTTAAAGAGTTCCATAAATATATATAGTTTTACATATATATGATGAAAATTTAAGCCCAAAAAAAAAAACAAATTAAAGAAAATTCATTTTGCTTATATATATATATATATATATATATATATATATATATATTTGGTTTGATAAAAGAATCGAGAAATTCGAATCATATATTTATTAGATTTCATATATTTCTTAAATTTCGTAATTCAGTTATTTGATTAATATTCGATAAAATATCTAGATTTTGAATCTATTATTAAATATTGCAGTATATTCATTTTGATATCATCTAATTTTGAAACACCTAAATTTGTGGACTAATTTAAATTTTAAAATCGAATTAAAATTTTTAGAATAAAAACGTCTAATTTTAATTTATTAATAATATAGTTATTCTAAATTAAGTAATGAAATTTAGGCGGAAAAACAAAATTGAAAAAAAGTCATTTTGTTTATATATATATATATATATAGACTAGTGTGAGACATATGCGATGCACATAATATATTTTTCTTATATTTTGTAATATAATCATATATTCAAGTTTTATAGTATATTATAGAAGTAGTAGATTTGTAATTCAGTGATTTTTTTTTTGTATAATGAGTATAAATTAATTGTAATTTTATGTTTCGTCTCTTCTTGCATTAGAATTAGCCTCGTTCACAAATTGATAAGCATGATATCTACAATTTATAGAAGGTTGAATCAAATTAAATTAAAAAAAATAGCCATATCCAGATTAAAGAAAACAAAGATTTGTACAGATCTCGTAAAATTTGCCAATTACATAGTCAAATTAAGGATAAAAATGTTTTGCAAATTGCTAATTAAATGTAATAATATTACAAAAATTTGAAATTTGATAGAAACAAATACTTTGAAAGCTAATGAAAAATCGCACAGTGCTTATATATCGAAATAATTAGCAGATCTCAACAGAAAATCACAAGAATAATCAAACGAAACATGAAAGAGATGGACGAACTTTTTGTTTAAAAATAAGAAAGAAAAATAGTTAAGAAAATTAAATATGTTTATGATAAATTGAAAGTAACGGGTGAATAATCTTTTTTTTAAATAAAATAAACTTAAAAATAATATTTTGAAAAGTGCAGGCTTTTGTGATAATTGAAATATGACATTTATTATCGTACATGTCTTACCATTTATTTTCTCAAAACAAAAACGCAAAACACTTCAAGAGGAGGGAGAACAAAAAAGAGAGACCTTAAAATATTTAGTAATAATCTTGATAAAATATATAGAAAGAAAAGAGAGACAAATATGAGAAATGATTTTGAAGTATGTTAAAATTGTTGAAAAATTAATTTCATATTTGACAAAATCAGATTTTATCCACGTGATTGGGTGATTTTAAATAATTGATAGTTTAATTATAGAAAATTTGTTAATGATTTTCCATAATATAATGAAACTACAATGATTTCACATTTCTAACAAATTTATTTCTTATTTTGATTATATTATGAGTTAACAAAAAATATTTAAAATTTGAATTTATTTATGTTGAACAAGAGAAACTAAGCAAATTCCGAAAATTGTTGATATTAATCTCTTCAATTAAATTATAATATTGTATCTTAAAAGAGTTGCATAAATATATATAATTTTACCTTTATATGGTTGAAATTTAGGCCGAAAAAACAAATTTAAAAAAGTAAGTTTACTTATATATATATAATATATAAATATATATAAATAGAATTTTTTTTATAAAATAAATCGAGAAAATTGAGTCATATATTTGTTAGATTTCATATATTTTTTAATTTTATAATTCAGTGATTTGATTAATATTCGATAAAATATATCGATTTCGAATCATGTATTAAATATTGCAATATATTCATCTTGATGTCATCTAATTTTGAAACACCTAAATTTGTGGAATAATTTAGATTTTGAAATCGAATCAAAATTTCTAGAATAAAAAACGTCTAATTTTAATTTAATAATAATATAATTATTCTAAATAAGTAATGGAATTTAGGCGAGAAAGCGGAATTGGAAAAAGTCATTTTGTTTTTTATATATACTAGTGTGAGACATGCGCGATGCACAAAAGATATTTTTTCTTATATATTGTAATATAATCATATATTCAAGTTATATAGTATATTATAGAAGGTGTAGATTTGTAATTCAGTGATTATTTTTTTGTATAATGAATAGAAATTTGTTGTAATTTTATGTTTCGTCTTTTCTTCTATTAGAATTAGCCTCATTCACAAATTGATAAGCATGATATCCACGATTTATAGAAGGTTGAATAAAATTAAAAAAAAAACCATATCAGTAGATTAAAGAAAATAAAGATTTGTACAAATCTCGTAAAATTTGCCAATTTCATAGTCAAATTAAGGATAAAAATATTTTGCAAATTGCTAATTAAATGTAATAATATTACAAAAATTTAAAATTTGATAGAAACAAATACTTTGAAAGCTAAAGAAAAATCGCATGGTGCTTATACGTCAAAATAATTAGCAGATCTCAACAGAAAATCACAAGAATAATCAAACGAAATATGAAAGAGATGGACGAACTTTTTGTTTAAAACAAGAAAGAAAAATATTTAAGAAAATTAAACATGTTTATGATAAATTGAAAGCAACAGGTGAATAAAAAAAATCTAAATAAAAAAATCTAAAATAATATTTTGATGAATGTAGGCTTTTGTGACAATTGAAATATGACACATATTATCGTAGATGTCTTACCATTTATTTTCTCAAAACAGAAAATGCAAAACACAGAGAAAGGTGAACAAAAAATAGAGACCTTAAAATATTTAGTAATAATTTTGATAAAATATAAAGAAAGAAGAGAGAGACAAAAATGAGAAATAATTTTGAATTATGGTAAGATTGTTGAAAATTTAATTTCATATTTGACAAAATTATATTTTATCCACGCGATTGGGTGATTTTAAATAATTGATAGTTTAATTATAGAAAAATTGTTAATAATTTTTCATAATATAATGAAATTACAATGATTTCACGTTCCTAACAAATTTATTTCTTATTTTGAATATATTATGAGTTAACAAAAAATATTTAAAATTCAAAATTTTTAAAATTCGAATTTATTTATGTTGAACAACAGAAAATAAGCAAATCCCGAAGATTGTTGATATTAATCTCTTTAATTAAATTGTAATAATATATCTTAAAAGATTTGCATAAATATATATAGTTGTACAGTTATATGGTTGAAATTTAGGCCAAAAAAATAAAATTTAAAAAAATAATTTTACTTATATATATATATATATATTTTTTTTATAAACTGAATCGAGAAAATTGAGTCATATATTTGTTAGATTTTATAATTCAGTGATTTGATTAATATTCGATAAAATATATAGATTTCGAATCATATATTAAATATTGCAGTATATTCATCTTGATATCATCTAATTTTGAAACACCTAAATTTGTGGAATAATTTAGATTTTGAAATCGAATCAAAATTTCTAGAATAAAAATGTCTAATTTTAATTTAATAATAATATAATTATTCTAAATAAGTAATAAAGTTTATACGGGAAAACGAAATTGAAAAAAGTCATTTTGTTTTAATATATATTATAGATATAGATATAGATTATTATTATTATTATTATTATTATTTAATTATTTATTATTATTATTATTATTATTATTATTATTATTATTATTATTATTATTATTATTATTATTATTATTATTATTATTATTATTATTATTATTAGGATATTCAGCTACTATAATGAGATAATACAAAATTATTTACATAATTAATATTTGTCGCTATCACGCCCCCGCAGTCGAAACAAAAAGTTCCTATACGCTGAGAATATTTCTGAAATCATAAAAAAAAACGTGTGGAAGCCCTTTTTTGAAAATAACTGCAATATGATATCGGGACGACACATGTAGACCATGAGAGTGTCCACGAACAACTTTCTCGCATACAAAATGAATATTCATTTTGATATGTTTAGTGCGTTGATGTTGAACAGTATTGTCTGAGATATATTACACCAATGTTGAAAATTTAATTTCATATTTGACAAAATTATATTTTATCCACGCGATTGGGTGATTTTAAATAATTGATAGTTTAATTATAGAAAAATTGTTAATAATTTTTCATAATATAATGAAATTACAATGATTTCACGTTCCTAACAAATTTATTTCTTATTTTGAATATATTATGAGTTAACAAAAAATATTTAAAATTCAAAATTTTTAAAATTCGAATTTATTTATGTTGAACAACAGAAAATAAGCAAATCCCGAAGATTATTGATATTAATCTCTTTAATTAAATTGTAATAATATATCTTAAAAGATTTGCATAAATATATATAGTTGTACAGTTATATGGTTGAAATTTAGGCCAAAAAAATAAAATTTAAAAAAATAATTTTACTTATATATATATATATATTTTTTTTTTATAAACTGAATCGAGAAAATTGAGTCATATATTTGTTAGATTTTATAATTCAGTGATTTGATTAATATTCGATAAAATATATAGATTTCGAATCATATATTAAATATTGCAGTATATTCATCTTGATATCATCTAATTTTGAAACACCTAAATTTGTGGAATAATTTAGATTTTGAAATCGAATCAAAATTTCTAGAATAAAAATATCTAATTTTAATTTAATAATAATATAATTATTCTAAATAAGTAATAAAGTTTATACGGGAAAACGAAATTGAAAAAAGTCATTTTGTTTTAATATATATTATAGATATAGATATAGATTATTATTATTATTATTATTATTATTATTTAATTATTTATTATTATTATTATTATTATTATTATTATTATTATTATTATTATTATTATTATTATTATTATTATTATTAGGATATTCAGCTACTATAATGAGATAATACAAAATTATTTACATAATTAATATTTGTTGCTATCACGCCCCCGCAGTCGAAACAAAAAGTTCCTATACGCTGAGAATATTTCTGAAATCATAAAAAAAAATGTGTGGAAGCCCTTTTTTGAAAATAACTGCAATATGATATCGGGACGACACATGTAGACCATGAGAGTGTCCACGAACAACTTTCTCGCAGTGCGTTGATGTTGAACAGTATTGTCTGAGATATATTACACCAATGTTATCACAATAGACCAAAGTGGCTTTCTGAATAGGGATATGTAGCTCCAATAGTATATTTCGAATCCTGCATGATTCGGAGACCACATTCGCCACCCATTTTATTTGGCTTCAACACTAGACCAAGACAAAGTGAGTTGATGTTTAGATGATCATGAGATATGATTGTCACCAAGAAAAACACAATAATCTGAGGTGCAACGTCTTGTGTTTGGACTTCCCCCCCTCCTAATCGACATTGGTATATGATATGAGACTAGAGATCGAGGACTTGTAAAGATGCAAGCCAAAATGAGGAGTACCCTGAATATATCTGATAATGCGTTTGAGAGCACGCATATGTTCATCTTTCGGATCATGCATATGTAAACATATTTATTGCACGACATAAGATATGTCTGGTCTTGTGAATGTAAGATATTGTAGTGGACCTACTAAGCTGCAATAATGAGACGGGTCATTATAGGGAGATCCAGCCAAGGCGTTGAATTTAGACTTAATGTCAACAGGCGTCGGAGAGGATGCACAAGATGACATACCTGCTCGCTCTATAATCTCTTCTGCATACTTCTTTTAAGAAAGAAATAGCCCTCCTCCATTATGGGGGACACAACAATGTCCAAAAATTAACTCGAAGAACCTAAGTCTTTCGTCGAGAATTCAAAACTGAGTAGAGATATAATGGACTTGCATAAACCATCAGCTGAGGCTGTGAGAATAATTTCATCGATATAAAGTAGAATATAAATTGTATCATTGTCAGGACGATAAATAAAAAGGGGATGATCACACTTGCTGTGAGAGAAACCAATAGTGGAAACAAAATCGGCAAACCTTTGGTACCATGCGGAAGGGGCCTGGGGCCTGTTTGAGATCATAGAGAGAATTCTTCAACAAACATACATAGTCTGGATGGGTGGAGTCCCAAAATATCATGAGTTGATGCATATAGACTGTGTCAATTAGATTCTCATGCAAAAATTCATTCTTAACGTCTAACTGATGAAGAGGTCATGATTTAGCAATGTTGAGCACTAAACAAATCGTGGCCGATTTGACCACGGGACTAAACGTTTCCTCGTAATCTACACCAACTTGTTGAGACCTGCCATCACTAATAAGACGGACTTTATGACTCTCAAAAGAACCATCAGAATGATGTTTATGACGAAAAATCCACATAGAACGAGTTCTCTGACCATATCCACGAATTAAAATTTCTTGATCATTACCAATTACTCACCGTATGCGCGACTCTTCTTTCTTTTCTTTTTTTCGGCTCAAATTTGTGTAAGAAGATTTGTGCGAAAAAATAGCATTTCTGTAATTTTACTAAAGTGTCCTGCTTTTATGTATATAAACTAGTATTTCTCTCGTACGTTGCACGATTTATAATATGATAATATAATACATTATTATAAAAATAGTAATATAATTTTTAAAATAAAATACATAATTATATAAAATATAATTTTGAAAAATATTATCTAAAATAAAATATCTAACAATATAAAAATATATAACATATTAAAATATACCACAATTAATATATAAAAATGTATTTTATATTTAAAAATTAATATTTTATTATTATTATATATGCAATATGAATATCAAATTGAAAATCATAAAAAATTGATTAATTTGATATATTGTTCATAAAAATGAAGTTGAGATGAAAAAAATTATAAGCATTTAAAAATTAGAGTGTAAAAAATTTTGATTGAATATCATACTTTCTAAAAATAAAAAAGCTAATTTTGGATGAGAAAATGATATTTTTATGAATTAATGCATAGCGAACTAGTGAAGATATATATATGTTTTACTGTTCCTCTAGCTTACAAAACACATCTTACGATCAATTTATTAAATCTTGCAGGACACATTTCTGAAAGACAACATATATAAATGTGAACTTGACAAGTGCATATGATATATAAACAATATTATATCAAATATCCAAATGATACGCGTATCAAACTCGGACTCACCACCATTTATACCCACGTTTTCTCTCTCATCAAATTTGAAGAGCAAGAAACCACATGGACGAAGCTGAAGAAGTTCTGAAGCTATTCGACACTTGCTGGTTCGGGCCTGAACATTCGACACTTGCTGGAAAGTGCAGGTTGGAAGCTAAAGTTCTTGAGGTATTCGATCGGTTCGTCTTGTTTGGACATCAAGTTCTTGAATTAATCGATTCTTTCCGGGCCGAACCCAGTCCATCACAAACAGCCCTGCTAATGGCTAGCAAAATGGATGGATCAAAGATAGTGAAGAATACACAAAGAAAGAAGAATTTAGAGACGAACTGGAAAATCCTTTGTTTGCAGGATAAAAGCAGCATGAAAGATCATCTCAGAGTTTGGGCTCGTACTGTTGCATCAAATGTTGGAAAATAAAAAATGAAATTTTAAGTTTTGTTTCTCCTTTTCGATCCTCATTTCATTTAAATTTACCATAGATTTTGGTGAGGGTTGTGCTTTTGAACATGTATAGTTCTACACATTTTTTGGAGTTCGTGATGTGTATAAAAGCATAACAAAACAAATCGTAATATTCATGAAATTTAAGATTTGAAGTTCACGAGCATAAATTAAGAAATGTTGGATGAATTTTGAGAACCAATGAATAACAATGTTGATAGTCTGTGACAATTTTAACTAACAAGTAATGAAGCGGACAAGATCGACATTTGTTTTGAGTTTTAAAAAGTTCTTTTTTTCTTTTCTTTTTAAACAATATGGGTATAAAATATCTAGTCTATGTGGAGAGGGTTCTATTCACGTTGCACGTTTATGTTAATGAATAAATTGATTAAGTTTAAGGTGGGCCCTTCTTGCACGCGAGGAGCTTATTCAAAATTTAGTTGTTCCCTCTAATAATTGTATGTTTTGAAAATAAAATTAAAAAATGGGAACCTTTTATTTTATTTGTTCAAGTACAAATTTTGAGAAGAATGATTGATTGATGAAATTCCATTACAAACTACTGATCTTAGATTATAAGGGGCTCAATTAAATGAGGTTCACTTAATTTTTTGAATTTGAATATCTGAAATTAAATATAAATTACAAATTTCAATAGTGTGAGAGGGGTGTTTGGCTAAGTGATAGAGATGTTGAAATAAAATTAATAATTTTATCATTTATCATGTTCCTTTTATTTATTTATTACCTCATATTATAATAATTAGTTGCTTAGGGATTAAGTAAGTTGTTTGTTTGGGTTTGGTCTTAGCCTATATTATAAATACAAGTCTTCTTCATTGTTTTAGATGCTTATTGATTTTGTAAGAAAAAAAAAAAGACAATAATTAAAGGTCAAGCTTTGTCTCAAAATCAAAGCTTCATTTGCCCAAAAAAAGAAAACCAGCAACTTTATTTCCGTCTTGATGGATATGCGAAATATATAGGAAGATTCTATTTTCTGCAATATATATATATATATATATATATATATATGCAAGGACATATTGCAAACTCAAAAATATATCATCACGCATAATTACGAATAAACCCCTATTCCAAATTTCTTTGACAATCCTTTTTTAAGTGTCCAATGAATTATGTATCTCAAATTTTTATTAAGATAATTAAATAGGTAATAGGAGCACGAGTAACATGCACGTCATGTTTTTATATTTTGTATTTTTTATTATTTTATTATTTTATTGTTTTTCATTTTGATGAGCAGCATGGGCGTCATGTTGTGTTGATTTTAATGCAAGCATTGACCAAGGCTTTTTATTATTGCAATTATTAATTCAGAAGGTTGTTCTGATTTATGAGAAGTTGGTTTTGTGTGTCTATATATTATTTAATTATCAAAAAATTTACAGCAGAGATGACTTCAGGCTAGTTTTTGAGTACGTGCAACATGATTTAAAGTATTAATTGTTTAGCTATAAAATATTATTTATTACTTAAAATGTATTACTTTTGATTAGTTATTCTAAAAATTATTAATGTTTTAATGTTAAACAAATAATATTTTATAGTTAAACAATTAATATTTTAAATCATGTTGGACGTGTACTTGATTTACAAGAGACTCACTATTTAATTATAGGGTTATTCAATTTCTAATTTTCTTGAAAACAACGATGAAGTAGTGCGGTACTTGCGTATAATAAATATTTTATAAAAATAAAATTAGAATTGGTGAAATCGATCATGTAAGTATTAAATTGTTGTGTATTTAGTTTCACTCGATTGGATATTATAATCGATTCCTTGATTTGGGTTTTGGTTCTCTTTGAGGAATATTAGTAGATCAGGATTCTTGAAGATGAGAAAACAACATATTTTGTTGTTCTGTTGTGAGTTGAGAGCGAATTTGATATATATATATATATATATATATATATTAATATATGAAAAGAATAATATTTTTGTTAGCAAAACTAAGGTGGCAACTCCCCATTTTATATCATGATGTTTCGCTCTCTTTACAAATAGGCATCACTTTTCTGTAGTTCAGACGGCGGCTACATTATTGGACTACATTGAATTTTATAAAATTGGTATTCAAGACCAAATATGTGATAACTTAATAGACATACACTGATTTTGTCAATTTTAATATGGACGAAGGCAATCTTTTATCAAATAATAAGAACCTAAATGAAATATAAATAAAAGGAACGACAAAATTACATCTGAAAATGAAATTTTCATGAAAGCGTACTTTTATCAATTACCAAAAATTTAAAAACAAAATAAGAAGAACCAAAAATTACATAAGAAGATAAAATGGGCTCTTCATCAATTACCAAGAATCTAAAAACAAAATAAGAAGAACAACAAAATTACATAAGAAGGTAACATTTGCAAGAGCTGAGGGGGGCGACCGACGACCCTTGGGCTGTTGCTGCTTCTAGCACTACAATATGAGAAAAATTATATAAATAATTATGGGTAATCTCAAAATTAGTCCTTTAATTTATTAATTTTATAATTTTGGTTATCTTTTTATTTAATTTTTTAAATTTATACATTTTTAGCCAAAATTTAAATTTTTTGTTGGATACTTGCACATGCACAATATATTACCGTGTTAAATAAGAATTTTCATTTTTGTGGTATAATAAGTGAAATGGATATGTCCCTCAATATATCGTCAGACACATCAAAATTGATCATAGAGGCCACATATTAGCAAGAAAAATGTGAATGATGTGATTATGCAGTGTATAAGTGTAATTATTGAGCAATTTTTTTGAACTTTGATTAAAAGAGACCAAATTCAAACAATTAAAAAGATAAAAGACTAATTTTGAAATTGTCCACAAGTTAGAGAACTAATTTTGCAATTTTTCCCTACAATATGTCCGTCCCACGAAAGAACCATGGCAGAACAAAGGCGACAACGATGCAGCCCAGCAAGACGTTGAAGAAAGATCTCTTGCAACGTCGGCTGCTCTCGTTAGAATCGTCTAGAGTGGCAGCTACCAGCCTCATCTCATTCCATTCCATCATGAATATTGAAGTCTGATCTTCGTCGTTGTTGATGATGTTTTTTGCAGTCTTTCCACAAATTTCACATAATCTGTTAAAGAATTGAACAGGAAATACAGAACTCAGGAATTTAATTTTATACATCTGCATTTTATTTCACTAGAGCTGTGTGTAATGTATAGTTTGTGCATGTTTGAATTATGGTAAATGCAAGGTTACTAATTATATAAAATATACAATTTTCGCACTATTCTTATATGTTAAACACTAATTTGATCAGAGTAATATTTTGAATTTTTATTTGACAAAATATCAAGCTCAATTTGTATAATTTATTTTTGAAAAAAATGCCACACAATATGGTGCACATAATCACAAATTTTCCCTGCAATCAATATGTGCGATCGTTTTGTGGGACGTACATAATTTTCTAATAAATAAATACAAGTTATGAAATGTCATGTGTCCAAACATAACAAAAGTTTATTTATCAAAGGGCACTTTTGATATTATTAGTTTCTATTTGAATCAATTTCCCAAGAAAATCAGCAAAACTCCAGCAATGAAGCCTAATAAACTCCATAATGACTACCACAAGTTAACATTGAACGCATAACAAATATAGAATGATATTATCAAGAATTACATAGATGATTTAAATTGAATTGATATGAAGAAAGTTACCTGTTTCCTTTCTGCAAAAACCAGGCCTCGGCGCAGCTGGTATGCGAAACACCAAGCTCTCCTCTGCAATCGCAGCCGAGCAAGACAAGTTCCGATCCATGGGAGGAATCCACTTTCCCAAAATGGCAAATTCTGCAAACTTTTTCTGCCCTTGGGCTCTCACAGATTCTTGATCCACCATCAATATCAACCACAACTTCGCAGTTCGATTTTTTCTCCGCAGCTCTTGGGGTTCTTGAATCTCCATTTTCTACTTCTTCTTCTGCCTTTCTTGAACTTTTTATTTGATCATCATTCAACCCGACTTCCATTTTCGACCAAAAAGGTCAAAATAAGCATCAGAAAACCTTCTGCTGATCAAAATTCACAGGCAGAAAGAAATTAACATCAGTTTCATGAATTTATCATAAAATTATCTGAAAATACTCGGAAAAACAAAATCTTTTTCTCTTGTTCTTACAAGAAAAGAATGAAAAAAAAAATGTACCAGTTTAAATCTGCAAATTTATGCAGTCTTGAATGCAAGATTATCTCTTTCTTCAGCAGTAAATTGGAGGAAATTAAACTAATTAATTCAAATGAGTTGAGAAATATTAGTTTTTGTTTTTGTAGAGTTGTACAAAAAAGCAGGTTTGACTAATTGATGTTTATCAGTAATTTGTGGAGGTGCTGTTTGGGTGTTTGAATTTGTTTGCAAGAAAATGGTCAGAATTCTTTGATTGGAGGAAGGATACAACTGGAACAAGAAACCTTAATTCATGCACAGACATGTTGTGACACTTGTTCATTGTTTATCTTTTAGTTTTTAGATTTATTTAAATTAATTTTATTGGAAGATCTTGTTCCCACTGAAACTACAAAAATTGAAAAACTGAGTTCAATACTGCAAAGCTACACTTCTATTACCATTTTGGGCTTACAAGATAGAAAGATTGAGTAGTAAGTGTCCCGTATGTATCGATTTAGATTTGTGTAATTAATGTGATTTATTTTAGAAAAATTAAAATTTTGTGAATTTTATTTATAATGCAGTTTTTGATAAAATATTTTACTTTTTTAATAAAAATAATATATTTTTAGATTGTTAATTAAGAAAGATATTATTTTAATTAAAAAATATTATACTTTAACTACACTTAATTGTAATTATTCAAAACAACACTTTTTCTGATAAAATATGATAAATTTATGGTGAAAAAGTAAGACTTCCTCCATCCCAACAAAAAGGATCATGTTGCAAAAATATGTTTTATTTATAAAAAAAAAATAATCTTGTTTCAAAGTTAAAATTTTATTTTATAAGTAGTAAAATATATTTTTTCCCACAAATAAGTTACATATAATTGAATAAGTTAAATCTACAAATAAAAGAAATTTGATACATGTGAACTTATGATTTTTAAAGAGTTGTATCTTCACCAAAATAATAAAAGATAAAAGGTTGGTGTTGTAAAACACGACCCTTTTTTTAAGTGATAGAGTACTTTTTAAAAATCTAAAAGTAATAATTTTTAACAAGTATATTTTTTTTAGGGTGGAAACATTAAATTCAAAACCAGCACAACATATGCAGAGTAAAAAAGTATTTTCTTAAAAAAAAAGTCAAATTTTTAAAAATAATAATAGGAAGTAAGAAATTTAGTGAATCAATAAGTTGAAGAATTCTGAAACTTAATTCTCACAACTTGCTCCCTCAAGATTTATAAGAATGGAAACAAGCTTTTAAAATTTAGATCATTATAATAAAAATTTTGATAAATTGACTTAAATTGACTTAATTTTAATTTAGTATTATACGTGATTTACAAAAATAACTAATATATTAATTAAAGTAGTTTTAAAAAATACAATTAATTACATAAGGTATATATGTAATATAGATTAATCAAAAAAAATTTAATAGTATTTTATGCTTAATGGACGATAGTAATGATACTACCCCAATCACTTTTCGTAAAATAAAATAATTAAAAACCAAGTTTACGGAAAATATATTATAAAGAATTGGTAGAAAATCTAACTTGTATATATATTACGATTTTTTTATTATATTCAAAATATATTTAAATAAAAAATTTGTTATTAATCCATCTATATAAATCTGTCATTTTTAAAGTCTTATTTGGACTGGATTAGGTCCATTCAGATGGGAGGATGACCCAGTCCCATAATTTATTTATTTTGGGTTATGGAAAGAGATTTTATATTTTTTTCATTTAAATTTTATTGATTGTGATGTTTTATTATTTTATATTTATATTTTTTATTATATTCTATCTTATTTTAATATAAATATAATTTTTTGTAATTTTTTTAAATGTAAATTTAATATTTAGTACCTATTAATATTCCACAAATACCTAAATCTCAAAATAAGATAATACACCTAATAAAAATTATTAATATCAAATTAAATAAATATTATTGTTCAAAAAAATCCGAGAATTTCAAGAAATTTTAGACCTATTTCCGATTTAATGAAAAAGATAAGACTGCGCTAGACTTGGAGAACCGTACCTTATCTGAAATCTAAACTGGTTTGACTTCTTATTTCAAAAAAAAAAAAAAAAATACAAACCTTAATGCCCTCCTTAGCCTCCTATTCTGACGAAATTAAATGATCGATCAGTCAACCATTCAAGGTCAAGCATGTAAATTTACACCCGAGCCGAATTCTGCAACAGAAAAATCGGCTACCTTGTCCTGACATAGTGACGCTTGCACCCCCACCCACCCCACCCCACCCCCCAAAATTACACATTTCGAGACAAAAAGCGCCATTAAAATAATCGTCGAGCACTCCGCTCGCTTCCATTTTATTCACCGCAAGCAGTAGCTCGCTCACCTTTGTTCAAATTTCTGCTTGGCTCGCCCGGATCCATTCTTCAATGGCGCATCTCGTTCGGGTCGGGTTGTCGGGTCGCCTCTCGAAGTCCGGCGTGGTCGGAGCTGCGCGATCCATGTCAACGGCGTGGTGGCGCCACGTGGAGCCGGCTCCTAAAGATCCGATCCTGGGTGTTACGGAAGCTTTCCTTGCTGATCCTAGTCCAAACAAAGTTAATGTCGGCGTTGTGAGTTCTCCTGCGCTTGCTCTGAAAAGCCTCTAAAATATTTCTTTTTTTTTTTTTTTTTTTTACCTGGATTTTTTGAAATCCTTCCGTTTTCGTTTTATTTTTGTTGATTTGATGTGTTGTTTCTCCAATTCTCCTGGGCTGGCCTGCAAAGCGGTGATGGATCAGTGGTTTTGGTGGGGGGTTTTGCTGACTTCTGCATGCAGAACTTTGCTCTGAATACATCTTGTTCCTTTAATTGTGGAAATTTTCTGATTTTCTCTTTCGTTTAATGTTTCTTATTTTATGTTTTCTTGTAAATGTTGATAAAAACGGCAGGTTTTTCATTTTTCTGTATTTAATTGAGTTTGCTCGACTGTTTTTCCTGAATTTTGCGGATTTAATTTTTTTTTTTTTTCAAATTTATAAATTTAAGATTGCAAATATTTCTGTCAATAATTTTGTGTTTATTTGATCTTTTTTTGGTGTAAAGGGAGCGTATCGTGATGATAATGGAAAACCAGTAGTGTTGGAGTGCGTCAGAGAAGCGGAGAGGAGAATTGCCGGCAATTTGAACATGTAATATTCTCTCTCATCACATTTCTGGGCCTTCTTTCTCTCACAAGAAAAATGAAGTTGAAAAGTATCAATGTTTTCTGAGTGTTGTTTCTAATTATGTGCTGTACTATGCTTTTTTGTGATGGTTATCTGGATCTTTTGTTGCAAAGTAGGGCTTATCTCGTATTTCATAAATGACATCATTGATGTATCTTATGAACGATCCAATTGAACATGAGATCAAATGCCAAATTGTATTTGAGCGTCTGAATTGATGGTGCGAAAGACCAATGGTGTTGGATGGGTAGGGGGGGGGGGAGATGCTCCCTATCCATCCAAGAATTTCACATTAAAAGTCTGGTAGTTGTTAGGTAGAAAAATAAAGGCATTGGACTCATAGTGTGCATTTCAATGCATTTTCATTTCAAGTTGCATCTTTTTGGTGGTCCCATATTTCACACTTTTATTCTATCCTCATTTCCACTTGCTGTTTAGATTCCCCTCCCCCCCCCCCTTTTTAGCAGCTAGTGGACATGGAATCCTGATAGTGTTTTTCCACTATTTCAGAAAATATTATCATTTTCGTACGTTAACTAAAAATTGAGGACACCATGTCTGTATGCTTGAGAAAAATAAATGAATTCCATGATAAAATGTGAGAAATGATTAATTAGAATCAACAGTTCTATGCTGTGATGATCATGTGACATATGCGCTTGGATCGTACTGTTCAGTGTGGAAACTCGGTGCTCTGTTTGGGGATATGTTCCAGCAGAATTCCAGATTCCTAATAGGAAAACTCCAAGTCTATTAATAAGTTCCCAGATACATTTGCAAGATTAAATTATATCACTAAAAAAAATTAAAAAAAATAAAAATAAAAATTCTACAAAGATAAGCTGCAAATTGCATCATCGAGTTCAAACAATCTTTTGTTTACTTCAGTACTTGTATGTAGTTCTCTAGTTCTTACCCGCACTGGAAAATTATGTCGACGAGAGATGATCCTCATGGTTGTGTAATGCAGATATTGAAAGATCCTGCCAAGTGCAATAAACAATGTGTGTAAGAAATTGCAATATATAATGTTAAATTTAGTCTAAATAGCAACCCTGAATTGGTGGAATAAAGTGATAGTAGCCATCTTTGTTGAATTATATAAAAGATAATTCAATGCAGATATCTTTGGGACTCCAGTTTTCTTGATCTTATATATACATCTCTCTCTGGTAATTCCAAGTTTTATATTTCTATTGAAAATAAGTTTAGTTTGTCTGTGTGGAACCAATTTGGGATTCCGTTGTACGATGTTTGCTTGTTTTAACTCTGATTCTTGAAAATTTTACGATTTTGTATTGACTAGCTTTATTTCAGGGAATATCTTCCCATGGGAGGAAGTGTGAATATGGTTGACGAGACCCTAAAACTGGCTTATGGGGAGAATTCCGACTTGATCAAAGATAAGCGAATTGCAGCAGTTCAAGCTCTTTCAGGAACTGGTGCTTGCAGGCTGTTTGCCGACTTCCAAAAGCGTTTCTCTCCCGATTCACAGATCTATATTCCAGTTCCCACCTGGGCCAAGTAAATTTCTGTTTTTGTCTTGCATTTATGATTCTACTCTTGCTTCAAATTATTTGATTAGCTTTCATAGGCCATTCATAATTTACTATGAGATTCTGGCAGTCATCACAACATTTGGAGAGACGCACATGTCCCTCAGAGAACATTCCATTATTATCATCCTGAAACAAAGGGTTTGGACTTCGCCTCATTGATGGATGACATAAAGGTACAGATGACTTTGATAATCTAAACTGATTTTGTTGTTACTTATTTATAGGGGGAACATAATTCGAGTCTTTTTTTTGGGGGGGGGGGGGGGGAACAGAATGCACCAAATGGGTCTTTCTTTTTGCTTCATGCTTGTGCTCACAATCCAACTGGAGTCGATCCAACAGAAGAACAGTGGAAGGAGATCTCATATCAATTCAAGGTCATTTCTCTCTCTGTCTCTGTCTCAAAAAAGTAAACGTAAATGATGTATGCTTGTGTTGCTAATAATGGGCATATATTATTGAATAAAATGTCTTCAGGTTAAAGGGCATTTTGCCTTCTTTGATATGGCATATCAAGGTTTTGCTAGTGGTGATCCTGAAAGGGATGCCAAGTCCATTCGGATTTTTCTCGAGGATGGCCATATGATCGGATGTGCCCAATCATATGCAAAGAATATGGGACTTTATGGCCAGAGAGTCGGTTGCCTCAGGTAATTCTCTAACAAGATGATTCTTACCGTAAACTCCTATAACAATTTAAATTGCATGGCATAATGCCAATTCTTCAATCAATGATAAAACATGTCACAATCATGCGCTCATTTTGATACTTTCTGTAACACAGTGTGGTTTGTGAGGACGAGAAGCAAGCCGTGGCAGTGAAAAGTCAGTTGCAGCAGCTCGCAAGGCCCATGTACAGTAATCCACCTGTTCATGGTGCCCTCATTGTTTCCACCATCCTTGGCAATCCCGACTTGAAAAAACTATGGCTGAAGGAAGTTAAAGTAATTTTCCAACTTCTTTTCCAGTATTAATTGCTTTAATTTGCTGAGAATTTCTTTAAAACATCAACCTGTGTCGAATTCTTTATTCCAGGGAATGGCTGATCGAATCATTGGAATGAGGACTGCTCTACGAGAAAATATCGAAAAGTTGGGCTCTCCTCTTTCATGGGAGCACATAACCAAGCAGGTCGTTGCAATTTATTTTCTTCCTTTCCTTTCTTTTTAATTTCTTGAAAATTTGATCATTTCATTATCATAAAATATTTGTGCTGCTAGCAGATTGGCATGTTCTGCTATAGTGGAATGACACCTGAACAAGTAGATCGCCTGACGAAAGAATTTCATATTTACATGACTCGCAATGGACGTATCAGGTAATGTCATTACAAAATTTTCCTTTTCCTTCCATCGACGCTAAGCAAGCTCCTTTTATCTCACCCGTGAAAGAAAAAAGGTTATTTTTTAGCCACAACTCAAGTTTCATTGTCGAGAGCAATTTCTGTTAGTCATTTATACCCCTGAAGTCCCCACCACCCATGCCTGTCCGTACCAGGAAAGACCAAGCAGTTTCACCAGAACCATGCCATTTCACCCAGCCCGGACTTCCAAAAACCAGGAGGGCAAAAGAATGAAACTTAAATTGTGGCTATAAGCACAACGTGCATCTTTTTTCTGTTACCGTTTTTTGAATGATGTGCGACTTTTTTCTGATATTACATGTCGACGCTAATGCAGTATGGCTGGAGTCACTTCTGGTAACGTTGGTTACTTGGCGAACGCTATACATGAAGTCACCAAATCAGCTTAGGGTGGCCACAAAATTTGTCTTGGAGGCCTTATATTTACGCGGAGACATAATTTTTTTTGCTGATTTCTTAAAATAAATTAAATTTTCGTGCATAACAATTTTTCCTCTCGTGAGAGTTGAAGTTGTAGTAGTCTTGCAACGGGAGAGGCGTCGGATCTCCAATAATGAATCAAGAGACAGCAAATTTCTCTTGATTGTTGAACAAAAATTTTGATCTCCTTCTGGTGTTGCAGAAGGAGTAATTTACAACATCATTGTTCTATTTATGGAGATGTTGTACGGTTTGAATTTCCTAATTTTATGCAACCTTAGTCCTTAACATGATATCTGAAATCGTGCAAAGCTGAATTTTATACCTTTTTTTTTTTTTAATTGTGATGCCATCACCATCATTTGCGTACCTCAATTGTTGTTTGAGATCTACCACTTATTTCACCATCATCGTAAACCTATTGTAAACAATGCAACGAACCTTAATTCTTGTACTTGATTCACAATGATGTAACAATAAATGACAACATAAAATCGATTAAATTCAAAATGAGCTTGTAGAGTCGCATCCAACAATAATGAAAATGTCATAGTTTGATGCCAAAATACGCTGTCGAAGTTGTAATTATAAAAAATGTGACAAATTTTGTTATTTTCTAAAATTTATTGAAAATTGGCACATTTTTCATGACTTTTTTTTTTTGGGGTAATTAACCCATATTTTAATAGTTAATTTTTGAGGTGGGTGGGGGAGGCAATCTTGGATCCTCGTATTTTTTTAATGCAAAATAAAAATATAAGGACTATAATTTTTATAATTGAAGTACAACCAAATTTCAATGCAAGAATATACAGGTTTTTATGTTTACAAAAATGACAGTACACTTATTTAGTTTTAAATAATATACAAATAGCTGCAGGAAGTTACACACAATGCTAGAGGGAAGAAGTTTTCAAAAAAAAAAAAACAAATTTGTAATAATAATAATAAGAATATAATTTTAAAAAAAATGTTGAAGAGGGGAGGAAGGTAGTACATTTCAGTAGAGCTTTAAAAGTATTTCAAACAACTTACAGGTAGCAACAGACAAAAGGAAGTGAAAACAAAGAAATAGAGTGAAATCCTGCGACTATGAGAATGAGAAACTGCCAGAATTGACATAAACACAACAACAATCATATTTGTTCCCTACATATAATCATTTTGAGCTTCAACCAAAATAGATGTACAGAAGAGATGAGACCTGTCTCGCTACAACAGATACTAGGCTCGCCAGCTTTTCGGTTAAAGGGAATAGCCAAGATATGCATCAATCAATTAAGTCGTCAAAACAACTAATCTTGGGTCGAAACGCCGCATCATATTTGTTTTGACATCAACTAATATGTTCAATATGGCATTGGATTTGATCTCCATCACGTTCCAGAGGGATGGGGAACGGGAAAACTCAAACCTGCTTGTCGTCGAATATGCTCTGGTATCAACTTGTTGATCAACTCAGGTGATGCTCCGGTCAACTGCCACGAGAAGAATCTCATGTTAAATGAGCATATAGTGGAAGAAAAGGAAGAAGAAAAAGAAAAACAAAGGACAAATTACAAAAGCAAACCTTGAGGTTTGGCTTATTTACACAAAAAAAGAAAAAAAAAAAAAAAAAAAAGAAAGATTCTTAAAAAAACAATTATTGTTTAAAATCTTCACTTGAGGTTCGTATTTTTCAAAAAATAACCCCAGCAAAAGAAACAAATTTCAAGAGTGGCATTTGACTACTAGGATAAACTACCAGCAGTTTTTGTAGTTATCCCAAAAGGAAATGAAGAGATTGTTAGAAAGCATACTTCCTGCTTAAAGTTAAACAGTGGGGGGAAAGGACGACCGTTGGGGAGGCGGGCATTGGGCTCCCGAAGCTCATCAAAGAAAGGATGGGCACATGCTTCTAACTGCATACAAAGAAATATTAAGTATCATGAATTCCCAGCATATGCTTAAGAATATTACATGTAAAAGATATGGACAGCCAAATTGGCACTCAGTCTTCAGTAGGAACTCCATGAGGGAATAGCAAATTTAAGAATCATAAGAAAACTAATCCCTTGAGAGTTGTACAAATCAAACATACTGCTGTGCAACGAAGATTCGGCGAGTATTGAAGTAGCCGTGAAGCAAGATCAATGGCCTCAGGAGGCATCCGCTTATGAAAAACCTGCCAAAAAGAATATTAATGAAATACAAAGTGAGTTTTTTGTATATACACTGTGTGCGTGTGTGGGTATGTGTCAACAGAATCATACCTTGTGCCAAGGATGGGCTTTAATTTGGGGAAACCTGAAATCAGTGTAATTTGGGTTCATGCATCGAATTTCTTCACGAGTAGGAGTACCAAGAACCTATTCGGGAAAGTTGTGGGATTAGTAGAGGTATAGAGCTGTATAATCTATCTAAGTTCTGATAGATCAAAATGTAAACCACACCTTGATAATCTCTACAAGTTGATCAACTGCATTTTCTCCAGGAAAGAGAGGCTGAAATAGAACAGATGCACGTGTTGCAAAAAGAGAACAAGAAAGAGATATTAACACTTCGTATGCATCAGAACAGCAATGACACAAACCTGGCCTAAAAGTAGCTCAGCAAGGACACAACCAGCTGACCAGATATCAATTGATGTTGTATATTCAGTAGCTCCAAATATAAGTTCGGGAGCCCGATAGTAACGAGAGCAGATATAGGATATATTGGCTTCACCCTTCACCTGATAATTAATAAATTTACAGGTTAAGGAAGATGATTGGTTCATGGGTATCAATGACAATAAAAACTTATCATAATCAAAAAAATATTTACAGTAATATTGCTGCCCTATGGTGGTATGGAAAAAACCAGTCACCAATAGTAGGTCAGTTATCATCCCAAAGATAATCAATTGCGAAGATAACATAAAATGCCACATCAATCTCGTATATCTTTGAAGGAAGTGAAAAAGCCTGGGCAGTCCCAAGAAATTATATCTAGACCCATACCACTCAATAATTTAAACAAAGCCAAAAATCTTCCTTCTGTGTTTTCTTCTCCTATATGTATGGATCACAGCTCAAGATTCTTGATACAGATAAATACTTAATAACAAGAACTTTGGAATACAGTCATTATTGCACAGCGTTCATCAAAATGATTTTCTGGTTTGCTTTCGATACCGACTTATGTGCATCGTAGCACATGCGGCATAGTAAGGGAACACTATAAGATGCATTCACTAGTCGGAAGCTACTTGAATTTATAATGCATATAGGAGGACTAAGGTCTGGCAAGCAAATCATATCACTTACCAAAACTTTAGCACTTCCAAAGTCACAAATCTTGACCAGGTGGGTTAAAGGATCAACCTGCGACAACAGCAAACAGTATTACTTCACATACTCCTCAAGAAAAGTTAAACTGATCTAGAAGCGCACATCAGCCTTGGAAATTATAGTATTAATGAAATCACTTACCAATATATTTTGAGGTTTTATATCCCTATGGCACACCCCAGCAACTGAATGCATATATGCTAGCCCCCTAAATAACTGAAACAGATGTACAAAATTGTTTTGAGTTTGATAAATCATCTGCGGAAAAAGCCTTCTGAGGAAAGACAAACAAGATAAACCAAAACCTGATAGGTATAAAGTTTGACATAGACTAATGGCATCCGCTGATTTGAATTGGTGTAATGCTTGAGGACCTTGTACATAGTCTCAGGGACATAATCCATGACCAAGTTAAGGAAAAGCTCATCTCTGGTTGTTGTAGAAAAGAAACAGTGCTTAAGAGAGATCACGTTTGAATGATCCATCAGCCGCATTAACTGCAGCTCACGATTTTTATACCGCTTGTCCTGCAGAACCTTCTTTATGGCCACTGCCTCTCCAGTTTCCAAGCATTTTGCCTGCAAAAAAGCAGCCTTAATTGATTAGCTCCAAAAAAAACACAAAAGATAATCACAATTGGATCATATCAGGAACACGCACCTGAAAAACTATTCCAAATGATCCTGTACCCACAACACGCTCTGCCATGTAACTTATAGTCTGCATATAGCACCAAAGTTGAGCAGTTAGCTCCCTTACAAGAAATAATAACAAAACATAAATTATTATGAACATCATACACTTGACAAGGAAAAGTAAGATTTATATTTGTAAGATGTCCAATCTTTTAAATTGTAGTTAATGAAATCTCAAAAATGAAATTCAGCGCCTACCCGTTTGGGCTCGCCATTCTTTCCTCCAATAGTAGTAGAGATAATGTGGCCCGTGAGTGGATCATTCCCCTCCACCATGGGCCCTGCCATCTCCTGCAATGCAAACAAAACCAGAGTGTCGGTTCATAATCAAATATGATTTCAACCAACCATAACCAAATAAGCATACCACAGATATAACCTCAAATTATTACCATATAAATCAGCAAACGGTCAACTGAAGCATAATAGAGGGCCTAGTAAAAAGGAAAATAAGGAAATGCAAAAGGATAGGATCCAAAGAAATATGCTATGCTTAGAACCGAAAAAAAGCATTGTCTGCTACCAACTACAGCTTTGAAGAAAGCATCACATGCCAGAAAACTTGAGAAGGAAAGAAGCAGACTGATATTAGGAGAATAAGCCGTCGTCAGCCACAACAAGCAAGCCCCAATTTAACATATTGAAGCATTCACCTACAGTTAAAGAAAAGCAGCTAAAGTTTACCCAAAGTACATACCAAGTTCCAGAGAACGGGGGCAATAACTTCAGTTTCAAAAGATCTTTTTATTAAACAAATAAGAATAAAGAGACCATAAAAAATCTAAAGCTTAAAACAATATCAATCATTTAGCAGTTGCATTGTGTTTAAGTGCATATGGAAAAAGCGACAAAAACAATTCAACAAATCCGAAAACAAAAAAGGAAACAATAACTTTACCAATTATAAGGCTTGAAGAAGATGCTTTCAACTAAAAATCTACCATTTCTTCACAGAAAAGACGCGTTCACATAAATAAGCCCGAAAATTCCGTTAACAATAAAATTAGAAGATAAATTACAGACATTCTCTCTCTATTCTAAAAATTCAGCTCAAACCCTCAAGTCCAGAAGCAAAAACAACAAACTGTCAGATCGCCGATGATGCACTTTCTCCGATGCTTTAAGAAGCAAAGATCGAGAACGAAGTAAAGCTACTGAGCTAGATCGAGTTGAGAAAGAGGGTCAAGTAGGGTTTCACTAATCAATACACAAAAAGTTAGAAAGCTATACGAATGAGAAGAGAGGGCGAGACAGAGAGTTGGAGGAGGCGTAATACCTTGTCTGTGTCCATATTCTGCGAGGCGGCGGAGACAGGCTTCACGGCGGCGGGGGGCGGTGCAGCTTGGTCAAGAACATTATGATGATGATAATGATGATGTTGAATGTCGGGTGGTGGATTATGGTGATGCTGCTGAGGTCCCAGCGGCAACGACGCCATGTGATTTTCCTCTCTCTCTCTCTCTCTCTCTCTCTCTACTTTTTAATCGTTATTTAATACTCAAGTGATTTCCTTTTTATTTTCTCTCTCTACAAATATATCTGTATATATATATACATATACATTTATTTATTTATACTTTTTTTTTTGTTGAGCCCTTCAAGAATAGGTAGTATGGCCCGAGAACTACAAAAAATAAAGACAAATATATTATTTCTTGAATAGATATAAATAGTGTATATTTGTTTTTCTTCTATTATAAATTATTTTTAACAAATTTATTTAAAATTTAATTAACTGACACCAATTATTTATACACCTCAACGGTGTTATAGAATAATTTATTATAATATTTTATTCATATTTCTTTCACTACATTTTACACATGGTAACATTATCGCTAAATTATAAATAATATATATTTATTAAACATATTAGATAAAAATAAAAAAATTTGCAATTATACAGGAAAAATGAGACTTGTAAGATATTTTGTAGTTTGACTATTACAATATCTCCATATTTTTAGTAATTATTTTTATTTATTTATATTTTTAGACAAAATTTGTAGGTTGACTCGGATCTCTTGTCAAAAAAAAGAAAAAATAAACTACAACAAATTTGATTTTTTATTGTTAAATAAATTATAATATATAAAAAAAACAAAACAATTACACCAAACCGTTGAGTGCAAAAGTCATTAAGAAATATGGTTTGCAAATTGATAATTAATGATTTATGAGTGATCTATAACCACTTCAACTTTACATATAAGTAAGATCGCAAAATAATTTTTTGTTATTTTTTTTGAGTTACAAACAATATATTTATTTAGATCAATCTTGTTTTGAATGGATCGAAAAATCAAACCATAATTAGACTAAAACTTGTCTATTCAAAAAATTTAATGAAGCTCGATTCAATCAATTATGAAGAGCCTACGATATGTTTTATCTTATTTGATCGTATTTTACCTTACTCTAATTGGTTAATAATTCAAAAAATATATAAATTAATCTTGGTTAAAATTCAAAAACATTTGTATAATAACTTGTTCTACTCTTTAAATCGTGATAGTCTATGAGTATCATCTCATTAAATAATGATATAAGTCAATAATGCGGTTGGTAAGAAAAACAAAACATGTTGAATTCCACAAGTATGATTATGACTTCATTCCCCTTGATACAGATGGCATTTATTATTTTTGGGAGTATTATAATCTCCAAAATATACAACTCGGTGTACTTGTATTGTACTACAAAATAACACATACTAATACAAATAGAGACAATGAGTTCTTAAAAATATGGACAGTGGGGTAGAGCTCATTTTGGTCTACATATGGACACAGTTTCAGGATCAACAATTATCCAATTTTATACTAAAATTTGAATCAAAATTAAAATAAAATTAGTTGATTTCATTTAAATTCTAGAGTCTCCATTTTGAACCATCGATTTCAATTCAACTTCCAAATAAGTGATTTCAAGTTTGAAATACGAAAAAAAAAAAAAAAAAAAAAAAAACAATAACCCAATCAAACAAACCAACAAAATATCATCTTTGTACTATTTTCACCCTCCACAGTTTGTGGAACCAACGATTCCAGAACCAAAATCAAAATCAATGCCCACATTAAGTTGGATTATCTACTCTATTTTATATTTTACTTTATATCATAATTTTATTAATACACCACCTATTATATATATATATATATATATATAAGTACATCAATTAAATTAAAACATAAATTAATATAGAGAAGCGGTTGATGGGTAATGTGGGACCATTCGCGGTCTCCTCCATGTGAATTATAATTTATAGTGGCACATGGCATGGCCTCCAATTTGGATGAGTCCAACTTTTTTCGCAATAATGAACTTTTAAGTCCTTTATTTTAATTTTTTTCCCAACAAAATAAGTTAGGAAATTAAATAATTTACGATGGCGTGATAAGGGAAGGATAAAAGGCTTAATATTATTCTCTAATTAAAAGTTGGAGCTCGAATTAAATCATAAGCTATATCTTTATTTAAATAAGTCCCTATATTTTTTAACAAACCAAATAAATTTTTGAAATAGGTCTTCTAAATAAATACATAAAAATCTGAAAAATACTAAATAAATATTAAAATTAACAAGTCAATCAGAAATTCATATAAATAAACCAAGAAATAACAAAACAAAAAAATAGTTGCAACACGAGAATTTGCTATGTACTTTTTTTAGATTTCAATTTTTGACTCCACACATTAATTGATAATAAATTTTCTTTTGCTAATTTCTTAATTTATTTAAATAAAATGCTTAGATAACTCTAATATTAGGAGAAATCCATGTTTCTCGAAATTTAAAGTTTAGTGTTTTATTCACATTCTTTACAAATCCAAGATTTATTTGGATAAAATAATAGTTTAAAGTCTAATTTGATCGTGAAAGCCAGATTCCAGCACAATAAGCTCGGCAAGCTATTAAAATTATTCGTCTTTGCTTTATGAGGAAAATGGTTAATCAGCAATAAAAATCGGCCTCTCAAACATGACAAACAGAAGACTGCTGTACCCATGCCTCACGGTGCAAGACTAAAAAAACAGAGAAAATAAATAAATTTAGGTACAACAAAAGATTCAGTTAAACAGGACCTTGTGGATGATGTGATTCTCATTGCACTTGTAATCGGTTGATGTGGTCGGCAGCCATAGACAAAGACTGTATCGTGATAGGGTAGGAACGGCCCATCTGCACGTTTTCAGAAGATGTGCTGTTGGGTAGAAGTAAGGATGAAATATGCAGCAGTTTTTGAATCACATAATTGGAGTGTTCGTATGTGTAAAATAGAAAGAATTCGCTCCACTGCGATGCGCATTGGCAAAGACAACCGTCTTTTTATCTGAAAATATAGTTTTGTTTTGAAGAAACTAAACTATACCCACAATTGAGTACTGCAATGGTTAGTCTTTCATGTTGAGGGAAATGTTCCCCTATGCATCTCGATGCCGCCTAAACAAGAGGTGCGTAGGGTAACAACCGTCTTCATGTTGGTATTTTTGGATTAATGCGGCAATTGTGACTAGATCAATCATTAGTAGCAAGAAAATTAATGTATGGGCTTACCGTGCTGCAGATGTGGAACGAGTCTATATACCCAGCGAATTTGGAACCTGAAAATTGAACAATGTGAAATTTGGTTAAGAACAGAGGAGAGATATATGTCTTCTGTATTGAGATGGGGTGGGGTGGGGGGGGGGATCACTTACTCTTTTTCAAACCAGGAGGTTTAGCGAGCAAGAGAGCATTTACAAAAGCACCAACATTTTCTCTCAAATTATCATCCGGAAAACTAAGCTGCTAAGCAGTAAGTTATTAACAGTCAGAATAATTAGAGATGCATGGAATAAGTGCATCCATGGACGAAAAAAGCATTATACGAACAACTATACCGACCTTCCCAAGTCCCACGTGTACAATTGCAGTTTTATCTTTCTTGAAATGAACACTTTCCACCTTTGCTTCTTTGACAGCCCGAGATATGTCAGTGGTCACTGTACCTTTCTGCATTTAAGATGCTTTGTGACATAACTGCCACCTAAACTATAAAATAACAAGGTTCTAATTGAACTTACCTTGGCATCAGGTGTCAGTTGCTTCAGTTTACTCGCCAACTGCATAAGAACCATAATAAGATACAGAGTTGGATATAGATAAGCAGCACCATACTTTGATATTTTAATATCTAAACCTTTTTCACAATTCCCATCATGGATGGAGTAGCAATGCACTTGTCAAAATCTACTTTGGCTTCACCTGCATGTTATTCAAGATCAATCTAATGAGTTAACTTAATTATGCCATTTTGAGGGAAAATTGTTAATCAACAAAGGATGCATGTTTTCAAAGATTTACACATCTTAAGATGATAAAACAGATAGGGTAAAGGACCAACAAAGACAGTACTAATACTGGGATATGAATTTTTATTTATTGGCTTCTAAAAAGACAGGTGCAGATGTATTTCCTACTATTCACCGCAAAGTTAATATACTTTTGCTGATAGACAGAAAAATTCAGCAATGAAAAGACTTAACCCAAGATCATAATGACAAGCGTGGAAAGTACAACGAAACTCCTACCATCATTTCTTGTCTGGTAATGGTAATTAATATTTCAATGATTAAAGAGCTGATTATTGGAACAAATTTAATAGTTTGCTTTATGTTTTTTCTTTTATATCACACTCTGTACCTCAGTCCTTTGATATGCTACACCCAGTGTATGCATCCCCACACACTTAGCATAAGAAGATGTTTTTCACTCAACCATACGCACAAACATACAGAATGTGTGGTGGATAATTACAACGGGCGTAGCAATATCCCACCATATATATATATATATATATATATATATATATATATCAAATTATCATCATTTTTTAGTTTAGACACTAACAAAGATAAAGCTAACAAGGAAAGAGTATCATCACCACTCCGGATACTCTCCACCAGCTCTGGGCCGCCAACAATGTCTGCCCCGGCTTCTCGGGCATCATCTGCAGCAGCTCCTTCCGCAAACACAGCCACCCGATATGTCTGAAGAGAGTTCAATTTATCAAAATTGAGAACAAAAAAATGGTTAATGAAGTTCTAATTAAATTGAACCATGCATTAGTCTACCTTTCCAAAACCATGTGGGAGGCGCACGAAAGCATTCAGTTTCTGCATGTAAAAGAGGAGAAAAAGTTCAAAGATGGATCTCAAGTATCATTGCACCAATGGATGGCAATGTGTTAATCTTAGGATTTTTATCAAGTTGCAAAGCAACGAAAACTTTTGAGATATTCACCTTTGGTAGAATACAATAAATTAGATAGGTAAATGGAAGAAAGAAGATTGTATTTTCCTTATAATATGCTCGAAAAATGAGATAGCTTAACGAATTGGATAGGGAAAAGAAAGGAAGCAAACATAATCAATGACATCATATCTAACACTTTACATAATTAGTGAGAAGGCATCCTTTAAAGATAAAAGGGTGGACAAGAAACTTAAAAAGCAGGATAGGATAAGTGAAATAAAGGTTGTCCACATAAGATGACACTATATCTTGAGATAGACACAAAGAAATCCAGATTAATGGAAGGATGTTCGCATATGATCCAAGTAGATGAATCTTAACTCTTTAGTCAATTGGGAGCTAGGCAAACAATTACTCGTTTCTATTTACTTGACTGTTCTATGAGTGCAAGAGGGGGGAGAGGGAGGGAAATCTTTGATCGTTCATTAAACCTGCTTGCTTATTTTGCTTTCTTCATTTCTTCAAAAAAAAAAAAAAATAGGGGTAACAGTATCTGGAATTCAATATGAATGGTGACTTCAAAATCATCTGGTAATGGAAACTTTTTTGAATTTTAAGAACTCATATAATGCAGAATCTGACAGCATACTATCAAGGTGGGTTACATAAATTTCACAATAATTAAATAGTAAAAACGTAGAGAAGTTCAACCACATTCCTTAGCTATTGCCACTCAACAAAGCAAAATCTGGTTATCAAGTTTTCAAAATAACTTGTTTCCATTATTAATGATGAATGCAAGAAGTACATGCAAGATAAAACACCACTTCTTTTTATTATATAAGAAAAGAAACACCACCTCTCATGCATTTGGCAGCACACCCTTGATAAATCCCTCAACCCCAAATTTATCTTTTCCAAAAATCATTCATGTAGCCGTGAATGAGTATGTCAACGATCCATGAAGCTAATAAACAGGAAAAATCCACATACATACCAGATCAGTTCGACGCAATTCCGGAGTCATTTTCACATGTACTTCTAAAGTTTCATCAAAAGTTTTCCTGCCATCAGCCTGTAAAATTGCTAAAACGATATCAAGCAAAATCAGGATTAGCATCAAGACAAGGAACAAAAAGTATTGGGCCAAAGTACTTTTAGCATCATATGATGAAAGAAAATAAAAAGTGCAGAAGTATTTCTATGAGCAAAAGATATTATATTATTATTAAACTGAGTAATTATAATCAGAAAATTATGCAATAAGAAATGCATTTCAATAACCTATACATGCTCAAAATACGAAATAAAAATGCTGATACATTCTCCGATAAGATGAAGGTATGAAAGAGATGGTTCTACATTACTCAAATTTGTTTGTCTGTATTTCATATATCACCAATACCTTTCGTTTCGCCTTTTCTAATTTAGAAGTAACATATTAGTGGATATGAAGACAACCCAGTCATAATGTCATTATTTGTAGCTACAGACATTGATTTCCCTAAACTGTTGCCAATGATACTAGATTGCCAGAACATAGGCTAATTAATTTCGCTAATTAATTTCTTCATTGCTACATTCAGCTGACAAGAATCGTGAACAGACAGAACCGTTTCATACACAGCAAAAAAACATCTTGAGTTGCGAAAAGTCTGTAACAATCAGAGCTCTTTTACAAACAAGGACATCACAAAATCTCCCAACTAATCAATCTTTGTCATTTGCTTCAGTTTTTCCACTGTCTAAATAGAGGATCCAACAAAGTACCACATTAACCTCAACCATATATCACCGCCTTCTTAGATAAATATTGTTAAATCAAATTAGTTACAAGTAGATATGCAGGATCTTTATAACTCCAATTCCTTTTTGTTGAATATACTCAAAATGCTCAAAAACACACCCCCCCCCCCACAGTCTCCCTCATTAACACTGTTAAAACACGATAATCTACAAATGCAACACGGATTCCTCAACATGTCAAAATAACAGAGTAAAGTACAAAAACAGTCAAAAAAAACCGACCTTGACAAGCCGAATCGCCTCCTTGAGATCGTAAACCACCTTTCCTTTCTTCTTACTATCTTGATCAGCATTCACCACCTTAATCAGCTTGGGAAAAGGCAAAATCTCTTCCTCCTCCACCGCTCCACCATATCTCAACACTCCTATCCGCCTGCCCTCCTCCATCCGCCTGCTCTCCTCCATCCTCCTCCTCTCCCACTCCAACTCCTCATTCCGAACCCCCTCTTCTCCGACATTTTCTCGATCCTCTGGCAACGGGGCAACCCGGGTGGCGTAAGATATGGGCGCAATCACTGGTGTGTCCTTAATGTACCGCATTTCATCCCGGGTCCACGTTTGAGTTTCGGGCTTCGCGTGTTCCGAGGCATCCCAGTTTGAGCTTTGCCCACCCGAGGCATCACGGTACGAGGTTTGTTGTCTTTCGGGTGGTAATTCCCCTTGAGTTTCTTCGGATGGTGGAGGCTTAGGTTTCGATGGATAGGATACGGGTTGGATTGTTATGCGTCTCCGAAAGTTTTCGTTCGGATCGGTGCTGGCTTCAGGGGTTGGAGTTGGTTGTGGCTCGTTGGAGAAATGGCGTCGGAGTAGAGATACGAGGTGGTGGGGCGGCGGCGGATTGGAGAAGCAGCGACTACCGTTTTGAGAGAGCAAACGCTTGAAGGCCGCCATTTTTGCGCACGGAGGTTTTTTCTGGAAGTGCAGTCGCAGAGAAAGAGGGATGGGGTTTTAGGTGAAGGGTTTTTTATTTTTTCAAAATTTTAAATTATTTTTTATTTTTTATTTTTAGAGTGCAGATAAGTTTTTCTTTGTTCGTTTGGCTTAATTTAAATTAAAATAAATTGACTATTTCCGACTAATTCTAAATACTGTTTTGAATATTTTTTTTTTGTAGAAGTACTTATTTATTAAATACTTTAATTTCAAAAACTCACCAACTTTTAATTATAAATAATTTTTATAATTTCTTATTTTAATTTATTTTTTAAGTAAAAACAATCACAAACTCGTAATTGTTTTTTACCTTTGATTGAATTTTTCTCAAGGAATTTATTTAAATTTGATTAAGTAAAAATACAATCTCTTGTTTTTTAGACAAAAGATATTTGATCTAATAATAACGTTGGTTCTTCATAAAAAATTTGTTCCGTTATTTATACGAAATACAAAATACAGGGTGCTATATTTCTTGACGGAAATATAAAGAAAAAAACCAAATATAGGAAAAAATCAATTATGACCTTTTATAGGCATTTTTTTTTTTTTTTTGAAGTTTTGAAACATGAAATAAACGAAATTTAAAATAGAATATTTTGTGTGAAAAAATGTAGAAGGCAATTTTATCCTCCACACTTGTTTTCATTTTTATTTTTTTTTGGGCCTTTGTACATCTGTATTCTTTTGCAATTTAATTTTATATTTTCACACCATACTTTTCTTTTTTTCCACACAACTCCCTTTTGATCTCTCTCCCACACACACTTCACACACTTAACCTATGTAATACAAGAGTTGTCTCTTCATCTTCAGCTAGACAAACGTTGGGAACATATTGAGAACAGATCAAACAGCGTTCTTTGTGAACTTCGCGACAAAAAGCCCACTTGTTGATGATGTGAGAGGGTCAAACCGTAGTGTCTTTGGTATTCTTGCTTCCCTACAAGGCCAGTTCTTTGCAGCTTCTATCTCAACCAACTCTGCAGAAACGGCATTATACGAAAGAGCTATCAGAACAAACAACCACTATGGGAGCATTATACCATGTACGAAAGCAAGGTGGATGAACTACGATGGGAAGAGGGTCGACATAATCAGTAGTAGTAGAGCAATTACCAGCGGATGCATGTTGTGAAAGGAATTGCTCCACCACATCTTCATTCTGAGCAACGGTCAAACTGTTCGTCACAAGATGAACATAATACAAGAGTTAATACGAGTATTTTCAATGGAATCATAATAGAAGGCTTTGTAAATTTCAAGCGTTAAGAGAGGGGAAGGCACCTGCAGGTGCTGTAGACAAGAGATCCTCCAACTTTGAGCAATCTGAATCCATTGGTTAGCAATTTTAACTGCAGTGGTTAAGATTACATCTTTTGGTGAATGAAAGCATAGGAAGAAAATGCCTTAGAAAAAAAATACTAATAACAACAATACTGAGAGAGAGAGAGAGAGAGAGAGAGAGAGAGAGAGAGAGAGAGAGAGGTATACAAGAAGATATATTCCGCTATTTCAGGACTGGGTAAATTATTACAGACAACGTGATCAGAATCAGAAGTAATCTTCCAGTTCAAATGAAAACTAGTACAAACATCTCTGTTCAAAGTCACTAAGCTCAACTAAATAATAATAACAAGCACAGCAATTGACCTGAAATAAGTCAACGAAAAAACAATTCACCCAAGTAAAGCAGATGTGTACCTGAAGAGTAGTCAAGTCATCAGTCCTCTCAGCATCTAGTACACGGCGTGATAGTGATGTCCAGCCCCATTGTTCAAACTTCTGGATGTGCTTAATTGAACCATCATGTGTGCATTCTGCATCCACAAGGACCTGAAGTGAAATCCAAGAAGACAGTAGACTTTTTAGCAGAAAAGAGCAAACAATTAAACTAATGAATCTTGACAAAAAATGTTCAATATGCAAGAGTAAACCAGGAAATACAAATAAAGAAATGACTGGCAATTCTTATCTCTTATGTATTACCTTGTCATACCCAAATTGTGAGATTGCAAGGTCATTTACATTTTGATACACTTCACGTTTGCTCAAACCAACCACCCCAGATTGTCGCCCATAGAATATAAGTTCTGGTTCTTGAAGTTGCGAACACGCAATATTTCTATTATTCCTTGCTTTAGCCATCCTCTTTCGTTCTTTCCATGGTCTGCGAGACGTCCACTCATTGTATATCTCAGAATTTTCTCCCACTTCAGCATTGCCTATTGAGAAACAATGTTCCTTCATGTCAAGACAATATGACAATAAAGTAGAATCATACTTATCAAAATTATAGAAAAAACAGATGTAATATTTTCAAGATTCATCACATGATTTAGAGTTTGATCCAACCCCCAATGGAGTAAGGGAGAATGTTGTTCCATCCGCAACAAAAAGGCGGCATTGATCACCTAGATTATATTTCTGCAATATAGTTCTAGAAGCTGCTAACCGATGTCGAGCAACATCAACACCTGTCACAGATCCTGAACAACCAAGAAGGTCCAATATCATACATAGTTTAGCCCCTGCAAAATAGATGAGACAATTAACCAAAGAAGCTATAGAAAAGAACCTCAAATAATTATAAGTATGGAATTGAATTCAAATCAGATGGAACGAGTTTGACCACATGGAAACAGCATGAAAGAAGCACAAACCTGGTGCCGCACATAGGTCAAGGACATGATCATCCGATTTAATATCCAATGCTAGAACAGCAGCTCCTGAAGCTGCATCAATGCCATATATCTACAAGATGAAATAAAATTAAGTAACAAAAAAATAGAACCTCATTTTTTTTTTCCGTCTAATTTTCAGAGAAAGCATATCATTGAAAATACTTGAAAATCGGCACAAGAAGAATGTGAAACAAACACAGATACATGTCATAGAAAAACAATAAACTAACATTAATAGAATTGTATCCATAAAACAGCAATTTTGAATCTTTGGAATTCTTAGCAAGGATAACACCAAGTAAAGTGGATTTTTAATTACAAAACTTTTCTGCTTCACATTCATATATTTCCCCCATTTTCTTTTTATTTCCTTTTTTCTAGCGAAATTCAAGGTCCAAAACTGAGATTAAACCACAAAAAATTCCAAATTTGAAAACAGGATATCCAATTTTTCACCTTTCCATCCTGATAGGCCTTTGTGCTCGCGATTCGAAAATCAGGTGGAAGATAATAGAAGTTGGGCATCCAACGGACTTCTTCAAGTTTATACTTAATCTCGGCTGCAATTTCTGCAAGCTCCGCTTCACAGCCTGGTTTTAACCTTTCATGCAAAGGGTAGATGATCACAATCTTTTACAAATAATACAAACTGAACATATTCCTAAACATCAAACCATACAAGTACAATTTCAAGCTTTAAAAGAACTCAGGCCAATCAATTTATGCTTCTCCAATTTAAGATATGCACTTGACGCATTTAACTCGTCACATTCGCAGAAACTAGCACTTTCATTGAATCAAGGAACCACAACACACACACACACACACACACACACACACATTCCACTGAAATTCAAAAAAGAAAAAACTAGCATACACAAACGCGCAGAGATCAGCACAGTTGCCAGAGGAAGGGTACCTAATATAACGAGGAGTGGACTGAGAGGCAACATAAATTGAAGGATCCACGCCGTTCTCACTGAGAAAATCGATAAAGGATTCCGGCAGTGGTAATTTAGAGGCGCTTGCATTTACCTCCTCATCCATGGCCCTAATTATACGGAATTAAAAAGATAAAACTCAAAACGGGTGGAAATCTAAATGCTTAAGAATGTAAGTGAAGCTGGTATCGGGTATGTCGCGGGCGGCGGCAGGCGGCAGGCGGCGGCGGAGCGGTGAGGCTATTTAGAGGGAAACTTTTCTTCCTTAATTTGTTCATCGCCTTTTTAACTCAAGTCGATTTCACAGCAGTGATGAAATTCTTCAATTTTTTTAAATGACCCAAACAAATTATGATATTTTTAATTTCGACCCAAAAGTTCTAATATTTATACTTTATATACTAATTGAATTTTCTTATTATTAATATATTGAATTTTATTATTATTTTAGTACAAACAATATTATGATTATATTATCTTGTAGAAATATTCTTTTGAGCTAATTTACAAAATTTTAAAAGATGAATCAGAAAGAAAATTTCTAAATATTAAAAACGTATTATTATTGTCTTAAATTATTCTAAATTTATATTCAACTTAAACGAAATAATTTCTAAATAATATAATTTTTACGAGCATTTTATTTTAAAATGTGGGGTACTAAATTTAATTATCGTTGACTTAATGGGTCGAAAGTGTAATAAGTGCAAAAATACGATCCACACCACCCTTATTTCTTTCCACACCACACCATTTAATTTTACAAAAAAGGACATTAACAAAATTACCAAAATAACCCTCAAAATTAAAAAACAAATTTTGGCTACCCTCCGCTTCCCCCTCTCTTCCCCCTTCTCTTCCCCCTTCAAACCCTTCTCCTTTCTCAAACCCTAAAAATTTCAAATCAAAAAATTGATTTATTCACCATATTTTTTTCTTATATTCATGGACAATCAACAATTATATGTAAAATCGGTAAGTTTTTCAAATATTTTATTGTACTACATTGTGCATTATCCATTAATTTTCTGTCAACCGAAATCTGCATCGCGTAGCAGAAAATTCGGGTGTGTTCGGCCTGTATCAGCCGAACGTAAGCAGAAACGTTCGGCCAATACTGGCCGAACACTTAATGTAACGTTCGGCGTCTGAAGGCCGAACACTTCGTGTTATGTTCGGCTGATACAGGCCGAACGCATGTTCGGCTGTTCTAGGCGTCCATGATCTTCGACGGTGGAAGGTTCTCGAGTAGCTCGGGATGGTGGGGAGCAGTTCGGCGACAGTGGGGTTGGCTTAGGAGCAGTTCGGCGCGGGTGTGGGGAAAGGGGGTTCGGCACGCAGGGTTCGCAGGAGTGAGTGAGGTAGGGTTTGCTGTTTTTTTTTATTTTTAAATTTTTTTTAAGTGTTAAGGGTATTATAGGTATTTTTGTGGTATGGTTAGTAATTTTGAAATTTTAAATATAATTTTTTGTGGTGTATTTAGTAAATGGTGGTGTGGATAGAAAAGGCCATAAAATTATTCGAAAGATCGATCAGTCAAGGGCCCCTTTCTGCTAGTGAAACGATAAAAACCTATACTGGAGAATCAAGAAAACAATTCTTCCAGAATTGATGATGAAATGAGCAAATTCTTGGTCTGCACAGTTCTTTTCTGCTATTTAATCAATCCCATCATCTCAATCGTCCAACTCGAATCCGTTTCCTCTTCGTTCCCCGACTCTCCTGCAAGATTCTGTAGCTACACTACTTCTAAAATTCGATTACTTTTTTTTAGTTTTTTCTTTCTTTTCTTTTCGCTGTGTTATATTGATTGATTTTCTTTCTTTTTTTTTTCTTTCTTTTTGGGAATTTGTTATTTCAGCTAGAGGATTACATGGTGGCGTAATATGTGGGAATTTGCGATTAGCCGATCCACCCGACGCCTGCTCGCCGCTGCTCAATGAAGTTGATGAAAAAAGTGCGACTATCGCTCTGATTGTGAGAGGGAAATGCGCGTTTGAGGAGAAGATCAGAAATGCGCAGGATGCCGGGTTTCATGCCGCCATTGTATATGATGATCAGCACAACCACAACCTCATCTCAAGTGGGTCACTGGCTTTTGGGTTTTTCCTTCCTCTCTCTCTCTCTCTCTCTCTCTCTCTCTCTCTCTTGCATGTGTGTGGGTGACAAAAAGTGCTGCAGTATTTTATCCTGATATGAAGTTGGAAATTCAAGCATTTTCTTGTTATGAGATATTTCCGTTTTTTATCACAGTACACTGGATGATGCATTCTTGAGGTGAATTGATTGCCTCTTAGTGATGCTTTAGACTTCAAATTTGGAAAGGATTGTTTAATCTGGCATTTTGGTACTTCTTATTTGTGAATAAAAAAAGCATATGGCAATGTGATTGAGCTTCATATGCTTTGACTATAATCTTTTGCCATTTTATGAATAGCTTATTTTTCCTTCAAAGTAGACAATGCATTCGATATTGCAGCCCTATAGAACATAGCAATCTAGGTTAAAGATTATGATTCTAAATCGAAAGATCACATCCCTTGTTTTATTTACATTATTCCCAAAAACAAATGTTGGCGTAGCTGTGCTCGTGCATCTCTAACCAATTGTTGGAGCGTGAATGTTTATAATTTGTCCGTGCTTGATAGATTCTTTAACTGGTCTCTGTAAATTTGTGTTTCATACTTCCATTCTCGGTTCTTTTATCTTTTCAAGTGGTCCGGATTTGCATTGGCAGAGGGGTCTTTATCCATTTGGAACTCACTCGGTGTGTTCTTTTTGATGAAATAGTGATGGGAAATCCTCAGGGACTCTGGATATACGCTGTATTTGTCTCAAATAAAGCAGGGGAGATCCTGAGAGAGAACGCTCAAGGAGTGGGCAGTGGATGCTGCATCGTCGCTTCTACTGATGAGACTGGCTGGACAGTGCTCGTTATATCTTTTATTTCTGTCCTTACAGTGATCTCTCTCCTTGGCGCAATCTACTTCACAGCCAATCACAGGAGGAATCATCGAGAGAAAAGGACTGTTGTGGATGGTAAGATTGTGGATATGCTACCCAGTATCACATATGGCTCGGTCACCATAGTTGGCCACATAGGAGAAACGTGTGCAATTTGTCTTGAGGATTACAAACATGCGGAAAACCTGAAAGTTCTTCCTTGTCAACATGGTAAGGTTTTTTCCTATGATGTCTGATACATTGATATTATAGGAATTAAATGCATAGTTATCTTTAGATTTTCAGTATATGTGTTGGACCATGGGAGGTTGAAGATATTGTATATTGAGTTATTTGATCAAATTCACTATCCTTGAATTTGATCAGGGATGTTCCTACAGCCGAAAATGTTGACTTGTTCAAAATCTAGCAGCTTAACATGTCATTTTAGTTGCTTCTCATGTTTTACTCATCTAGCTAGTAGACCGTGCCCAAGTTCCTTCATATCTCGGTATATTTCTTTACGTTTTAAGTAGGTTTGTTCTTAGATTATGCTAAGAACACAGTGACAGAGAGAGAGGCGGGGAGAGAGAGAGCTTTGTTGCAGAAAGTATTCACCTGGAAAAACTACCACTGAGAGAGTGTGTAATATTTGCTTCTGGAAGATAACTTCAGTCTTTAGGCTGCTTCTTTATCTACCTTCTATATATGCTTCTCTTGGCTGTGCTAATGGCTTCAATTTATTTATTTATTTCTTCTTTTTGTTTTTGTTCAGATTTTCATGCTAGTTGTGTGAATTCATGGTTGACGAAATGGGCCGCATTTTGTCCAGTTTGCAAGCATGATCTTAGAACCATAAATGCTTCACCAATCAATTGAACAGAGGCCTGCCTCGTCTATCCATTCCTTTCGGAGTTTCCATTCCGTTCAACCATCTTCTTGGTTGTGCCAACGACAATTTTGAAGGTCATTGCATCTGACTGTCCTCCCAGCTTGCAATTTCCAGATGATACCCTCTTAACAACGCGTTAAAATACTTCCAACCGAAGGCTATAGCAGGCATAATGTGAGGGTGAGGGGAGGAGAGGCTGATTGTGGATGTTAACAGCTGCAGTAAAGAGCAAAAGCTGATTCTGCTTGGTAGAGGGATTGCGCCTCTCTCTCCCTCTCTCTCCCTCTCTCTCTGTTGGAAAAGTAGGTATTGTCTGATAATATGTCAGTTGTGTTTGTAAATTTGTTTCATACAAAAAACAATGAAGAAAATCATCGAGAGAAGGTAACTACAATCTGTATTGATACTTTGGCTTCAGCACAATTCAGTAGAATAAAATCTGGCATCCTCAATACACCTCATTAATGGCATCAATCCAACGAAATAGGAGATGAAACACAATTCTCGAAAAGAGGATCTAGTCCAACTCGTTGCAAACACACATTTCTAGAAGCTCGATTAAGTCTAATAAGCTGGTGGAAGTTCATAAGAAATAGATCACTGTCATTTTTAAAAATGATAAAATAAACTGGATTTTCTCTTGGACCTTTTTCCATTAAGTAATTATATGATTATTACTGCAATCAGGCAAAGAAAGACAACATACAACATAGGAAGGCTTTCACCATTTATGTTACTACATTTGGTCTCATGTTTCTTTGTACACAAATATACCATATGAACAGACAAAAAAAAAACACCCTCGTGTGAACGATGGCCCCTATACAAACGCCTGTTTATTGAGACTGTAATTACATGATTCGGAAACCGAGGCTCAAAGGTAAATTTATCGATCCATTGCCATCAAGACAGAGTAACACCTCAAAAATAGTAGAGAATGGAAGTATGCAGCATTGTGCTTTTATCACTTTGAAATCCATCAAGCTAATAGACTTGCCCAAATCCGGCTGTTTGTAAGCTTCCAGAAAGGCGCTTGTTAAGTTTCGGGTATAGTTGTCAACATTTCCTGATACATAGCGTAAACAATGTGAGCCGATTGATTCATGCACTCATAAACATTTATGAATGTTAGTCGAGAAATTCAATTATCGTGTAAGAACATGTAAATTCAGTGAACACATATTCGTGTTGAAGTGTTCGAAAGAGTTGCAACAACAACTTCTTTATTTTAAGGGCTCGTATTAAAACACCTTCCGTCAAAAGGTTGTACCAATTGATCTGTATAGACACATGTCTATGATTTCTTTCTCATTATATGCATATAATCTAGTATTCAAACCAGAAAACACTATGATGAACTAGAAAACAATAAACACACATATAAATGCAACAAATAAACTTTACCTCAGAATAATGCAAGTGACGGCGCTGCACCTTTGTAGTTCTAACAATAGTTTCCCACTTCATATCATTTGTAGGTTCCTTCTTACATTGATTTTCATGATTTGTTGCTGCACCAAGATATGAACGTAGAGACGAACTTTTTGCAGGCATGGAAGGCAGTGTACGCCAAAGCCAAGAATCAGATGGAGATTTTGGTAATGGAGGAGGAACAGGAAGTCCATAGTAATTCTGATGAGAGTTTTCTAGAGTTACTGCCTGAGATAACTGCTTTTCTGAACTCTCCATCGAATCTTGTTCAGCCACAGTCACTTCTGCTATAGTTTTTTTAGCTGTTGAAAATAGATTAAAATCTCCATTTTCTCCAAAACCTTGAGGCATCTCCAAACCTGGTTTTTGAATTGAATTGTCATCTCCTATTGTATTCAACTTCTTGAAATCTTTAAGAGATGAATCGGTTGCCTGCATTTGATTTTGATCAATCCTCTTTGTCGTAATCTCATGATTTTCTTCTCTTGAACTAGGAACAATGTTAGCGTTTCGTGTCTTCGGAGAAAAAGACCTTAAATTTGGGGATTCCACCTTCTGTTCTGTATCTACATAGAGAGTTTTCTCAATAACAGGATCCCCTGAATGAGACTCTTGATCCTCCAATAATTCCTGAAAGGTTTTGAAGCCCTTCCCGTTTTCTTCAGGAACGAAAAGGGTTTCTTTTTCTTCAAGAAACGGCAGAGGTGAGTCGAGGTATGTTGATGAGCTAAGGCTTTCTGATTGCCAGTTCTCATTTCTCAATTTAGTGTTATCCTCATCAAGTTCGTTTGTCTGGAATTTGTCCATCGTTTTTATCTCAGTTCGATCGGACCTGGACTGCTTCAAACCAACCAAAACATACACACACACACTTAGTTATAAATGCCTTGGCATAAAGACTAATGCACATCAACTTAAACAAGGTAGACAAAGAAACACAAGATACCTCATTCTCAGACTCGCTGTACGAACCACCCGATGAAGATCTGGCTTGTACTTTTTTAGCAGAAGAAACTGGTACTCGGGTCCTCACACTCATAGCAGGAACAGGATTCAAAAGGCAGAGCGAACTCTTTAAGCAAAAACGGGGCAACAAACCACACACTGAAGACAAATTTTGACGCTGATCATACTCCTCATCACTTTCTCCTTCTTCTTCACTCTCATGGAAATGGGAATACCGGGCTGCAAAACTCGGCCCGTATCTAAGTGAAGGCTTATACTGATTAACTGTTTTCTTTAACTGCTGTGGCTGTTGTTGTACAACAGGTTGCTTCTTGGGTGCATATTGAGGGGTCTCAGAAGCCATTGCCTTGGCTGCAGGGAGAAAACGATCCATCATGAACTCACGAGTTTGTACATCAGTCGAATAGTTTCCGGAAGGTTTCACATTCAAATCATCCAATCCACTTAAGCCACTCATACTACAGTTCAAGAAAGATGACTCTGCCCTTGAAAGTGTATCGAGTGCATCAACATACACTCCATCACTATCACCTGAATCAGAACTCTCCTTCTCTTCTATCATCTCTTTACTTCTCTCCAAGTTTCTAACATTTTCATCACGAGGAACATCATCAACTTGTCTATTTTTGTCCCTAATACGAGGTGAACTAACAGCTTGGTTCTGACAGCCATTAGTATTCAGAGAAAGTTTACGACAATCTTGTGGGTCCGCCTTTACACACCTCCCAGGAGGAAGTTTCGGAGCAACAGGAGGTTTACTACAGTTTTGAGTTTGAAGTTTTGCCTCTTCCTTAGGTTGTCCAGGGGACTGCTCCCATTGAAATGGCACTGCTCCTGGATTTCTAATAGGACCAGATTTCAGTTCCGGACGGGAAGGAGGAAGCCGAGGAATGAAAGGCTGGGTTTTTTCGATTTTTCTTTTATCACTTCTTTGTGAGGTTGCTAATGGAGCATGTCGTCTAACGGATAGAAATGGTTGATCGAAATTCAACTGTTTGTCCTCCATTAGATTGTTCAACAGCATCAAATCCTGCTATCTGTTTAACCATCACAACCAATTCATGCAATGAATGAAGCTTTCAAGAAATGGTGATGGCATAATCAGATAAACTTCTTTCTCTGTTTCTTCCACTATTTTACCGCTCAAGCCTAAGTAATGGCCCAAACCTTAGTTTCCACACACACACATACAAAAAAAATATAAATATATAAGAATTTTAAAAATATGGAAATGATTCAGTGGTCCTGTATATATATACAGGTTGAATAATTTCCAAATTAATCATTGATTAAACATCTATTTCCACCATATCTCACAATTTACCACAAAGCTCTTCTTCTGATTACATATTTACACCAATTGACAGATGAAAGCTGGCTTATCTTACTACAGAGCTGATTTCTGAGGCGAAAAAAAAAAAACACACACGCGCGCGCGCGAAGATGCATGTTTACACCACTGACTTTTTAATCCAACTACAGAACCCATATAACTGAATTCACAATACTTCTCCCACAATCAATGAAATATAGCAATTAACAAAATCAAACACACAAAAAGAGCTTAAACTCAGTAGGGGTGGAAAAAAACAAAGAATTAAGGCTTCCCAGTAAAAAGTTAACAAAATTTCTGGGTGGGCTCAAGTTTCTTGAGAAGACAATCAATCACCCACAAAAACCAGACCGATGATTAAGATCATAACCCAACAACGGAAATCACAATACCACAAAAAATTCAGAGAAAGATTGTACCTTGTTCCAGAAAAACGAGGAATCTTGCAGCTTAATCACTGGTTTTCTTGGTTGAATTCTTACTGATGACAGTCGTATACATCATACGCACAAGAGCCCATTTGCGTACGTATTTATTGACCGAGCTGTAAAACAGCAACGGTAATAAATAATATCAGGTGAGAGAGAGAGAGAGAGAGGTAGCTAAACTGTGAGCTTCTGTAACGATTTTATTTGCAGTGGTTCCCCTTGCTGTAATAATATGTCCGCATCTTGAATGTAATTGAATTTAAAATCTCGGTGTACTTACGAGATCATGAGAATCAATGCAGAGCTTAGTTAACCAGTACTAATATTATATTTCCTGGACTTTGCCTTTTGGTCTACTGTTTTTTGGATCATGTGATGACATTTAATTATGAGGTGGGTAGGGGGTAGGGGTAGGGGTAGGGGTGGGGGTGGGGTGGAGGGGCCAAAAGTCGTAGTCATAACTCATACACATGCATCATTGATCATTCACTCAAGTAAGAAAATCTGGGAAATTGAGAATAAAATTTTATACTAGGACCAACTTGCAGATTGTCTATTCATTAGTCAATATTATTTGGGAATTTGATCATTTTGGAATAAAGTTGAACACCTCAGCATTAGAAAAAAAGGGTGGGTGGGTTTTGGATTGTTTGTTGTAAAATAATATAATATATATATATATGTTTTTTAATTATTATATGATATATGTATGCATGTAGTTTCTTTAGAGGATCTAACACACATATATATTGAGAGTAATTTCAATGTGGTAAATGATAAAGGATTGCCACGTAGCAACATTAGAAATATATGATGAGGAAGTAATTAAATGGATGTGTTGTTCTTATAATCAAAGAGATATAGCATAAATTGTTAGTAAACAGATTAGATGAACTAAAATTCAGGTCGGACATATATGACTAATCTCATGTGATCCAGATGACAGTATATATGATCCATATCAAAATTTAAGCATAAGATGACAATATATGTGTCAATGTGTAATAGGAGAATCCAGTCTATAAATAATAAAATTAGAATACAAGAGAATGAAATATTTTTCATGTTAAAAAAAAAAAAAAGAAAAAAAAAAGATAGAAACTGTAAAAGAGCAGCCTCAACTAAATTACAAGACTTAGATATCAAGCTCTTGTTATATAACCTTTGTGTTATATTTTTATTATCATTTGCTATGCACAATATAATATCGATAATTGTAAATAAACATTATTTGATGAATTTTCATGTCACTTTCAAACTCATCAAATCTAATCCCACAAATAATGTGTGTTCACATCGGCATGAATATGTAGGTTACATTAATAAAGTAAACATGAAATCTTATTTTAAGATTGAGATTAAGGTAGTGTCATAAATAATTCAAAATCAAATCAAATAAACAAGCACTACTACTTAAACTTTGTTTAAATAAAAAATTAACTTTAAAATTTTATTCGAATATCAATCAAACAGAGATCTTGAGCACTCACCAAATCTAAAAAAAGTCGAACTCAATCAGCTTTTATTTTTTTAACATATTTCAATTTTTATATAGTTTATTATTTATCGAGCTTGAACTAGTAGAACTTTTACTATTATGGAACATATTCAATAAAATTATTAGAGAAAAAAAGTTCATACAAGTCCTTATTAAATTGAATGAATGTGTATATTATTAAATTTGCATTGCAGGACATTAAAGATTTAGGTGGACTGCAATTGTCATATCGCTTTCTTGTGTCCACTCAATGTTGAATGATTAGCTCTTTATGCTTCACTTTCATCACTGTATTTGGAAATTTAAAGAAGTTGTCTCTTTCCCCTTTGCTTTTTATGCCCCTTGTCCCTTTTTTTATTTTTATTTTTATTTTTAATTGAAAAATTAAATTAATAATTATGATGATAATTTGAATTTATTATACCCCTTTCATGTTACAACTCAAGAATTAAATGATTTGCCTTTATGGTAATTTATCATGTTCAACTTTCATCACTTTCATGTGAACATTTTTGAAGCTTCGCTCTTTTTATAGTTCAAAATTAATGCAAGTTGTCCTTTGTAACAACGGGGTGGATTTAGGGGGCATTTGCCCCCTCTCGACTTTTAAATTATATTTAATCATATAATTTTATTATATGCATCAAATATACTGTATAATTCGATTTAAGAATATTATTTGTTTAATTTTAAAATATTATTTATTTACTTAAAAAATATTACTACTAAAATGCATTATACCTTATGTTACTTGTTACACTTACAATATTACTGTTAATTATTTAACATTATTATTTGTTTAGCTATAACATATTACTTATATATCTAAAAAATATTACTTACTAGATTGCATGGTGTGTTCGATGCACATTAGGCTCACTTTTTTTTATTCATTAAGACTTATAATATATAAAAAATTATCGTCTCATACTTTTCAGGATTTGCCAATCTCATCTTTAAAATTTCGATCTCCTTTCTTTTTTTATTATACTAAAGAGAATTTTCTATCCCTAAAACAAAATTCAAGATCTATCACTATTTGTAATTGTTTCTTTTCATTTTTAATAATTTTTTCTTTTTTTAATATAAGATTTTAATATCTTTTTAAATGCAAATCATGGTCATAATTATAATGATAATTATTATCCACTGTTACCTCTCTTTTTTAATCACTCAAGAAAAAATCATTTAAAAAGATCTCTTAAAACTTTGTAATTATTAGCTTTTATGTGATGATGTTTCAGTGTTCATCAGCATGTACAAAATTTATTGTAATTATCTATTGGCTAATCATTGTTTGTCATATTTTCTGATTTCATTAATTCAAAGAAATATTAATTTTATTTTTAAATTTATTTGTTTATACAGTTCCTCAAAATCGGCCATGCAACAATAATAACTGTCTTCTGCTGGGAATCTTTTACTTATATTTATGTATTAAATAGGTTCATTTAGGATATTTTAAAAAATATATATATTATTATTATTGTTGTTGTAATTGTAGTATAATATTAGCAATACCATTGTTGTTAGAGTAGAAAATTAATTCAAGCTGCTAGACACTTAATTAAAAATTGTTCAATAAAATCTCATTTGATTTTGTATATTTACATCTGATAAAATTGAAAATTAAAATTGAGTTCAATAAATAGAATTTAATAAAATAAACTCAAACATAATATTAAAAATTAAATAATATTTTAATACAAATTTCAACATCAGTATCTTCATTTCGACTCGACTCAATTAGTGAGTGCTAGGTTGTTGGTGGGCTTACAAGACTCACAAAAAGTCCACTTTTTTAGCCATTAAAAGATTAAAGACACATACATGACTTGGCTTGCAGGACCATCAAAGCTGGATCTTTTTTATTGTACCCCAGAACCCAAGCAACCCTCTTTTATCATACCTTTTTCTAAATAAATTAAAAAAAAAAAAAAAAAAAACTGTACTATTTTCTCGAATGAAGCAATTACGCAACCTCGTTATAAACCCCTGAGAATAAAAATAATATTTTAAATATAAAAAAGATGAAAATTCATGCACAACTGTGTAAATAATTAATTGATCATAGACCCAATAGCCCAAAATTGACTTATGTGGGGTAATATATATAGGATGGTGCCAAGGCATAAAGGCCCACCTTGTTGACTCACTGAGTTTATGACATTTGTACAATAAGTACTCGAAATAAAATAAAATTGAACACTATAATTTTATCGAAACACTTCAACAAATTATTTTATAAAACATTTATTATCATAGAAAACAATTTATTTTAAATAAATTTAATCAAACACTCACTTAGATAGTTAGGCCTTTGCCCACTACAGTAGACCATTTCTGATCCAATTAAATTGGACTTCTAGTTAGGCCCTTATATGTGCTGAGTAATTTAGTGGGCCCAATTACCCATCCTTGAATTTGGTAGAAGCTTCAAATGGGCGATCTGCTTGGGATGGGCTTGGTCGTGGTTTTTTGGGCTTATATTCATAAGTGAGCCCAAATTTGATATTTACTACAATTGTACACGTGCCCTAATAACTTCTTCATTTTTCGATACGGTCCTAGAATTATCTTTTTCAATTTTGTATTTATTATTTTTTAATAAATTTGGGGTTTCAATTTTTTAATTTTTTTTATTTTTAAGAAATTTGGTTTTGGTCTCACATAAGATATTTAGGGTATTTTTCAGAGTGTCTCATATCCAAGCACTAGCTATTTATATTATATATCATCTTAAATAGTAATGTATCATATTAATAAACAAATAGTATTGTTTAATTATTATATTCTTCAAATAAAAATTGAAGCGCAAAAAATACAAAGTAAAATATATTATCATAACATGTATCTATTTAGCTATATTTAAAATTAAAGTAAAATTAAGTGGCAAATTTTATAAAGTTTGTATCAGTGTAGTTTTGCATAAAAATATTACTACACTAACAAGAATAAAAATAAAATTATATTATTTATTTAGTTGTTGGTCCAAAATACTGTAACAGAGTAGCATATAGAATTTAAGAAATTAAAATTTGAATAAGGATTTGATTATAATATATACTAAAAGTGCATAAGCTCTGAAAATGATTAATGAGACCTAACAAATCGTGTTAGACTCAATGAACTTAATATTGAATAGGAGGATGAACAATCCCACAAAACTACAACTTCTAAGATAGTCCAAATATTTATATAAATATTAATTATAGAAAGTATTTATCTTCACCCTTACCATCTCCCAAAAATAGTCCATTTATTGCACAATGTACATTGAATTTGAAGATCTATATCCAACTACCATACAATGAGAAGTTCTCAAATGAGATACTTCAAGACTCTAGATAGCAATTTATTTAAATCTTGATCATTCCTTAATTAGTATCAATTCTATTTCTTGATCTGAGGAGAGAGAGAGAGAGAGAGAGGGAGGGAGAGGGAGGGAGAGGGAGGGAGTTTTGACAAGTGCATGGTTGCTTTATTTGTAGCTTAAGTCTTCCTTAGTCAACAAGTTGGTAGGGTTTGACAAGAAAGAGGGGAGCAAAAAATTATGGACTAATTTTGTCTTTGATTTAAACAAGTTGCTGGCATGGTCAACTTAGACCATTATTTTGTGGTGCAATTTGATTTGCAACATGGTACATTGTTATATAGTTATTTATCATTTCATATCAAAACTTAATCTAAGAAATTAATTAAAATGCATAATACACAAATTAAAATATTATAACAACAACAACTGTAATAATAAATAAATAAATAAATGAGCAATCTAACTTTTTTTTTTCTTTTTTTTTTTTTTGTAATCAGAGTTTATTATAAAATTATTATTGAATTTGAGCATGTTTACACAAAACCATAGGTTTATGTAGTAGTTATCATTTCTATGAAGTTTATTTTTATTTCACAAATATTATATTGAGTAGATGCAATTTAAGAGAAAGTATTTGTCGTGTTTGTTTTTATAAGTTTCTGATGCATTAGAGCTGTTCTAATAGACACAAAGAAAAATAATAAAATTCGTTTAGGGATCACCATCATAATATACACATGTATTTTTTTCATGTATTTGAAACTCGTTCTCCCCCTCTTTCGTACATATAATCATCATACATTTATATGTCTACATATTGTCATATACAATTTCACACAAATTATTAGCACACATTGTAATATGTAGTCTTACAAACACCATTGCACAAATACAATTATACAAACACTCGTGTTCTCATATTTATTTTCCATCTTCGATGGCACAGGATAAGGTAGTCGAAGATGAGATAGACCCTCCCGTACCTGAAAATGCTATACTTGCAGATGCCTCTCCTTCCGGTGACAGGGACCTTGATCTCGACCGGGGGAGGGACAACAGGATACTTTGGCACATGATACGACCGATACGAACTGCCCCCACTCACAGGATATGGTGGACCAAAACAGTGATGAGATGGTTCGGGATGTAAGCCACCAAGGTGAAGAGTCAGTCCGAGGTATGGTAGCCCCCCTTAGTGGAGAGCCAGATCCGGATGTGGTGAGTCACCAAAGTGGTGAGATGGCTCAGGAAGCCACTGAGTATTCCAGTGATGCGCTTCGGCATTTACTTAACTTGGAGAGACCATCCCTATCCGATGCCTCCTCTTCCCTTCATCTGGTATGACGGTCTACTTCTCAACCAGTTTTGTCTGAGCAGGTGGATCTTCGAGGTAAGAAGGTGGTGGGGCAGAAGGCTCGTCTGAGACGGGCTACCTCAATCAGTAGGTCGGGGGTTTCAGGGAGGTTACAGACTATCCCCAGACATCTATGATCATTGCTACATGGAACATTCGGGGTTTACACAAACCTCTCAAGCATAGTGCTTTTGCCAGCTTTGTGCTTCTTCATAAACCGGATATCATCGGAGTACTAGAGACTAAGTTTTCTAGTAAATCGTTCCGTTCTTTTATGGGCAAGTATGGTGACAATTGGGAAGTGGACACTAATTTTGAGGTTGCTAGAGGTGGTCGTATCCTTTTGCTTTGGAATCCACTTACTGTGGATCTTCGTGTTCTCCGACGGGAGAGACAGGTTTTGTATGCTAATATATTGTGTCGGAGTTCTAATAATTCTTTTTATTTCTCACTTGTTTACGGATTGTGGCAGGTGATGGATAGAAGGGAATTATGGGATTTCTTGATTACAAATATACCTCTAACTTCTCCGTCGTTAGTTGAAGGTGATTTCAATTGTATTCTCGATTATTCGAAGAGGGTCGGTGGTAGACTCCCGTTGGAAAGAGAGTATAGGGATTTTGTTGATACTGCAGCATATCTAAGCCTTGAGGATGTGTCATCTACAGGATGTCACTTTACATGGACCGACTCTACCAAATCTTCCAAGATTGATAGGGTCCTTACTAATAACTCATGGCGTGATGCTAATTTTTATTGCAGGGCAAACTTTCTTCCCAGGGGTACTATATCAGACCACTCGGCGGTGATCACTACCCTGTTTGATGAGGTGGTCTCTTTCAGGCGGCCATTCAAATTCTTCAGCATGTGGATGTCGAGTCCCAAATTTCGACCATGCTTGGACAGGATTTGGAATGTGCCGGTCCAGCCTAAGGCCCTGCTGCAGCTTTTTTGCAAATTGAGGAGTTTGCAGAGAGAGTTGATGAAGATTAACCTACGAGAGTTCAACCAATTGGTGGAGAGGACTAAAGCTTCCCGTACCCAGTTAGAGGCAGTGCAGATTAGAGTGGATTCAGATCCACTCAACCCTCGACTTATAAAAGAGGAGCACGATCTGCAGAAGAAAACAATATGTTTAGAGGAGGCGGAGCGTTCATTCTTTTTACAAAAGTCTAAGGGCATCCGGTTACACCTTGGGGACAGGAACACCAGGTTCTTTCATTCTTTAGTTAAGAATATAAATGCTAGTAATTCTATTTCTTTTCTTTGCAGGGATAATGACGAACCAGAATTTGACATGCATAACATCATTGCATCGTTCGTCCAGTTTTATGAGGACCTGCTTGGGACACATAAGGATACAATGGATTCCATTCCTTCGGTCTTTGAGCAAGGGAGATGCTTAGAGCCGAATGATCGATGGAGGATGGTGCGAGAAGTTACCGAGGAGGATGTCAAGGAGGCAGTCACATTGACAGTGACAAAGCTCCAGGACCTGATGGTTTCCTATCTGCTTTCTTTAAGGAGAATTGGGATACTGTGGGAACGGATGTTATTCGAGCGGTGTAGGAGTTCTTCCGTTATGGCATTCTCCTTCGTGAGCTAAATCATACTAATATCGTGCTTATCCCAAAGAAGAAGCATAACCCGACAGTTGCTGATTTCAGGCCCATTGCATACACAAATGTGGTGTATAAAACCATCACGAAGATACTCACCAAACGCATGCAGTCGTTTTTTACGAAGATTGTGAATCAGGCACAATCAGCTTTTACTAAGGGACGTAACCTAACTGATAATATTTTTCTTGTGCAAGAGCTGTTGAGGGGATATGGTAGGAAGCAGAGTTCGCCCAGATGCATGGTGAAAATTGATCTACATAAGGCTTACGACTCAATCTCTTGGAAATTCCTCCATGAAGTACTCACAGGACTGCAGTTCCATCCTTGTTTTATACAGTGGGTGATGACTTGTGTGACCTCTCCCACTTTCTCTTTGGCTATTAATGGGGGCTGTCATAGATACATTGAAGGAAAGAGAGCCTTACGACAAGGAGACCCGATGTCTCCCATTTTATTCCTTCTTTGTATGGAGTATCTATCGCGATTACTCACACAACGCACCAGGGAGTTTGACTTTCAATTCCATCCTAAATGTGATATTAATAGTATTACTCATTTAGCTTTTGCTGATGATTTACTTTTATTTTGGCAGGGGGGATGTGACATCCATGAGAGTGTTATATGATGCTCTCATGGAATTTTCTGGGACTTCGGGACTCACGATCAATAAGAGCAAGTCCCTGTTGTTTATGGCAGGAGTAGGACCATATGAGAAGCAATGCATCCTAGACATGTTTGAGTTCCCATTGGGGGAATTCCCGGTGAAGTATTTGGGGATCCCGCTGGCCGCAAAAAAACTACTTACGAATGACTATTCACCGGTGGTAGACTCTATTTCGGGATTTATTCACCATTGGACTAACTTAAACCTTTCTCTTGCAGGTAGAAATGAGTTGGTTAGGTCAGTCCTTCAGGGAGTGGAGTGCTTTTGGATCCAGGTTTTGTCACTTCCGGCAAACATCATTGACCGGATCAATACCCTGGTCAAAATATTTATGTGGGGTGCTAAAGTATTCCCTGTGGCATGGAGGGAAGTATGCAAGCCCAAAGTTGAAGGTGGACTAGGGCTGCGGGATTTAAGCAATTGAATAAAACCCTCCTCGCCAAAACATTGTGGAATATTCACAGTAAGCAGGACTCTCTTTGGATAAAGTGGGTCCATGGCGAGTATCTGAAGGGAGCGAGTATTTGGGAAGTGTAGCAAACTATGAGAGACTCGCCACTTCTCAAGAATATAATTCACATCCGGGATATGCTCATAACGAAGTGTGCCGGAGATGTTGCATTGGCGACAACTACAATGACACAGTGGTTTGAGCACAAAGGAGTGGCTGCTGCTTATGACTTCTTCCGAGACAACTACAATGACACAGTGGTTTGAGCACAAAGGAGTGGTTGCTGCTTATGACTTCTTCCGAGAGAAGGGTAGCACGTTATTTTGGCATCGGGCCATATGGAAGCCCTTCATTCCCCCGAAGTTCACTATTTGGTTGGCAATGAAGGGAAGATTAAAGACTTCGGACAGACTGCAGTTCTTGAATATTTCTCGGGTATGTCCATTATGTAATATGATGGATGAATCTAACAGCCATTTTATTTTTCAGGTGTGGTGCAGCACGGGCTGTTTGGAACAAGGTGAAAGGTTGGCTTCACATTGATCGGGTATTGACTTCTATAGGGAGTGCCCTACGATACATTGGCCGGAGCAAACGGGGATCGGCGGTACGTCACAAGACGAGATGCCTCTCCTTGGCAGCGACGGTAAACCATATATGGTATGCTCGTAACCAACTTGTGTTTGAAGACATACCGTTTGATGTTGGTAAGCTTCTTCGGACTATTCAACGAGAGGTTTATACCTGCTTGTTTTCTTTGTATCCGGTTGAGTGAGTAATAGGGCATTTAGAGGACCATGTGCATGATTGATAGATTTATTGATAGTGAGTGGCCTCTTGATAGCTTGGGGCATATGTATGTTTTGGACTTGCGATCACGCCTTGTGGTCTTGTTTTTTTGGTTTTTGGAATAAAATGAGATTGGTGCATGCGTAGGGACTATTCGGTTCTACCGAGGAGTGCACCCGGGTAGCGTGTGGGGATTATCTTGTTTTTTCCTTGGCACTTTCCATTGTACTAGGGTACTCTTTTCCTCGTACGGTCGCGAGATTTTTAATGAGGCTCGCCCCGTTTCCAATTGGGATTTTCCTGCGGATTTTTTATTGTTTAGGTTTTTTTGTTGACCTTTATATTTGAGACATATTCTGTTTTCACATAGTTCTAGAGAACTATGTTGATTCCCATCCCGACCGGGCATGATTGTCTTGGTTTGTACACCCTCAGGTATGCCTGAGTACTTTGTATATCATATTCTTTTTTATTTATCTAATTCTGCATTTCGACCAAAAAAATGAACAAATTTATGTATTTCTAAAGAAAATTTATACATCTTTACCAATTTTAGTATCTCTTTGGTGATCTCATGTTGTTTTGAATAATTTTGATATTTTTTGATATTAATTTGTTTGCAATTTATGCTAATAGTAATTCTAATATATATATATATATATATATTTCAAACAATCTTAAATTCTTAAAAGATTATAATTTTTTAAACTTGAGACAACAATCTATTTCAACTAATGGAAGGTGACATCTCCGATCCCATAGTCCTCAATATTCCACTAATAATACCTCATACATAATTCTAATCACACCACATTACTAATGATTAATTTATAGTGACCAGATTTATTTAGTTCTCAGTCATTCCTAATGTAAGAATATAGTTATTTAGTTCTCAGTCATTCCTAATGTAAGAATATAGTCCTCTTTTATTGGAAGGTTAAAATATTAAAAGAGCAGAAAATAAATAACAAATAAAAATAAAGAATAAAGAGGGGTTTGAATTTAAAGCCTGCGCTTTGGAATTCACGAGGATGAAAGCTGTGGCTGTTGGGAAGCCACCCCCTCTCTGCCAGCTGGCTGTCGGAGATCTCGTCCAAACTTCGCGCCCTCCACGCACCCCCAACTACCACCCCACCCCCAACAAAAGAAAATGAGAAATCCTCACGCATTTTTTATGAACATTAAAATAATAATTTATTTTTCCAATTTTCCTTTACAACAATGCCCAATATTAGTTTTTAATTACTCATTTTCTGTAATTATAAATTTGAATTATATTGACTATAAAACTGTTAATTTTATATTTCTCCTTTACTTAAATACAGTAAAAAAACAGTACTTATTTACTTATATTATTTTATAATTTAAAACATATTATTTATTTTATTTTGATTGCAATATAAATTATTTATTATTTGTTCTATACCAGATGCATATATTTTTCAGCACACATTCACACACAATCATATACACCTCTATGGACGTGTATAAAATTTGTGTTGCAAAAAACATCCGGTGTAATGCCTGATGTATATCTTTCGTTAAGAAAAGAAGCTATGTTTTGAAACACAATATCTTATTTTGTTAGTCAATATGAATTAATTACTTTTAATTCATAAACGAGTTGTATATAATTGCATAAGTCAAGTATATGAAAAAAAGAAATCGTGCAAGTATAAATTTATATTTTTTAGAAAGTTGTACTTTTGTCTAATTGACAAAAAATAAAAAAAATTGTACTCTTAAATGTTAATAGACAATAGTTGTATGCATCGGGTGCATAATACAACCTAATCTAACAATATTAATTATTTAACTAAAAAATATTATTTGTTGAAATATGTTATTTGTTACCTTGAAAATGTATTATTTGTTACTTTGAAAAATATTTCTATCAACTTTTTAACAATTACCTGTAATGTAATACTGATTTACCTAAAAAGTATTGCTCGTCAGTATAATTGATGCACATAAGACCTACTCATATTAATAAACTTGACATTTTTTTTTGTAAACATACACAAAACATTGTTTGTTTGCAATTTTTTTCTAGTTATTATCAACCAAAAAAGATTATAAATATTTATAAATATAATTTAAAATATAGTTTGCAATTAGATGAAATATTTAACTTTATGAAGGTTGGTGGAATCGTGTAGAAGCCTCACTCACACGTTATTGTGGTTAATAACTTACAATAAAAATTGTTGGAATTTATGATCATTTAAGGTTAATTGATTTTTTTATATTATCTTTATATTAATAGTATTATTTAATGGTATAGTATAAATATATATCATATATATTTAAAATTACTAAATAAACCAAAGAATTACTTTAACCATAAGTTTACTGTCTGACTAACATATGACACCTAGATTCAACTTTGGTCAAACAAACATTAATGACGAAACCCAAAAATAAACAAAAAAAGAAGAACAACATGCTGTGAAAAAGACAGCTTCAGGGGTTGTTCCTCGCGCATCACAGGTTGTACACTTGGTTCGATTTTTGAACTCAAACACAAAAAAGGGAATAAAAGGCAGCCACCATCACTTTCCCATGGATACATTGATAACAGGCAATTAATTCCTCCTTTCCTACAAAGAAAACCCGATAACCTTTATCCGAACCCGAATAGGATCCTACCAATTATAGTCGGGTACAATAAAATACCCGCCTCCCCCACTCTTCACTATATAAGTTTATAGCACTGCAGCTATTATATCGTTTGCATTTATGTTTGTTTTTAGCTAATTAATTTCGATTCAAACTTGATTTTTAGTCCATTTTTGTTTTTCATTTTTTTTTTCTGGATTTAGCTACGGAATTTTGTTGCTCGGGAGAGTTTGGCGGATTCAAATGTGAGCTGAGCTTCCGGTGCTAAGATCTGCTGGCGGTAAATTCTTCGATCATTTGGTCTGCGTGCTTGTTAGTGTGGTTTTTGGTGAGTTTTGTTTGATTTGGAAGTTTTTATTTGTTTGTTTTTTGGAATTGTTGTTGGTGGATTTGTGTTGATTTGGACTTGAGTGGACTGATCGAAGCATTTTTTAAATGCCGCGAAGAAAGCAAGGAAGGATAGTGATTGAATTTTTTGATTTTGAAGTAGCGGTAAGCGTTGAGGATCTAGAAGCTCGATTTTGAGAAATTTTGTTTTTTGACATTTGTGCTTTCAGTTTGTAATGTTGCATGGTTGGACTATCTGATGGTGGCATTTGTTTAGTTTGATTGTGGAGCTCGGATTTTGGTCGTTAGGAGAAGAATTACAAGGCGAGCAAGTGCCATATGCAACTAAAAATGTGCTTCTGTTGGATCGATCAGAGGTCTTAGTCCTGAATGTTTAGAATTACAAGGCGAGCAATCGAGATATGCAGCTAATGTGCTTTTGCTGGATCAATCAGTGGTCTTAGTCCTGAATGTTTTATTTGGATGTAATTGACAGCGAATGTTCTGTTTATTTTGACTCAAAAAGTTTATGATGAACTTGAATTTTGAGAGGGAAACTCCAGGACTTTTGCATTTGCAAATTCACTTTTGAGATGATGATTAAAATTTTAATTGATAATGATTGCACTGCTGATTCAGAATGTCTGATATGTTCTTTGGTTTGAAGATTCTCTAATGAGATTTACTCAAACTGGAATCATCAGGACTTCATAGGCAGATTGGCTAGTATGTGAGAGTACTGAGGATACTATCTGCATTGAGGCATACGTCTGATATCTGCAACTGTATGCTTTGTTAACTGACCTTTTCATTTTATGTGCTCCCAAAGCTTTCTACTCTGAGACAGACATACACGTGTGAATGTATTTATAGTAAAATCTGCAACTCGTCTTTTTCTATCATTTCAATGATGTATGAAAGAAGTTTGTTGAACTATACTGGTTTTAAGATGGGAAGCTCGGTAAATGTTTTCATTCTTAGTGCACATTATTCTTGAAGATGGGAGGAGCCCGCTATGTGTGACTTACTTTATTTTTCCTGAATCGATGGGTTAGTTTTACCAAACTCTTAAAATTTTGCTACAAATGCATATTTGGAGGTCAATATGGAGGATAAGTTAAAGAGTAGATTCAGTATAAATGTGGACTATATGAAGTTGATGCAAATGAATATTTGGGAGTTTATGCTATCTCTTTTAGACAATTGGGACCTAACAGAGTATCCTCCATGTTTTAATGCACAGTTTCTCCCTTGTCGATTTTGTAAATATCATTTGTACAAATGAGATCATATTTACACTTTATTAAACAGTTACATTCTGTTTGTCAGATGCATCCTCAAAAACTTAACTTTTATTTTCTGGAAAATATTTACCTGTTTGGTTTCATTTAATCTTATTTACATGTTTTCAATTTTAAGCTTGAAACCATTTTACTACGTTTTTGTGAACTGATATATGTTAGGTATGTTTTTTGAGAAGACTGTATAGGTTTGGAGATGACAATGTATTTTTTTCAGAGTATTTCTTCATAAAAAGACCTGAAATGATAGTAGGTTTTAAATGAGATTCATAGCTCTGTAGGTGCAAGAAAAAATGTCGAACATTAGAAGGCCTGATAATATATTTTTGAAATAAAAATCAATTATGTTTTTTGATGAACCAAGTAAGAGAAATATATTTTCTCATTTTGGAGTAAAAGATGGAAAAAACCCTAAGGAAAGGAATGCAGATGGGCTCTGTGAACCTGCAAGACTTTTATCTCTTGATGATGTGTGCTTGCTAACTTCAAATTTTTCTCGCCTTCTCTTAAGTCTAAAGTGAGTTACACTTTACGTTCTCATGTCTTTTACTATATCTCGTTAGAGCAGATGTGGTTTGTCTGATTATTGCACTCAAATTGTTTCTAGTTTTCTTGGTGCAGATTTTCTTTTCTGTTGCTATTTTAGGATGTTTATATTTCTTTTTCCTTTTTCTTCTCTTGGTTATTTCCTTCACACTTTTACTTATTCATGTGTTATTCCCTATTTTCTTTTGTGTAATCATTGAAGATTTAATTACTCGTTTATTTCTTTTGACAGTATTATTTTGACCCTTTCTGTTGATCACCTTGGACTTTAAATGATGTACTTGTAATGTTGGTGGAGGAAACTCTTTGGGTTTGAATTTAATCCCTCTGATTATTTTTCAGGTCGTTTGGCCTCCAGCACAAAGGAGTTGGAAAGAAAGGTGGTATTTCAATGAGTAGCTTCTTTACTGAAACTGGGCAATAATAAGTGTTTCTATGTGGAAACATTGGTAATGAGATGGTTTTTATTTGAAGAATTATGGATACGGAGAATGTGCGAGATGATACTCGACCTTCAGAGCAGAGTTCTTCTAGTTCTAGATGGTGGCCTTCTGATTTTGCTGAAAATTTTGGATCCATATCCTTGGACTCTAAGGATGAGAATTTGAGTAAAGATTATAATAACAAACAGAAGCATGATATGTTATCATATAAAAGAGCATCACAAATCCTATGGAGCACAGGAATGCTTTCTGAACCAATTCCAAATGGTTTCTACTCTGTTCTTCCAGTGAGCTCTATGATTCATCTTTAAGTCTTATGGCATATTATGTTTTGTTTTTTCAGTTTCATCATTTTTCAAAATTTCAATTAAATAGAACTTAGAAGATTAGATTAGCTGTTAATTAGTATGACCTACTGGTTGATCGACCATAGTTTAGTCTTAATTCACTTTTAAAGTATTATGCAGCTTGGGATAGCCTTCTTAAGAAAGGGAAAGCAATGCTCCAAGGAAAAATGCTTCTTCTCATCCTAATATGGTCTTTGTTTATTGTGGTTTTAGCAAAATGCTTGCACTTAGCTTTTATAAATTTATAAGGAGTCTTACTAGTCCTTGAGATATGTTGAAAGTTTTTTTTTTTTTTTTTTTTTTTTTGTTCAAGAATCTTGAAAACTCCAGCTCTGGTGATATCTGCTTGGAAGTTTTCTTATTTAGACCGAGCAATTGTTTCCCAAACCTAGTAGTGATGCAAAAGTAGTTTGAAACATGACAGACACGGTTCCTGTTGGTTCAGTCTTTGATGTTGGAAATTGAATCTAATATCTAGATAATGATGTGGCTTTGCATTATATTCTACTGTCTTCAAAAGCGTTTGATTCATGTAATTCACTGCTGTAGATAATCAAAAGTACTTTGTCTGAATTTATGGTTGGAATCAATTGACGTTCATATCCTCAGATATGCCTGTCTTCATTCACATTCTTGTGATGTTAAAAAAGGTTTGCTTTTTAAACACAATCTTTCAATCAAGGCCTTTGTTCTGAAACGCCATACCTGGCCTCATCTAGGCTCTGGTTGCTAGGCCCTAGTCTTCTGCCCCTGCTTTTTTACCAAATTAGGCCAGCCTAGCCCTGGTTAACCCTGTTTGGCCTCAGTCTGCCACCTAGTTGGTGCCTAGCGCCTTTAGAGCATTGGACAACTCCTCAGGAAAGAAAATATCATTTATTTTAGATCTTATCTGTCCTTTAGAGACTATCTTTTGGCGATACATGCGTTAACCCATGTGGATCTTCTTTGGATTGTTAATGAATCATGGAAGTAAATAATGTTGACAATCTGTGAGAATAGTTGCTTTGGCGTCTCCCAATATGGTGGTTGTTAGGCTTCTTTTGTGAATATCTGTTTGTTTTACTTCCTTTCAAAAATTATTATATCTTTTTGAAAAATGCACCATAATTTGCTATTTTCATCGTTATTTTGGAACATTTCAATCCTTGTCCTTCTTTTTCGTGCACCCATCCAGAAAAAGAAAAGAAAAGAAAAGTTTATGACAAACATAGAACATCACTTTGTCCTTTTAGAAATTGGCAATGAGTGAAACACGTTTTTTCTTTCAGAGATGCCACATCACTGTTCCAGAAGCACATTCCCGTTTTCTCACACTCCCCTAGGGTATAATATCACACCAAGTTTGGAAACCAAATTCTTGAAAGGAGAATGAGATCAAAGTGAAAGCAAAGACAAAGAGACCTCCCTCCCTCTCTTTCTCTCTCTCTCTCTCTCATTTTTTCCTCCTCCTCACTGGACTTGCTAATTCCACACACTGATCCTGGTCCCTGAGTTTTGTAACAGAGTGGTTAAGAATCTATGTTACTAACATGAACCTTTCAGGATCTTAGCGGAGATTTTCTTAAGCAGCCAACTGTTAAGAATTGAAACTCTCAGAATCAATAGGGATGGGGATTGGCAGGACAATGTGGAATAGTATTCATGACCTCAATTAAAGGATGTAAATGAAAAACAATTGCCAAACATAAGATTGGGTGGAGTTTTAGATTTGGAAAGTGTTGAAAGGGGAAATCATCACTTGCTTGTTTTTCAAATTCTTTTCCCTTTTGGTGTTGCACGTTCAAAACCGGAGCATGAATTGATGATTATATTGATATATGGACTGGTATCATTAAAACTCTTATACAATCGAGAGGAGAGAACATAGCTCTTCACATTCAAAATATCTGGTTTTTGCAAGCTTGTTCACGTACAAGCCAATGGCTTACTGTATCCTACTTTAAGTATTACTAATTTTTATCCCCCTGCAAAGGCCAATTAAATCTTGTTTTTGCTCTTGCATATAACTCGTGCCACTCCACTAGAGGGCCAGCTGCTAAAATTGAGACTTTGAAGTTATATTTCCTGCTGACCTCATCTGCTGCCCTCTGCTGCTCCTCACACACACATACACACAGCTGCTTATTTATTTTGTTTTAGTGAGCTTCTTAACAGTATCTGAACTGACAGGATAAAAAGCTCAAGGAACTATATGAAGATATACCTACATTGGAGGAGCTTCATGCTTTGGAGCTTGAGGGTTTGAGAGCTGATGTTATTCTTGTAGACGTGGAGAAAGATAAGAGGCTTTCTAGGCTGAAGCAGTTAATTGTAGCTTTGGTTAAGGGTTTGAACTCAAATACTGCAGCTGTGATAAAAAAGATTGCTAAATTGGTGAGTGTAATTTGGTCAAATCAAATATAATTTGCAGTTGTATAAATTTGGAAAGTTTATTATTTAATTATTAATATGCTACAATTTACTGTTCAAAATTCACTAACCTTATGTCAAATGATACTTCCTACCTAGTATGTCTGGCACTGAATTCTTCCCCAAGTGCAATTGCCCAACATGTTGCTTCTTTGTTGTTCCTTGCTGAATTATATCTTGCTTTCCACCATGAGACATTGATAGGTCATTTAATTTTTAGTCAACTGGACATAATCTTTTCAGATGTATAATTTCCCACTTTTATCTGTTAAAGAGATATTATCCAAAAAGGTAATAACTCCATGGGATTTTGTACATGCCATATATTTTTCATGGGGCTCGCTTGTGCGATGCTCACAGTTCATTTTAGCTTAAGGTTCGAAGGTGTGGTTCAGGGTGGAAATTCTTCCTTGAATTTCAATTTTTATTTTCTAAAAGATGGATCGAAGTGCATTGATTTGCTTCTACATTTAGTTCGAGTTCAGTTAATTCCTTAGTTTTCCTCTTCTTGTTAAAGTTCATTTGCGTATTTCCATGCCATCATGATGTTTCTTCTGACCTTCAGACTTCTTTAATAGGTATTTGATGTCTACAAGCGGCCAAACTCAGAAATAAGTCCCAAGAAAACTGCTCAGGGGGAATCCTCACTTCAATCTGAAAATCGAGGTGTCCAGATGCTCGGGCAAATACAGCATGGTTCATGCAGACCTCGAGCAATATTATTCAAAGTTCTTGCTGATGCTGTAGGACTAGAAAGTAGGCTAGTGGTGGTAAGATTTATATAACCTTAAATGTTATACCTGTGTTATTCGTTGTACATGGCTCTTTTTGTTGCCTTCCTTTGTTTTGGAATTAATGCAAATAATTCTAAAAGCTCTGTTGAAGTTTTCCGCTCAGTTCCATCTGATCCTTTCAGGGTTTACCCACTGAAGGAGCTTCTGAGTGTGTGGACTCGCACAAGCATATGTCTGTATTAGTCGTGTTGAATTCTGTGGAATTGCTTGTTGATTTAATGCGGTTTCCTGGGCAACTGATACCACGATCAACCAAGGCTATCTTTATGACTCATGTATCCGCTGCGGGGGAGAGCGACTCTGCAGAAAATGATTCTTGTGATTCGCCACTGGAACCCAACAGCCCTCTTTATGGGGTCTCTGAACGACCTGACCCAGAGAGGTTAGCATCCAACCCTGACTTGCAAACTAAATACCTACTTTAGAAAGCATCAAATGAATCTTCATGTGAGTAGAAAGACTGCAGTTGACTTACTTTCTTTGTTATAACTTTGTTTTCTTTGTCACTTCAGTGCTGAAAAAGAAGATGGCCTTCTGTATCAACGAAGACTAGAAGCATATTCAAATGCAGAGGGGCCTTCTTTGAGAAACATGATGCTGCGGTCCAATTCAGTTGATAGAAAACTGAGGTGCTCATTATGATGAATTCTTTTGACCACTTAAAAGATTCTGAGTTCCCATGTGCAAATTTTTTTCAGGAGTTAGGATATTTTGTTTATGGAATTAATATTATCTTTCAGCTTATCGCACAGCGAACCTAACATTGCTGCTACATTTTGGCGAAGGAGCAGGAGAAAGGTCATTGCTGAACAAAGGACTGCAAGTTCAAGGTTTTCTTGAGATCCTGCACTCCTGTTTAATAATCTATACAGTGCACAGTTTATTCTGTTTTAGTTTTCTCACTCTAAATTGCAGGTGATTTGTAACATGAAAATATCCAGTAGAGAATCTAGAGATTCTGTCATATGCTTTTCCATTTTGGTTTGGTAATATTACCATCTGATGGTGAAGTCTGCAAAATCTAGTTTGGATGAATGGTCAAACTGAGATTTTTGTATGTCATAATATTAAGCATGTTTTACTGTAGAAAAGGCCATAAACCATGATTGGGATTCAATAAGTCAGTTATAACCAAAGAAGATTAAGTGAAAGTATTATGATGATAAGCCATTTCAATTATCCGATAATGTCTGAATGAAACTATATGCTCAATTAGAGGGGTTGCAAGACAACTTGAAATCAATGGTCCTGGTGCTTTTATAAAAGTTCATCACAACCACATCGGGTGGATAATATGGCCTGGCCTACTTGCCCTTGAGCTTTATTGCTTTGCATCTCTTGAAGAAAAAGAACAATTACTCTAATTGTGAAAAGAACTTGCTAGTACAGGATAGATAGCCATATATTGCAAACATTGTGATGATGCACTTTTATATTGAGGAAACTTTTACCTATGAAAGCAAGATAGCTCTCATATTCCCGCTATGAAAAGCAATTTTGATGATTTATTCTAATAACATATAAAGATAAACAATTTTGTTTTTCTCCATAAAGTTTGCATTCATGGTGAATAAAAGAATATGGTAATCTATTGTGGAGGCAGGTTGAAAATACATCAATTCTAAATATTGGAAAGATTATGTGACAATCTTCTCTTTCTTCTCTTTTATAACATTTGAGGTCTTTTGTTGTAAGACAACTTCTGCTGATGATCTATGGCTTAAAATAAAAGAACGATAAAAGGACATAATGATTACTACCGTGTGGCTCGTGGTCTGTCTCTGTCCCCGAGTATAATGAAGCTATCTTTTCTTTCATAGTCATCATGCGATTTGTTCCTAAATTATTAGCTTTGAGAGGGTTTGTATATCTTTTTTGTATGAAGTTGTTCTTGCACCTCTATAATGTTTTGTGTTTACAGTCCAGAGCATCCTTCACTTCATGCACGTGGTCGCTCCATGCTTAGTGGAGATAACAAATCTTTTAGAGATTATTCAGATGTTGCTATATCAAGGTACCTTTACTGTCCTTTCTTTCTTCTGTGCACATGTTTTAGTTATCTTGTTTGTTTCTGAATATCCAGAATTGCTTCGACAGCAAGTCTGGTTTTTGATTTAGAAATGGTTTCATCTCTTTGTTTTTCTGTCAATACTTTGTTTATTTAATGTGAAATCTGAGCACAATGAGATTTTTATTTACAAAAAATATAAATGCTTAACCATGTGGAAAATAACTAGATTGATGAGATTTTTGGATTTGAGCTTTCTGCTCATTTGTTATTTTTGATTGATAAGAATCTTGGCGGAACCTTCTCACAATCTAAGTTGCTTAATGTTTACTAGAGTATTGCAAATGAAATGTTGCTGCAGGTCAGAAGGTGCATCTACGTCAGAGACCCGTAGGTTGAGAAGAAGAAGCATTAGCATGACTCCAGAAATTGGCGATGACATCGTAAGGTCAATATTATCTTTCATGAAACTAAACTCTAGCATTAGCACATTAATTTTTCATTTGATTTTTTGACAAGTGTATATAGCTTAATGTTCACTGAGTTTGGAAGTTGGCCATTCTTAGAGAGAACCTTATAAATTAAAGAAAAAATAAAGGTATTGAATTGTTAACTGTAACTATTTTGTCAGTTTTTCTGGTGTACCACTTCTTAATAATCTAGGATATTCTTAATGTGACTTTAGTGTCTTATGCTTATCTTTTCGGTCGCTCTTATATTTGCTTTGCACTTGCTACAGAAGCTGTTCATACATTTTTGTCTTTGAAGTTTGAACATTGTCAAGCTCCTGCAGACAGGGTCCACTACCTCTTATGTGCTCCAGTTAGGAGTATTGGAGAGTCTGGGTCTTGACACGCTTTACAAGTAGAAGAGTATAGAACCATAGATTCTACTTGAAAACAATGGCTAGCGATGATCAAACAGTTTGTTATTAAAAGGATTATCTACTGTTATAACAGAGGAAGCAATAGACCTTAATGTAAATATAGTTACACTTCAATTGTCTTTGATTAGATTCCACATGAACATGTGCATGTAAATTATCAACTTATGATCATCAGTTTATGATGCTCTGAAGCACTGTGAATTTTGTCTGACAAGAAGTATGGTGCACATGTGTGATTATTATTTGTGTACTTATTTACATGGAATTGTTCAAGCCCACTTAACTTCCTTGTGAATATTTAAGGGCTGTGCGAGCAATGAATGAATTGCTGAAGCAAAATCGTCTTCTAAGCGAACAAGGTGAAAGTGCCTCAGAGTCCTTCCAGTCAAAAGACCAGCATGATTCAGGTCAACCGAAAGATGTATGTTTTCTTGCACCTGTGATGACATTGCTGCTTTCTGTTTCTTTCTCTCTGCATTAGTGTGCTACTAGTTTGTTCCCAAAGTGGGATTTCAAGGATATCGTTTTTCTTATGCATCCATACTGTCAGTATCTAGCCGCTGCCCTGTGCATCTTTTTATTGTTAGACAGAATAAATTGTATCGTTCCTTTTTTGACTGGATATGCTTCTACAAATCCTTTGTAGTTCGGACTTTGTTTAGTCAATCATCAAGAAATTTTAGTTATTAGCTATATTCTGCTTCATGTACCTTTCTCATTGTGTTTTAACGCTTAAATTTTGTTGTTGTTGTTGTTGCTGCTGCTGCTGTTAATTAACCTCATTGGTGCAATCCAGCATCATATGGGAATTGGTTGAAGTTTGGTTTTTCATCCTCATCACATTTACTTTGCTCTTCTCTTTCTCCCTGTCTCCTAGTTAATCATCTATATCAATGGAATTCAATCTATTAATTCATTCTCTGAAACATGACCCCATAAGTGGTCTGACCAATAAATTTGTATCTTTCAACGTACAATAGTATCACATAATTCCAAATTGTTCTTGGAGAAGAGAAGTATACTTCCGCTCTTGGCTCTACATAATTTCCAATAACTTTATTGTTACCTGTGGTAAGCATCCTGCAACCTATATGTTGGAGAATCATACAAACAAGTTGCTTGATATTTTCTGTATGCAGATATTTTTTAATTTGTTCTTCAATTTGAGTACTCCACGAATTATGCAGTTGTTTCTAATAATTTGTTCCACCTACATTTAGCAGTGCTTATACTGTTTCAGGTTACTGATATTCAACTTGATGATCATGGCAAACTGCCTGGTGGAAGTTCGGCCATTTATGCTCACAGTTCTCAGAAGGCTATGTCATTACCTTCATCTCCTCATGAGTTCAGAACTCAGACTCCGGAAAGAAGTGGGACTCCCAGGGTAAATGAGGAAATGATGGTCTCGACATGGAACAGAGTTTTGGATTCACCTATGTTCCAGAACAAGCCTCTGCTGCCATTTGAAGAGTGGAATATTGATTTTTCAGAGTTGACTGTAGGCACACGCGTTGGGATTGGTGAGCTCTGTGCCATTTTAATATTTATAAAGCTTAATAGTTACAAGTGAAAGAAGAAAGTGAAGTTGCCTGGTAGCCAAGGTATCCATGTAATTTCTGAGCAACTGTAGTCGCTACTATATTCACACAGGATTACGTACTAAATCACAGGTGTCCTTACTTTGCACCCAACAATTATTGAGAGAGAGAAGGAAGCAGGAGATCTGAAGTGTTCAGAAATTAAGAAATTTCCATATTGTAACTGCTCTTTGATGTTTCTCTTTGTGAATAACCATTCTACATCAGGATGTTGAGAGAGAAGATGAGTTCTAGAGTTGGCTCTGTGCTGACTTTGTGAAACTACCTTGATATCTCATGTTGCACCGATTTTGCACTTGCACATGCCTTTCTTTTACTTACGAGGATTAACTTTACAGGGTTCTTTGGGGAAGTTTTTCGTGGCATTTGGAATGGAACTGAAGTAGCTATCAAAGTGTTCTTAGAGCAAGATCTCACTGCTGAAAATATGGAAGATTTTTGCAACGAAATATCCATCCTCAGGTGTGGCTACTTTGTTGCTTTGATGGCATTTGATTTTGTTCTGGTATATCAATCTAACTTCTTGTTTTTGTCTGTTTCTTTCCTGTTGCAGTCGCCTTCGGCACCCAAATGGTACTCTTCTACACCTGCTTTAATTTCAACCTGAACTTTACTCATTTGATTTTGGATACATCTATGGCTAATTTTAGACATGTGTAAACAAAACGTGTTAGGGGACAAACTCAAATATTTACAGTGAGAGAAATGGAAAAGTGGCTTTAAACGCCAATCATACTCAGCTCCATATCAAGCTGATAGTGAAGATTTATTTGCAAATTAGATCAAAACAGTTATCTTACTTTTGACTTTTGATTGATAATTTTGGTCATATTATCAGTAGTTTTCCACTGAGGAAGAACTTTGTGGCATTTGCTGTAATCGAAATAGATATTGTTCATTTGATGTGTTCTCTCTCTGATACACCCACAGGTGCATGGTTTAAATTGAAGGATGATTGTGTAGTCACATTGTCTGGGACATTTATTCTTTGACTCAGCCTAGAGGTTTTTAAGTACATGCCCTTGCTTGACTCTGAAACGTAATGTGGTTGTAGGGTTTTTTTAATGAATAATCTCAACTTAATTATCATCCTTTATTTGAAAATCTTCCAACTTGGAAATTGGATTTCTTACATATACATACATCCTGAAAGGATTCACGCACCTTCAAAATATTTGATCATATGCATACATCTTGATAGGATTCATGTACCTTCAAAATATTTTATTATATGAAACAGTCGATGGAGAAAAGTTGCATGCTTGTAATTTTGAGATTTTTCTACTCTGAGATTATAATAATCTTGTGTTCAATTCCTTTGAAATATAGTTCTAGTTAGTTTAGCTGACTGGAGACAAAGTTGAATAGGACAATATAGTTAGCAATCCAGGCAGAGAGCATACAGCACCATCTATAAGGAGAAGGAATGCTGATACTAGTAGTCAGGACTGCTAAATAGATCTACAGTTCATCTTGAGTCAAATTGCACAAGGATACGAGGATTGAGACACCACCAAGGATATTTCAAAGTTGATATGAAGATTAACAATTGAAAGATGGGCCCGTAGTATAAAAATTTGGGATATTTGTTTCTGACTCAGAACCGTGGGCATACTAGCTTAAGATATAAAACCCTTTGCTCTTAATTTTTTGTAATATAACCTAGGAACCTTCCCTAGTTAGAAGATTTTATCATTAAAGTGTTAAGCTGTGGGACCGAGGAGAATCAATGTTTTTCGATGCACAACCTAGGAAAGTTGCCAAATTAGAAGATTATGTCATTTAACGTGTGAAGCTGTGGGACAGAGCAAGGGAAATAATGGCTTGATATAACTGTGGTTGTCATGCATTCAAGCTTATGCTGTGCATAAATAATGAGAGAACAAAAAGTTAGCTTTATATCTTAATGTATATTGGCTGCTAATTACTTGATTCATGCAGTAATCCTATTTCTTGGTGCCTGCACAAAACCTCCTCGATTGTCGATGGTCACTGAATATATGGAAATGGGGTCATTGTATTATTTGATTCATCTAAGTGGTCAGAAGAAGAAACTCAGCTGGCGGAGAAGAATCAAGATGCTACGTGACATATGCAGGTTGGTGAATATTATCTCTTATTTTTTGGATTCAATGTACTTTCAGGCTAGAATTGTTATCCTTAAATCAAAATTTTGTTAGTATTGGGTTATAACTCTTGTGATGAACTTTGAGTAAAATAACCACTCATTATTGACAGGCTAACCTGCTATCCTCCAAGAGTTAGTAACAGCAACCTTTTGAATTGCAATCGGAAAATATATTTGCCAATGTCTTTGCCGTTAATGGAAGCGATAAAATTTCGAATTATATCAGCATGCTAGTCTACTAATGTCCTAGAAATTACTGAAAGGAACTGACTTCTAAGTTCTATGCTAATCTCTGGTGCCACACTTGTATAGCTTTGGGAATCTTTCTATAGTTTCCTGTAGAAAAAAGTAGCAACATAAGCCAACTTCTAATATTAGTTAATTAATTGTGATATTTTAAGTGCTCATTGCAATATTTCTGCGAAATCTGGTTAACAAATTAGTTGCTTGAACATCGTATAGGATGTAGAGTTTCCACTTCTACACACTCTAAATTCTCTCTCCAACCCATGTTTCCCCACACTTCCACTCCACCCTAAAATGTGACATACAAAGATCTGTCCTTTTTTGTCATTTCTTTTGAATGTGTGGTCTATATTGAAAGAAGACCATTACCTAATTTGATAACATTAATTCACTTTTCCCCTTTTTTTGGGGACTTAAGAGGGCTGATGTGCTTACATCGCATGAAGATTGTCCATCGGGATCTTAAAAGTGCAAACTGCCTTGTGAACAAACACTGGACAGTTAAGATATGCGATTTTGGACTCTCAAGAATGATGACTCACGTGCCCATGAAGGACTCCGCATCAGCTGGGACACCTGAATGGATGGCCCCTGAGCTTATTCGAAATGAATCTTATACTGAAAAATGCGACATATTCAGTCTTGGTGTTATAATTTGGGAGCTTTGCACTCTACATAAACCCTGGGACGGTACACCACCTGAGCGGGTACGCAAGAAAATCCTCTTTATATTTTATATTTTTTTCCATGTAGTGGGAGGTTGGACTGAGCCATGGTGAAAGAGTAAATTGCAAAATTAGTCCCATAACTATAGGACATTGCAATTTTAGTCCTGTTCAAATGTACATTTGCAATTATGTTCCATAACACTTATTTTTGCAAATTTACTCCTAATTTTGGAAAATTTTTAGGAATTTTGGGAAAAATTAGGAATTTTGTCGGAATTTGACATATCCGTCTTACGTGCTTTTTTCGAAAACCTTTTTTTACGTGACTTTTAAATTTTCACACAATCTGCAACAAAAAGAAAAAATAAACACACACACACACAAAGCAACATAAAAAAAATTAAATAATTGTCTTCTTAAATGAATAACATGTAAGTAATCAACTGTAAATGAAGCTAGGGTTTTGATCACTTACAGGTAGTTCCTCTAAAGATGACAACCATTTTCTTTTAAAGTATTTTAAATTCCTTTTGTTTATGTGGCATATTCTTTTATTGTGTATGTGTGTGTGTGTGTTTTTTGGAGGTTGTGTGGAAATTAAAAGTCACATTAGAAAAGTTTTGCCGGAAAAGTCACATGAAACGCATATGTCAAATTCCGAAAAAAATTTCAATTTCCATCAAAATTAGGACTAAATTTGCGAAATTAAAATTGTTATGGGACATAATTGCAATTTTACATTTGAACAGGACTAAAATTGCAAACGTCCTATAGTTTGCAATTTGCTCCATGGTGAAATAATACATTGAAAATCTTCCCAAATTATAGGAGATTTGAAATTTATCCAAATCCCTAAAAAAAGTTTGTTCATGAACGTGATGGATTTAAAATTCGTATTCTTCCAAACAACGACCTAGATTTGCTTCTATGGAAGATTGAGTTTGGATTGAAGGATTTTAAATGCACGGGTTTGATATTAATGAAATTGAAATTATTACTCAAGAATTAGTGTCAAATGAGCGCGGGTTTATAATCCAACTCAGTCCGAACAACCACAAACTGAATGTGTTCTATGGCTTTCAAATCCATCTTGACATCATTCAATCCAGCACAACCTTAGTTTCTTCTTGGTGTTCTACATCCTCCTTACTTTAATTTTCATCTTGTTTTAGGTTGTATACATTGTTGCAAATGAAGGATCGCGGTTGGATATACCTGAAGGGCCACTGGGCAGTTTAATTACGGGTATTTATTTGTTAAATTAAGGCGTTAGATAAATTTCACATTCGCGCTTTCCATTTCAGGCAATAGTTAAAAACTTAATGATGACCATAAAATTTCTTGGTTGCAGATTGTTGGTCTGAGCCCCACGAACGACCAAGTTGTGAGGATATTCTCAACCGTTTAATGGACTGCGAATTAGCACTTTGCTAATCGCACATGTTTGTTGTACAGAAGAAAAAACAACAAATGTTGAGGTTTATCATGTATTTCGGCTCAAAATTTAAAATTTTAAGCGAATTTTCGGCTTCAGAACGATGTTTCATTTCACCATCTGCGTCAAATGGTGTATCATGTTAGTTGTTTTTGTGCAATCACAGCATGAATTTTCCACTCGTGTTGGGTCAATCCATGTAGCTGGTTATTGGCAAAACTTCTCCTCAAAACTGGGAAGTATCTCATGTTCTCTCAACTGGGGGCAAAACAGGAAATCATAAAGAGGAACATGATTATAAACTGCCCCCTGTTTAAGGGAACTCTGAGTGTATGGAATTTCGAGTTGAGCCTTAGGCACAGCTTCAACTCAAGACCCCAGTTTAATATGTCCTTTGCAATTTATTGTACGGAGACACCTTTATATTTTGTTAATATTGCATGTGGTTTGAATAGGTTATGCAAAAGGGCATGAGATATTCTATTATGTTTTATATTTTATCTCGTGTTATAAATTATTAATATATCATGTGTATAGAATGATATCATTTGTAAATACATGATATGTATTAATGAAGTTGCAAGAAACAAAATACAAAATGAATAGAGGATGTCAACGGTCTCCTCTATGTTCTGAATCTTTGATATCAAGCAGTTTCCTCGTGTGGAGGGCGGTTGATTGAAGTTGTTCATAGTGAACTATTGAACCTTGGGTTAACAAAGTATCTTCTTCCGTTGCTCGTATGGCAAACAAAATATAAATAAAAAACTGCAATTGTTAGTGAAGTTTATATTTATGTGTATGTATATCCTAGCAACAAATATGTGTTGCATGTGGTTGTTTTTATTATAATTATAATTTTAAATAAATATGAACAATAGTACATTTAATTTGATAATATTTTAATTAAGTTTAAATTATAATATGTTTAGCTTGATTCAACTTATTTAGAACCTTGGTATGCATATGAATGTAATAGACCAAAGACGAGATATTTTGACTGGGTTTGAATATTTCAAATACCTCAAAAACCTAGAACAATTTACACATTACAATAATTTACTTATATATTTAGTCTATTTGGCCCATGAATCTAGGCAAAATTAGCAGAATAAAACAGATAATTGAAATTAGATGAATCTTTTAACCTCCTACTGGCAACGTTAATGGAATGTTTGGTTTAATCTTAAGTGAGTTTTGACAAATTCTAAATTTGAAATAACCAAAGTTCTTAATCACAAGTAAGGACTGCAGTCTCTTGTTTGACTTCTGAAATAATCAAAGTGCTTATCAGAAGTAAGGACTGCAATCTCTTGTTTGTTTCACACACACATAGATGACTCTCTCTCTCTCTCTCTCTCTCACACACACACACACACACACCACCCTTTCTATCTCTCTACAACTCTACACGAAATGGGGAAAGAGGCCACCCGAGCATAATCTCCTTGGCATCATCTCTCAACAGGTCCACTACAGATGAATCCTCCATTCCCTCTCTAAAAGCCCACATAACCTCCACGGCACCATTACCCAAAAACTGGTCCAAGAAACCTCTTTCTGCCCCTAGATTGGTGTCATCTGCGCAGCAAACATGCAATAACAACAGCCCTGAATCTTTCCAACATGGGCTGACGAGGAACGATTCCCACCAGAGTATTAGCCATGGCGTTCAATCAGCTCACTGATCACATTCCACACAGCCTGGAATTGCTGAGGAAACTGGAGAGGTTACACCTGGGAAATAGCTATTCCGATAGGTCTGTCTGCATGTGCACGTACTTGATATGTCTTGTAACAATCTCACCGGAAGTACTCCGACAGGATTTGGAAACTTGTCAGATCTTCAGGAGCTATATGTAGGGAGTAACCAGCTCACAGTTTTTGTAACCTAGCTTCCTTTAGACTTCTTATACATAATTCAGTTTTTATTTTTTTTAGTAGGAAAAAGTTATGCAAAAAGGTTTCTTATTTAATTAAATAAATTTAATAATTATTCATCAAATACAATAAGTATAAGTCAAAGTAATTGCAATCTTTGTTTTTGGAAGAAATTAATGTGTAAAGGACTCTTGTCTTATAATCAAATGAATTAAAAATTGAGAAATATTAAATTACATCATTTTTATTAAATTTTTAAAAATTAGATAAAAGGTTAAATAAAACAAATTGAATACTCTAATTTTTTATATTATTTTTTTGTAAATTATATAAATAATTTTCTTTTATAAAAAATTATTTACTTAATCTTTATTTGCACCGCAAATCAATACCAATAATTCAACCCAAAAATAAATACTCAAATCTAACTTAAATAATTAACCAATAAACAATTGCTTATTTTAAATTAATATGTTATTTGAATATTGCAGGGGTGACAATTATAGTTGGCATTTAATTCCCTGAAAATAAGCTTACAAGACACTCCTTCATAAGGCCATCTTATTTTTCCAAGATTAGTTGGTCTTTATGGGCTCATTTAAATTTGGAGCCTTATTTACGTAATCACAAAACATTATTATTATTATTATTAGAAGTAATATATGGAGCTTGTTTCCAAAGTTTTTCTATGAAAACTATTAATAAAATATACAATTAATTCTCTTTTGGCGGTATTATCACGAGAGATGAGATGGTGGATAATGGAGTCTAAAGATATTGTATTTTAGATGAACCCAGAGAGAAACAAGCATATGGGTCGAGTGCTGCGCATACAGATGGACTGCTAATTAGGATAAATCATTTTTATTTTTGCTATAAATACCTCTTCAATCTAAGTGTATTATATCTCAAAATTCACATTGAATAAAATCTTGCTTGGCAGCTTCCCTTTCATTTAAATTTAAAATTAATAAAATTGAATAATTAAATATCATATTTTTTATTGCTTTCTCATAATTTCTTTCCGTGTATTTTTGCAACATGAGACTGGCTCCTCCATTGGTTGTACTATGACTACAATTTTTTAATTTTTGGGAGGTAAATAAATAACTAATTTTATCTAGTCCATTATAGTGAACAAAAGAAACAATTTAAAACAACTCTAAATATGTCCAAACACATGCAAGGTAAGATCTGACGGCTACTATATCATCATTTTATTCTAAATCTTGAACAATCATCATCAACAAATAAGTCATCCACCAAATATCGTAAAATAAAACCCCACGAGCCCTCATACTTACAAAATCATGTATTTTTTTTATATACACTTAAAAAAAAAAAAAAACCACAATAACAAAAGAATTGAGAAAAAAAAAAAAGTTGCAGGATAAAGCATAAACTTACATGAATAGATCAATTCGAGTAAAATTGAAAGTTTACGATCTTACAAAGGGGCTGAAGAAATTTGCAAACGCTGCAAAACATGAAAAATAGAGGCCAAGAAATATGAGTTATTTTAGGATTAAACATAATTATTATATATGTCCATTTTAATTAACTTAATTTCATTTGAAACTTTACCTGCTGCTCTGATTATTTTGCTTCCTTCCACCACCTGATCCTGTTACAAAACCAACATATTTAACATCCGCACGCGCAAAAATTTAGATCCTAGTTATGAATCGTAAAAGAAAGAACTTTACCAGTGTTGTTATAATCAAGTATTACTCTTTTTCTCCTATTCACAGAAAATTCATCAAATATAAAATATAGGGAATCCAATCCTGGAAATGCATGGACTTCAATATCAATTATTTATTACAATATTAAAAAAATAAACAATATTGAAAGAATATATACTGTAAAATCGATTTTTTTACTAATCTCAACAAAATAATATTGAAATCTAATTAAATTTTTACTAAAATTATTGGAAATAAAATCAAAACCAGAGTTTGCAGTTTTGGGAAAGCCCTTGAAAACTCAGATATGCATAAAGGGACTTTATACGCAAGAATTTAATTACAACAGACAAAAACCCTCATTTGATGATATTTGTGAAGTTGACAGTGAGCAGTCAAACATGAGCAGTGCATATATATATATAGATAGATAGATAGATAGAGAGAGAGAGTATCTGTCACATGAAGAACACTGTGAATCTTTACTGTCAGAAATTTTGGGGGAAGGTGCAGGTGAAAGACAAGGCACAGATGATTCACGTTTTCTAATTAAAGGGTGATTGTTAAGAAATAGCAATAACTAGGGCAACATTAACTAGAGGTCTGTTTGGAAGATTTATTTTCTTTCTTTCTTCACTGACTCCTCTTACTATTTTATTTTGAAAAAAAGTTCCACTAGAATAGGGTTACTTCAATCTTAGTTCTAAGTTTTTGGTTTTATTTTCCACGCATTTGATCTCATAATTTCAATATTAAACACAACAATTGATAAAGTGATTAAATTTAGAAATATAGGAGAAAAAATGAAAAATGTGGGACAAAAATCTAATCCCAATCCAGCGAGACCAAAAGTGAACTCTTCAACTAAATGAAAATTTGGAGAATGTCTATTTTTCATCAATCTTGTGTTGATACTCTTTTTTCTTAGTAAATCTCCATTAGTTTTATTACCTAAACTAGCTTAAATTTAAAAGAAAAAAAAAATCTATTTTCTCTCCTATCTAAGATAACAATTACCACAATATTATAAAGGAAAACCTAGATCATATATATAATATACACCCAAAAAGGACAAGGTATATAATTTTACTAAAATAATTGTTACATGATTATAGCTAAAAGTATAAGCTAGGTAGCCACTAGTCCAACACCTTCGTCCTCCATAACCATTAATTATAAGTCAAGTGTACCGAATCCAAAAGCACCTATTATTCTTTAAATATAAAATTTTTGGATGGATTGAATGCAACACAATCGATTCATCCAATAATTTTATTAGATTGTGGGATACTTTCTGTAGTGTGTGCGAGTGACCTAGTCCAACAAACCTTTTTCTCAATTACATGAGAGTTTGTCGGGTCATAAATAGATTTGAATCTCTAGCAGTGCACAATACGTTTTGTGAACTATTAAAAAAAATAAGTAATAAGTAATAGTACTTCTTGTTATACGAAAAATTTACACTGAACCTGTTGTGTACAATGAGAAAGCTAAATCTATGATCATAAACTCAATATTTTTGCTGCTATCCTTTTCGACTATTATCTATTGTTCGTCTAACACTAATTGTTGCTTCGATCATACATAGTGCATGTGCACCAAGTCCCTTTTGACCACATAGTCACACCAAGACTCATATTGGTGTGTAAATGAAAGGGAGGATGGTCTAGTCGCCCCATCAATTGCCGGACTTCATATATATAACTCAATGTTTCATTTTACTTTGATACTTTAACAACAAAAGTTAATAACTGGTTTGTCAATTCCAACACCAAAAAACCTAATCGTTGAACTGCCTGAAACAAAATAATATTTGAGGAACCTATCGAAGCAAAGTTTAGCACTCTCAGAACTCAAATATGCATTTTGCCTAAATTCATATATATATATATATGTTTATATTTATTAGTTGTTAACATGTACATCCAACCACTTTTGTGTATTAATAAACCTAGCACATATGATTTTCATTCAAAAGAAGAAAAAAAAAACTACAAAATAAGTGGTATATGTTATAACAAGCTAAAAATGCATTTATAAGTTAAATATACTGTTATTTTCAATTTATTTTTTAAAATAAAACTTCAAAAAGTACATATGTATTAAGAGATAATTTCATGGTATATTATTAAAAGAAAAAAACCATTTTAATATTTATATTCTAATGGAAGTTGGTTGGAAAGATGACATAATTATCGTAATTGTAAAATACTAATTCCATTTTTCTAAAAAATTTAAATAATATAAATTTATTTGAATTATATAAATATGACCTTTTTTTTTTAGAAAGAACAAGAAATATTGAACATTTTGAAACCAAATAATAATAATAATAATAATAATAATAATAATAATAATAATAGGAGAAAACAAATTGATTAATCCAATTGTTGCCTTGCATTAATTTAAAAAATTCAAATAATTGGGAATTGTATAAGTTGGAAGAAAAAAAATTAAGAAATAATGAGATTAGGACAAAATTGCATCATTGTGTAGTCCCACAAAATCCGAGCAGACAGAAGGCAATCTAGTAAAGATATATTCAAAGGACAAATAAATATTAAAATCCAAATTTCTAGAAAGCACTCACAAACATCTCTATAATTAATTAAATAATCCAATTAGTGGGGAAATTAATGCTAATGCTGCTTTCATTACCAAAATGTAATTAAAAATTCATTTCTTATTTCTCGTACACTAGACAAGATCAAACTACAATGATTAGATACAATTTTTATCTTAAAATAAGTATCGTTTTAAAAGTTTGAGATACCATTTTCTTCGATGTTTTGAAGTTGTTCGAATCTTGAAAATGTTAAGAAAATTGGGAAAGAAACAACTTTTAAAACTATAATAATAATTTTATTTAAATAGAAACATACATGTCCGTTTCATAAAACTTCTTAATCTGTATGAAATTTTTTACAACAATTTAGAGATAAACGGTATATAATTAAATATTAAATTTTAGTTCTAACAGACCCAAAATTACTATCCTACGTGAGAAAAAAATTGTTCTCAACTATGGAAATTTTAGTTTGAAATCCACAAATAAAAAATAAAAAATAAAATAAAGTCGAATCTTGAAAACTACTAGGGTTGAACACCAACCAAACTCTTTCACATTGATTTAAGATAGACAGTCAATATTGTCTAAAGTTGGTTAAATAAAGTAGAGACAAATCTCAATATAGTTAATTTTAAGTTTAAGTAGATCTAAATCTCGTTTTGAGCTGGAGAACGTCAAAACGAATATAAATTACAATCCAGAAAATGAAGCTACTCGAGCATTGATGAATCATTGACAAACAAACAAGCTCTAATACAATTATTCAAAATCAAAACAAAATACACACAAACAAATTCGAAAAAGTATTATTCGACTCGACAACCTTATCTTGAATATATAGATATGAATTGATTGTATATTGTTATTATAGTGAAAGGTGAAACAAAATAATTGAATATTTTGTCTGAGTATGGACATAAAAATGCAAAGCATCCCCCACATTCCAATTTGAAATGAGAAATTTGTGGGGTGCAAAGATCTACCAGAATCCCTATAGATGCCCAACAAAATGGAAGGCTGGCATACAATGGAGATTGTACTAATTGGGGTCTTCTAATACTACACATTGCTGTGTTTTCTGTCAAGAAAATAAATAAATAAATAATGAAAGAAAAAAGTTCATTATTCCACCTGAAGTCAGTGAAAAATGGTCCATTTTCGTAGGGCATGTAAAACACGGAAAAAAAAACTTATAACGTCACCATCTTTAGACGAAAAAGGGAGAATACCGCCGGAATTTTAGCAGCCAAAACACAATTTGTCGCAAAACTTGATGTTTGTTGCGAAACTTTTTGGAGCGGTGTGTTTCTCGTTTTCTTGAATTAAAATATTCAAGATTATTTTTAGTTAGACATTGTATTCATTCGAAAATAAAATAAAATGAATGGGGTTAAAATCGAATGAAGGAGTTATGATGATGTGATATCATGTATAACACTTTCGATTCTTTCCTAAGAGGAATTTTTGGATCAAACAAGAGTTAAAGCTTCCAATTTGTGTTGGAAATGCATTGGTCGTAGCTAGGGTTTGTGAGTCTTGTTTGAAATTGGTGGCTAAAATATCTAAAGTGTAATAATTAATACAGCTCCTCACAATTCTTGTCTACTTGTCTTCATGATCATGAGCTTCAAGAACTCAAACACCAAAATAAAAATTGGCACAAATGAAACATGAAATCACCCAAATAAAGAAGGAAGAAAAGGGTATTTCCGGCACACAGATTCTAAATTCCAATCTGTGTTCGATCTCATCTCCTAGTACCAATTTTACACAGACGCCACTTCTATATAATGACGTCAGTAACTCACTACTGTACATATAATGGATATCCATAGTTTGAATAAGAAATGGACTGCATCTCCAATTTAAGAATTCGACTGTGTTTCGAGAAGCAAGATATTAACTTAATTAATAAAACCCATAAAATATTGAAATTTAATGCTAGCTATAGGGGTGGGGTGGGGGGATGAAGCATGTTCAAGAAATAGGGCAAAATTTGATAGGGAACATTACCCATTATATTTGATCATCCACAGATTTTGAAATCAGGATCAAGAAAATGGCATTGAAGAAGAATTTGATTCATCATCACCCTTCCCGCCTGCAGCTTTCTTCTTCTTCTTGTATGGAATCCCTCTTGCCTTAGCCTGACATTCCTTCACCTCCCTCAAATAAATCCTTATTGCTCCGCTGGCAAACGGGTTCGTCTCCGGCGGCCCGCCGTTCTCCTCGTAGGCGGCGCGTAGCCGTCCGATAAGCGCGTCGAGACTCCCCCACGCCTGCCTCAACGGGCAGGTGCAGGGGGCCGGCGGCTCCGGCTGCCCGTAAAAGATGCACCCTTGCAGGTGCACCTTAGTCTTCCCGAACTGATCCAGGTACCTCAGAAACTCCAACACGTGGTTGCTGTTGCACTCGGGCAGCGAAACCGGCGGCCGCTGGTTCCGCAAGAACTGGCCGAAAGTGTTCCAGTCCCGCCGCTTCTGAGACTCGTAGCGGCTGGGGGTGGCGGCGGCGTTCCCCGCCGCCGCTGGATCGCCGCCCCACGATGAGCCTTCTGCTAAATCTTTCCCTCTATCCATCAAACACCATGAAAATTGCAGGAAATTCCTTGTGGGTTTTGGCTAAATAAGGTAAGATTAAAGGAATAAGGAGATGAAGAGGATCACATCAGAGAGGGCTGAGTTGACATGCACTGGGCCACATGCAGTTGCTTTCTGTTTCTTTTCTTTCCTCCATCTTTTTCCTGCAATAATTCTTTAATATTTTTTTCTTCAATTTACTATTATTTTTTTACTATATTTGATTATACATTTTCCTAAGTTTTTTGTTGCAATAATTGTTTGTGGAATAATTTGTCAATATTATCAACCCAGTAACCCCACTACCTTTGTACGATCGACTTTTAAAATTTTTAAATTTTTTTAATTTTCCACAACTTGACAAAATGTAATCTCCATTAGTATCTCTAGGGCAGTGACAGCCAATAACTAATTATTGTTGATGAAGAATGATCAAGGACTTAGGCTTTGTTTGGATGCATTTACGACGCTCCTCCAAATACATTTAACTTTAAAATTTTGATGGAATTCGATGTATTAGTATTAATATAATATAAAGTTTGATGAGTTTGTATTGGTATGATAAAAAACCATTATGGAATTCGATGCGTTAGTACTTGTATGATCAATAGAGTTAGTTAAATCACTAATTTAGTCAAATTTACTTATTTTTTTGTTAATATTATATTATTTTATTATTGTTTAGATATGAAGAGTGATGTGCTGAAGATAGTGTCATTAAAGGGCGAGATAGTAATTTTCAATAATAAAATAGTCACAAAAATTTAAGTGTATGGATATATCGTGCAACCTAATGTAGAGTATTATATTTTTAATTAAAAATTTTTATTTATTTACTTGAAAAGTATTACAACTGATTTATTAGTTTAAAAAGTAGCAATACTTTTCATGTGAACAAGTAATATTTTTTTCATCAAACAAGTAATACTATAGATCAGGTGCACGATGCATCCAATACACAAATGACTAACTCTAAAATATTTGACGGCGAATATAATTTTGCTTAGAAGAATTAATTTACTACATGAAATATTGTTTTAATTAAAAAAATAAGAATTAAATCCATAAAAATGATAATTACTCTTACCAAACAAAGCCTTATATTTCCACCCAGGTCATCACTACGCTATTGCTTTGATAATTTGTGATCTCATCAACTTTAAATTATATTCTTTGTTTATACAACGGTTTTATTAAAATAATATAGTGACGTCATTGAATATTTATGATTCACACGCTTTCAAATATAATTCCATGCTATATTATACTTCTTTTTATATTTCACTATCTTTAATACACATTAAATATTACTAAATTAGTAATGTCATTTAATAAATTTTAAATAATTTTAAAATTATACTTCTCATAATTAGTTGGAAATCGATTTATGTAATTGGTGTTGATCAATCTTTGAGCAATTTTAATTTTAAGTTTTATTAAAAAAAAAAAAAGTTGCAAAATCAAAATATATGTTACGAATAGATGAATTTTGAGATTTATTATATTTATTTTCTTAAATTTAATTTTGGAAGAATGAAAAATTAATTCTTAAAGTTAACAACTTAAAATATGAAAATAATTGAAGAGCCACATCTCACTTAGGAAAAAAAGAAGAAAAGTTCAATTTATTAGTAGGGAGACATCGATAAAAAGTAATTGAGTGTGCTCCTATAATATAATTTAATGATGTTTTGTGCTAGCTAACCCAAGCAGATACGACCCACATCCCACACACACTCAAAAATTTTGGCAATTCGAACTAGGGTCACTAACTCACACACAAAACAACTTGATGGTCGCATTGGGTCAACCCATTGATGTGGCGTGTGGATCAACGAAGTGAGTTGGTCATGGAGTATGGGTTGGTGGCGGATGATTTGAGTTGCGGAAAGCACACAAATTGGCGTGGGCTACGCAATTCGACACCTTATCAACATGTGTGCTGGCGTGCTAAAAAAAAAACTCGAATCTACAAAAATAGTGCAATCAAACCCGAACAGGTGTGATCTAACATTATAAGGATTATTATAATATTTTCACCATCTATTTTATTTTATATTATAAAAAACACATAAATGTAATAATAATGTCACACTTTGTGTTTAATAATAAAATAAAATATGAAATTATTAAATATATATTTAATAAACTATTGAGATGGACATATATACTTATCTTTTACTACGAAGTACCAAATTTTTGTCGAGATATGCTTGGAATGTGACAAGAATCACATAATTGAATAATTATTATTTCTTATAACTATCTTGCGTAATACTAATATTGTCAAATCAATTCACAGAAATTCAGTACCCAAGACAACAAATAATGGTACATATAAGCCAAAATAGCTTCTATAAAATAAAAATAACTAAATGAACTAGATAGGTAGTATTATATTATAAAAATATAACCTAAGATAGATTCGATAATCTTATCACTTTTAATTAATCTTCAATTTGACCTATTTTGCTAGAGGAATTAAATTAATTACAGGTGAACCAATCAAGATTATTTTATTTTAAATAAAATATAATCAATCAGCATATTTATTATAATAATTTAAAAAACGGGCATATAATTACTTGCCCTATAAGTAATCAATAATGATCATATAACCCGTGATCAATTGAGAATCTTATTAACTTATTATTATGAACATCAAAGATGCCAGGATTTTTATTTTGTTTACTTCGTACATTTTAATAAAAGAATCATATTTTGTAAGAGTATACTTTTTTTTAATAATTAATGAAAGTAAAATTAAATCATAAAATTGCATAAATACAAATTTTTTCTTTGTTTATTTAACTTTTCAATTATATATAACTTATTATTAATTTTAGAAAAATCAAGTTTTTACTTTAAATCGAAAAATACAAATAAAACATGATCTTAAATTTTCAAGCATATTTTTTATTTATTTTTAATTGGGAGGGAAGGAATATATAATAATTGCATATTATATCCAACGTAAAAGCTACAGAAATGTATGTATTTGGTTTCCCCTCTCTCTCTCTCTCTATATATATATATGTATATACATATTGCTTCCACTAGTTCCTTTTAGCAATATTGGCAGTCGTTTTCAGGTGGATTTGGATAATTGTAGGATCCATGTATGTGTGTGTGTGTGTGTGTATTGTGACATTGGAGAGACATATGAGAGGTTCATGTTAGATTTTCGGAAACAGGATTAGATGTGTACATACATAATTTAGCACCCTAATGAAAGCGATAGGAATAATTAATTCTTGAGCTAATTAATTTATTATGTCATGTGAATTCATAATTGATCATTTATGGTTGCAGATTCAAATTTATGTACTAATAGTAAAATAAAAATGTAAAATAGTTAGAAAAGTATTTTTTTAAAGTTATTATGAATTATTTCTAATTCAAGAAAAAAATATAATCATTATTTCTCTCCACATACCTCAAACTCAGAATTATTAGATCTAAATAATAGAAACCGTTGTTATAGAGCTGTCGAAATGAGCCAGGTCCGTCGAGCTAGCCCATCCCATCCCACAAAATAGGTAGATTGGGTTAGGGATTTAATAGCCCGCCAACTAGCGGGCTATGGATTTGGGGCGGGTTAGGCGGCCCAACCCGTAGATTTTTATTTTAATTTTTTATATTTTTTCATAATATTTATTAAGTTATTTTTTGGGCCTGGTTTAGGGTTTTAGCATCCACTTTTTTTCTGCCTCACCCCACCCCATTAAATGGTGAGCTTGGTGGATTTTGGCCCCCAGAACCGCCAGCCCGTCTTGACGACTCTACCGATTGCTATTTGAGATAGACCACTTCATTTGATTAATATATACAACACCTTATTTTTATTTTGTTTTTTATTTTATTTTATATAAGTATGTGTATTATTAAATTTGAAGGACTTGGTACAGTTTCAAAAATTAGACGTACCCAATATATGAAGGAGAAACTAATCACACCCGGTTTCATATGGATATGGCCATGACTTGACTGATTTTAATTTTGGTTTTAGAACGGTTCGCTTCACAGTTTTGGTTCCCAATTTTTTTTAATAATTTTTCACATTTCAGGCCTAATATTCATGTTTGGAGCTAAAACTAGAACCAATGGTTTAGAATTTCTAGAATTGTCGGTTCCAGAATCAGCTTTCCTGAAATCAAAATCATACATGCCAGTTTTTTATTTTGGTTCTAGTTCAAAATTAAGTCAATGCTTCATGTGTGCCATGTCTAGCACCATTAACTTACTAGATTTATAAGTTATTGTTCTTTTTTTTTTTTTTTTTTTTTACTTTTTAATATGAAATAACTTGCATGTAAATTATTTTATAATGTATTGAAAGACAATATTTGTAAATATGTATCATATATTAGTAAAATAAAAATATAAAATAAAATCGAAAGATAACAAATACATGAGATAGTGACACCTTTGACTTTTCAAGGAGAATTGAAGAGTGTCCAAGTGTTGCTTCCAAAAAGAATTGGCACAATGGGACAAAAGCCCACATGTCACAATAGTATTTAATTATTAATTTCCAATAAAACAATTCGCATTTAAGGCTATTATATGCCTACCAATTATGTACTTATAATATATTTAATTTTATGACTTTTGCAGATAATGTATATAGTCACAGACGATAAGACTAAAATGGACCACTCTACCCTATCACTACTTTTTGTTTCTTATTAATTAATAGTATTATAGCAAATTCAGTTTCGACCATAAATGAATAGCATTAATAATATTGGTAGTCACTCATACATAAAAAAAGATTACATATAACTCCCCACCCACCACACACACATTGGTTCTTTGTCTTCTCATAATTTGGTCTCTTTTAGTTTGATCCCTGTATCTGCATTAACACGTTAGGAGAGAGTCGTAGGTCGTTTCTCCACCAAAAATAATTCGATCAGCGGTCGGTATGTCTACATTAAAACAGAACAGTGGCAAACAAGATCGTTTCTCAAAGGACCGGCAAGGATTTTTTCTAATATTTTGATCTGCCAATTAACACGAAAATCAATAGTAAATATTTATAGTTTGAGAAGGAAATTTAATAACGAAAATTGAGAAAAGATTTTTATCAGATATGTAAAATATTCCGGGTTCCAATTAATTCCACTCTAACTAACTATTTCAATTATCGATGCAAAATTGACTTTAATTCATGGAAATAAATCAGTTATAACCACCGAAGACGCTTCTGACGCGGTCTTATCTCTCCTTAATTTCTTGATAACCAGGAAGACGCTTCACCAATTATTTTTCTAATCGACTGATAACCCTAGAGACGCTATATGGATTTAATGAGCTGACAACATTAATAATTAGAGAGACCCGATTCAAAACCAATAAACTCTGACGCAGGATTACCGAATTAAGACTGATCTTCCCTTGATTATGAAGAATCAATGTACCACTAATTAAATCTAAACCACAATTACGGATGGCCGATTTAATTGGCTACTAATTAATCTCGGACTAATGAATATTTCGAACTACCTAATAGATCCGAAAGAGTTAACAACACTAAACACAGAGAATCACAGATACTTGCATAAAATAAAATATACGAACAGATTTGATCTCATAAAATAGAATATCTAAAGCTTTCTTAATTGTTATCGGAATAAAAGAGTTTAACTATTACCATAATAGAATAAAGAAACCAAAATAAGAAAATAGAATGATAAAATCGAGCAGCTGCTTGGAGAGAAGAACAACTACCTCCCTTGGTTCCTTAGAGTAGGGCTAAATGTGATGATGTTCTAATGCAACCCTAGTTCAACTATATATACAAGTTCAAAACTAAAAAGGCCATGTTCAAAATTTTAATGAAGCTCATAATTACAAGTTTAAACTGATATCTGTTGTTTAATCCTGTGGGAGCCCATATGTGTAGTGGAATTGGGCCTTTAAATTGATCTTGGGCCACTGAAAAAATACTCTATTCAGGCCCGACTGGCTAGTATGGTTATACTGCACGTCCACCAGGTAAATTCCCTGCTCGATTCTTCCGGAAATTCTGCTAATTTTCCTCCAAAATTGAGTATTCACCTACAATTATTTACCAACTGGAATTAGCTCAAAAATATATGTGTTGAAGGGATATTGATCATTAAAATTACACCAAAACTCTCCAAAAAGATGTATCAAATAATCACCCATCAAATCCCCCTACACTTAGACAATGCTCGCCCTCGAGCATAACTCACCAAAAAAGAAAAACTGACTCGATACTCAAAAGACAAAGCAATCATTGGCAAGATTTCAACGGACAATAATCAAAGCATGATCATCCACAAACCACCAACCATTCTCTTGTGTAAAAAATGTGCATTAGCTCTTCATTCAAGTTAAGTTTATGCATAGTTAATCATGTCCTTCCAAGTTTCACTCAAATTCCCCCAAATAAGAAATAAGTACAATTTTCATTCACTCAAACCACAACTTGATACTATCAAACATGTTTTCCCTTATGTCACCGTCTCTACCTGAAATATGAGATAAATGCACAAATCAAAATGTATTTGCAGGGTTGTAACGGGGCCAGGGGAAAAGGTAGGATGGATGGATGTATAGAACGGTTAAAATTATGAAAACATACGAGCATATCAAAATATTAGAGCCATTCCCTAAAAACAAGCTGATTTTTAATTGAACAATGCATGACCAACATCAAACGATTAACATCCACAAACCCTTTATTATGTTTTTTATATATATATTATTATTATTATATATATATATATTTGTTTTTTGAATTTTCGAATTTTTTTTTGCAGAACAGTAACAGGAGTATTGTTCCTCCAGAAACTGAACTCTCCACTTTTTTTTTTCGATTTTTTTCGACAGAATAGGGGCTGGATGTCATAATTTTTTTTATCTCAGCAGGTCAGTATTTTGCTATTCACAAAACAGGAACATATATCTACAAGAATCGGCATTCGGCACATAACATCTTCTAAGTATATGAGTTTTCATTTTCAGCACATTCTAACATACTTGCATACTTCCATGGGACAAAAGCAGACTAAAACAGGTTATGGATTAATGGATTAGTGGCTGTAATCAATAAAGAACGGCTAAGGCAAAACATGCTCACTAGTGGATATGTAGGGTTCGTGTAATATATTCAGGCCAAAACTAGGTTAATCCTAAATGGCTTAATCACTTTCGTACAAGAATCTCAAAAGGGTTTCAACTATGGCAACCGGGCAAACAGAAAATCCAGCATACAAGTTCGATACACTCATTCAGTAAAAAAATTGAGCAATTTTCATATATAAAATCATGCTCATCAGGCTCGATTCTCACAATATGTAAAGATGTAATCATGTGATCAACTATGCAAATTTTGTCATCCTAAAACACATACGAGCATAGAAACAATTTCACCACAAAAGAATAACAACCAAACAATCTCACAACCTAACTTTTCATATTGATAATTTCCATGCTGCCAACGACTCAACCAAGACTCTTGTTTCTTTTTTTATAGAAAAAACACGTATACTCCCCTCCCCCCCACACTTGGAAACTACAGTGTCTCCACTGTGAAAAAAGGGAAAGATACGACAAAAACTAAAAACAAACAAGAACTAACAAAAGGGAAAAGGAACGAAAACTTCCTTGGATAGGGTGTCAAGGCTTCAAAGAACGGGACATTCGGCGGACCGCTTGTTCCACAGCGTAGCTAATCTGCCAACAATACCAAAATGAAATGAAATTAACACTATAGGCTTATAACTTTGCACAGTTTTTTTTTTTTTTTTTTTTTTTTTTTTTTTTTTTTTTTGCAATAGACTAACATAAAAAAAACTAAAAAGATAAAAATCAAAGAGCTTGGGTTGTCTCCCAAGAAGCGCCCTTGTTTAACGTCTTAGGCACGACATATCAAGTAATTGATCATGGAAGGATCTCGGGGGCTGCCAATGTCATTCCATCGATGGTGGCTATTTCCATTCCCCCGTAGTAAGGTTTCAACAATTGGCCATTCACCTTCAACACCTTGGAACTATTTTCTACCCCTTTTTTATCTTTGATCTCCAAGTCAAATTCCTGTAGCAGTAGTATCCATCGGATGAGACGTGGTTTGGATTCCTTCTTGGAGAGCAAATACTTTAAAGCTGCCTGGTCGAAATAAACAACAACTTTAGAACCAATAAGATAAGATCTAAATATTTCACAAGCAAAAACAACAGCAAGTAGCTCATTTTCGGTCGTCGTGTAATTGCATTGGGCAGGGTTGAGTGTCTTTGAAGCATAATATATCACATGGATTTCTTTCCCGTTCTTTTGCCCAAGCACAGCTCCAACGGCGAAATCACTTACATCACACATGATCTCAAATGGCATTCCCCATCTCGGTGGTTGGATTATGGGAGTAGAAGTCAACTTGATTTTCAAGAGATTGAAAACTTCCTTGCACTTTTCATCAAAGACAAATGACACCTCTTTTTGCAACAACTTTGTTAGGGGCTGTGCTATCTTCGAAAAATCTTGAATAAAACGTCTATAGAAACCTGCATGGCCTAAGAAAGCTCGAATATCTTTTTCGTTAGACAGGTAAGGTAATTTCACAATCATATCAATCTTTGCCTTATCCACTTCTATCCCATTTTCAGATATAATATGTCCAAGTACTATACCTTGTTTTACCATGAAATGACATTTTTCAAAATTTAACACAAGGTTAGTTTCAACACACCTCTCCAAAACTTGTTCCAAATTACTTAAACAATGATCAAAATTTGCACCATGAACATTAAAATCATCCATAAAAATCTCAATGCAATTTTCGTTCAAATCAGAAAAAATACTCATCATACATCTTTGGAAAGTGCCAGGAGCATTACATAAACCAAAAGGCATACGACGATAAGCAAAAGTTCCAAATGGACTAGTGAGCGTTGTTTTTTCTTGATCCTCTTTGTGCCACAAAAATTTGAAAATATCCCGAATAACCATCATGAAAACAAAAGAATGATTTTCCAGCCAATCTTTCAAGCATCTCATCAATAAAAGGCAATGGAAAATGATCTTTTCTAGTAGCATCATTCAATTTCCTAAAGTCTATGCACATACGCCAACCAGTTTGAACTCTCATTGGGATCAATTCATTATTTTCATTTTTTACCAGTTGAAATCCAGACTTTTTAGGAACCAATGACTAACCCAAATACTATCAGAAATTGGATAAATAATCCCTAGCTCTAACAATTTAAGAATTTTCTTAAGCACAACCTCTTTCACGACTGGATTTAATTTTCTTTGTAGGTCTCTAGAAGGTTTACAATTGGGTTCATGTAAAATTTGATGCATGCATATAGAGGGGCTGATACCTTTTATGTCGGCTAAAGTCCACCCAATCACCATTTTATGCTTCTTTAAAAGCTCAACCAACCTTTCCTTTTGCTCCTTGCAAAGCTCATTGCTTATGATGAAGGGCAGCGACTTCTTCTCACCCAAGAATGCGTATTTCAGATGCTGGGGCAGTGCCTTCAGTTCCAGCACTAGAGCTTTCGCTACAGATGGTAAAATAGGTACTGAACTGGTCGGTATGGGCATTCTGCTCGATAGATGCCGAGTGGGAAGTTCAATGGTGGAACATAGCTGCATCCTGGCATCACGAATTTCTTCATCTTCTTCAGCTGCTGCTATTGTTCTAGTTGTCCCATTAAGTAGTACCTGCTCCAGCTGCTGCTATTGTTCTAGTTGTCCCATTAAGTAGTACCTGCTCCAGTTTGTCTTTCCTAAAATGATTTTCAACAAAATTGTCAATTAAAGAATCAACAACATCAACTATATACAAACCTTCACGATCCTCAACATGCTTCATAGCTTCACAAATATTATATGTAACAATATCACCATCAAATTCAAAGCTAAGAATGCCTTTATCAACATCAATTTTAGTTCTTGCAGTTTTCATGAATGGTCTTCCTAAAAGAATTAAAGGCCTATGTGCAGAAAAAGTATCATCCATATCAACAATGTAAAAATCCACCGAAAAAATTAAATCATTTACTTTCACTAAAACATCTTCCACCACACCTTTTGGATATGTATTAGACCTATCAGCTAATTGAATTATCACACGAGTTTCCATCATATCTCCTAAATGTAGCTCCTTATACATAGAGAATGGCATAACATTGATGGAAGCACCTAAATCTAACATAACTCTCTCAACTTTCTTACAACCAATGATGCAGGGAATAGTAAACATGCCAAGATCCCTACATTTTTCCGGTAATTTTCTTTGAATAACAGCTGAAACATTTTCACTAACCTTGATTTTTGCATCTTTCCCATATCTCATCTTTTTAGCACATAATTCTTTCAAAAATTTCGCATACCTGGGCACTTGTTTAATGGCATCAATCAAGGGCAAGTTAATTTCTACCTTTTGAACAACTCAAGAATTTCTTTCTCATCATCCTCTTTCTTGTTTCGAACCAACCTAGAAGGAAAAAGGGCTGCCATTATAGATTAAGGATTAGAAATTTTAGAATTCATGATTACCTTAGGGGGAAGAGGTTGATCCGGTTGTTATGCCTCCTCAACAACTTTCTTTGTTTGATCTTCATCTGTATCTTTTGGCTCATTCTCTTTCTTCCTAACCTCTTGCTCGACCAGCTCCTTTCCACTCCTCAAAGTTACTGCACTAACGTTTCTCCTTAGGATTTATTTCGGCTTGAGATGAAAGTTTGCCCTGATTCGCTTGCATTTTGTTCACTTGAGTGGCAAGTTGGGTGATTTGTGTAGCCATACTACCCAAGGCAGCTTGTGTCTCATGCTGGAAAGCTTGCTGACTCTACACCATATTTTTAACAATTTCACTGCTGAGCGGTCGGTATGGCCATACTGCCCGACCTGCGGCTGTCTAAATGGCAGATTCCCAGGTATTTTTGGATTTTGCTGTTTCCAGCTGAAATTGGGGTGATTTCTCCAGCCTGGGTTATATGTGTTTGAGAATGGATCATTCCTCTTATTCCTTAGTGCATCGTATTGGGCATCCTCCGACCCATAGAACACTTGTTTGGGTTGAGAATTCTGCAAAATAGGACAAAAATCAGTAGCATGACTATTTTCTGAACAAATTTCACCTATAACTTTTTGAGTTTGAGTGACAGCAAGTCCTCTAACTAAAGAGGTGAGAGCATCAATCCTATCATTGACACTTGAACTTTCTATTCCTTCAGCTCCTTTCACTGGGCGATATCTATCATCATCCTCATCTTCATATTGTTGGCCATTGGAAACATATCCACAATGAGTTGTTTTGCTTCAGCCAAGGTCTTGTTGGTTAAGGATCCTCCACAAGCAGAATCAATGATTTTTCTGTCAAATGAACACATACCACGATAAAAGTAATTAGTTAGCAATTGATATTCAGAAAATCCGTGGTCGGGGCATTTACGACATAGCTGCTGAAATCTCTCCCAATAATCAGCTAGACTCTTTCTTGATTTTTGCTTAATGCTGCTGATAGCCATTCTTAAATTAGCAGCCCTCAATTCTGGAAAGAATTTTCACAAGAACTGTTCCTCCAAATCATTCCAAGTCCGAATTGAGCCCGATGGAAGATCAAACAGCTAGTCTCTAGGCTTTCCTTACAATGTATGAGAAAAACTTAGTAATCTCAAATTATTTTCAGAAAAACCTTGAGGGCGTTGAGTGGAGCAAACTAAGTCAAATTCAACAAGATGTTTGTGTGCACTCTCTTCGGGTTGATCACCGAACTTGGGTAGCACCTGGATAAAACCAAGCCTAATTTCAGCATTTTGAGCAATTGTGGCAGCACAATGCAAATTGGTCGATTGTTGCGGTGACGACCTAATTCCTTTATAAGAGGTTCAACTTCTTCTCTTGGTAGGAGTCCGCGTTCTTCATTATTAGCCATATTTTCTGAAATAACAACTTCCTTCAGTTCCTTGGCTCATTTCCTCAAGTTCTTGGCAGTTTTCTCCACTTCTGGATCAAAAATCAATTTTTCTGTACGTGAAGAACGGGGCATAAAACATACAAAAATAAAATAAATAAAAAAATTGTCAAACCAGTAGATTAGAATAATCACTTCTTAAAACCAGTCCTAGGCAACGACACTAAAATTTGGTAGCATCGTTTCTCCACCAAAAATAATCCGACCAGCGGTCGGTATGCCCACACTGACACAGAATAGTGGCAAGCAAAATCGTCTCCCAAAGGACCAACGATGATTTTTTCTAATCTTTTGATCTACCAATTAACACAAAAATCAGTAGCAAATATTTGTAGTTTGAGAAGGAAATTTAATAACGAAAATTGAGAAAATGATTTTTATCAGATATGTAAAATATTTCAGGTTCCAATTAATTCCGCTCTAGCTAACTATTTCAGTCATCGATGCAAAATTGACTTTAATTCATGCAAATAAATCAGTTATAACCACTGAAGACGCTTCTAACGCGGTCTTATCTCTCCCAATTTCTTGATATCCAAGAAGACGCTTCACCAATTATTTTCTTAATCGACTGACAACCCTAGAGACGCTTTATGGATTTAATGAGCCGACATCATTAATAATTAGAGAGACCCGATTCAAAACCAATAAACTCTGACGTAGGATTACCGAATTAAGATTGATCTTCCCTTGATTCTGGAGAATCAATGTGCCACTAATTAAATCTTAACCACAATTACGGATGGCCAATTTAATTGGCTTCTAATTAATCCCGGACTAATGAATATTTCGAACTACCCAATACATCCGAGACAATTAACAACACTAAACACAGAGAATCACAGATACTTGCATAAAATAAAGTATACAAACATATTTGTTCTCATAAAATAGAATATCTAAAGCTTCCTTAATTGTTACCGGAATAAAAGAGTTTAGCTACAATCCATAATAGAATAAAGAAACCAAAATAAGAAAATAGAATGATAAAATCGGGCAGCTGCTTGGAAAGAAGAACGGCTGCCACCCTTGGTTCCTTTGAGTAGGGCTAAATGTGATGATGTTCTAATGAAACCCTAGTTCAACTATATATACAAGTTCAAAACTAAAAAGGTCATATTCAAAATGTTAATGAAGCCCATAATTACAAGTTTAAACTGATATCTGCTATTTAATCCTGTGGGAGCCCATATGTGTAGTGGAATTGAGCCTTTAAATTGATCTTGGGCCGCTGAAAAAATACTCTGTTCAGGCCCGACTGGCTAGTATTGTCATACTGCCTGTCCACCAGGTAAATCCCCTGCTCGATTCTTCCAGAAATTCTGTTCCTTTTCCTCCAAAATTTAGTATTCACCTACAATTATTTACCAACTGAAATTAGCTCGAAAATATATGTGTTGAAGGAATATTGATCATCAAAATTACACCAAAACTCTCCACAAAGATGTATCAAATAATCACCCATCAGAAAGAGTTGAGATTTCGATCTCAAGTTATACGCAATTTTAGTTTCATAATTATATTATTCATGTAGAAAGACATATGACTTTAAAAGAGAGGTATTACATGAGATATGGGTATATGTAAGTGTTTAATATATGGGGCACAAGAGTTATTTTGATGTGAGTAGGGCTCCCTCCTTGTTAAGAATATAGCAAGTTAAGAATATAGCAAACTAATAAGTAGGAAATTGTGCGTATTTTTAATTGATAAAATTATATTTTTAATATAATTAATTCTTGTGGACTATCTATTTTTCACTTATTTAATGTTTCGACGAGAACCTCTTTCTTTTTGTTTTTGTGGTTATTTACAACATTTTTGAATAATTTCATAAAATAATCTACATAAGCACTTGCCATCCTTAACCCATCCAAGGAATGAAGATTACAAAAGTATTTATGAGTTGAAATTATTAAGATAATTAAAGTCCAATGAAATTAGGGCAAAATGACAAAGATAAAAGGGGATTCACGAAGGCAGCGGGAGGATATTCATGTTGTGAACACAAAAAAGGCAAAGATTCAATCAGCCGCCCAAGACTCATTCACGCAAGGAGGAGATGAATTGAAAGGAAAAGACAATTTGCATTCTTGAGGAAGAAAAACTTTCCAGCGGCAGAAGCATGGAGGAGAGAAGGAGTTAATGCTTATTCATTCCATAATTTGGTTTATTCTCTCCTTTTTGCTTTGATTATATGTTTTTGGTTTTGATGTATATAAATTTTATATTACAGTCTAAGGAATGTTTGAACCCTATTTTAATATTATATGATTTATATTTTTGTGACACCGTATTTATTTAATATGTGTGAATTTATTATGTTAATTGTTTGAATTGATTTATAATATATATATATATATTATTAATTGTGATTGATCAACTCAATTGATAGTTTATATATTTAGGGCTAGGGTTTAAATTGCAATCCGTAGTTGTTGTGATGTTGAACCGTCTGTAGCAACTAATAATTTTTATTATTAGAATCAACATAATTCAGGATTAATTGAATCAAGCGTGTGAATTCTAACATGCCTACCATATTATCCTAATTGGTGATGCGTTTAACGAATTAAATCCAAAGAGCGTATTTTGGACTGTTCGATTAAATAGGTTGATTAGAGAGCTTATTCTAATTAATTACACTGAAGGGATAAAACGAATCAATAGAACTTGTTGTTGGTTTAGGGGTCGGAATTCCACAATTAAATTAATAATGTGTCGCATAATCATATAATTTAAATTGATAACGTGTCGCATAATCATATAATTTGGAATAGGGAGAAAATTGAACCGTGAACCGAAATTGATTTTTATTACTTTTGCCTTATGTTTAGTTGCTTGACTTTTATTTATTAGAGTAGATTTTATTTTATTTTACTAGTTTAGTCGACAAAATTCATCAACAAACCATCTCTTATTTGCATTCGTAAATTGGCATAAAAAATATACAAATAATTCAACCGTTTTTTGTGGGATCAACCCTTACTTCCCACTACTACAAAATAATAGAAGAAAGCGAGGTAAATAACATAATTAATTTTGACGTGCCCCGACAGCACGATCACAAACCTTTATATATAGGCCTAGTCTGTTAATAATTAATTATGTGTGTGTGTGTGTAAGATGTCTTCAATATATAAGATGTCTTGATGATTGTAGTTTAGAAGGTAAAAAAGTCTGAAACTTGAAAATTTTCTTGAGCATGAAATGCATTCTACATTCATGGATTTCATTTATGAAGCAGCAAAAAAAAATAGAAATTGATGCTCCTATTGAGGCACTAACTTTAATAAATGAAAATAAGTTGATTGTTATTCAATTATTGTATATAGAATATTAATTAAATATATGTTTAAGTTGCATCGGCAGGAAGAAATTTTTCAAAATTTTAGATTAAAAGAAAATATTTAAGAACAACTATGTATCAATTATTGATTAAAAGAGAAGAGAAATATATTGTATTGCATAATTATCAATTTGATTCATATAAAGTTAATTTATATGATTTTATTTTATTTTTGGTAATTTTCACAAAATTTATTGTTGGGATGTTAATACATTTTCATTCTCACATAATTTTAAATTAAAAATAATTTTTTTAATAAATGAGAAATAAGCATAAAAAGTAGTCGAAAACTCCAAAAATTATATTTTCAATTAATTTATATGAAAAATATAGAGTATGTTTTGCACGTAGTATATGTTGTTGGGCCTAAAAGAATAATTTATTTTTACTCAATGTCCATAGAATGGACTATTTAGGTATCCCAAGGATCCATTTTGGTGCGATCTTTTGTCAAATATCTTATCTATATTAGTATTTGACAATAAGATGTTATTAGAATATCAAAACTTATTGTTATTATTTTTAATATTAATTTTTTTTGAAAAGGCTGAAAAGATACCTTTTGGAATTTAAAACATATATAAAATTTTATAAGCTTTATTTTGGAATACAAATCTGTATAAGCAATTGATTTTAAGTCGGTAGCTGCATTTATCAAAGCCTTCTATATTTATTTCACTTTCTGTTATTCATTCTTTGCAAATCCTTTACAGGTATTTCAATAAATTTTACGGGGGTTTGGTGTATCAAATATATTCATCTTTTTACATGTAAATTAGTCGATCCAACCCACAAAATTTTAAAAACCATAAATTGGGCCTCAAACCGATTTCCGCACATACATAAGATAATACTTCTTCACAGAAAAGTAATTGTTTATGATAAAGATAATATTTTTTGAACAATTTAAACAAATATTACCTTTTGTCCATAAAGTACTGATTTTTATTAAAAAAATATTAAATCCAATTATACACGAGCACTTCCATAGCAAACACCAGATCCGCACGTTAATCTGCCCTTTCCTTTGTTATTTTGAATTATGATTCGATTAGTTGCCACTAAAGAAATCCATGTATATAGCATATACAAGTTTTTTCCTAAAGTTTATCCATTTATAAGTTAACTTAAATATTATTGAGGTCTTCTCATAAAATTTTAAAATATATTATAGTTCAGATTATATCATCTTATCAAATAATGATAATAATTTTAAATTCAAATTTCAGAGCATAACAAATGGTCATATCATAATGTAATATCAATAATTATTGGAATGGACATATTTTAATTAAACTCACTATTAAATTCTTTCCCAACTAGTAATTAACCCGTGCGTTGCACGGTTATTTATTGTTATGAATTTTAAATAATATATTACAGATGTTTATATTAAATATATTTCATTATATAACTATCATATTATAATTTAATATTTTATATAAAAATAATAAACTATATATTAAAAAATTAATTCCGAACAATAAACTGATTTTTATCAACAATATTTTTTTCTACATAATCATTCTTATTGAAATCTGAATCCATAGCTAAATATATATAGATAGTTTTATTTTAATTATTTTCACAACAACTCATCCTTTTAATATTAAATAAATAAAAAATAAATTTGTTTTGTTCATACAATAACAGATTAATACCAAACATAAAAAATTAAATAAAAAAGAAAATTAAACATTAAGGAATACTTCTTGGTATACAACATTCTTAGTGGAATTTCTAACAATCTTATCATCCGAATATACTAATATTTTCAGCCCTTTCCGATTTGTAACTCTTGACACAGCAACATAAAGTTGTCCATGACTAAATACAGGCTTCTTCAAGAATAATGCAACATGAGATAAGGATTGTCCCTGTCTTTTATTTATTACATTGCATATGAGACAATCATTGGATATTGTCTTCTTTGAAATTTAAAAGGCAATCTTGGATCGGAAGGAGTCAATGTCAATCTGGGAATTAAAACCAACTCAACCGCATTACTTCATGTAATTACTTTGCCTTCAAGAACATGTTCACCAAGTCTTGTTATTACCAATCTTGTTCCGTTACATAAGCCTTTTGAATAGTCTATGTTCCTCGACAACATAACTGGTGTACCAACCTTTAGAATAAGTTCATGATTTGGGACACCAGAACACTTCAATGTATTTAGAAACTCGGGTGTATGCACATCTACCAACATATCAATATTTGCATCCGATTTGCATCCGGTATCAGCACTCAAATATGTCTTAGACTCGTTAGCATTCATATTAATCATGTGCTCATTAATGGAATCAACAATATCTAATGTAGGTACGAGTATTGCTCTGCTTTGTAGGTACCGTGGCTCATGCACAATATTCTGAAAGTCTGGATAAGTGCTATGTACAATTGTTTCAATTGGATCATCTCCAGAGGTCAATAAAATGTCTTCTGGTATCTCAATTTCAGCACCGCTATCATTAATTTCACCAATTCTCCAATCTCCTAAAGCAGCCAACCATTCTGAGAAATCTCTCAATTCATTGGAATTTTGAATCGAACTCATGTTTTCAAGCCTCATGTTTTTTGTTAGTCTCAAGACTGTACATTCATCCCAAAGGTACGATGAGTTAATTGTTGTATGAACAATGTCTTATCTACTACCTTTAGGAACAATTGGAAAAATTTGTCTGAAATCTCCACCTAGAACAACTGTTTTTCCACCAAATGGCAATTTACAACGTGATGGAGAACTCAACTGCATTACGTCTTGCAAAGTTTTGTCCAGGGCTTCAATGCAGTTTCGATGTACCATTGGAGCTTCATCCCAAATTATCAACTTGCATTTGATCATAAGTTCTGATAGTTGGCTGCCTTGTTTGATATTACATGTTGAACCATCAAGTATATCTATTGGAATATCAAAACGTGAGTGTGCAACATTAAGAACAATATCTCCCTTTGATTGTAATGATGCAGACAATGTTCTCTACCAAAATGTTTTGCCAGTTCCTCCATAGCCATAAACAAAAAAAACTCCACCTTTATTGGAATTGACAGAATTATGTATTGCATCATAAACACTACGTTGCTCATTAGTTAACTTCTTAATGAGATCATCATGCTCTTTTTTCAATTTAGTTCTATTATAATTCAATTATGTAAAAATCATCCTATTTTGAGTAGTTGCAGAAGATTGAAAATCAGGTATTGGCATGCCTTCGTAATCTTGTAATCCTTTCCCAAGAGTGTCCAACATCTTGTCAATCTCAATAAGAGCAAGATTTTTTATTTCTTCCTCAGTCATAATCAATTCTAAAAATAAATTATTAAATATAAGAAAGGATTTTTTTATTCAAATAAAAATATGAAGTCAAGAATAATTAATAATTAAAAAGAACATAGAATATTTCAATAATTAACTGACCTGGAAAATTCATTACTCGACTTTGAATGTATTGAATATCATCAGTCAAATATGGCCAACATTTATCTTATACCATTTCAGGATGGCTTATGCTTCCGGAAAACAACAATGTCACAAACAAATTTCTTAATGAATATGCAGATGCCACTCACTTACTTCAATAATCCCATCAACATATTATTTGTCATCATCCAATAAACTTCTTGCAAAGCAAGCATCACGAAATGTATCATATGTAATATTTTCATATTTCTTAAAGTCATCGTATTATTTGGCTCCTTTAACCACATTATGGAGTAATCTCAAGTAATAAGCTTCACTTGATCTAGGAGGAATATAACAAATTTGACCAATTGAAAACCCTTTTGTCCTATGAACCCAAACTCTTTTATCTGCTTTCAAAACATACTTTTGAGGAAATTCAGCATAAGTTAGATTCCACACCTCCAAATCCTCCTTATTAATTTCCATCCAAGCTAAAAACTTACTTTGTCTGACTGATGGTTTGTTGATAATCAATACTAATGAGTCAGAATTAGAAAATATGATGTTCTGTTCATTTGGAAGATGGAAATTTAGACGTTCAACAGAAGGACTCCGGAATTGAATGGAAAATCCAAATATTCTCCATGCAGCCTCAAACGAAAAAACATATATGCAATCATAGTACATTTTGACCTCATGTATCAGCTGTGTGGTAGCATCTTGTTCAGAACTTTGATAAAATGATGCAGTCACACGATCATGCCCCTTGTTGACATATTTGAATAAATATTTAATGGACCTTGATTGAGCACCATTCCACATTTATGTGAGCACCATACTTCAATAAAAGATAGCAGTTGTGTGGAACAACATATCCATTATCAAGCTCGATATCATTTTTTAAAAGTGTCCTGTCGAGATTTCTGCGTCTGTAAACAGGATACCCATCTTCATCAATGGTAGTTTCTTTTACAATGTTTTTTGGAAAATATTTAGTGCAAGTTCCTTCATCTGACATGCAAGGTGATTTTTTTCTTGCTGCTCCATAAGGACCATGCATCATGAAGTCACGTACATAAGCAAAATATTCTAGATCATTTTTCTATCGGATAATTCTGTAGATATTATTCGGTCAATATCACTACCGAAAGGATCTCTATGCTCCATATTAAGCCACAACAAAATGTGAGCATGAGAGAGACCACGTTTCAGAAATTCAACAGTATACACCACTACAAAAAATAAAAATGAATAAATAAATAAAACTTTATAAGAATAAATCACAATGCTTACATATACTACATAATCACAATGTAGTTTGATAGTGATTAATTTTACCTGCCCTCACATTACCAAAAATCTTGTTTTTACGGAGATCATCAATCATGCCATCCAATTTAACTTTGAATATGCGAAACGATATCGGGTCGATCCTCAGGTTTAAGACCTCTTTTACTTAGAAAACGATCAATCTCATGCCATTTGGGATTGCATATGAATGTGATAAATAAATCAGGATAACTGGTCCACTTACAAATAGCCATTGTATCTTAATAGTTTTGTACCATGTATCGGGCACCTCCAGTGAATAATGGTGGTAGTATAACTCTTTTACCTTGGGTACGTAAATCAGTCTGACCACTTAATATAGTATCTTCAAGTCCTTTATACATCTCACTCCTCAATTCTTTTTTATGTGTTCTAATATATTTCAACCTTCCTACCTCTACCATTGTGTAAGCATCTACAGTGAATTGTTGCATCAATCTTCGAGATCTAAGAATGGTAGAATCTTCATTGTCCCTTTCTTGTAAACGATATGCAAAATATTCTTGAATACTTACCCTTTTCCTTCCACATTCCCTGTCCATTACATACTGAGCATAAGATATATCTTCTCGATAACCATCTTCACCATACAGAAAAAGTAAAGGATACCACAATCCAAGATAAGATGCATTGAGCTCATTTATACGTTGAAGATAACCGAATTTAGTTTCAACAACAATATCTCTATCACCCATCGTTTACTCAAAATCTCCTACCACTAATGCAACAACTTCAAAAGCAGTCGGAAGATTGTACATCCTTGCATCAGTACCTCTTCTTCCAATAAGCTTTAATTTTATATTTGAAATCCCTTCCTGAAATTTTTGGCCAACCATCCTAAAGCTCTTAACCAAGACATTATTATAATCAAGCATGTCATTCAAATTAGCTACGATTTCAGTATGAAGAGTGTTGATATCATCTCTTCTTCTAAAAGATTGATGATCTTGAAATTGATTATTTTTTACTTAATAACATTCAATGAAAAATATACTTTCCAAACAACAAAAAATAAATCACAATAAATAAAATTAACCAAAAAGAAATTGATATGCACCTGACTGAGCTTATTCGATTGGAAATTTCATTATCTGTATCGTAAATATATAGTTTTGCAAATTTCGATGTTGCACCATCTGCTTGTAAAAGGCTTCCCAATAAGTGATAGTTCTATACATGTAATCTAAAAATCGGAGGTGAGTTCCCTGTGTTTTGAGTTTTGTCAATCTTTCCACCCAGTGATGTGAATGAAAACATACTATTGTAAGAACGAATATTTTCTTGAAAGTGTTTGCGTCGTTCACAATCACCAAGAAGAAGGTCGTGAAGAACTTGAGGAGGATATTTCATTGTGGGAAGTTTCACTTTTCCTAGCATGCAACACAATGAAAACTTAGGTTTCTTGGTCTTGCGATACTTGGCTAATCTTTCTTCATACCAAAATAAGGCACCACAATATTGACACTTGTATGTCGGGTCACCAATATCCCAATACTCGGTAGATGAATATTAAGAAAAAAAATTCGTTAACATACATAAATACTTTTATTGGATAAATCATATATATATATATATAATACAAATGTAAAAACTATATATGACATTACATCTTTTTTTTTATATAAAAAATCACATATTACTTATATGTTCTTATTAATTATACTAAAAAAATAATTAAAACAATCATACATTTAGAAAATGTGTCGGGAAAGCATGATTCATCCACATCAAGCTCAATAATCTCTGGAGATTGTTCACTTAAATTCATAAACTCGGAAATCACAGGGTCATTTGAAATCAATTCTTCCATAACAAAATCTTAGTGAGTTAAATCAATTATTTCTGAAAGATTTGTGTTGATTATCTGAGTAGGTGTTGAATGAGTTGTTTCAAATTGGTTTTCATGTGGACTAAATGTTCCACCTGCTTTCGTAAATGAGCATACTGCATTAAAAATTGTTAATAACATTAGTTTCACACACATTAAAAAATAATTATTTATAAATATATGGAAAAAAAATATCGTTTGTGATATTGCCCAAAGATTGTCTTTGAGATTGTTGAGGTACATAGTTATGGAATCTCTCACCAAAAACATGATGAATATTGGGAGAATATGTGGATCTTGTTTTTTGACTTGAACTTGAAAAATTGTTTTCTAAATACAACAAATAAATAATTATCATATGAAATAAAGTCATATATTCCTAATTAATTATGGCATGATAAAGATTAATCATAATACACATAAATATTTGAATTGATACAAATCAGTTGACCCTAAATATTATTTTATCACATAAACAATGATATACATTGGATGATAATAATAATAATAATAAATGAACATATATTTTATCTATGCGATAAATTATATTTATGAAAATATAAATCGATCCCATAAATTAAAATTTTACATTGCAATAATAGAAGTCATCATTTTCCTTTACTTTTCGTTATTCATCAAACATGTGTTCCCCCTACATAATTGACTTCAATTGCGTAACATTTCGTCTTCTATGAAAATTCTACTGCAAAGTATAATTAATTAGAACCTACTTGAATTCAATTCCAAACCAACTCACGACAATTAGATGCATAAGTTTGATAAAAACTCATTGAATTAATATGAGTAAGAACTCAATTAAATCCAATTTATGTCCAAGCATGTAAGTCCGAATTAAGTAGGAACAATTCATTCGTGTTTGTTCTCCACCTTATTTTCGTGTATTACTTCAAAGTACATGTCCACAAGGGAGTTTTTTTTTTTTTTTTTTTTTGCCATCCTTTTTTGGATCAATCAACTGTGGAACAGTGATCAACTCTTGGTTAAATATGCTAGGCTTTTGCAAACCATGGCAAAGTCTTGCACACAAACATTTAATAGTGTTGACCCCCTCCACTGGACTTCCTCTCTAATGTTGGGAAGAAGAAATAGAGAAAAAGAAAAAATGAAGATGACCAGAAGAATAAGGAGGATAAAATATGAAGGCCGTCTATAATTGGGAGAAAAAGAAGGAATTTTTCATCAAACTGCATTGCTATTGAATATTGGTAACACTAAATGGATGTTTTATTGTTCACAAAGATGTCAAAATTGTTTGGTTGCTGCTATTCAATTCTGCACTTGCATATTTTGTAAATTTGACGAATTTTTTGGTCACAAAGCACACAAGTGCTCTAACTCTCTAGGTATTTCTTCTTTCATGTTCGATTCTTATACATTTTTTTTCCTGATTTCTAATTTTGCAACACCAGCATTCTTTGTTAGCAGTGATTCTTTATTTTTATCAATTGGTATAAAATTAGCAAACTTCTTTTTTTTTTTTCCCTATTTTAGGGGCAAAAAATATAAATGTACCGAAGGTGAGGGATAATTGCACTTTGAATTAAATGGAAATAAGAATTGTTTTGCATCTGAACCCATCTTTAGATCGTTTTGTTGAGAATTTAGTGCATCTCATCCTAAAATTTTCATGGTGAATTTATGTTTGATTTATTTTTGAACTCTTGAAATTGGTGGTGAGCATGCATAATATGCGTTCTTATTGTTTGATATATGTTTTATTTTTTTAGAAATGAAGTCAAATCATAATATGTGAAGACTATCTCAGAGAAACTAACTGAAGATCTTCTTAACATTCGTGAGAAGGAAGACTTAGTTAAGCAAAACGCTAAAGATGCTGATGAAGCTGTCTTATCTCTCTCTCTCTCTCTCTCTCTCTCTCTCCAAGCATGCGTGACCGTTCATACTTTTTTGGTGTGTCTTGCTTTATGAGCCTTCCTTCAATGCCTTCTTTCATTGAGACTCACTTATCTTGATCTTTTCATTAAGAAGTATGAACATTAAATATTTACAATTTCCAGTTTGGTTCATGGAAAAAATTGATGACATATCATAACCTTCATTCTCTTTGACCATGAACTAAATCTCTCACCTTCCCGCTCTGGACATAATAGTTTTATTGCACAATTTTTTTTGTCGTGTTTTCCCCCTATTTGGCGTGAACTTTTGAATACTGCAATGGGAAGATTTTGTTATCCTAATATGGTCTCTGTTAGCCAATTTTCTGATTGTGTAAATTTCTTCTCATTCAAGTTTCATGAACAGATAAATCTCTTGATCATTTAGGTGTTCTAATTTTTCAAGTTTTTGTTATAGATGTAGTTTGAATTTGTTCTCTTGTCTTATTGCAGGCTATTGGTTTTTTCTTCCCTACTATTTCTATAATAGGCTAGTTCACTTGTCAAAAGCTTTCAGTAAAATCACTATTCGATATCTTAATATAAATATTGAATTTTAAAACATCAAAATTAAAATAGCAATTGCTCGAAACATACCTTTGTCGACATTTAAATCTCTTGTACGCTTCTTATTAATTGATGTAAATCCCGAAAGTTTCTTCATTCTTGAACAATTATTTTGACAACATAAACTTCAACAATTAAACCTGTCACTGATAAAATTATAGTATAAGTTAATCTATGGAAAAAATAATGTTTCGTGAATGGAGATATTTTTAAAATAAAAAAGTAAAACAACAAAAACATAATCATATAGTGTAACCTGTAGATGAGATGTATCGAAAATTATATTCAACAATTTGACATTGCTGATTTGAGACACAAAAAATATTCAAACATTCAAACACGAAATATCTAAATTTTTTATCTTTCTTCTCTTTGTGGAATATTGAGGAGGATAGTGATACAACAATATGATGTGCAAGCTTATATATAATTAGGAGATTTAATAATAAATTAATGTCCAGAAATAGATTTAATTATCTATGGTATGCACGTTAATGCATAAATTGGGGAATCATTATTCTTATTATTAAAGTAAATTAATCATATAAGCTGATTTACGTAATAAATGTTTATAATAAACAAATTTCATATTTCATAATAAACTTATATATATTAATATTAATTAATATGTTCAAATAAAAGCATATCTATGAATACAATAAATGATTAATATATAAAAATAATATATAAACACATCTACATATAAATATGTGTAATGTATTAAAAATTAAAAAATGCATAAAATCATAAACATTTAATTACTGAAGAAATTTTGTTGATTTGGTCTTACCTTCTAAAATATGAATATGTATATAAAATTTATTAAAACAGAAAATTGAGTGAGCAATACAATCTTTACCTTAATTAAATTTATTCGTACATAATTGGCTAATTCCAGTAGAAACTGAGTTTTTAATATATATTGTATGTTGTTTTCCGTAAACACACCCACACTGGTATCCCTCTAAATTATATTGTTTCTAGAATTATCTTACATTTTATATAATGATGTTTTTAATATATTAATACATCTACAGTTCAATTACATATAACTATATATTTTTTTTAATATATACTGAGTTTCTAGAATTATATTGTAATTAAGTGCTATTATTAATATTAAAATATTTTATTATAATTAAGGATCCGTCTTTATGATGTGCACTCATAAATATAATTAGAGAATTATCAATCAAATAAAGACCGCATCAATTAGCCAAATTCAAGGGACGTCTTTATTAAAATTAATCCATTACATAAAATCTAAATTTGTGCAATGTGTTAAAATATAAAAATGATATGAAATCATAAATCATTTATGCAAATAATTAATTATTTAGAATTGGTCTTACTTTCCCAAATAAGAAAATAACGATCCTATTAAAGCTTATTAGACACCTAAAATTGAGCAAATAATTACTGATGTTAAATTTAGTAATAAGTATATCTTCGGGAACTATATATTAATTGATTATAAAAATATCCCAATTATATTATTTATGATATTGGTTAAAAGGAATTCACACTTTTATAATTAGATTGATATATTCAAAATTACTTAACATTCAAATTAACACAATGTTTAATATTTTTTAATTTTAGTTCAACATATTATTAAAATATTAATAAAATAAATATGATGTCCACTATATTATAATTTTTTTACGAAAATAAATATAAATTATAGTGATTCTTTACTAAATTCTTATTTTCTATGTTGTCCATTTCTATATATAATTAAATATTATTATTATTATTATTAAAGTATATCTCTCAATTATAGATAATTTATATAATTATATAAAGGATTCTATAAAAATGAATTACAATATATGAAAACGTCAAATAAATAAATTTCATGTAATCATAAATCATTTAATTTAATATTAAATTATGGAGATTTGGTTTTACCTTTCAAACATGAAAATGGAAGAAATTGTTTTCCAAATAAGTAAAGCCTGATAATTGGGATTTTTTATTCAATCCTTAATTACTGATCCTATAAATTGTTCCATCAAATTCTATTAACCGAGCTTTTTATTTTATGTATGAATATTACTTAGTTAATATGTTTTATTATATAGATAATAAATCAAACATAAACTTAATAACTAAATATTTGCTAATTAACTTAAGGCACGTCTAACGACTGACTCCTAAATTTTTACACATATTTTAATAAATGTCTATGGGGTATATACTTAATTTTATATAGGAATCACCCAATCACATTATTTACGAAATTAAATTAATTATTACCATATATGTATGTAAGTTAATATATGAACTAATTATGTATTTGTCAAAGGTTATGAAATATTGGTACAAATATACCGTACATATTAATTATATATATGTTTTTTAATTAATAAGTTAAATGCTTAAAAAATGATGCAAAAATTATTTAATAAATAAATGTATAAATATAGGAAGGGTTCTATATAAAATAATTATAAGTATATGAATTATCAATCCAAATCTAAATTCAATGTATCAAAATATAGAAAGTGTGTGTAATCAACTCATCTAATAAAATATTAAATTATGAAAATTTGTTCTAACATTCCAAAACATGAAAATAGGAAGAAAAAAAAAAGTTTAATAAGTTAAGCCTAATAATTGGGATTATTGATCCAATCCTTTATTAGTGATCCTATTAATTGTTCCATCAGCTCCTAAAATAAAGTACTTATATAAATAAATTCCTAAAATAAAGTACTTATATAAATAAATTCCTAAAATAAAGTACTTATATAAATAAATTCATAATTATACGTAAGCCATTAGTTCTATAATCTTTCAAGTTTTATAGTGTGTGTGAGTGTGGGTATATATATATATATAAGAAACAAATCATAATACAATTTTTTAGAAAAACTAATATAATTCCATAAATCAAAGTTGAATATTAAAATAAGAGATAATCTCTTACAACTCAATCCATTATGTGATTTAAATACAAAATTTAATTTTAATAATTTGTTTATTAGTTAATTAAATAAGTATTTTAAATTATATTATATATGATAACATAAAATTGATTATTTTCAAATGTTTTAGTTAATATTTAGTTGATATATCGGTCAAAAATTAAATAATAGTTACTAAAAAGAAAATAATATAATAATATATAAAAGAAACATTAGGTAGTAGTATTGCATATATATGATGTTAATACATTGATTAAATCGTAAATTGATATATTATTTAAATTATGCTAATGCTTGATTAACCTAATACAACACTTAACACAATGCACCTTACATAGAGAAATGATTGTGGTTGAAATTTGAAGTATGTGGAATATTATAAAGATATTTAATGATATTAATTTATTAGTATGGATACAACAATTTTAATTTTGAATTTATCATAATATAGAAAAAGTTTATGTTTAACAATTTTTTTAGAATTAGTATTAAAATCTGATTAGCATCTGTAACAATTTTAATATATATAATATTTATGTACATATTAAATTTATTGTAATTAATTTTTAATAAGTTCACATATAATATATTAATATTAATATATATATATATGTGTGTGTGTGTGTGTGTGTGTGTGTGGAGAGAGAGAGCGAGGGAGGGAGAATAAGGTACTAATAAAGATTAGAAGAAATAATATATACTTAAGAATTATATTAAGAAAACAATCGCTTTTCAGATTTTATACATTAGTTAAATAAATATAAAACATAAAAGAAATATATTGAATAAAAATTATTACATTCGCTAGAAAGAAAAAAGTACACCCAATAAAAGAGGACAAAAATATATAAAAAGTAGTGAGATTTTCATTCAAATTCTGACTTGATATGATTTATGCATATATAGTTTATTTGAATTAAATAGGTATGAAAACTGAAAATTATATATATTATTACCTTAATTAATTATATTCTTAAGTCAAATATTGTTGGATTTATTAAAATGAAATGATTGTGAATTTTATTTTTTATGTTAAATATTAAGTGTATTTTGGTAAAAAAAAAAAGTGTAACAAATAATTAAGATTTCAAAATATATTATATTCAAATACTTATTATTAGGATAAAATTTTGTAAAATAATTCAGATTATCTTATCTACACCTATTACTGAATTTAATAATTGATTAGCTTAATTCAAAAAATAATGTATTAATGATAAATTTAAATAAATGATTAACTTAAATAATCATTAATTATTTGTATGTTTTTATTGCTAATGTTTCATATTATGTTATATGTATTTATTAGGTGCTGCCAAATATAATTAATTAATTTTTTTATGTATTAATATTTATTAAATAGATTTCCGTAAATGACGAACTTTTGAGCGGAAAAATTCAACTATTTTCAAAAATAGAATGCGTTATGTTATTATATATATATATATATATATATAGATTAAACAAAAATACATATGTTTTGCAAAATATGCAATAGCTTCCACTACAAACCATTAAAATCCTAAGTTTATTAATTATTATTATTATTATTATTATTATTATTATTGATATTATTATGAGAAATTAAATATTAAAATACATTGGACTACAAGTATTCTGTATAACAAGAGTTTGATCCAATTACATCTAACTGGGCCTGAAATTTTACTAAAACCCTTCAAAATTTAATAGCCCAATGTGAGCAATAACTTTGCTAATTGGTTCCCTAGTTGGAAATAGAGATGTTAAACTGACTAGCCCTACTGGTTTCGGGCTGGTTCTAATAAATTTTGGGTTAATCAGATTTTGATTTAATCGGGTCAATTTAAATGGACTTAATTATGATGAATCTAACCCTAATCCTACCGGTTTTCGGGCTAATCGGGTCACTATCGGGCTATGAGTCAAAATAGTCAAATTATATATTTAAATTTAAAATTTTAATTAAATACATATTATGTTCTATTTAAAATACAATTTTAGATAACATTAAAAGATTATCTATTTTAGAACTTTTATGTCACTATACAAAATTTAAAGATTCAAACATTTAAGCCATATAACACTATTTCATGCTCTCAATTATAGCTTTAAGAGTATTCACTGTCATAAAATTTGAAATAATGTTACATTTAAGTTCTAAATTTAAATGACAGTATTTAGAATCTTCTAGTAATTAAATATAAATTTTAATATCTTCTACTAAAAATCAAATATGGTATATGAAAAATAATAAAAAATGGTGTATATTATTAATTTGATATCAAGAAATAGACAAGTAAGAAGAAAAATTCGGGCTATCGAGCTAAACGGGCTGATTTTTAAACGGGCTAATAAAACCAAGTCCTAGCCCTAAAAATTTTAGGGCTAAACGGGCCGCCCGTCGGGCCATGGCCCTTTTAACATCCCTAGTTGGAAATCGAATTAAATATACGGTTTTTTTTCTTAATCCTTAGTTAGGGTATGTTTGGTTGGATAAATTAGGAAGATATGAAAAATAATTGTTTGGTATAAACAAGGGAATGTAATGAAACCCTATTTTTGGGGAATCAACTATTCCTCTCCTAAATAGGTGGAATAATACTCATTCTCTACACCAATCATATCCATATCTATTTTCATTCCTTCTTATATCACCAAGCAGCCCCTTAATATCTTTATCTATATTCTTACTTAATATAAAATAAGAATTGTTGAAATATAAAAATTGTACACGTGTCACTTCTACAGTATAGAAATTGTACATGTGGGACTTCTATAATTTAAAAAAAAAAAAAAAAAAAAAACAGAGATAGAGGGAGAGAAAGAGGAGAGGAAGAAACTTGTGAACGTCGCAAGTTGTGTAGTTATTCGCTTCTTGCTTCGTTTTTGCTGCATTTGAATTTTATCTTTATTTTAAATAAATTTTAAAATATAAATTTTTCTATATATTTATTTTAATTTATTAAAATAATTATATTTTCTAATTTTTTTATTTTATATTCATATTATATATATTAAAATAAGATATTATATCTAAAATTTGAAATTTAATTTTTTAGATTAAATTATTTTTGTTAGATAAAGAAATATTTTTATTCATTTTGAACAATAGTGCACTAAAGTATTTATGATAGTGTTGGTTACAAATATAAACATTACTCCTAAATAATATTTAAAATAAAATAAAAATATTACATTATTTAATTTACATATTATATTATTTTCATTTTATATTGCATGATGAGTTGAAATAGCCTTCTTAGTAGGTAAGTACATATATGAGTTGTGTAAATTGTATATGTTAGAGTTGTGCTGGTGAGATATGTCTTCATTTCCTAAATAAAAATAAAAAAACCCCCAAAAAAATAATATATATATATTATGTTATGCTAATATTCAGACATTATGTAGTTTCAACCTTCATATTTTTTTACTGAAATTTAAACTTTTACATAATTATTTTATTTTATTTTTTGACATATGATATATTGAATTGATCATTTTTTTATATTTTTTTAAATTTGATATCAATATTGCATATATTAAAAAAAATATTATTTTTATAATTCGGCATGTAGTTTTTTACGCACTTGATTATATATTTATATTTTGAGATATATGTTGAATTTAAATAAATAATGGATTAAATTTTTATGTACATATGAGTTATAAATATAAAAATTATTTGTTTTTATATAAAAAATTATAAAACAATTTAATTATATATTTTTTTTGTCTCACCTTAATATTTTAGATTCAGTTGGAATGTGTTTTTTTTTTTTATAAATTATAGTAGATTGAACAATTTTTATTGAGTTTGAGGTCTAAAATTTACTTAAAAATATTATTAAATTTATTATTTATTGTGTGAATTACAATATAGCATAACACAAGAACTATGCTTAAAATTGAATAATTTTTAAATACCATAGTTGTTTATAATTTTATAGTAATAATAATATAAATATATAATATATTATTAATATAGCAAAATACATTTTATCACATATATTAATAAATTATACTCTATTCGTATAAAAAAAATTGTATTTCACTAATATATTTTGTCACAAATAAGTGTCCATCTGCATTTTTTAAATGCTCAAAATGAATAAATTTTGAATTTAATCGTGCGTTTAATTGACACTGCATTCAACAATAAGAGAAGAGCATTAAACTTTTTAAAAATTATTCCAAGAAAATAAATTTAATTATTTTCTTGAAAAAATATTTACTCACTTAAGATATTAAAAAAAGAAAACCACTTTTGGCATCATAAATGATATAAGAAAACGGATTATTTAGGAAAGGTGACGTGTGCAAAATGAATGGTTAATGGCCCACTTTTTTGTCGTTTAGTTTGCCGACTAATGAAGAGACATCTCCACTTTTTCCCAACTGAAATTAGCCAATTTGGGCCCCTACCGTGGGATTAAAACAATTTTATTTTTATTATGATTAAAGATTGAATTTTTATGTTACAATAACTATTTGTACAAAGCTTAATCTTGCAAAAATGATTAAAAAAAAAAACATGATTAAGTATTTCTAATATTTTAATTTTTTTTTTGAATGTATATACTTCAATCGTAAGCATTTAGATTAACTATTTTTTATTTTGTTTGAATTGAGTCGTTGTATTTTTAATAGTAAGTATGGGTACATATACTTGAAATGCAACAAGTTGCTATACATTTTGAAAAACTGAATTGTTACATTTCAAATTTTGATCGAGTTGAATTATATATATATATATATTTTAATTTAATCTTGTACTTTATTATTAGGCATACAATCGTATAAATATAAAATTAAATATATACGTCTTTCTATTAATTAAAACTTAGGTCAGATACTACATCAATTGACATGACGTAGGTATCTTGAATAAAAATTTTCAGGAACATTATATCTTAAGATTTGACACGCAATCAAAATATAATATTTAAATATAATTAATTGGTTGCTCACAATTATTGGTCTTCTTCTTGCACATGGGGAGCTTCATCACCGTAAACAATTATTTACCATTAGAGCCCACCTTTTTTTTTTTTTAAACAATAGTGAAATAAAGTTATTTTCTTGAATGGAAGGGAACTTCTACCCTAGATGTGATTATATATATATATATATATATATATCTATATCTATATATATATATATATATCTAGGAAGTGAAAAGACCAAAATTAAAATGATTGTGGTTGGTAAGAAAAGTTTGTTGGTACTTTTGTCGTTAGCACTTGCTTTTGCTTTCATGTTAGCTAGTGAATTGAAGTTGAACTTACCTCGGCATAAATGGCAATTATAAATAGGGTATTATAAGTTGTAATAAATTTTTTTTTTTGTAGGAATTGAAGTTATATTTAAAATTAGTGTTATTATGCGCATCAATCTTCAATCAAAATATTACAAATCAGCGATTAAACTTCTAGTATTTGGGTGAAACAAAAAGAAGAACAACGATCGTTACGAAAATTCCTTATATACATTGAATACTGATCAGGATACTATTATTTCAACCATTGAGCAACAAGAAGAGATCACAGAGTGTGACAATATTTTTGGGTGATCTCTTGGTATAATTTTGAAAGAATATAAGATATAGGTTTTCGTTGAGAACTATTGTTGATATTACAACTACATCATAAAAATTATTAGTTTTAAAGCGCAAAACGTCAAAGGAAATGAAATTCGTGACAATTCTACTTTTAATTATGAGTTCTTAATATTCGGATCTTTTCAAAAGATCAAATCACCAAACATATTCTGATCACATCATAAAATTCACAGACTTATTCAGTTAAAACGTCATATATTTTCACACGCGCGATAGAAAACTATTGTTTTGCTCAATGTTACCACCTTTATACGAAACAACATAAATATATTGATTTGATGTCCTTCAAGTTGTAAGTTATATTTTTCATTTAGTTATATATAGTTATATGTATATATATGTGTGCGTGGACTACAATATAAAACATGCAAACTTAAGAAATCCTCACATAATAATCCTAAAAGCCCTATAGTTTTCACTTTCATTTGGTGGGTGGGCTCCATAGTTATATTCTTGCTTAACTCTTTATTTATTTTGGACTTTTCTTACCTACAACTAGTGTACGATGCATCGGGTGTTTTCTATCACAAATTTATATGAATACATATGTGAGTGCATGCAGGTTTGTGATAAAAAATATTGGATGCTTAATATATCTTATATAGGTAAGAGGATTTCGTCCACTTCGGAGAATATTTCTAGTCTTTATAGCAACTTGGACTTCTACCCACTTTCTAACATTATAGATTGCCTATTAATTGATTGAGAAATTGCTACCAAAATAGGGACAAGTTTCTTTACAGTGAGATGATCAATATTGGGACCTCAAGAATCTTTATTACTAGAAGTGATATGAGTTTTTGCATTTCAAACCCACTTTGAAACTAATTTAAAGTCTTTAAAACCAATCATGTGCAGATGTGAGGGTACACTTATGTGCAACATTCATGAACACACTCACAAAAGATCAATATTCCATTTTGCTTTAATTATTATATCATGTGATATATATATATATATATATAAGAATCATTGTGTAACGCTGAGTAAAAAATTGTTAATTTTTTTTATTAGTACGTGAAATACTATATTCAATAGTATATGTTATGTGTGTGTTTCAATATTAATTTAGACATCTTGTAACATTTATCCAGTGCATCATCTCGCAACAATCTACGCACAAGTGAAATGCACACTCCATGAACAATCATCGGGTTAAATATCTCATAAACCCAAGAACGGAAGTATATACAAATATGTACCTTTATTTGGAGCCTATTTCTGTATATGTATAAACATAGACTATTACTATTATTATTATTATTATTATTATTATTATTATTATTGGTAAGGACATACAAAATTCTTATGTTTAGAAGATCTTCCTTAAATCCCAGAAAGTGAATCCCAGGACATTTTGGGCCAAGCTGATGGCCCAGATATGATCTTTCGTATTATCAGAAATTTCTCAAAGAAACATAAGCCCATTTCATCTTAACAATAAATGGGCCAAAAGTTGGTCAGGGATGAAAATCTACTTTTCAATAAGCCCAACTTGTAATAAATCTTGGCCCATATATATATTTTTATTTATTTTTGTTTAAACAAAGCTATATATTAGTAGATTTTATTGTTGGAAAATATTTTCAGGCAAAAGAAAATGTAAATTATTTAAATATTGCTGGCTACTTGTTTATTGTGATAAAATAAATATTAGATATATTAATTATATTTATTTTGTTAATATTATAGAGTTATTTAACTTAAATTTAAATGATTATGAAATATGTATTCAAACAATTATTAAAAACATTAATTTAAAAAAAATATATTTCATTTTATTTATTTTACTAATATTTAATAAGTGCTCGATTGTGGAAACAGAACAAATAAAGAAATGTAAAGCCATTTATTACCACTAAAATAAGTTTAATTGAAATATTCCATTATAACCCTCTTTATAATATATATGAAACATAATAGGATTGATTGCCCTAGATTTGAACAATCCTTTTCTCTCCTCTTTTTTTTTTTTTTTTTTTTTGGTTCTCCACTGTTGGCTAAAACTCTTCGTCATCTTGGAGATTATTGTGTGGAATTCAAGACGATGTTTTGGGGAGAGAAAATGTTAAAATTTTCAAGGGTTCTTCATGTTCTATACACCACAAAGCAGCTCAGAGAGTTTGGTAGGTCTTTCGGTTTCTGTAGTCTTGATTGCCATGATTTTAGACTGTTGTTTTGGGCTTCTTTTCTTGGTTATTGTCTTTTCTTGTGCCTTTATGGAGTTTTTATCTTCTTATGCTTGATCAATTGATTAATGCTGTTACAATCCCATTTTGTTTGTGATAATATATTACTGAAATTTATTGCAATAAGATCTCAGTGAGATGTTGGTCAAGCGGAAATCTTCAATATTCATGGAAGACCATTTACTTCGAGATTCTGTGTGGAATTCTAAAGCAATGTGGGTGGTTTTTGCTTGTGTTTGATATGATCCACTTTGATGGCCACTTGCTTTATTAGACATCTTTGATAGCTATAACTAGGGTCCTTTATGTTCTATACTCGTTGCATTCTGCAAACCGGTGTAGAATCATCACAAATGCACACACAATCGCATGAAAGTTGCATGATTTTGAATGAATTTTTGGACAAAATTCTCTATCAAGCGTTTTGCCATTTGTTGCCTTTGAAAGAATTAACCACATGATAATGGAGTTTTCCAACTCCGTTATGTCTCACATCATTTCAAACCTATCATTTCATTAATTTCTCTAACAAATTTAAATTTGAGTAAAAATTCCCCCCAAAATAGAATATCTTTATAAAAAGTACATCCTCAAATGTATATAGGTAAAAATAAATGATGCTTTTAGGATGAAATCAAATCGGGGATAAGAAAACGATCTCTCTTGTTTACAAATTTAATGTGGCATAACAAGTAAGCCAATTAAAAAAAAAATAGTTATGTATTCTTCCACAAAATCCATACATTACAAAACCACCCTTATGGAGTAGTAATTAGATTCCCACTTCTTACGTGTAATGAATTTAAGTGGCCATTTGGTAAAAGTAGTACTTGTATCTTTAACTATTTTCTTCAGTGTTAGTATACGCCACACCATTAGTAGTTCTTACTTGTGCCTTCATCATACATTCTTATGGCAATGACCATGCCCGTATATATGATGATATTTATATGAGAATATTGGACATATCTATGTCCTAGTTTGCTTGATCATTCTCTCATAACCAACTCCTTACATTTGGAAGTGCTTACTGTATGCTCAACCTCAAGCGAAAAATACCACTATAGCATAGTACGAAAAACACTATCATAGTCCAGAAGTATTGATACAAAAATCAATCTAACATCCTTAAATTGATAATTATTGTGATTTGCCTATTTTATTTGGAGCTCAGGGCTTTTCTAACCTTGATCCTCAATGATCTACCAGGATCAGGTGGCCTAATAGCTTTCAACAAGCTGACTACATTTTGAGTTATTTAAAGATAAAAAAAAAAAAAAAAGGTCCTCGCCCTATGTAAATAAACAAAAATTAAATTTGCTTATTACCTATGTTGCACTATTGTACATTCCTCCACATAATTACAATCTTACCAACTACCAAAGCAATTTACGCCTATGGAATGTGTTAAAGACATTCAACCACTTCCCTAATGCACATTGACACAAGGCATGTAGATATTATCAGATAGATTTTTGATAATATTGGATTTGGCAAATAGTGTGGTTGTTCATCGATAAAATAAGATATTGTCATGGATATTTGTAAACTCAATGAATATAATCATCTAGTTTAGTTAGATTTGCAATATCATATTTAGAAAATGTATATTAAAAAGAAATTTTGTGCGTTAGGCCTGATCACTCTTGCTTGATGTGAGTATTGCCTCCCCGTTGGTTGCTGACAAGTTGAAAGACCATTCACTTCATATATACTATAAGCCACTCTGAAGTTTGCGTGGCACCTTTAGGACTTCCTAGCAATGTAGAAATTGAAATTAGAGAATTGTGTTTTAGAAAAAGTCTGAACCTCCTTAATCCTTGTGTGTTTATAGAGAATTTTATATTTCTTTTGAAGTGTTTAACTGGTTAGCAAATGTTGCCAAATTATTTCTCAATAGTTATTATAGGTAAGAAGTGAAAATCTCATAACTAGGAGAAGGTCGACATTATAATGGATGAATACTAGCCAAAGGATATATACACACATTTATTTCCTCGACCGGCTTTCATTTTGTCCCACATCGACTTCATAATGGGCGGATGCTTTGTTTTTGTCCCACATCGAATTCATAATGGGTGGACGCTTTGTTTTTGGCCTATAAAAGGGCTGTCACCCCTTTGCATCCATCCATCCGTAAAATCTTCTCTTATTCACTCTATATATATTTTCAGGATTTCGTTTCACGAAGATATCCTAATTTAAGGGTAAATTCAAGTTGTAATTTGCAAAATAAGTGTAGTGGCGGTTGCTGTTGTGATCCAAAAGCATGCGAGCAAGGTTGGCAAATTACGAACTGTGGTTCGCTCTTCTCTTTTGATTTATATTTTGTAAATTTTCATTTTAGTACTCTTCTTATTTGTATCAATTTGTGGTGTGCTCTTTTTGTTTTATATTTTGCATCTTATTGTTCTAGTTTCATTTTCTTTAGAGATAATATTCATGTATTTTTTTTGTTGTCATAGTCTTGTTCAATTGTATAGTACTTGTTGAATTCATTAAAAAATTAAGCAAGAAATATTCGGCCTTTTATATCATGTGATGCAGAGGTGAATTCGGAACATAGTAAAATGTTAATGTTGATGAATAAGATACAAACACATAATTTCTTATACAACACAGTGGGTAAACATGTTCTACTGAAACAATGTATAAAAGTAGTATTTAAAAATGCTTATGATATAGATGTTTTCCTTCTATGATGATTCAAGTTGAATGTTTAAGACCTCTCCAATGCTTCAGATTTCTCTGGGGATACACCTAGGTCTTATAAACCTTCTTTCCGTTCTTCTCTTTTCTAGTTTTGATTTTTTATTTGTTTTAAATTTCAGTGATTGACTAAACTCTTGTCTTGTCTTCTAGATTCTAATAAGGAATTTGGAATCTGGTGTGGGTGCAAAAATGAAGAATCGTCCAGGGTTCTTCAAGTTTTACATACCAGAATTTAGCTCAGAGAGTTTGGTAAATTTCTCTTATTTTCAGTTGTCTTGATTTTTAGTTCCCTTTTTCTGTCGTAAATTGGGTTTATTCGACTGTTTTCTTATACTTCTTTTCTTGCTGATTATAAAAATTTGTTTTCACAGCTGTGCCTTTATGCATTGATCCTCCTACAGTCCTATGCTTGATTTATTGATTAATCTTGTCATCGTTTTCTTTTGAAATAAAGTAGTCAACTTCCAAAAAATCTCTTTGAATTTTATTATAAAACAAAAAACTTCAAAATAAATGGAAGATCATTTACTTATAGATTCTCTGTGGTCTTTGTAAGGTTAATGTTGATATATTTCCTTTGTGCTAATATTGTGACTTTAATGGCTAGTAACTTTATTTGATATCTTTTGAGATTTCACTTTAAAAGGAAACCTAATGTTTCTCGTATGAAATTCAACCTTATATCATATATTGTGTTATTCCATTTTAAAATATACTTCTTTTGGTTATTTGGATCAAGATCTATTGAAATCAATAATGGCTGTGAGGACAATTTCATTCACTCTTCTGTTCTTTGCTTCCGGTTTTCCATGTGCATTTTAACTCTTCTCAGACTAAATTCAGTTGGCGTACAATTATTTCCTTCACATATCCAAAGTAATTGTAATGACTTTTTGAAACATGTAATGAAGTTCTACAAGAATAATGAGACCTTACGATTCTTCTATATCCATAAGATTGTTCCCTTTTAATGATGAAAGATTGTTCCCTTTAATGGAAATCCTTTTTTAACTTACCAAATGTAATTTTTATGTTGTGTTCATATGGAACAATTCATAGACAATTAATTGTATTTCTAGAGTCTTCTTTTTATTTATATAAACCTAATTTGCATACAGAAAATTCCCCCGATGTTTGTTCGCTCGATTGAGGGAACTTTTCCTGAGAATGTAGTTCTTCGAGACCAATATCACAACTTGTGGCAAGTGCAACTAGTCAACATTGGCAATAATTGGTACTTTATGGATGGTTGGCAAGAATTCGTCAATGAGAATATGATTAAAGGCGGGGATCTATTAGTATATAAATACTCTGCTGAAGGTTTATTTGATTTTAAAACTTTTGGTTCTTCTGCTTGCGAAGAAAAGGGAGTTGGAGGTCGTATATATATGAAAGCAAAAGAGCAGGATAATATGATGAATTTGGGTAGTGATCTAACTGAAGTTGATAGTGATGACAATGATCATGTGATTAAGACTCCTGAAGAGAACAAGCTAGATGATTCTCCTCGTGGATGTAAAGTGATGGATTGTAAGTTCTACTATCTCTCTCTCTCTCTCTCTCCCCCCTTTTTCATCTAACCATCATTGTGACTACTGTTGAATCAGGTGGAAGTAGTACTAATGCACATGGAAGCAAGAGGAATTGCGATTGGTATGGTGAAAAGATTTTCAAGTCTGGACTGGTTCCCCAGCCTGTGAATCCTTATTTCGTCACAAATACCAGGCGAAATCGAGCATTTGAATTAGTAAGTAATATCAATTTGAAGCCTACTTCTCTAGAATATGATTTTACACATTCAAGAAAATAACATATCTTGTCCTGTAATCATATGGGTCTGCCATCATACACGCCACCCAAATTTGTTTTGCATATTGAGGACATTTGGTCCAAATTTGCGCACATGTTTTAGATCGTCATCTTAAATTGCTTGCTCGAATATGTAGCTTCTTTTATTTGCCGAACCCCAGTAATGATGCACATATTATATCTTGTGCATGTGCATCTCTTACACTCTGTTTCTGTTTTAACAACAGTACATCCCTATGGATGTTCTCAAAGGTTACGACCTTCAACTCCCAGAGACGGTCATGCTCGTCGATCCAGTAGGGAGGAAATTTTATTCAAAGCGTAAAATATGGAAGGACGGGAGGGTGGTTTTGAAAGGAGGATGGAAAACCCTTTGCGCGGCAAACATGGTGGAGAAGGAAGACCATTGCATTTGTGAGTTCATTCAACCACAAGGTGAAGATCTATACCTCAGTGTCAGTTTCTTCCGTGCAAATTTACAACAAGGATAGGAATGGAAATGGAGGAGTTTTTTCTTTTTCTTTTTTATTTTCTTTTTTTTTTAAAGAAGCTAATGACAGAGTAGATAATTTGATTCAGCAGAAGCATCTTGACAGCTGTGTTGTTGCTTATACTCAATATATTTCATTAATTCATAATAGTGTATAATGGCTGCATTGCACATATTTTGAACGATTTGGAAAATAATGGAAGATCATACCTTGTGAAATACTGTGCAGTACACATATTTTGCACGATCTGGAAAACAAGGGAAGATCATATCTCGTGCAATACTGTGCGGTGCACATATTTTGCACGATCTGGAAAACAAGGGAAGATCATATCTCGTGCAATACTGTGCGGTGCACATATTTTGCACGATCTGGAAAACAGGAGAAGATCATATCTCGTGCAATACTGTGTAGTGCACAATTACCTTTTTATTTATTTATTATTATTGTTTATTTGAAACGGATGCTTTTAACATGATTAGAAAGAATGTATTGGTTCTGTTTTTGTGATGGAGGGAGTAATATTTATATTAGGCAATTTGATTTTCAAAATTTCATCTCGCTCCTTGTGAAGAAAATATTAATGAGGATGTCTGAGGGAGAAGCTAAACAAAATTGTGGCTTTGGACTACTTTGCTTTATCTTAAGGGAGAAGTTGAACAAGATAATGACTTCAGACTACTGCTTAACAATTCCAGAGATAAAGACTCATGTTGAATTGATTGAAGTTGTAGGCAATTATACATTTCCAGAGATAAAGACTCATGTTGAATTAATTGAAGTTTTAGGCAATTATACATTTTTTATTTTTTTGGGACGGAGGGAGTAATACTTTTGTAAAGACCATTTGATTTAAAAAATACCATCCCTTTCCTTGTGAATAAGATATAAATGAGGATGTCAGTGGGAGAAGCTGGATTGTGGCTTCGAATTGCTCTGCTTGATCTTGAGGAAGAAGCTCAAGAAAATAATGGCTTCACACTACTGCACAACAATTCCAGAGATAAAGGCTCCTGATGAAGTAGCTGCAGCCGCAGGCAATTATACTTCTTTCCTAGCTCTATTGCATGTGTTTGTGTTATATGCCTCAATGGGTTTGCAATTTGTGCGATTTTATATTTTTATGCAGGCGAGTAATTTATGTCCAAGGGAGAAGCTAAACAAGATTGTAGCGTCGGAATACTCTGCTTGATCTTGAGGGAGAAGCTCAAGAAAATAATGGCTTCAGACTACTACACACCAATTCTAGAGATAAAGGCTCCTGATGAAGTAGCTGCAGCCGCAAGAAATTATACTTCTTTCCTAGCTCCATTGCATGTGTTTGTGTTATATGCCTCAATGGGTTTGCAACTTGTGCGATTTTATATTTTTATGCGTGCCAGTCATTTATGTCAAAGGGAGAAGCTAAACAAGATTGTAGCTTCGGCTACTCAGCTTGATCTTGAGGGAGAGGCTCAAGAAAATAATGGCTTCAGACTACTGCACAACATTTCCAGAGATAAAGGCTCCTGATGAAGTAGCTGCAGCCGCAGGCAATTATATTTCTTTCCCAGCTCCATTGCATGTGTTTGTGTTATTTGCCTTAATGTGTGTGTAATTTGTGCGATTTTATATTTTCATGTCTGCGAGCCATTTATATCCAAGGGAGAAGCTAGACAAGATAGTAGCTTCAGCTACTCTAGTTGATCTTGAGGGAGAAGCTCAAGAAAATAATGGCTTCTGACTACTGCACAACAATTCCAGAGATAAAGGCTCCTGATGAAGTAGCTGCAGCCGCAGGCAATTATACTTCTTTCCTAGCTCCATCGCATGTGTTTGTGTTATATGCCATAATATGTGTGCAATTTGTGCGATTTTATATTTTTATGTGTGCGAGCCATTTATATCCAAGAGAGAAGCTAGACAAGATTGTAGCTTCGGACTACTCTAGTTGATCTTGAGGGAGAAGCTCAAGAAAACAATGGCTTCTGACTACTGCACAACAATTCCAGAGATAAAAGGCTCCTAATGAAGTAGCTGCAGCCGCAGGCAATTATAGTTCTTTTCTAGCTCCATTACATGTATTTGTGTTATATGCCTCAATGTGTGCATAATTTGTGCGATTTTATATTTTTATGCGTGCGAGCCATTTATGTCCAAGGGAGAAGCTAAACAAGATTGTAGCTTCGGACTACTCTGCTTGATCTTGAGGGAGAAACTCAAGAAAATAATGGCTTCAGACTACTGCACAACAATTCCAGAGATAAAGGATCCTGATGAAGTAGCTGCAGCTGCAGGAAATTATACTTCTTTCCAAACTCCACTGCATGTGCTTGTGTTATATGCCTCAATGTGTGTGTAATTTGTGTGATTTTATATTTTAATGTGTGCGAGCCATTTATGTTCGAAGGTAGAAGCTCAAGAAAATAATGGCTTTAGACTACTGCATAACACTTCCAGAGATTAAGGCTCCTGATAAAGTAGCTGCAGCCGCGGGCAATTATACTTTTTTTCTAGCTCCATTGCATGTGTTTGTGTTATATGGCTCAATGTGTGCAATTTTATATTTTTATGTGTGCGAGCCATTTATGTCCAAGGGAGAAGCTAAACAAGATTGGAGCTTCAGACTGCTCTGCTTGATCTTGAGGGAGACGCTAAAGAAAGTAATGGCTTCACACCACTGCACATCAATTCCAGAGATAAAGGCTCCTGATGAAGTATAGCTGCAGCCGCAAGAAATTATACTTCTTTCCTAGCTCCATTGCATGTGTTTGTGTTATATGCCTCAATGGGTTTGCAACTTGTGCGATTTTATATTTTTATGCGTGCCAGTCATTTATGTCAAAGGGAGAAGCTAAACAAGATTGTAGCTTCGGCTACTCTGCTTGATCTTGAGGGAGAGGCTCAAGAAATAATGGCTTCAGACTACTGCACAACATTTCCAGAGATAAAGGCTCCTGATGAAGTAGCTGCAGCCGCAGGCAATTATACTTCTTTCCCAGCTCCATTGCATGTGTTTGTGTTATATGCCTTAATGTGTGTGCAATTTGTGCGATTTTATATTTTCATTTGTGCGAGCCATTTATACCAAGGGAGAAGCTAGACAAGATAGTAGCTTCAGACTACTCTAGTTGATCTTGAGGGAGAAGCTCAAGAAAATAATGGCTTCTGACTACTGCACAACAGTTCCAGAGATAAAAGGCTCCTAATGTAGCTGCAGCCGCAAGCAATTATACTTCTTTTGTAGCTCCATTTATGTCCGAGGGAGAAGCTAAACAAAATTGTAGTTTCGGACTACTCTGCTTGATCTTGAGGAAGAAGCTCAAGAAAATAATGGATTCAGACTACTGCACAACAATTTCAGAGAGAAAGGCTCATGTTGAAGTGGCTGCAGCCGCAGGCAATAATACTTCTTTCCTTGCTTCTTGCGTTTGTTTTATATTTCTCAATGTGTGTGCAATTTGTGTGATTGTCTGTTTTTATGTTTGCAAGCCATTTATGTCATTTCAGTTGTCTTGATTTCCAATTCTTTATTCTTCATCACCAATTTTGTTTGTTACAATCTGTTCTCGGCTTCTTTCTTGTTGATTACGACTTAATATTTTCTTATTGTACGTTTCTTTAATTTTATCTTTTAATGCTTGATTCATCAACGAACACCGTCATTTTTCCTTTTTCCTTTTTCAAGAATAAATTTTGAATATTATTCCAAGAAAAAGAATTCTAGATTCATGGGAAATTATTTACTTATATGGTGGCAATGTTGGTGAGTTCTGTTTGTGTTCGACAAAATGAACTTTACCAGGTCCTCAAATCACCGTAAATTCATGCACGATAATTTATGTGCAAAGTTTGTGCGTGATTGTGTGTAATTTTGTAGTTGATATTCTTTATTGTGCTATTTTTGCAATTTATAAAAATAAAAAGAATAGTTGAACAATAAATTGCAAAATAAAAGAATAAATCCATTGCTAATCGAGTTTGCCAACCTTTTTACAGACTGTACACAAATTTGTGCCCGATATGAACATTGGGAGAAATTCAGCCAGTGCAATATTGTACACAGTGCCCAATTAACCAACTTATTTAGTTCTTTGAATTGTTGAATATATATAATATATATTTATTACTATTATTTTTATCTCAAATGAATGCTTTTAAAGATTATGTTAGTATACAAATACTTTCGTTGATGGTAATAACAATGATTATGTGCATACACCCAAGACAAATTAACTGCATTTTCAAAGAAGTGATGCAGATCAAAGGTAGCAGCACGAGTAAATGTTCGAAGTTGGGGGGGGGGGGTTCTTTCCTCTGGATATGAATTTTACGAAGCCAAGTTGTTGGTTATGGAACGATAAGGAAGAGAACTTACACACCTAGAAAACAAGCTCCCTCATTTCATGAAGTGTATGCTCTCATCTAATGTTGCTCATAAATTTGTATGATATATGAAGATGTTGAAACTAGGTTTTTGGTTATGAAACTTGTAGAAAGAGCACTAGCACGTCTAGGAAACGAGCGTTCTCATTTTGTGAAGTGCATGCTATCATCTAATGTTGTTCATGGATTGGTACGATGATATTGAAGCTAAAGTTTTTAATCATGGAATGAGCAGAAATAGTACTAGCGTGTCTAGATAACAAGCTCCCTCATTTCATAAAGTGTATTCTCTTCTAACGTTGCTCATAAAATGTAATTTCATTGTCAAAATATTCCACCTAATTTATTGTCGCGTTAATTAAATAAAACATCTTGATAAGAACAAACATGTTTGAAATATTTTAATAGAAATTATTTGGAGAATATGCTTTTATAATCTGGATGTCAAATATAGTATGCTAGAAAAGGATCAAATGCTCCTCTTTATTTCAATTTTCAAATAAAGGCTCTTAGAAAAGGTCGAGTCGAATAAGATTGTACACTTTATTTATGCCAATTTCAGAATATTTTTCAGTATATCCACATAATATATATAGTAACATAATTTATAAAAAATGTAAGTCTTTTGTGTATTGAGTTTACTGTGCACTCGATCTACATTATAAAATATTTAATTTTTTTAAGTTTTAAAAAAAGTAATAATATTTTTCAAATAAAAAATAATATTTTTTAATTAAACAAGTAATAATATAGATCGATACATGATGCACAAAAGTTTTTGTGCTATAAAAATATTAATATTAGACTTATTTTTCCCTAGTCACACAAATATGGAGTCTCCGGTCTGTAATTACATTTTATTTCAAATTAAAATCCATTGCAAAAAAGAAAACAAAAATATATGTAAAGTGATATACAATTTGGCCAAATATAGTATGTGTCATCACTGCATAATATATACACAAATTATTTTATTAAATAATTAAATTTAATAAAATAGAAAATATATAGTATTACTTTGTATCAACAAATTATTTTATTAAATAATTAACATTTTAAAAAATAGAAAATGTATAGTATTACTTTGTATCATGAAGTTGTGAAGGATTTAGGAAAAAGTTCTGTTTCAAGAAATGTCTCATTTTATTAGAAATGTTTTTTTCATAAATAAATTACACATAATTAAATTAAGTATGTTAATGAATAAAAAATTATATAAATTTAAATTTATAACTTTTAAAAAATTGTAGATTCATATAATTTATTAAAAATATAAAATTATTTCTTTTAAAACGGGTATAAATATATTAAAAATTGAATAAAAAGTGCACTATTATTGGTCGTACTTATGAGTGGACACCACAGTACGGTCCACTAGAAAAGTGATAGGCCCAACTATAAGCTAATGCGCATATGATACTATACTTATCAAAAACAGTCTAAAGCTTTGGAACAAAATTAAATAACCGTACAAAAATTTGTGTATGGATTGTATCATATAATTCAATTTATTTAAAAAATTAATTGACCAGTCTCTAAGTATTTTGTATTTCTCTTATTTTAAATTTTTACTAAAATTTAAAATTTTAAATAATTTTTTTGTTTTAAGTCCGGTTTTTATATATGATATATCAAATTAATCTTCTTTTTGTAATATTTAATTTAATATCAATATTATATATATTGAAATAAATAATTATATTTAAAAATATGAAATATAATTTTTATAAATGAAATATTAAATTTTTATGCATTGAATTATTAATTTTAAAATTTTGATATATATAACAAATAAATAGTATATCAAAATTTTATATGGATCTAACACAAAAATAATTATAATCTTTTACAAAAATAAAATATTATATTATTAATTTAGTGAGGAACAATTTAAAATTAAAAATATTATATCAATAGTTTTTAGTAAATTAAGATATTTATATTCAGTTGAGGGACAATTTAAAATTTAGTTCAAAATATTGACCAATTTATAATTTAATAATATTAAGTTAAAAAATGAAAATACAATTTATTATATAAAATATATTTCAAATTTAATAATATTTACATAAATATAATTAATATAAATAATAGATTATGTATATTTTTTAATGATAATAATATAATTTTATCATAATATACTATTGTGAAACACGTGATAAGATATTCTTTAGTTATATATTATAATATGAGTATATACTTAAGTTATATGATATATTATAAAATTTGATGTAAGTGGATGGTGATACTTTATGTTCCAATGTCCGCATAATTTGTAGATGGAAAAACGAAATCTTATTCAACTCTCAATTTTATTGACTAAAATCAAGCAAATCCTGATTTTACCGGATAAAATTAAGTGGCCAACATATATAGGATTGTTTAGTTATTTTAATTTAAAAAATTATACTTAATTAATTCTATATAATTATATTTTTTAAAAATACATTTGATCAGGAAAACATTATTAAAAATAGTGATATTACTTATATATATATATATATATATATATATATAGATTTAATACTTGTTGTGAAGGGATTCTGTTATGACACGTTTAGAAACAACCAAAGGCGAATCCCTCCGAATCGACTATACTAGCTTTCAAGAAAATCTCTATAAAAGGAGCAAAAAAACACCAACTCGAACCATCTCGTATCTCTCAAACATCTTAATCTTCCAAACTTCTTGTAATCTTCTTCCTATTTATATCCTCTTCGTTTGTCTTCTAGGATCATCATATTCAAAATCTTAACAAACTCACTGTTCAATCCGTAACTTGCAACTCAAAAATCTCTTGGGGGATTTTTTGTTCTTTTCTCAAAAACGTTCTTTTTTCCAATTTTTTATTTCTTGAATTTGAGGCGAAGAAGTAGGCGGAGAAGAAGGCGAGAACTGGGCAGTTTTGTTTTGAGTTTGGCAGGCTATATAAACGCGCAACGAGAGAGAAAAGATGAGTAGGGGCGTAGAAAAAATGACATCAATTGATGCACAGCTAAGGCTGTTGGCACCAAGGAAGGTTTCTGAGGATGATAAGTTGGTGGAGTATGATGCCCTACTGTTGGATCGTTTTCTCGATATTCTTCAAGACTTGCATGGGGAGGAAATCCGAGAAACGGTACCAAGTTTTGATCTTTTTTAAAATAAAATATTTTTCCCGAATTTAATATTGAGCCAGCAGTTGTTGTTGTTGATTTTTTGTTTTTTATTTTTTGTCATCGTGGGGTAATTTTGTGTTTGATTGAAAAAGATTGTTCACATAAGTTGATAGCTAATTTGTGCTACCTGAATACTATGTCCTGTTTTATTGGAATGCATCTTGATTCCACGAATTTTGTTTTGACATATGTACCTATGTCTGAGTTTAAGGTTGGGGTAAATGAGAAAAAATCTGTATTGAGAATAGTTTTTTTTTTTTTTTGGTTGGGGGGTGGTGGCGGGGGAGGGGGGTTGGGGGGTGGGGGGAGGAGTGTATTGAGAATAGGTTAAGTGGAATTGAAATAGTAAGATTTAGCTCTGAAATAGGCTATCTGTTTACCTTGCTACTTTATTTTGAAAGATTGCATCTTTATCTTGATCCATGGAGAACTTCTTTTCCTTTAGTCCTATATAGTATCTTGTGTGCTGTACTTTGATTCATACTATGTTGCCTTTTCGTGTTGTTGAGAACTAATTCTTTTTTTGAGCGAATAAATCAAATTTTAGTTCTATTTTTTTAAAGAAATATGGAAGCTTTTTATATATTCTTCATGGATAATACGATTAAACTTATTCTAATCTGTCAGACAACAATAGACTTTCGACAATAATATTAGCTTGGGTGACTATTAGCCATCACAATTCTTGAACACTATCTTTAAAAATAAGTTGTCTCCTATTTGAGGCAAGAAAAGTCTGTCACTGGTTTTACTATAAGATGTGGATCGAAATAGTTCTATTGTATATTGACAATACATTGTATAACTTATGTGTTCTGTTAAACTGACTAGGTCCAAGACTGCTACGAGCTTTCAGCAGAATACGAAGGGAAACGGGATCCACAGAAACTTGAAGAGCTTGGAAGAGTTCTCACTAGTTTGGATGCTGGGGATTCAATTGTGGTGGCAAAATCTTTCTCCAACATGCTTACTTTAGCCAACCTCGCCGAAGAAGTTCAGATTGCGTATAGGCGTAGGATAAAGTTGAAAAAGCGTGATTTTTGCAGTGAGGCCTCGGCCACAACTGAATCAGACATTGAAGAGACACTTAGAAGATTGGTGGAGCAGTTGAATAAGACTCCTGAAGAAGTTTTTGAGGCTTTGAAGAATCAAACGGTGGATTTAGTATTGACAGCTCATCCCACTCAGTCTGTTCGTAGATCCTTGCTTCAGAAACATGCAAGGTTTGTTTTATAATCTGTTTATGTGTGAGTTTATTTAATTATCAGCATGCTATTTGTGCTTAATTTCCTTAATTGTCCAAAAATAGTCCGATGAAATATGAAAACAAAGCTTATGTGTGTTGTTTAATCTGTCCCAGGATTCGTAACTGTTTGACTCAGCTAAATGCCAAGGATATTACCCCTGATGATAAGCAAGAGCTTGATGAGGCATTACAAAGAGAGGTATGATTACCCTAGTACATTCTCATCACGGAACCATGATAATATACGCGCACTTATGTATGTCAATATTTAGCTTTTTTTTTCTTCTTATATATATATATATATATATTGTTATCTCCTATCACTTTTTGTGAATGTGGCAGTCGATAACCTTCTAAGTTATTCTGTCACGTTCAAGGGTGATAGCTTAGAGTGCACATTGTTTTGATTGTGTGTTAATTTGCAATCAGATATGTGATAGCATTTATTGTCTGTTTGTGCAGATACAAGCTGCATTTCGCACAGATGAAATCAGGAGAAATCCTCCGACTCCTCAAGATGAGATGAGAGCAGGAATGAGTTACTTCCACGAAACGATCTGGAAGGGAGTCCCAAAGTTCTTACGGCGTGTTGACACTGCTTTAAAGAACATTGGCATAAATGAGCGTGTTCCCTACAATGCTCCTCTCATCCAATTCTCTTCGTGGATGGGTGGAGATCGTGATGGTATTTCCCTCTTCAAATTACTAACTCCATTTTCTGCAACTAAATTTAGTTGGAAAACGAGATTTGTGAACTTAAATGAGGAAATAATAACTTTGCGTTATCGTTTCCACTTGTGGTATCTTGCTAGTTTCAGCTAAGTATTTGGAATTTTTGACAGGTAATCCAAGGGTGACTCCTGAAGTTACAAGAGACGTTTGCTTACTGGCTAGGATGATGGCTGCTAATCTGTACTTCTCACAGATAGATGATCTCATGTTCGAGGTACGAAATGCGTTTTTATGCCCTTATATTTTATCCCTTTATTATCTGGATTCTGATTAAAGTGACATAACTTTGTACATATTTGTTTCTGGCAGCTTTCAATGTGGCGGTGCGATGATGAACTTCGTGCACGTGCAGATGAACTTCACAGGTCCTCGAAGAGAGATGCTAAACATTATATTGGTATGTACGCACTCTACCGGATTTAGACACGAATGATTCTCAACTGTTTAGAATAGTTCAATTTGTATTTCCTCTGTATAGAATGTTGCTATTCAATACCAATGATGTTGCTAAATAAGTTGGGGGCAATTATCTCTATATGCATCCTGAAAGTTGAAGATTTCATGTTATCAATTTATTCTGTAACTTGATGACTGTTTTTATGTAGAGTTTTGGAAGAAGATTCCACCAAACGAGCCTTATCGTGTTATTCTTGGTGATGTGAGGGACAAACTTTATCATACTCGTGAACGGGCTCGTCAGTTACTCGCAGATGGCGTATCTGATGTTCCCTCGGAGTCGACTTTCACAAATGTCAAAGAGGTATGCTAGCCAGAGTACCTTTGTTTTCTTATTGATGATCTGTATTGTGATTTTTCAATTTCATACAGTGAAAATTTAGTAATAGAAGATTGTTCATGTGTTCCTTACAGTTTCTGGAGCCTCTTGAGCTATGCTACAGATCACTCTGTGCTTGTGGCGATCGAGCTATTGCTGATGGAAGCCTTCTTGATTTCCTCAGACAAGTCTCAACCTTTGGGCTTTCACTCGTGAAACTGGATATCAGGCAAGAATCCGATAGGCACACCGATGTCCTAGACGCCATCACCAAGCACCTTGAAATTGGGTCCTACAAAGAATGGTCGGAGGAGCGTCGGCAGGAGTGGCTTCTATCTGAACTCAACGGCAAGCGTCCGTTGTTTGGATGCGATCTTCCTAAAACTGAGGAGATCACAGACGTTCTGGACACGTTTTATGTTCTTGCTGAAATCCCTTCTGACAATTTCGGTGCCTATATAATCTCGATGGCAACGGCCCCATCAGATGTCCTTGCCGTGGAGCTTTTGCAAAAGGAATGCAATGTGAAAACCCCGTTGAGAGTCGTCCCGTTGTTCGAGAAACTCGCTGATCTCGAGGCTGCGCCTGCTGCTGTTGCACGGCTTTTTTCGATAGAATGGTACCGAAATAGGATCAATGGGAAACAAGAAGTCATGATCGGGTACTCAGACTCGGGAAAGGACGCCGGGCGGCTTTCTGCAGGTTGGCAGTTGTATAAGACCCAAGAGGAGCTGGTGAAGGTAGCAAAGAAATTTGGGGTGAAGCTCACAATGTTTCACGGCAGAGGTGGGACTGTGGGACGAGGTGGGGGCCCCACCCATCTTGCGATACTGTCTCAGCCACCAGATACAATTCATGGGTCGCTGCGAGTAACGGTTCAAGGGGAGGTGATTGAACAGTCGTTTGGAGAAGAGCATTTGTGTTTTAGAACGCTTCAACGTTATACAGCTGCTACACTCGAACATGGAATGAATCCTCCCGTTGCTCCTAAACCTGAGTGGCGTTCGCTTATGGATGAGATGGCTGCTGTGTCTACGAATGAGTATCGATCTATTGTCTTCCAGGAACCACGGTTTGTTGAATACTTCCGCCTCGTAAGTATTCTTTCACTTACATATTTCTTTCTTTTCCATCTGCAATCCACCATTACATGCCTTTTCCTTTCTTCAAATTTATTTACCATAATTTGTTGTCTTTGCTCCCGTTTTCAGGCGACACCTGAACTTGAGTATGGTCGTATGAACATTGGCAGTCGGCCATCAAAGAGAAAGCCAAGTGGTGGAATAGAATCACTCAGAGCAATCCCATGGATATTTGCTTGGACGCAGACGAGATTCCATCTTCCTGTCTGGCTTGGGTTTGGTGCAGCGGTGAAACACATGATTGAGAAGGATATAAGAAATCTTCAAATGCTCAAAGACATGTACAATGGATGGCCTTTCTTTAGAGTGACAATTGATCTGGTCGAAATGGTGTTGGCTAAGGGCGATCCAGGAATTGCGGCTTTGTACGACAAGATTTTGGTTTCGGAGGACTTGTGGCCGTTCGCAGAGCAGTTACGGGGCATGTATGAAGCTACTCAGAGCCTTATCCTTCAGGTGATGGATTCAAGTCTTAACCAAATTTTACATTGCAAAAAAATACTCTTTTAACTCATGCTGTAGTTTTGTTAAAACTTGAATCTAAGTTGCTTTGGTTGTGTTTGGATTAAAGAATTAGAGTATGGATTTTGAAATCGACAACAGAAACTCCATTGTTTGGACGGAACGGCATGTATGGATCTTGATTGAATCCTCACTCATCAAGTCTGTTAATTCAAACACAACCTAAAGATTCGAGACTGCAAACTCCTAAATGTTTCAAGAAAGATCGATTTTCCCTGCTAGAGATACATGCTCGATAGTCACTTTGGACAGCAAAAAGAACTTTATCGTTCGATCATAAGACGATATAGCTCTATATTACAACAGTCATTTAAACAATATAACTGATTTGCTCTCCCTGTCTTAGGTTGCGGGACATAAGGAACTCCTTGAAGGGGACCCCTACTTGAGGCAGAGACTCAGACTCCGGGACCCGTACATCACTGTCCTCAACGTGTGTCAAATCTATACATTGAAGCGTACTCGTGACCCCAGTTACAGCGTAAAGGTGGGCCCACATCTCTCGAAAGAAATCATGGAAATGCCAACGAGCAAACCTGCTGCAGAGCTAGTGAAGCTCAACCCTACGAGCGAATATGCTCCCGGTTTGGAGGACACCCTTATCTTGACCATGAAGGGTATCGCGGCTGGAATGCAGAACACCGGCTAAGCGCCGGCTGTGTTACGTTCGCACGGCTATTTCCCGCGGGCTAAAATTATAGTTGTTAAGAAGAATTGGTGAAAATGCAAAAGTATAAATAGCTTCAGTTGAATAAACTCGTTTAGTCTTTTTGTATAATATGAGGTTTTTTTTATTTTTTATTTTTATTTTTTTGGGAGTGAGAAGTGAAATGTGCAATGTGAAGGGAAATGATGTTAATAATATGTCAAAGGGGTGTATTATGTTCCTATTTAGGTTCATGAATCAAATAATAATTTTTTTAGTCTAAAAAAAGTTAAGTGTTTATAATTAATTAGTGTTCTTATTTACAATGTATTTTAATTTTTAATATTATAATTTTAAGTAAAATAATATTTAAGATTAAATATTTTATTATTTTATTGATAAAAATATATTCCTTCTTCTATAAAATAAAATAAAATTCAATAATAAATTGATTAATCGTACTAACATAAATCATTTAAGTTCTTATAAAAAATATTAATTAATATTTAGTATAACTCAAATTCTCTATAAATAATTTAATTCTGGATAAATATTAAAATTTAACTTAAATAATCAATCAGACAATAATAGTATTTTTCAAATCTAATAATCTATTTTAATGAATGAGAGTATAATTAAAAAATAATTTAATATATTATATGTAAATAAATATTAGAATTGAAAATATTACTTATATTTTAATAAATTGAAAAATAAATACAAAATAACAAGAAAAAATAATCTTAAACTAATCAAATGTTAATGCACTATTTTTCAAAAACTATTTTAAATTTTGAAAATTGGAAGTCATATTTAGGTTATTTTATTATTATATTAACCAATATTTTATTACTTCTAAAGTGAAATAGAAGGGATATATTAGAAAATGTCTCATAATTGAATCACTCACGTTATATTATTCAAATAATTGAAGTGAAAATGGAGGAATTGAGAGGACATGATCCGTTTGAACCATACACATGCAGCTCCTCCATTTCTCAAGCCAAATAAATAAATAAATAAATAAATAATAATAATAATAATAATAACAATAATAATAATAATAATAATAATCTATAACTATATAATAATATGAATAGTTGAAAAAATTGATATAAATGTCATTTTTCCACTTAAAATATATATATTTTTTGTTTTTAAAAAGTATAATGTTTAATTTAGATTTTTTCTTTTTCTTTGCTTTTAAACTCTAGTGTTTAAAGCTTTATAACTTTTTCATCTCAATTATATTTTCTATGAAAAATATATCAAATTAATCATTTTTTCATGATCTGACATTCATATTGCATATATAAAAACAAAATATTAATTTTTAAATATAAATATTTTTTCATATATATTGTAGTATATTTTAATATTTAATATATTTTTATATTATGAGATATTTTTATTTTAAATAAATTTTATTAAAAATATATTTGATATAATTATATATTTATTTAAAAAATATATTACTATTTAAAAAAAATCGTGTAACGTACGAGATAAATACTAGTAATAACAATAATACCATTGTTGAGTAAAAAAGAAACAATAATAAGTTTCACATTACACAAAGTCTGTTTTCGAAATACCAGCAATGTGTCAAATTATAAGCGCTACATCGTTTGGCTATATAGCTGACAAGCTGGGCAAAAGGAGTGAAAATCCCAGCCACAACACAATTTATAATTCAAATTAAAAAAATAAAATAATAGCACAATGATGTACAACTTGGTTAATAGAATCCTGTAATATAAAAAATAACTATAAATGAAGGACTTGGTCCGAGCTTGATAATAACAATTCAAAGTAAGTTTAGATCTATTATATCGACTGAACAAATGCTTTTGATTGGTTTATTGAACCATATCATGATGGGGTCTTTGGCTGAGGTGAAATCATAACAAGGTAATCGTAGGATAAATATATAGAGTCGAGTAGGGTTATGCTTGACAACCCGATTCTCCAACAGAAGAATAGCGGATCATGCCACTTAGACAATCTCTAGCAGTGCGCTGGAGAGGTGTGAAAAGAAGGAAAGCACTGCTGGAGCCTGCAGTATTGTGAAACCATGAATTCTTTTTAATTTAACTGCAGTATAATTTGGTCCGCATCAGTTCTTTCTTTTTTAATTCTGTTTTATTACTTTTCTGTATTTAATAATAAATTTTTATTTTATAAATAATTTAATTTAATTAATTTTATGAGTATTTTAATTAAATATGATTAAAAAAATAAAAAAATGTAATTTCAATTATAAATAAAATAATACAATAATTTTATTGTTTTATAATTAATTTAGTTTAATTAATTTTAAGATTATTTTGATTAAATATGATAAAAAATAATGAAAAGATGTAATTTCAATTAGAAATAAAAATAATACAATAAATTTTTTCTTTTACAATTAATTTGGTTTAATTAATTTTAAGATTATTTTAATTAAAATCTGATAAAAAATAATAAAAAGATGTAATTTTAATTATAAATAAAAATAATACAATAAAATTTTAAATACTACACATAAAATTATTATTCTACCATAAAAAAAAAAGATAAAAATACAAATAGACAAAACATACAATTACAACTAAAAATTATAAAATTACATACAAAATATAAAATTACACAACATAAGTAAAAACACAATTACTTACTAAATAGAAAATACACATGATACTAAATTAATAATCTAATTTCAATAATTAGAAAGACCACCTTCAGACCCTCCAATGTTCGAAATTTTTTTTTCAAACACATTAAATGTATTCGGAAGTGGATTTGTTGCCTCAGCTTGTGTCCTCCTCTGCAGAATTTTTTGTTGCTCCAACCTTAAGTATTCACGTAGTGCAGGATTAACAACAATGTCTAAATTCATCTTTAAAGTTGCGTTGTCCTCTTTGATCATTTTCCATTCATTGTTCATCGTTATCTCATGATCTTTCAACTCATGTTCATGAGCTTTTAACTCATTCTCACGATCTTTTCTTGAGGCTGCGTTGCTAATAATTCTCTGTAGATAAAAAGGAGTTGGAGAAGTTTGTGAGAAATGTTATGTGGTATGACGCCTATTTATAGAAATTCGTAGAAAAGCAGATAGTAGTCCAACGGTTGAGATTTAAAGATCAAAATAATCTAACGGTCGGAATTGAATACACATGGATTATCTTTGTTGCAACTCTCTGTGTTTTAAGACTTTGAATTAACGGCTCAGATTAAAAGTTGTTGTGGGTTATCAACGACTAATATTGAAAGCACAAAGATTGTGCTTTCTCCAACTATGATTTCAATTCAGATTAGTGGTGAATGGTTGAGATTTAAAGATGACAAGAATCTAACGGTCGTAGTTGAAAACACTAGGATTGTGCTTGTTTGTGGCTTTTACGACTTAAGTGGAGGATTGAGATTAAATGTTGTAGTAGGATATCAATGACTATTATTCTAAACACAAAGATTGTGTTTTATGGAATAATATATAGATCATTATATAATGAGCGCATACTCCACCTATTTTCTTTATATCAATCTTTCTTATCCTCAATTCGTTTAGTCATTTTCTCCGTTAATAATATTTTTTTTCTGTTGTGCTCTAATTGTCTTTTAAAAAAATGAATTTTCACTCTGCTGGTCCTATTTCTTCTATTCCTTCAAGTTCATCTGATGATGAACATCAACAATTGATTGATAGTGATTGTTCCGACGTGGATCAACATGCGATTGTTCAACAAATATATAATAACAATCGTATGTTAGCTGCATATCGGCGTCGAAGGGCTGAACCCATTCATGGAGGCTCAGTTCCGAGTCGCAGGACAATATATCGTGATCATGAAGCAACAGTTCAAAATCTTTTCAGAGACTAATTTTCTGAAACTCCAACGTTTAATGAAGATCAGTTTCGTCGACATTATCGAATGTCACGAAATTTATTTCTCCGTATTGTTCATGCAGTATAAAATCATGATGGATACTTTGTGCAGCGAAGAAATGCAGCTGAGCAGCTTAGTTTGTCTACACTCCAAAAAGTAATTGCAGCATTCCGAAGGTTAGCGTATGCAATTCCAGCGGATGCAACTGACGAGTATATCAAAATTGGAGAGTCTACTGCAATTGAATGTGCCAAAAAATTTTGTAGTGCTATTGTGGAGATATTTGGGGGAGAATATCTAAAATCTCATGCCGCTAATGATGTTGCAAGGTTACTTTATATTGGTCAGCAACGTGGCTTTCCAGGAAGTTGGAAAGTTTGGATTGTATGCATTGGAAGTGGAAAAATTGTCCGACGGCATGGACAGGATGATATGCTAGTCGAAGTGGAACTCCAACAATTATTCTTGAAGCTGCAGTTGATTCTGATTGTGGATTTAGCATGCTTATTTCAGGATGCCAGGATCCAACAATGATATTAATGTGTTGGAGACGTCCCACATTTTCTCTAACTTTGCTAAAGGTATTGCTCCTCCTGCACGTTATGTTATTCAAGGAAAGGAGTACAACATGGCGTATTATTTGGCTGATAGTGTATATCTCAAATGGGCAACTCTTGTGCAAACGATTCATGCACCAAATGGTCCAAAAAAGAAATATTTTGCAAATAAACAAGAAGCGTGTAGAAAGGATGTGGAATGTGCATTTGGAGTCCTCCAAAGTCGATTTGCAATAGTGGCAAATCCAGCACGTTTTTTGAGTAAAATTGATTTGAAAGATATTATGACTGCGTGCATAGTGATGCATAATATGATAATTGAGGATGGACGAGAACTTGATGCTCCAATCAAAGAAGCAAGAGAAGTGCCTGCTCCGAAAGTTGAATTTGTTGAAAATAAAAACACGCATTTTCAAAATTTTCTAGCTCAATTTAGACAAATTAGAGATGCGGAAGCTCATTTCGCACATCGAAATGCATTAATTGAGCATTTGTGGGTATAATATTCTAATTCAGAAATTTAATCTTGTAAACGTGTATTTTTATTGTATTATTATTATGAAGTTCAATTTTAATTTTGCATTATTATTGCTTGATATTATATGTATTTTTTTATATATAATTAATTTTATACATAAAAAATTAAAATGTTACATATAAAAAATTATTTTTAATATATTACGTATTATGTATTTAACAAATATAAAGTTTTTTAAATATAAATAAAAAATAAATAAATTATAAAAAATATTATTGAAATATTCTTTTTTAGTGCAGAAAGTAGTGCAAACTGCTGGAGATGAAATGCAGATTTTACAATTAAATAATACAAAATCTGCACTAAAGTTGTGCCACTGGAGATGGCCTTAGCCGCTAGAGCTAACATTGGGGTAATAGTGTTGCTTGAAAACCTGGTGTTGACTTTCCATGTGGTTTTGGATTATTTTAATTGGTTATTTCACAATTTTATCACTAATTATTCATTTGGTTAATTTATTTAAGGTTGACTTTTATAATTAGACCATTCATAGCATTTATTTATTTATTTTAATTTTGCCGCTAGCGAAAGAGAAGGAATAGTCGGTGGTGCAATTTATTTTATATTTTATTTCAATTATTATTAAATGAATTATGTGAAACTATTTATGCAGGCATTAAAGGGAAGAAATCACTAATCACTAAATTGTATTGCAAACACTTTTTGGTAACATTACTCATTCACAACTTGCTAAGCTTCAAGTTGAGAGCAATCACCTCTTCCCATTGCATAGTAAAAAAAGAGCCAAGAATTCATCAACCTCTACCAAGATGACGGTACTCTCTCTCTCTCTCTCTCTCAAACACACACACACACACACTTAAAAATAAGAAATTTTAGTGAAATGGAAGAATTTTAATTGTATTTTTTAATGTTTTGCTCCTAGTTTTTTTTTTTTTTTTTAATGTTTACATGTGTGTTCAATTTATTTTCATTTTTTTGTTTCGTTGTATATTTGTTTTCTCTTTCGTTCACCCCTTTAAAATCAAGAATAAAATGGAACTGCAGAAAACAAGAGTAAAAAAATAAAAGTACAAGGAACAAACAACAAGAGAAATGAAACTAAAGTAGCAAAGTGTAAAATAGAAAGTATAAATCGCAAAAGTTAAGAAAATTAAAAGTATGTGTGGCAAGAAATTAGGAAATAAATACAAGGGGCAAAAGTATAATTTTTGTAAGTACAAGGGCGAAATACGAATTTTCCTATGAAACTTTAGAGAGATGTCGGCGTTATTTTTTTTTGATACAGTTACAATAATACTATAATACTGTTTGTAGTTGATAATATTTTTTTAATTGTGAAATATTTAGTTACCTTGAAAAGAATAATTTGAATTTAACTTTGAGGATTTTATTTTATAATTTTTTGGCTCTTATAAATAATATTTAATTATATAATTTTATAAGTTAAATTTTGAGATTTTCAGACAACTGAAATGCGTGTGCATATGGATTGCGCTGGATGTGAGAGCAGGATAAAGAAAGCTCTCCAAAGGGTCAAAGGTACTTCCATTTCTTTGCAAGTCCTCTCACTATGAAAAATTATTTAGATTTCATTTGCCCAAATTAAAATTATTTTAATAATCTTCTGAAATTACATAAAGTTATACTAGACGCAAGAATTTTAAATATAAATAATTTATTAAAAAATAAATTTTTACTATTATTATACAAATATGGAATGATCACATACTCATCGTAGATATGTATTAATATATCCACCAATGATATATCAAAATCACATCTATAGACACTAAATAAAATACACAAAAACTTCCGTGCATCGTGCCTCGTACAACCCGATCAAACAATATTATTTGTTTAACTAAAAACTATAATTTTTTTCTTAAAAAATATTACTACTGAAACACATTATTTGTTACCCTGTATACTAATTTATCTAAAAATAATAGTATTTGTTGGATTGCACGGTGTGCACTCAATGCACACAAGAGACTCACTCAATAAAATAATCAACTTTCTTATGATATGATCTTCACACATCAACTGTAAACTTGTCATGAATGTTCACAAGGGGTTGGTGACTATTATCGAAGATAAGTAATAATCATTAATATTGGTATATATGAAAATTCAGGAGTTCATGAAGTGGACATAGATATGGGCCTGCAGAAGGTGACAGTAACAGGATATGCCGACCAAAAGAAGGTCCTGAAAACAGTTAGAAAAACTGGAAGAAGGGCTGAATTGTGGCAATTTCCTTACAATCCTGAGATGCGCAACCATAACTTTACCGGCCACCACCACCACCAGCACAACTACAGCGGCCCTTCCACTTACTACACGGCGCAGCCGTCGGCCTCCTCCTACAACTACTACAAGCACGGCTACGACAACCACGGCGGCAATCCGACGTACTATAGCGGAAATTCAACTATTTTTGGGAACCGAACGGGCGATACTTTTAGCGATGAGAACCCTCATGGTTGTTCTATTATGTGATCGTTGATAAAAGATCTATCGCATAACATTACTATTGTCATATGAGATCCTCTTTTCGAGTTTGAGTTTTCAATTTTTTTGTAATATTTAATTTTGTACCTTTTTAGAATTGTATTTTACCCTATTATTTATATTAAACATGAAGAAAATTAACGGAGTAGTTTATGATACTAGTTATTGCTATTAGGATATGATGAATTAATTGAATATATTTTTGTAGAATTCATACATTTTTATGTGAATGCAGGTGGTGTGGTGTTGCAGTGCAACTGCAAATTTCAATAAGTAAATGAAGAGCCTGTCACATTGATGAAATGACTACACAAATATTTGTGAAATAAAACTACGGTGGAATGTAGTATTATGTTGTGTACTGCCCATATAGACGCAAAGTAAGTCCGTCGGGCTGCATTTTCTCAAAGAATGTGAATTCGAGTCGTGATGTACTAGTTGGACAGTGCAGCTGGTTATTCATTGAAACAATTTTATTATGAATTATAGTGTAACAAATACATTTTTGTTTTTTTGTTTTTTAGGATCCAAGAAACACAATAATACTAGAGATCAGAATAGAGGCAAGAACACCAGCTCCAGCAGAAAGATTTGTTCACCCTTTTATCCCCTCAGAAATAATAGCAGCAAAAGCTTCCATTTTCTCCTTCGGCAAAGACAAACCAAACTCCAATCCTCCTTCAGAATCCCTGCTTCTACACAGCGACATTCCATATTTATCTTTGTCAATCGAATTTATTTCCACCTTTCTCACTTTTCCCCATCCAAAATCCACATTGTAAAGATCAAATCTTTCCGAACCAGACACCGAAAAATGCGATTTTCGAATGGCTGCATAGATTTCTGCCGGCCAGCCCTCCGCACCTTCTAGAATGTTCTCATTGTTGATCACCCTGTTCTTGATCTCCTCTGCTATTGCTTGAGCTGCAAGAAAGAACCCTTCATCGCCCACGAGCTCCCCATGCCGAATCTTCGGGAGCCCGTGTGTGATGCAGTTGCCGAAGTAGTTTTTAGAAACTGGTGGATTCAGACGAGCTCTTAAATCGACTCCGAAGGAGAAGGATTCGACCTCGTCGTCACCAACAACATTGTCTTCTTCCCCAGCTGTGGCTGCGAGTGATTTCGCCATACAGGTCCAGACATAAGCTGCAAGAACTACGAAAGATGAAGCATGGGCCAAACCTGGGAATCTTGCCCGAACCAGATCCTTCAGTTTGTTGATTTCTGATTGGCTGAAAATGTATGTTGCACGAACCCTGTTCGTCAGTGCGGGGACGGAGGGGGACGACGTCAGAGGAAATTTTCTGATGCGGCTCCAGTAAACGGAATCGAGTTCTTGAGGGTAGTTTAATAAGGATCTGTCGAAAACTGGTAATGATTCTTTTTGTGTGATCAAGAATTCATCTTCTCCGAGTTTATTGATTGAAGCCCAGGTTTTTAAGAAGCCCAGAAGTGTAACAGCGTCGGCGATGCTGTGATGGGTGGCGGAGCCAATGCTTACGCCACGGCCTGGAAACAGCGTCACCTGCAGCGCCAGGCCGTGGAGGAGTTTGTGATCGGATTCTTCGATTATCGGCGGCGTTTGAGAGATATAATCGTAAAATTTAGCAGCGTCACGAGCATGGTTTCCGACAAGGTCGTCGAAATCATCGCTGGACTCGAAGATGGTTACAGCAACTGAGTCTCCGGGCCGATAACGAAATACGGGCTTTTTCTCTGGGTCTAAAGGGTAGACTATACGGCCCGCCAAGGGGAAGAAGAGTTTGAGAGTTAGGGAGAGTGATTCTTTTAGTTTTGGAAGGAGGGTTTCCTGGAAATAAGGCTTAGAACAAGCTGGGAACTCATAGAAGAGAACTTGACAAATGGGGTGGATGAACAACCAATTGATGTCGAAGAAAGTGAGCGGCAGCGATTGCTCCGCCACCGCGCCTGGAGGCGGCGCAATTCCACAGCTTTCGAGCAGGGTTTTCATGGGATTTCTTGAACCTTAGTAAGAATGATTAAGGCTTTGGTCTGAAATTTAAGCATCTTTTCTACTTACCATTCTTGGCGACTGACGAGTGAGTGCTGCGTGCGATAGGATAGAATGCCACATTTAATGTCCTTAGATGGCGGGACCCAAATGGCGTTTGAATTCTCTATTTTTATACTATATTTTATCTTCTATTTTATTAATTTTTAAATATACAATAAAATTAGTGATATCATTATATATATTTAATGTATGAGATTATTTTAAAATAAACAGAAGATCACATATTTTCTTTTAGGGCAAATTTAAATTTATTACTTTCAATTCTAAATTTATGAATTTAGATAATGAACTCTATTTTTTTTAAATATAATGTATGTCCAATTTTGTTAAATTCCACTAATATCAGAGATTGCTAACATGAAAATTGAACTGCCTGTGTAGTGTATGAAATTGGGAGTGTCACGTAAGTAGTTTCAAGCAATTTTTATTTTTTAAGTTTCCACTAGTTAGTTGTAAATTGTACAAAACAAAAGTTAAATATCAATATAGAAAAAATGTAAAATTAGAGATCATATATTGAACATAGTCAAAATTAACGAGTATAAAATAAAATTTTACCATGAATTTATATTTCTTTAATAAATAATAAAGTCCACTAACCATATTCGACCACTTTAATTAAACCCGTGAACCTTCATATTTTGGTTTATTGGCTACTTGTATATTCATTATGTTTATGTCCTTAAATGTTAAACTTTATTTTACTAATGTAAACATATGAGATGAAACAAGAATCTAGATCAAGAAATTATAGTACATGTAATTTATATTTGAGGGAAAAGTTGAAGATTTAACCGCATTCCTGTTCAGACATTTCATCAAACAACTGTGCTGCTTATACAGTAGTACAAACACTTGGGCCCCCGCCTTGCTGGGACATCATGATCAAGTGTACCATTCAATCATACGCACGCAGCACTCACTCACTCGTCAGTCGCCAAGAAGGGTAAGTAAAAAAGACCTTTAAAATAATACATCTCCAAGCTTTGCTGGATTTAAATCAGCCATCCTTTTATGCCTGAAAAACCTTCCATTCCACAGCTAAATTAAAATGGCGCCTCCCCATTTTGTCCTTCTCCCTTTCTTGGCCCCCGGACATTTGATCCCAATGGTTGATGTCGCCAGATTGCTGGCGGCACGTGGCGTCATCGTCACAATCCTGGTCACGCCCCGAAACGGAGACAGAATCAAAACCGCAGTCCAACATTCCGACGTCCGTCTTTTTCACCTTAAATTTCCTTACGGCGAAGCCGGGCTGCCGGAAGGGTGTGAGAGTACTGAGTTGCTCCCTTCACCGGGCCACCTGCGCAACCTTTACGCCGCCATTGACATGCTGAGTGTCCAGGTCGAAGAATTAATCCCGGGCCTTGATCCCAAGCCCACCTGCTTAATGGCTGATATCTTTATATCATGGGCCACCGGTTTGGCCAGGAAACTGCGCCTTCCTAGGCTTGTGTTTCACACCTCTTGTTGTCTCTGTCTCGTACGCCCCAACATGCTGGAGGTATATCCTGAAACGGATATTATACCTTCTTCCGAGGCAGACTACTTCGTTCTGCCTCGTAAGTTCCCTCCCCAATTTGTTAAGGTCATCGAGGAGATGTACGAATCGGAGAGGGAAGCATTCGGGACGGTAGCTAATACCTTTGAAGAACTCGAGCCCGAATGCATCGAAAAATACACGAAAATCCGAGGCAAGAAGTTGTGGTGCATTGGTCCTCTTTCCTTGTACAACAAAGATGATTCATACAATGCTGAAAGAGGCAACGAGGCCTCAATCGACCAACACCAATGCTTGAAATGGCTCGATTCGCATGAATCGAGCTCTGTTATCTACGCCTGCCTCGGCAGCGAAGCACAACTGTCCACCCCACAGCTCATAGAGCTCGGGTTGGGCTTAGAAAGGTCGAACCGACCCTTCATTTGGGTGGTCAGAAATGCATCGGATGAGTTCAAAAAATGGCTGCACATGGATTCCGGAGGGGAATTCGAGCAGAGGATTAAGGGCAGGGGCCTTGTGATACAGGGGTGGGCGCCCCAAGTGCTGATACTTTCTCATCGTTCCATCGGTGGCTTTATAACGCACTGTGGATGGAACTCGACTCTGGAAGGAATAACGGCGGGCCTGCCTATGATAACATGGCCATTAGCTTCAGAGCAATTTCTCAATGAAAAGCTCATTGTGAATGTGATCAAGATTGGGATAAGGGTGGGTGGTGAAGAGAACGGGGATGTGCAGGTGAAGAGTGAGGATGTAAAGATGGCCATAGACAAGTTGATGGATGGAGGAGAAGAAGGTAGAGAGAGGAGAGAGAAAGTTCGAATGCTGGCCGGAAAAGCGAAAGGGGCGGTGGAGGAAGGTGGTTCTTCTTACAACAACATGGTAGAGCTCATAGAAGAGGTCGTCATCATGCAGCAGGCCATGCAAGAAGATTAATCTGCAACCACAAATAATGAAATTTCTTCTGAAATTGTAATCAGAGTGAACCTCTACATAATTTGATAAGTGCCTAGATTCAGTTGTAATATGCCTTCACATCAATTTAAAGCATTTTCTTTGTCTAAGCCTATATGTGACTCTGGTCATTATTAAAGAAATAATTACTTTTTTTGCCTAATAACTTTTTGGGCAACAAATTTTTTATGTGAAAATTTAGGATAACATTTAACGAGTTTTTGTCAATTGATGACAATTTTGGTGCGAACATTCAAATTAGGGCGAAATCACACATACAATGCATGTGCGGATCGAATTTGAGGTTTTGTCTTGCTAATATTTAATAAATACCTAATTTGTTTTGAAATTTTGATAACTAGTATGTTGTCCCGTGCGATGCACAGGTATATTATTATAGTATAATATTATTATATTTAAAAAAACATAAAATTAATATTTATATATATATATATAGTTATGTTCAATAATTTATATATGTACCATGACTATAATAAAGATATAAATATTATATATAAAATTATATATGAACATTAATTAATTTTATTTATAAAATACAATTATCAAATTATGAAATATATAGTATTTTCTTTTGAAATCAAGAAAATATCAATGTGAACATTTTTTTATTATTATATATAGCATCGAATCTGCCACAAATTCATAATTGATTTGTTAAAATCAAGTAAAAATGAAGATATATGAATTTTTTTTATTTGTTTTGAATAAATTAGTAACATTACCAATATTAAAAAATAAAAATATACAAAATTAAAATGAATGTTTATTGATTAGTAATATAACAACATTTTCTAAAAATTCATCTTTTCATTTGTGGAAAGAAAAATGGGCGGAAAATTGATAACAACAAATATATAAATAGTCAGTATACTATTAGTTATTCAAAATTCTAAGATTGTTATTTCATTTATACATAAAATATATCAAATTAAACATCATTTCATAATTTTTAATTTATCATCTATATTACATATATAACAATAAAACGTAAGATATGTATATTTGACTTATAATATGGGTATTGGATTTAGTAGATTTTGAGTTGAGCTGCATTGTATGATCTTATGTTGCAAAATACAAAATTATTCATTTTAATACAAAATAATAAAATGGAGTTATATGAATAAAGATAATTTTTTTAATAAGATCATTGAAATTATTTTTATAATAGTTTTTGAAGACTTGTTTGTTGAATTATATATTTATGTGCATTTGATCTCTTTATAATTTATTAATCTATTTATTTTGCCTATTTTAAAATTTTAAAGTATTTAAATTATTTTAATAAATAGATTATCTTATACTTTTATAAAATAAATAAATAAATATATATATATATATATTATAATTCATGCATCCCAGAGTAGAAATGCACGTACACTTGAGAACTATATTTGAGGGAAAAGTAGGAGATGTGACCACATTCTTGTTGGGGCATTTTATCAAACAACTAAGCAGCAACCGTGTAACAGTCGTCAAGAATGGTAAGTGAATAATACCACTGAGCTACCAAGTTAGCGGTCATGAATTATTTAGTTGTTGCATGATATTGACCTTTCGCTTGTGATAAAGAGAGGTAGACACTTTGAACAGCGGTGCAATTTGGCTATCAAAATTCTAAAATTAAATATTTGAAATTGACATTTTGGGGGAGTTGCAAAACTAGACTTTGTAACCCATAGACGGTTCAAAAATAAGTTGTTTATATTTTTGGTTTTACAATTTCATCATTTACCTATTTATAGATTTCGAGTCTGTACTGCAGAAATATAGTTAATTTAATTTTGGGGTGTATATATAGGGAAAATGATATGAGATTTCATCTTCCAACCAGCTGGATATAATAAATCCATGCTGATTTTTCTACTCCCCACACAAAGAATAAATGGGAAAAACTCGTTGAATATTGTGTCATGCACTATGCTTAGTCTTTCTTTAGTTACCACTTTTCAAATCAAAGTATTTTGGACATCAAAATTGCAAAACTTGTCCAGATTTATGAGCGATCTCAAAATTAATTTTTTATTTATGAGTTTATTTCTATAATTTTGTATGTTATCTTTTTAATTGCTCAAAATTGCTCATTTTTTTAGCTTAAATTAAAAAAAAATTGCTAGGATAATTGCATGTGTACTGCATAAGAGCTTAAAATTGGGACATTCATTTATCATTGTGAATATGTTGTCTCCAAGGTCGATTTTGATATATGTTTGATGTTATGTATTTATATTTTTTTTATTTGGATGGCACATCCACATTATTCACTCCACCAATAAAATGAAAATTCCCAATATGCAATTATCATGTTTGATACACGTGCAATTATGTGACGAGAATTTCACGTTTCGACTAAAAAAGTACCGAATTTGAGCAATTAAAAAGATAAAAGACAAAATTGCAAAAAATAAAAAACTGATTTTGAAACCGACCATAAATTATTGGACAAGTTTTGCAATTTATGCCTATTTTTGAATTGGATCTAACTAAATTGCAGGGTTGATTGTCTGCCATTTGCATATTCGTTTCACATACGAGATCCTCTTATTTTAAATGATTTGATTTCAAAAGTTTCTCATGAGTTTAATTAAATCTCATGTGGTAACAAGTTAAAGACATAGCAAATATTTGAAACTTATGCAGACAATTTTTCAAACAGTTGGGCTGCCCATTGTATGACGGAGCATAGATTTTATGGCATCCATTCTAAATCTACAGCAATATATGCATTCAACAAAGATTTATTAAAACAAATATAGATTCATCCTAGTTGTAGCTCTTCAACAAGTTCAACTTCATCTTGCTGATCTTTGCTGCAACATCTTTCATATTAGGCCTCTCCTCTGGCAAATCTGCTGTACATTCTAGAGCTAGTTCAATTATTGATTTCAAACAACTTAAATGTCTGGCTCTAGTGCCTTCATCATTCATCTTCACTAGCTCGTCATCAACGATCTGCATCACCGAGTTTGTAAGTGATTCCGATACCCATCTCCTCATGGTTAACTCTTCTAAAAACATCTCATCCGTCGGCTTTCTTCTTGAAAATACTTCCATCAACATAATCCCGTAGCTATAAACATCCACCATGGTCGATATCAATCCATCCGACCCGTACTCTACAAAAGTGATGCACGAAAACAAATAAATATTTTACTCCCTCCGCCCCTCAGAAATGTTCAGTTTGTATTTTTCTTTTCTTTTTTGGGACGGAGTGAATAATAGCTAATATTTAATGAAATGAGCTTCAGATGACATTTTATATTGAATTAAATGAATCGTTGGTCAATTTTCAATTGCAATATAAGTAATCGATATTTATCTGAATTTTTTCATTTCCGCCTCCAATATCGTGAATTGAGGATGAAAGACGCAACAAATATTAACTAATTCCACACTTGTTCACAATGAGGGAGCAGCGAACGACAAAGTAGATGATAGATGTGGGACAGCCTCATCGAGTTGCATCCAATGATGGTGGAGGCATCACAACTTGATGCCCGAAAATGTGATTGGTTTTGTAATTAAAGTTCATGTTGCGGTTGAAAATTGATGCTTAGTTCATGATTTTCTATGCAGTTAACCAAATAATAAAAAGAGTTCATGAAAGATTCTTACCAGGTGCCATGTATCCAACGGTACCCAAAGTTCTGGTTTGTCGCATCTTTTGCTCTCGCGTCAAGAGCTTGGCGATCCCAAAGTCGCCTACGTGTGCAACCATGTCCTTATCAAGAAGGATATTGCTGGGCTTCAAGTCACAATGGGCAATAGGTGTTAACAAGCCTTCATGTAAATATTCTACTGCAGATGCCACATCAATCATTATTCCCAATCTGTGAAAAATGTTCAACGAACACTTGGGGTAAAGCCATTTTTCTAGGTTGCCGTTGGGCATATATTCCATCACCAAGGCCTTAAAGTTAAGGCTACTGCAACAAGCTGTAACCTTGACGAGATTCCTATGCCGTACGTTGCGCATTGTACGGCATTCTACGTCAAAATTCTTCAACGCACCTTGTACGTCTAAATCGAAAACCTTAATAGCAACAACCATAGCATCCGAAAAATCTCCCCTGTATACCGAGCCAGAGCTACCTCTGCCAATCAGCTTTTCTTCATCAAGGTTTTTAGTGCCATTAAGAACTTCTTGGTATGTGATCCTCTCTTCAATGAGTCCAAGAGACTCGTCGGAAACAGGCCGAGATAGTTTCTTACGACGAATTCTTAGAACCAAGATGAGAAAAACAGCGGCAATAACTACTGAAGCTATGGGTGGGAGAATATGCTTCAGAAGTTTGTTTCTTCTTGAAGGTGTACTCGGTTTTCTTCTTCCGCAAGCCTCCACTTTGAAATGAGGCGCTCCGCACAAGCCTTTATTGCCTGCAAAGAATCCGGCTGTGAAGGTGACGAAAGGCCCTCCGTTTGGAATTTCACCACTAAGCTTGTTGAATGAGACATTGAAGTAAGTAAGATATGCAAGTTTCTCCAATGACTCCGGAATTGGACCAGAAAAATTGTTATGGGATAAGTCGAGGTACTGCAGTTCCTTCAGAGGAGCAAACACATCATCTATCTCGCCATCCATTTCGTTGTTTGACAACAACAGATGTATCAGGCTCTGGAGCTGTGAAATAGTATTCGGAATTCTGCCAGATATTCGATTTCCAGATAGGTCCATCTCTCTCAGGCTCTTCATATTGCCAACTTCTCGAGACAAAGAACCATCAAAGAAATTGTTGGAGAAATTAATCTTTTCAATCCATACATTAGACCAAAAAGTTGATGGAATGCTGGAATTGAATGCATTGTTAGCCAGATTGATCTCTCTCAGCATAGAAAGATTCCTTAAACACCCCGGCAGCTGTCCGAAGAAACGATTCTCCCTCAAATTGACGTGATAAAGATTTTTTGTCTCGCATAAGACACTAAGGATAGGTCCCTGCAGCCTATTTCCATAAAGATCCAGCTTCTGCAAGTTCCTGAAATATCCAACTCCCACTGGAACGGCCCCGGTCAAGTAGTTATCCCCAAGATTTAACCACACCAGGTTGCTCAAGTTCCCGATCTCATTAGGGAGTGGACCCATGATTCTACATGACTGCGCCGTAAGTTGTTGAAGCGACACAGATAGATTGCTCGAGCCTAAGGCTTGTGGGAGGGCTCCGGTTATGGGATTCGAGTCTATGTTTATGATGTTCAGATTCTTGCAATGTGTCAAGGAAGAGATGAAATCTTGTTCGGGGTTGGATACATTGTTTGTGAGCTGATTGTTTGCTAGGGTTAGCCGCTGGAGTCGGCCTAAGTTCCCCAGAGATATTGGTATGCCTCCGGAGAACGAGTTATTAGAAAGATCTAGAATTTCGAGTTTGGAGAGATTCGAGATAGAAACAGGAATCTTTCCTTGGAATCGATTACCTTCTAGAATGAGTTGTTCAATGTTAGGCAGCCTTTTATCTATAGAAAAAGGAAGGTTTCCGGATAGGTTGTTTAGTGAGAGTGTAAGCATTTGTAAACTCGAAAGATTAAAAAGAGAGTGTGGGACTTCACCATTTAGGTTATTTGATTTGACATTTAACCATGTTAAATTGGATAGTTGTCCGATTTCTAAAGGAATGGTCCCGTGAAAATTGTTCTCGGCGATGTCGAACAAAGCGAGGTTTGACAAGTTGGCAATCGAGGGAGGAACGATGCCCGTGAATGCATTCCGGCCCAACCCGACCATCTCGATAGCTGATAAGTTCCAAAATTCACTCGGAAAATTTCCGGAGAATTTGTTGCCCATCAGTGATAGGATTTTGAGAGAATGACAACGGGTCAGAGCGGAGAGGATCTCTCCTTCAAATTGGTTTTGGTAAAGCCATAAGGCTTCAAGCTTTGATCCAGGTTGGGGGCATATATCTTGTGGAAGTCTACCAAACATTTGGTTCTCTGATACATCAATAGTCATCAAGGATGATATATTGAAGATTGTTGAGGGTAATTCTCCTGAGAAAAAAAAGAAAAAGTAAAATTGGAGAAACTCAAGCTTCTGATAGCTACTGTTAATTTACGTGATAATTAAACACAAATTGAAGCAACTTTTATGAGAATCAAACTACAGTTTTTCTGTTTTTCTATTGCTATGGTTGATCGATAATTGCATAGGATTATCAAATACATCGAGGGCACGGATAAGAACCGATGACCTATACAATGTTGTACTTTCGATTAATTTGCTTAAAAGAAAATATTATCAAATAAACGGACTTGCATGTTTTTTTGGGACGAAGGTATAAATAGAACGTAGAACATACCTTCCAAACCGTTTTTCCATAAAATAAGTTCCTGAAGTTGTGCCAAGTTCCCAAACCCTAGTGGGAGACCTCCAGTGAGACTGTTATGAGAAACATCAAACATCTTCAGTTCCACACATGCCGACAGACTTGTCGGAATATCTCCACTTAACTGATTACTCGAAAGATTCAAAGCCTCCAGCTTCCCCAAGCTGCCGATTTCACTAGGGATTACGCCATTGATGCTGTTGCTGCTGATGTCCAAGAATGTCAGGAACGAGAGGTTCCCGATTTCTGGGGCAATGGTTCCTCGTAAGCCCATGTTGGAAAGATTCAAGCCTGTAACTCGTGAATCTCTTGGGCTGCAGACGACACCAATCCAAGTGCAGAAAGAGGTTTCTTGTGACCAATTTTCAGACAGGATTTTGGAGTTTATGTGGGATTTGAGGGCTAGAAGGGAGGACTTGTCTGTACTGGACATGTTTAGGGATGCAACTGTACAAGTTTTGAAGCAAAGTATTGTCAGGAACAGCAGAAATGCGGATGCAGTCTCTCTCCCCATTTTCTATGGTTTTAGAGAGAGAATGGACAATATTTTGTTCACCTATTCTGTATATGAATTTTGGTACACATAAGGAATTCCAAATGCATTACTTTTAATAGGAATAGGATAACTAGAGAAGAATTTTTTTTTTTTTTTTTTTTTGGTAAGAAGAACAAGTGGGGAAGAGTTCAAGGGTGAGATTTGACTTGTTAGGAACTTTGGTTCAAATTGAGTGGTTGAGAGAGAAACAAGTTTTGAAGGAGGAATAATATTATTAATAAATATATTATGTTAATTAATAAAATGAGAATATAAAGTAAAATAAAAGAATGTAATAGCGGATTTGAACCGGAGCAGCGCCGGAAGAATAGTGTTAATTATTTCCAAGAGATTGGGTAAGAGCCATTAATAGTGTGGTGACTAAATAGCCTCTATATAAATACATTCTTACATACACACAAATATTAAGAGAATTGCGTTGACTTGTCCCCTCCATTTTAATTCCTTTGGAAAAATGACTTACCATTTATACATCGAATTTCAAAATCGAATTTTCTAAAATACTTCATGATAAATTCAAAGAGAGAGTGATACAATAAAAAAAGTTAATAAAAATAAAAATATGAGATCCACATACTTTTTATATTCATGTGTCACTCTCTCTCCAAATTTTACAAAAAAGTCACGTACAAAAATATAGAGGATCAATTTTCTGTAATTTGACGTTATCATTGCACAACAATGACGCATTAAACTCGTAAATTCCATCTCTAAATCATGACAAAAGAATCTTAAATTTACCAATTCTAATTGCTTGAGTATCATGTGAAACAGTTGCACGTGCAACATGATTTAAAGTATTACTTCTTTAACTATAAAATATTACTTGATTAACTATAAAGTATCACTATTTTTTAAGTAACTAATCAGAAGTAATACACTTTAAGTAATGAGTAATATTTTATAGTTAAACAAGTAATACTTTAAATTGTATTGCACATGCAACCGTTTCACAATAGTTTTTGCGATTAATCTAATTTAGAAATTGTAGTATTGTGTGTGTGTATGTATCATTTTTTAGAAAATTAACAAAAGCCTAATTTGATAAATGCTTACAACATCTATTGTGATGCCTTCAAATAAATTTACATTATTCATTGTCTAAACCTATATGTGAGTGGTTATAAAAGGAATTCTTTTGTTTGCTAGTAATTTTTATGATCTATTTTTTTGGGACAGTAAATTTTTGAGTTGACAGTTTAGAACATAATTAATAAACTTTTGCCAATTGATAATAATATTGGACCAGACGTTCCAATTAAGCCAAAATTGCACGAACTGAATTTCGAGTCTTGTGGATTGAATTTGCTGATGAAGAACACTTGTGAAATAAATGTACAAATTTAATTTGATGGTTTGTAACATTGTCCTCAACACCTCTGATAAAAATGTGTTTAACTTGAGTTTCAGGAGCACGTGCAACAAATTAGTGCACTCATGGGAGAGGGCTAACATGCCGCCTCGTTTTGTAGGCTTTCCTCTTTTAATGTTTTATTTTTTGAACTTTTTCTAATAAATTTTAAAAGTCTATAATATTATCTTATCCATAAAACATACATAATTAATTCTCCTTTTCTGATCTTCATTTTATCATCTATGTTATATATATATGTATAATATAAGATATGCATCTTTGAGTTATCATAATTGTGTTGGATTCTAGTAAATAATGAATTAAAGTTATTTTTTTTTGGATGTTATGTTGTAAAATATAAAATTAATCAAATAACTGTTTTAATTAAAAAATAATTTCTAATAAAATGGCTGGCATGAGTTCATCATGCATGACCCTAGATTTATGTTGTTCTGCTCCACAGGGTCAGACCTTCCGTAAGTCGGATGAGTTTGTCGACTTGGGCCCCAAAAAATTACAAATTTTTAGGAGCTCAAAATTATATATATATATATATATATATATATATATATTAGATTGAATATGATATTAATACTTTTGCCGCTCAAACTCTAAGGTGAATTGTATTTAAGTAATTATTTTTTACTTGTTTGTCTTTTATTTTTATGATGATATATTTAATACCTAAAGTATTGTAAATGCTTTAATTTTTTTTTTTTAAGTTCATACATTGGAAAAAATATAATTTAGGGGCCCCATTTTAATAATTCGACTCAAGCCCATATATAATTAAGTCCAACCCTGCTCCTCCATTACTTGACATCGGATGTGATAGATCCACAACGGAGCGCAACGACAAAGATGGTGGCAATGGATCCGGTCATCCTTTTAAGGTTCTTATAGTTGAAAAATGAAAAAACTATTTCTCTCCAATTATGAACTTGAATTCCTCTGGCATAAATTTTCTTTCATTACTTATACAAAAAATATATTATTTCTATACTAATTGATGAAATAATTAAAGTTTCACTTGTGAGTTGTATTTAGGATGAAACCTTTGAAAATTTGAAAAAATATTCGTCCTATTACTAATTAGTTTAAATATTTAAAATTTTGAAAGAACACTAATCTTATATGATAGAATATTACTAAAATATTGCTAGTCTCTCATTTCTATATTTGGTATGTTTAAATATGTGGAACAATACCAAGTCACCCAAATTTAATATAAATGAAGAGGAGAAGTAAGTATGTAAAAAAAAAAAAAATAGATTGAGCTCCGATTATGTTGTTCTTGCATCTTATTAGCCCGAGTTCCACCATAATCAACTCGCTTGCTTCATTATCTCACTTCCACTCAGATACAGGGCCGACCCTAAGCATGGGAGAGAAGGGCGACCGTCCAGGACCCTCGATTTTTTGGGGCCCAAAAATATATATTTATTGTATATTATATATATATATATATATATATGTGTGTGTGTGTGTGTGTGTGTGTGTGTGTTGATGCAATATTTCATGCACGCCTGAATGGATAGGGGATATGTTTTGTAATGTGGAGGTTGTGATAGTAGCAAGGTGTAACTAACTATTATTTTTCTTGATAAACATAAGATTTACGTACAATTTGAGATTATTATGTATAGTTTTTTAGGCAATTGCATGTACCTAAGTGACAAGTTCATAGTGATTTTGTCATATTTTTTTATGTCATGTGTTTGTTGAAATTTTGACAGAAAAACAAATAATTAAAGAGGTATAGACCACGTCTCAAGTCACATGGACCATGCTTATCCTTGTGATATGATCTTAACCATCGCGATTTGGTGTGATTTTGGCATATCTTCTTGATTTGATGTGATTTGGGCATATCTTCTCATTCCAAATAGAGATACTGCAGCTATCAAAATACTAGTAATTGTCTATAAAAGGAGGAGCTACATCAGATTATAGGGATCAAACAACACAATATATAACAAATTTTAGGGTTAGAAATAAGGAGGCAAAGGAGGATCAACCAACCAAATCATCACAGAGAAAGAGAAATGAAGATCATTCGGGCTTCAATCGTCTTATTTTCTTTTGTTTTTTTTATGTTAGCCATGATTATCAATCTGTTTTCATGGATTATGTATTGAATATGTGTGGCTAAACATCTAGTGATTTTAGGGAGTGCATGATTATGGATTCCTATGTTTTTCTTTAATGATATTACTTCCCTTTCTATATTTGTTTATGCTTCCTTGATTTGAATATTGTATGAAGTTATGTGGAGACTAATTGCATATGTGTAATTAATCCATTACTGCCCGAGAGGGAGTAATTGGTTAACGGATTAGGAATGCATAACATAACACTTGCTAGATCGAGAGATTTGTAAGTATTATGATGAGAATAGATCATAGACACGATTAAGAGTTAGATAATATCTTGAGAATTATCAGTATTATCTAATCTACATTTATATCTAACTCGGAAGAGAGGATCTAAATATATTAGTGATTCTCCTACGAATATAGGAATTAAATATGTATGATACATTAAAGGAACTCATATGAACCATATGAATGCATGTTCATACAATCTCTAAATATCTTTAGTTGTTTGAATCTGATTTATATTTATTTCTACTTCTTTATTTGTATTATTTTGTTTTACCAAACCACTCCCAAATTGATTCTTTAGATAAGGAATAATATCATAAACGAATACTTAGTTGAATTTACTATATACAGTCCTTGTAGATACGATACATGTTCTCACCATATTTTACTATAATTTATCTCGTGCACTTGCGAGTCGTATTTTAAGTGAAATAAAATATGAAACAAGTTTATGGTGCCTTTGTTGGGGACTGACGTAATTTACATCTGATATTCGTTTCAAATATTAGACTTAAATCTAAAGTGTATATTATAGTTTAGTATATAGTTTTTTTTCTTTATTTGATTCGTGTCATGTTTGTAGGCAGTTTATGAACACTCGATCTAAAGGTGCAAAACATTTTGATTTGGAGATCGAAGCAACTGCCCGACACAGAACACTTCAAAAACACAAGTAAACAAAATGTATAAAATATATCCAATGTGTAGAGAGATGGAGGAGTTGCAAGAACTGATGAGACAACAACACTAGCAATAATAATAACCATCGGAGGATGTGGATTATATGCAAGGACGAGTCTACAATAACAATTACAGATAAAATCATTTTAGACAAAGAGATACACTCAACTATTCAAATCCGAACAATTTTGAGCAGCCACCACTCGATTTCTCTGCGACGAATGAAGTTATAAATGATGGAAAGAAACCAAATTTGGAGAATGTACTTGCATCTTGTATGCAAATCACAAAGCAAAGGTTGGATACATAGGCAGCAAAGGTTGAAAATTTAGCCATCATGGTGGACAAGCTCACAACTACTATGGGAGCCCAAATTAAATAAATCATTGGAGATGCAAGTGGGCCAACCGACTAAAGTAATAGAAAGTCAACAACAAAAATGCCAATTTCCTAACAATATGGAAGTTAACCCAATAGAGCAGTGTCAAGCTATTGAGTTGAGAAACGGAAAGCAATATGAGGGTTCTCTAATGCCTACAAGTGAAGCAGTTGAAGTAGATATTGACAAAGAAAAGAAATTGGAAAAACCACAAGAACTTCCAAAAGATGCGGAAGAGAATGGGGGTGTAAAAACACTCAAATATGTGTCACTGCTTGCATACATCCTACCATTACCATACCCATAAAGTCAAAAGAAGCAAATGAAGGAAATTATGGCGAAGAAAAGGAGAACTGAAGACCATGAGACGGTCAATGTAATAGAGGAGTGTAGTGCAATTCTCCAAAAAAAAGCTTCCACAAAAGTTGAAGAATTCGGAAGCTATATAATTCCGTGTGAAATTGGAAACACTCACATTAATAAAGTGTTGAGCGATTTGGGGGCAAGCATAATCTAATGCCGCTATACATATTCAAGAAGTTGGGCTTAGGAATGGTGAAATCACCCTCCATTACATTACAACTTCCTGATATGTCTATAAAGTATCCAAAAGGAATCATAAAAATGTGCTCGTGAAAATGGACAAGTTCGTATTTCCCATGGACTTTGTTATGTTGGATATGGAAGAAGATCACGAGATGCTATTGATTTTAGGTAGACCATTCTTAGCCATCGTGGGAGCCCTCATTGACATGAGAAAAAGAAATCTGACTCTAAGAGTAAATAATGAGAAAGTGTTGTATTCCTTGTATGATGCAAAGAAGTTTCAAGAGGATATTGAAGATTGCAAGGTTGCGGAAAAGTCCAAAATACCATCGATCAAAAGAAGTCAAAAGTTTGTCGACAAAGTCTCTTAAATTTTGCATAAACCACATTATCCTTCCTTGCAAGTCTATTAATTTTGATAATGTGAATTTAATTAACAATTTTAAAGTTATGCAGGATTCTTCTATAGAACCAAAGATGGAGGCATCTCGTAAGGGAAGTATCAAAGAGGAACTAAAGTGGGATCACCTTGGTAAAAGTTTATAAGTTGATCATGGCAAGGAGGTTGAAACTGAAGGATGATATCCTCGTGAAAAGAAAAAGCATTAAAGAGTCTCCTTGGGCATGCCGAGCTTCATAAAAATTTCATGGCTATTTTTTTTAGAATTACACAACTTATGTGTCCATTATTTTAAAGAAAGCCCCTTTAAATCTAGATGAGTTTTCTTGGCAGAAGTTGAGGAACGAATTCATCCATATGAACTCAATTGTGGAGAGAATTGATGCTAACATAGCAATCACGCTGAACACGATGGAACATTGGGGGTTTCAACCCCTACCGAACCCACCTTCTAAATAATACAATGGAGGTTAGTATTCATGGTTTTCCCGTCTATCTTTTCAAAATTATTCTTCCCAATGAATTTTTTTTTTAATAGTATGTGTCTAAGGATCGTATTCATTTTTCTATTTCAATGATTGTGGTATTGACTGATACTAATGATGATAATGCTTTATTTGATAATGATTATTGATGAATTGAGCATGTTGTGAAAATTGATATTTGTGCATGCAGTGAATTACTTGAATGTTTTGAATCGTGATTAGCATGTGAGATTTTGAGCCTATTAATTCTTTCTAGTGTGCTTAGTTGGATAAATATTAGAATATCTAGAACTTGCCTATGATTTGCTCAAGTTTAACAGAATAATGTGGATTTTGGAAGTGATTTTAGTTCATCTTTGATAGCCTTGTTATCTTTTCAATTTTGACCATTTACATAAAATAATCCTAGTAAGCCTATTGAGCCTTGAGCCTTTCTTTGATAGCCGAGTCACACTATTCGTTCATAAAAGTAATAGAAGTAAGGTGGTTTTAGGCCATCTTTGGTAGCCTTGTTATCCTTTCAATTTTGACCATTTACATAATATATTTCTAGTAAGCCCATTGAGCCTTGAGCCTTTCTTTGATAGCCAAGTTACACTACTTGTTCATAAAAGTAATATAAGTAAGGTGGACTTGTCGAATAGGAAAGAATATTGCATATTAGAAGGCCTTGGTGAATAGGGAGGAATAAATTGAAAGATTGTGAAAAATGGTTATGAATTGGGAGATGAGTTACTTCCTAAAAAAAAAATCAAACAACAAAAGTTGTTGAAAATTGAAAGTGACTCCCCATAGCTAATAAAATCATTGAGTAAAATTCGGAGTTGATTGAATATTGAAAAAGAGTTGATGAATGAGGAATAAAGCTAAACAAGAATCAAATTGTGCAAGAATCTAGTTGGGCTCGTTGGCCATGAGTTGAATGTGAAAGGTCGTAAAGACCAACAAATTCGATGAGTTCAATGTTGATTAAGTCACTTAGCTATATATTCTTACCTTGAGCAAAATATTACATTACAACCAAATTTAAAGTAATTTTTTATCCTTTATCCACTTATTGCATGTAAAGGCAAGATGAAATCATGGGCACGCATATGGTTAATTCTACAATTATTTTAACTTTGAGCGTCGTTTATATTTTCCTATTCACTTGAGTGTGAGAAATACACAAACCTGGTGAGAATCAATGATTCAAGATATTAAATAAGTACTAGTTGTATGGCATGTAGTTGTTTATTTGCAATATGGTTAATTTTAATATAATCATAATGAGTTTTGTGTTTGAAGCATCGTGTACTGTCAAAATACTCTTTCATTCTGAAATGAAGACTCGTTATCATTGTTCAAGGACGAACAATAGGTTAAGTTTGGGGGTGAATAAACATGAATTTAAGTGCAATTCAGGGTTATTATGTATAGTTTTTTAGGCAACTAGTATTGCACGGTTTGCAATTTAAAAAATTTATAAATTATATTTTTAATTTATTATTACATAATTATTGTCTTTTAATTTAAAATATAAATAATATATTAATATTATATGTATTTATATTTATAGTTGAATAAACTTATTATTTTATATTTTTCAATATAATATAATATAATCAAATAAACATTTATATATATATAGATATATTCAAATAATTTAATATGATGTTATAAAAAAAAATTAAAAAAATTTACAAATACCTCCGAAAATAAGAAGAAAATGAAATCAAATCTTCATCATTTATAACATATGCAAATAACATATTTTTCGTTTCAAATTCATAATTGAAGATATGTAAAAATATTTAAAATCTAGGAAAAGACATAAATTTGATAGATTTGAATTACATAAATTAGTAAAATAATGTAAAAATATATTCACAAAATTGAATATATAAATTATAGAAGAGATAAAATGATAAATTTATATATTAACTTAGTTTATTTTGAAAAAAAAAATTTATGCTAAAGGGATTATACATTTAGAAAAACTTAATGAAACACCAAATTTTTTGTTGAACTTTTTTCAACATTATCTTCAAACAAAATAATTTTCAATTCACTTCTATTTGTAACTGTTGATACAGCCACGTACAACTTTGATGACTAAACAATGATTTTTTAAAGTAATATTCCAACATGAGATAAAGGTCGACCTTAACTCTTGTTGATCAGTATCGCGTATGATACAATTTGAAATATTTTATTCTTTGAAACCTGAAAGACAACTTTGAATCTAAAGTTGTAGGAGATAATCTTGGAGTCAAACAGTTGACCAACATTACTTTTTGCTAGAACCTTAATTTCAAGAACATGATCTCCAAATCTAGTTATCAACAATCTTATACTGTTACACAAACTCTAAAATGATTAATGTTCCTCAATAACATAAATGGTGTTCCAACTTCGAGAATGAGCGCAGGATTATGTACACCAAAACATTTTAAGGAATTCAAGAACTTTGGTGAATGAACATTACTCAAAACATCTACATTAGTTTATGACTTGCATGCAGTATTAGAAATCCAGTATGTCTTTGCCTCATGAAAGTTCATTTGGATAATATGATCATTTATTGATTCCACCACATCCAAAGTAAGGGCAATAATAGATATGTCCTGCAAAAAGGATGGATAATCCACAGTACTTTGAAAATTAGGAAACGTGCAACTAACAAAGATTCTCATGGGATTTTCTCTAAGTTTCAACAAAATATCTTTACAATTATCAACTATAGCACTATTGTCATAAGATTCATCAATTATATCATCACCTAATGCCACCATCAATTCTAAAATTTTCTTCAAATCATCTCGGTCATTACTTGAATAAATATTTTCTATTATCTTAAGAACGGTACACTCATTCCAAATATAAGAAGAATTAAATGTTTCAAGAACAATATCTTACCTATTTCCTTTTGGAATAACCAAAAAAATTTGTCTAAAATTTCTCCACCCAAAACATCGATTTTTCCTCAAAAGGTTTCATCAAACAGGCTGAATTGATTAAAAAAAAATAGTAACCAACAGTTATGAAAAAAAACGAAAGAGAAAAAATCAACACTTACAACCACCATTTGTGACTATCCTTTGTAAACTTACAACAACAAACATCTCATACCTCTTTACCTGACTAACAACGTGCCTTAAATCCTAAAAAATCCATCAATTCCTTATCAATTTGTCGTCTTGTTGCACTGTCGTCATGGGCATAAAATTTATAGCCATGGATTCTTAGTTTTATCTTGCTACTATTCAGTCAAAATGAAATAGAATGGGTGATTTTGAATTTATTCCAAAAAAAATTGATACACGAAAGAATTAAATGGTGCCCCTAATGTAGACAATTTAGTAAAGTAGTTTTTATAAGTTATTACCTGAGTTGACATCATTTCGGAATCTAATGAAGCTTTAGAGGTGGTTATGTACTGAGGGTGGAGTTTTGTGGTATAAAAATAATATTTTCAATAAAGTAAAAGGCAAATTTAACTTAGAACTAAAAGAAAAATAACTCTTCATGTAATAAGTTAATGTAAATTTAATTATTTCTTTATATTAATACAATTATTTCTAATTTATCATTGATTTTAATTAGATGATGTAATAAGTTAATGTAAATTTAATTATTTCTTTATATTAATTTAATTATTTCTAATTTATCATTGATTTTAGGAAATATAATATTTATTTACTTGTTTATAATAATGCTTACAATTGCAGTGCAAATAAATACATAAAAATACATTTACATTTAAAAAAAGAATTATTTAGTGTTTTGTTTGTATTTACATTTTAAAAAAAAAAGAATTATTTAGTGTTTCGTTTGTTAAAAGATTATAATGTATTTTGTAATCTTTATAATGCAAAAAAGTAAATATTATATAAATTAGATAATATACTACATAAATCTAGTTAAACAATAGTACATGTGTACCATATATATGTACTCTAAATCATAAAATAATTATACAAATTTGTAAAACATATATTAATATTGTAAACAATATTTTATGAGTATAAATTATAAATCATATATTAAAATATTTTGTGTTAAATATTATTGTGTTTGTATAAGAACAAATAGTGTTCAAAGTTATACATTTAATCTTATTTTATATTCAAATTGATTATTGAAACAACTTATGATGTATTTATATTAAAATTGAGAATTAATCTAAAATAAAATACCATAAAATGAATTGAATAACAACCTTAATCCAAAATGCTAAAATAATACATAATAAAAATTCAATAATATGTGTTTGGTTGATAATAATCGAGAATGTCCTAATAAACTACTCTATGAAAAACAGAGACATGAATTGTTAAATTGACATTCAACCCAGCTTAAGCAAATATTTCATCCTAACTTCGAGTTTGTTTTCCTCTAAAAAATTGTAACATTCTTCTGCATAGAAATCCTTCAACATTATCCCACTGATCTTTTTAGTAAATTTCAGAGAACTTTTCTACAATAATCTCATTTAAAATAGATAGACTGATAATTATATATATATATATATATATATATTTATATATATTCAATACAAATCTAATGCTCAACTATAATGACAAATTTACAATAATTCAAAAAACACACTAATCTTTGAGGATTAAAAAAACATTATTGTGACATATCTTTAAGAATTTGATATGCCTAGAGGTATCCATTAAATCTTCTAAGAAAGTAAATAAATAAGAGACATGAAATGTAAAACATATAAAAATTCAACCATAATTAGAGGTGCACAGATATGTATAATTGTAGCATATATTCAAAGTTATATTATAATAGAACATCGATTCACTAACAATATCATACTAATTTATATTCAAGCATACTAAATATAATTTACTAAATTCAAATTAAAGCATACTAATTTAGACATATTGTACACATAATATATTAATAATATTATCATGAAAAATAGAATAAATAATTAATGTAATGAAAAACATTTCTTAAATAACTGATGTAATAAAATGTAGATGTATAAATATCATTATTATACTATATTATAATGTTAATAATAATTTTTTAAGACTATTTTATATGATATTCATAAATGAATTTAAATTAAAAACATTAACAAAGATACAATTAAAAATTGACAAAATCGTTGCATTAACATTAGAAAAAAAAACAATTTAAATGAATATAATATCAGTTTTGTATATACCATTATAACAATTTTAGTATATATGTAACATAATATTATCTAGGATTGAATAAAAATATACATAATAAATAAAAAATAGCATACCTTAAATATTGGTTCTCCAAGGGATGAAGCAGAAAATGTTGGAAAAAAGAAGAAGAAAGAAATGATTAAGCTTATGAAGGAATACAAAACAATTAGAACATACATGAAAGAAGATGAAAGTTTCGACTATGAGTGTGTGAACTTAGGAGGCCTTAATTTAGGTTTGAAGTGAATGAAATACTATATGCATATTTATAGGTAAAAAAATTGGTATACAATGCAATGAATATTGTCTTCTCAAGGATAAAATCAGGCACCCAATAAAAGAAAATATTTTATAAAATTTAGTGAGATTCTCTTTCAAATTCGGTTATAATGTAACTTATGCATGGTTTGACTTGACTAATATAAGTGTTATAATAAATTTAAAATTAATTTAATTACTTGATTGACTACATTAAATATATGAAATTACGAAAATTGATTTAAAATTTTTCATATACAATTATTACATTAAATATATGCATTTATTACAAATAATGGATGCAAGTATGAAAATTAATACAATGAAATTAACATTACGAATATTTAGTAACATAATTATTATTAAACATAAATTATAGATATCCAATCATGATATATGTTAACTATTAATTTATATAATATTAATATTTAATAGTACTAATTACTTTAAATATACACTAATGGATTATTATTATATGTAATATAAATAAATAATTATTATGATATATATATATACATATATATATAATTCACGTTTGAATATCAATATTTTCTTAACTCAATAAACATAATTCATATTTGATAAAAATATATTTAAAATTACTCCAGTGACACTCATAGGTTGTTTATTACTTTTTAAAATATGTAAACTTGATATCTGATTATTTATGATAGAAAATTATAGTAATTTTATTATATTTAGCATAGTTGTATAATCATAAAAAGATGGTGATTAAAACATTTGTTAAAACTTAATTAATTAATCCGAGGATTGGTTATAGTGATTATTTATAGAGTAGTTGAATATCACAAAGATTTTTGAAAACATTATAGAAATATATTCATCAGAAATGATTTGTCGTGTTCATTTTGTATTATCAATCAACATGATAATTAAAAATTTAAATTAAATAATGATTAAATTAATTTTAGTTATCATGTTATCTATCATTTACATGCTTAACAGTTTTTTCTTTTAATTGCAACCATAATTTAGGAAATTCAAGAATTTAGGTGATACAGTCACTTTATATCTTTCTTAAATTTAAATCTTGACATTTACAAAATGTGCATTCGATTATCCCTAAATTTTTTGCTGTCATTATAATTAAATCATTGATTAATAAAACAAATTTACATACATACATCTTTAAAATCCTCTAATCCTAAAATTATGTCTGCAAATCTAATTAAATACAGCTAATAATTTGATAAATCTTGACATTTCCAAAAACATGTTTGCAAAGTTTATGCTGCCATTATGATTAAATTATTGATTAGTCATTTTTTTTAATATATAATATGAATCTTTAATATCCTCTAATTAATTATAATGACCAATAAAAAAAAGTCACATAGCATACCACAAGTAGTAAAAAATTTAGACCGAAAATTTGAGGGATTTCTATAATTGTATGGCTTCTGCTATTTTATATATATATATATATACATTCAATGTTATTTACTTTTAATGATTTAAGTAATGTAATTGCAATTGATGTTAATATATGCACTAATGTAAAGTAAGAAGCACCTCTTTATATAATATTCACATATATTTAATTTAATAAGAAATACCAAATGATTTTTAATAATTATTATATCGTATATGAATATTACTCAATCATTCAACAACAATACAAAAGAAAATGTTTAATAAAATAAGGTAATTATCATATTGATTTCCATCTAAAATTTACGATAAATAATAGGACAATCAATTAATTATTTAATACCATAAAATTATCATAATGAATTTGACTTTTTAATTAAGAAATAATCCTAAATAATTTAATGCAACCAAAATTATACATACGCAAATTTGACTTTCATATGTAAAACCAAAAATTAAAGAAAAAATTTACAATGAAGTGAAATAGTTGCAAGTTTGACTTATGATATTGAATAATTCAATGAAATTATAATGAAACTTCCATAAAATATGACTCATTATAATGGGTTAATTAATTATAATGACTAATAAAATAATATCACATGGCATACCAAAAGTAGTAAAAATTTTAGGTGGGAAAATAAAGGGGCTACTAAATATGTTCTACTTTTGCTATTATATATATATAGATTGTATGTACCTAATTGGCAAGTTCATCATAATTTTGTTATATTTTGTTACGTTACGTGTTTGTTGAAGTTTTGACAGAAAAAACAGATAATTAAGGATGTATAGAACAACGTCTCAAGTCACATGGACCGGGCTTATTCTCGTGATATGATCTTAACCGTTGCGATTTGGTGTGATTTGGGCATATCTTCTTGATTTAGTGTGATTTGGGCATATCTTCTCATTCCAAACAGAGATACGACATCTATCAAAACCCTAGTAATTGTTTATAAAAGAAGGAGCAACATCAGATTAGACCACACAATATATAACAAATTTTAGGGTTAGAAACAAAGAGACAAAGGATGATCAACCAACCAGGTCATCACAGAGATAGAGAAACAAAGACATTTGGGCTTCTATCGTCTTCTTTTCTTTTGTTCTTTTTATGTTAGCCATGATTATCAATATGTTTCCCATGAATTATGTATTGAATATGTATGGCTAAACATCTAGTGATTCTAGGGAGTGCATGATTATGGATTCATATGTTTTTCTTTAATGATATTATTTCTCTTCCTATATATGTTTATGCTTCCTTGATTTGAATATCGTATGAAATTATGTGGAGACTAATTGCATATGTGTAGTTAATCCATTACTGCCCAGGAGCGAGTAATTGGTTAACGAATTAGAAATGCATAACATAAACATTTGCTAGATCGAGAGATTGGTAAGTATTGTGACGAGAATAGATCCTGGGCACGATTGGAAGTTGGATAGTATCTTAAGAATTATCATTGTCGTCTAATCTACATTTAGATCTAACTCGAAAGAGAGGATCTAAATATATTAGTGATTCCCCTACAAATATATGAATTAAATATGGTTTGATATATTAAAGGAACTCATATGAACCATATGAATGCATGTCCCTGAAATTCATATAATCTATGAATATCTTTAGTTGTTTGAATCTGATTTGATATTTATTTCTTGAACTTTATTTGTTTTATTTTGTTTTACCAAACCAATCCCAAATTGATTCTTTATAAAGGATAATATCATCAACGAATATTTAATTGAATTTACTATATACAGTATCTGTGGATACGATACATGTTCTCACCATATTTTGCTATAATTTACCTCATGCACTTGCGAGTCGTATTTTAAGTGAAATAAAATTGCGAACATTTCTTTCCAATTGTCAGAAGTTTGAGGTTCGATACATTCTTTATGCGTTTTTGTGCTTTATTTTAAGTTACGCTTGTTATGTTTGTATATATTTTTTAGTTTATTATTATATACAAATTAATATAATTTTTTGGTATAATTTAACCTATTATTGAAGATAATGTATGATTTTTTACTTTCTAGATATGCACGTATATTTTGCAGTTTGCTTGTTATGTAATTTAAAAATTATGTATAACATTTTTCAGTTATTATAAATTCGGGGCCAATCTATAATTTGCCTATTTTAGAAGACACTATTTGTTGCCTAATTAAAATACAAGAAAAATTCTATTGATCTTTTTATAATTTATTTTGTATTTTTATTTAAATAAGCGTATTAGTTGAATGTGAAAAAAAGTGAATATGCTTAGAACGAGAAACTTTCAAATACAAATCAATATTCTACATATTCAGAAAATGAAAACTAGATAGTAGTAGATATTTTTTTTTTTGATAGTAATTTTAGATTTAATATATTTTTTTTTGTTTAAATTATTATATTATTTTATTTAAATAATCATATCATACTTTATTATTTATCCTGTATATGCAAAAAAAAGATCGTCCTTTTTATTCTTTTTCTTAAGGGGCCTCATTATTTTTTTCTATCCCAAGCCCTTCAGAATTCATGGGCGCCCCAGCTCGGGTACAACATACAGTAGGCCTGGACCAGGTGCAGCATAACGCAAGCTGAGCACGCAAAGCATCCTCGCCCAAACGGCGATAACCATAACTGCGAGCAGTACCAAGCTCCCCGTCCATCTCCAAGCTTTCATCTGTCAAATAAAACAATTTTTACAATTAAAATAATGCATATATATTTGGTCATCTAAGTCTGTGTAAGATTATTAGTTATAAATTTATTTTTATTTTAGTCGTGTCACTTAAAGTTAAGGAAATATGTCAGTGTACACACAAGAGATAATGGAAATCTTTTATAATAAAAGATTTAAGAAATCTATTTTGTATGCAAAAAGTTTAGATGTTAACATGACTCATCCTGTAATTTATGCATGGATGCTTTTTTGTAAAGTTTCCAGTCAGCAGCAGCAAGTTACCTTGATATGTTTATAGCAGGTCGCCGGACTAAAAACCCACTGCTTTTGTTATCAATTTGATGAACGGGAAACAGATAAACAAATTAAAGAGTAAAAATTAGAATGGGTTACTTGTTTGATCAAGCGAAAGTGCCTCCTGAGAAGAGATGACGAAGAGGAGACCTAAAGCAAGGATGAAGCATTTGGAAGGAGTCCTCATATTATCGAATGATATTGTTAGGTCAGCTCTGGGGCTGTATTTATAGAGGGGAAACAAATATTATCAGTTTTGTATACATTCAATCTTGAAATACAATTCAAACATAAATTGGTGGAAATGTCCGCACAAGTTTGTTGAGCTTTCTATTTTGCTACAAATTTTCCCTCCTTACAATATTTAGGTCTGAAATTTGCCATTTCTGTTGAAAATCCCCGCATTTCAAATTATGTTATATTATATGAAAATTTTCAATCCAAGTCATATTTTTGGATTCGATCGATTAATTCGATGTTAGTGTGTACTACTGCAAAACTTAGACCCTTCAATATTAGAGAAGTTTTTTGTGTGTGGTATGCTCTGGGTATCCGATTGTTTAACTAAAAATTATTACTTATTTACTTAAAAAATATTACTAATTTTCTAAGATAAAACAAATCAATAGTAATACTTTTTAATTATAACAAATAATATTATAAATTAAGTTGCACGGTACTCCCGATGCATGAAAAATTTTGTATTAATATTAAGGGTCATCTGTTGTCACCTAACTAATTCAACACAAATTGCAAATTTTCTTTATCAAAATATTGTTATTATTGTGACCAAAATTTAATAAAAAAAAAAATGATAGTTCAAGAGTTCATATCCCATTATTCCGAAATACTCCAACTCAAAAAAAAAATTATTTAATGATCGATTTATATATTTTTATTAATAAAATATAAATATAAAATAAAATAAAAGAATAGTGGTAATTATTTAAAAAAGATTGGGTTAGAGCCATTAATGGTGTGGTGACTAAATAGCCTCTATATAGATACATTCTTAGATTCACACAAATATTCAGAGAATTGCGTTGACTTGTCCACTCCATTTTAATTCCCTTGGAAAAATGAGTTTGCATTTATACATGGAATTTGACATTTCCATTACCCAACTTACGAATTCGATCTCCAAATCACTCGAAAAAAATTAAAAATTAAATATAAAAATATAAACAAAAGCATTTTTGTTAATTAAAGTTAGTTTAATATATCAAAAGCTAATTTTTCTGGGAAAATTAATATTAGAAATTGAAATTAATTTTAGAAAAATAAAATAATGGAAAACTAGTTTTTAGATTGATCATTATTAACAGATATTTCTGAAAATTTGAAACAATTTTCAGATTTTATATTGGTGTTATATTTCGTTGACTATTTTTTAGTTTTATTTTAAGATTTTTTTATATTTTAATGGTTTTTATTTATATTTTTTATTTAATCCAGTTAGTTCTGAAGAAGAGTTAACAGTTCGTGACTAACGAAAATTACAAAAATAAATATGAGTGACAAAAATTGATGAGGAATGAAACATAACTACGACAAATTTGAGGTGTCAATGAATGACTAAAATTGAAAATTTCCCTTTAAAACTTATTTGAATCCATACTTGGAATTATCTCATTTTCTTACCTTTTGAAACTATGAATATTGAAGAAAATGATATGAGAAAGAAAGAGAAAGATTCTGAAATTTATGTACAAAGATAATATGTGTGTGTGTGTGTGTATTTTTTGTATGAAAATGAAAAAGAAAAATCTTATTAAAAATCAATTTTAAGATTACAAAATATATTTGGGGAGATCCTAAAATTGATCTTATATTCTTTTTACTGTCATAATCTCATTCTTTTATCATTTTTATACCTGAAATATAAATTGTTTGTTAGATAATTATATTTCATTTTTACATTTTTTAAAAAATTTAATCATTGTAACAATCATTAATATATATGAAACTGTACATAGAAGTTCCTATTTATCGTAATTAGCGTAGAACTCGTAAAATACACAATATACTTAAAAAATATATAAAATAAAATTCTTTTCGAATTGATGACTAAAAAAGATTCAAAGAAATGTGATTGGCTAAAATTTATGAGGAGTGAACAATAATAATTGTCGCTATTATTAAAGATAATTGGATGACTAAATTAAAATAAAATGGGTCTATTTAGCAAAACAAGTTTTTTTTTTTTTTTTTAATAAATAAATTAAATAAGGTTTATTTATATATCCGGAGGTCCTAGTGTGTTGGTAAGGAAAACATTGCAACGACGCCGTTTTCTCCTAAAAGGGCTTCTTCACCCATTCGGTTTCCGTCTCCGTTTCGACTCGCACTAACACGAACACAGATAGGAGCATATAACATTGCAACGACGCCGTTTCCCCCCTCAAAGGGCTTCTCCAACCATTCCGTTTCCATTCCGACTCGCACAGACAGTTGTTTTCTTCCGATCGTAGAAACGATGTTCTACAGAGGGTAAGGATTGGAGAAAACTCCCTCGTCCTCTATTTTTCTTCCTGTACCTTTTTATTTCCCGCAATTTATATTCAGAACCCCTAGTTTGTTTAAGTGCAAATCAACAATTTTTGTTAGATGTATCGCTGCAATTTTTTTTTCTTTTTTTTTTTGCGGTGGCTTAGGTTTTGGTTACCGTTGTGTTTTTTAGAGTCCGCTTCAATTCTTTGTTACTACGTTTGATCTGGTGCTGCAGATTTTCTTTTCTATTTTTTTCATTACCTTATCCTTAAGGTAATTTTGTTAATTTTGCTGTCTCTTGGGTTGCACTTGGTTGCTGTCACTGATTAAGAGTTCGGAGTGCGATGTAGGTACATAATACTATTATGTGATGTTTTTTCAGAAACTTCGGTTCCTGTTCGTTAAACATGCCGGCCGTGTTCTGTAACGGTTACATATTTTAGAACCTTCATTGTCGTTTTGCCAGCTTGTTTTCACTTCATAATTTCTTCTAGAATGAACATTGTTTGAAAAAAGTATCAATTTCTAATTTATACCAAGCTATAGCTACTGGCTAGACTTATGAAGTAGCATAGTTTACTACAGAATAGCATTTGTGTGGGAGCCATGATTTCTTCTGACACATTTACTGATGGTAAATGTTGTGCTGACCTGGTAAATGCTTTTATTGTTTTGTCTAATGAAGTAAATATTTGGACGGTGCTGATGCAAGGGAGATGGGATTGAAACGACAGCGGTTGATGGATCAAGGGCCATCATATTATGGTGCTCCTGGTCCAAGTTATATGTATGATGCGCCCCCTCCACCACCTCCTGCATATTCTTATATACCCCCACCTTTTCCTGTGGTCCGACTTCGAGGCCTCCCGTTTGATTGTGCAGAGGCCGAAATTGTTGACTTCTTCCATGGTCTAGACGTTATTGATGTTCTGTTTGTTCACAAAGGTGGCAAGTTCACGGGAGAAGCTTATTGTGTTTTGGGGTATCCTCTTCAAATTGATTATGCCTTACAGAGGAATAGGCAAAACATTGGTCGGAGATATGTTGAGGTTTTCCGAAGCAGAAAAGATGAATATTATAAGGCCATTGCGAATGAAGTTTTTGATGCTCCCGGTGGTTCGCCTCGTCGTGGTGCCCCAAGGGCAAGATCCTCTGATGAGAGGGACATGTCAGAATTCAAAGGGGTGTTACGGTTGAGGGGTTTGCCTTTTTCTGCTGTCAAGGAGGATATTATAAGCTTCTTTAAGGATTTTGCGCTTTCAGAAGACAAAGTTCATTTAATCGCTAATTCTGAGGGAAGACCAGCTGGGGAAGCATTTGTAGAGTTCACTAGCGCTGAAGATTCAAGAGCTGCAATGTCCAAGGATAGGATGACCCTGGGATACCGTTATATTGAGCTTTTCCCTGCTTCACGTGAGGAGTTGGAAGAAGCAGCGTCAAGGGGGCGGTAAGTACTCCATGCCTTTTGTTTTCTATTATGCTCTCTGTAGCTCTGGATGCCATTGTGATTGAAAATTGGTTGTAGGAAACCTTCGTTCTCCGTTTCTTGCCTTCTATATATCTTATTACTACAATTAACTGATAGAAAGGTTGTCTTCTGTTTTGTATGTCAGTATAACATCTTTTAAGTTTTATGTAATCTTGCTTTTCTATCTCTTGAATAAAAGACCAGTGAGCGTCTCCTCTATCTGCAATGTAACACTCTCCAAACACACGAACGCCACTTAAAAAATAGCATTAGACTTTTGACATTAACACGTACTATTTGAATATTTCCTTCAGCTAGACTGTTATATGGTATAATTCATAATTTGATCTTTGTAGTGACTATAGCCTGCCTTATTTTTAGTCGTCATTCTAATAACATCTTGCGCCACTTTTAAATTCATTTTGATTTAAAGTGCATTTTCCTGTCATTAATCTAGACATAGATTTACATAAATATTTTGTTATCAGCCTTTTGGTTATCTTTGAGCAAGCAATCTTCTAAATAACTCCCTTAATTTGTTGCTGCTTTGGTTTTGAAACCTTTCAATTCTGTAAAATGCAATGATTATGTCTCCTATAGGGTTGTTGCATACCACTATCTTTCTTTGAGCATGTCTTTCCCTAATTATAAGGGAGGGGCTGGCCGTTCTCCATATTTGTTTTCAAGATACTTATTTGAATGGCTTTGTAATTAAACTCAACACAATTCACCTGACATAGTTTTCTAATGGCGAACTGAAATTTAGAATTATAGGTGAATAGAAGCTCAATAAATTATCACAGACATCGAAGATAGAAGACATGCTCCATGAGTTGTCTCAATCACTTACAGAAAGGAAAAAGCAAAATAAGGAAAGAAACACAAAATTGCTAGAAGTACTAGTTTCTTGTATATTCTTCATGAACTTAAAATCCTATCATCGTTTTAGCTTATAGTCATCCGTATAATATTAGTCAAAGTTGAGCAGAAGGCTTAGGAACTGAGGATATACTTAACAGATGAAGAAATCTCTCTCTTACAAGAATTATTTGGAAGCTTTGTCTGGTTTAGTCAACTGTTAGCTCCTGAATGAATTTTGCTATGCAACTATTCCAGCTAAGACTTCGGTGTCATGACTATTAAATGCTTCATGATATCACAACCTGTGATTCATGTTACTGGTGAAATCTTCTCTCTGGTATTGTTTCTGCATGTCATTACACTGCTCCTTTTCATACATCGTTAAAAATAATTATTCGTGCGACAACTTTTTTGAGAATGTAATGATTATTAAATAATTAGGTGATTAAGGTATTGGATTCTGTACATATTCTTTTGAGGGACCTTCATGTTAATGGTAAGCTGCCAAATATCTTATTTAATATCCTTGGGCGATCACTTTGTCATGGACTCATGGATAGTATGATAAGATATGCTTGTCAAGCTTCTTGTTCAATGCTTTCATTGTCAAAATCAAATGGATGAATACAATCATGAAAGGCCATGGGGATGATACTGTCAATGGTCCTCAGATTATCCAATTGGGAAACTGTTCCAAGGCAGAACATACAGAACCTAGTTCTTTTCATCACCCTTGTAGATAATAGGAGTAAAAAAAGATTCATCTTAGTCTTCATGCGGTGTCGTGGGAATCTCCTACTTATTTTGTTTTTCCAATACTACAGTATATTCCTAATGCCAATGAATTACGTTCAAATCGAATTCTGTAATGAAGAGTCTATGATGGTGATGCAAGATGCTCTGCCAAATCATACATGATTATTGTGCAGTAATTGGCAGATTTAAGTTGTCTGAACTAATGTAGTCACTTATTAATTCATTGGATTGGTACTTTGCTCTGTTAAATGCCTTAACAAGTGGCAGTTGGCTCACCTTGTGCGTTCAGGTTGATGTCAAAATCATTTGAAGGGGGAAAGGAAATAACTGAACCTACACCTGTTTTGCGGATGAGGGGATTGCCATTTTCAGCTGGCAAGGACGATATAATTGATTTCTTCAAGAATTTTAATTTGTCGGAAGAATCGATTCACATCACCTTTAATTACGAGGGGAGGCCCACAGGAGAAGCTTTCGTGGAGTTTGCTAGTGAAGAAGACGCAAAAGAAGCATTGGCCAAGGATAGGATGACGCTTGGGAGTCGTTATATAGAGCTGTTTCAATCATCGCCCGAGGAGTTGAACGAAGCTGTTTCAAGGGGACGGTGACATTTTTGGCATGGCCCCTCCCTCTTTTCTTTGTCTTGTTACAAGCAGTGTTATACTACTATATTTTTATTAGTATGCAGAAAGGTGTTTGGAAACTTACTTGTGCTTCATGTTCAGTTTAGTTTAAGCTTGTTGTCGAACGTTTTAGTTGTTTAGTTGAAAGGAAGATTGATGGATTCAGATTTGATGCTGTTCCTACTGCTAATTAGAACCTACCTGCATACTTTTCTTTTTAGGTAAGGCCCCTCCACAGTCGCCCGTGTTATCGGGTCATTTCTCGGGAATTAGCCCCTTGCCTGTGTTATTGGGTTATTCCTCGTTCAGGGTTTAAACCATCACTTCGTAATAACCATTGGTTGCCATGCTAACAAAAATAATCACGAAGGTTGTAAACTGGTGAGTGAGATCTTAGCAATCTTGAACGAATAGGGTTGATCGAACGACACCACTGCTTGTGCGAAGAACAAGGCACACGTAATCTTTCGTGTTTATCTTTTGTTAGCGTGCCACAGAAAATACATACGGATTCATTCAAGTCGCTGCCTTGGTTAGTTACAGTTTTTTGACAAATTCAACTTAATCCTGGCTAGGACATCTTTCATATCTGACCTCACCTCCGGTACATCAGTTGTGCATTGCTAGCGGAGAGGTCAATCATCTCGCTTGTCGGCTTTCTTTTTAAAAGTAGGAATGTAATCAAACTAAGTTATTCAGGAATTATTCGGGTCTCGATTTGAAAAAATATTTGTCCTCCAGCTCAACTTCAAATTCGATAATCTAATTGAGTCAAATTCGAGATCACAAACACGCTCGAATTTAGTATTAAAAGATATACTCTGGTAGTTAGTATAACTCAAACAGAAGATCATCAGATCTTTGCCAAGATCAAAGGATAAATATACTCTCTCAAATTTCATGTTCATTTAACATGTAGAGTCATTGGTAAGTCGAGCTCGAGCTATTTGCGAACTCAATATTTGTAGTTGAATCGAGCTCGAACCTATTATTAAGGTTTGATTCTGCTCGATAAGTTGATTCTGCTCCAGCTCAACTTCAAATTCGATAATCTAATTGAGTCAAATTCGAGATCACAAACACGCTCGAATTTAGTATTAAAAGATATACTCTGGTAGTTAGTATAACTCAAACAGAAGATCATCAGATCTTTGCCAAGATCAAAGGATAAATATACTCTCTCAAATTTCATGTTCATTTAACATGTAGAGTCATTGGTAAGTCGAGCTCGAGCTATTTGCGAACTCAATATTTGTAGTTGAATCGAGCTCGAACCTATTATTAAGGTTTGATTCTGCTCGAGCCGGTTACTATTCGATTTGATTACACAAATATTGAGCTTAACCTGGTGCCATGCAATCTTTGAGGTTTTTAGCCTAACCTAAACTTCACTCTTTTCTAGAAACTTTTACTAATTACTAGAATTTGCAGTCGTGCTAATCCGTACTATTTTTATTTTGGAAAGGAACTAAAATTAAGCAGTTAAATAGTACAGATTGAATAATTTTCTTTTGAATAATTGAGAGAAGACTCGATGATTGATCGTCAATTTGAGCTGCATTGTTGTAGATACCGTCCAACTTCAGAGCACCCAATTCCTAGTTCGAGTCCTGTAGAAATGGCCAGGCATCATCCAGATTTCTGCATTTGCCAGGTATGTAAAAAGTAGTATAAATATTGGGAAAATGAGTTTATTTTCGTTCAGACATTTCATCAAACATATGAAAACAATGATTTACTGCATTACTGTATAATATAGATGAAAAAATTTACTGGTAAGTCATTTTTGTACTGAAAAAGTTCGCTGCACAAGTATAGAGCATATAGGATTCCTTTCTCATCTTCCTTTTCTTCTCAGAAGAATCAAGATTCTTGATCTCTTGATAGATGGAATAAGTGAAGAAAAGTGGAGAGAGGGATAGAACATACTGATTCGTTGTAGCGGCTGGCTTGGCTGTTATGTTTCACAAGTTCAACTTGATCATGTTGATCCTTGCTACGACATCTTTCATATTAGGCCTCTCCTCTGGCAAATCTGCCGAGCATTCTAGAGCTACTTCCATTATTGATGCCAAACAGCTTTCATGTTTAGCTCTAGTACTTGCATCAGTCATGTTCAGTAGCTCCTGATCAACAATCTGCATTACTGAATCGGGGAATGATTCATGCACCCATCTATTCATTGTTAACTCGCCTGAAAACTTCTCGTCTGTTGGCTTTCTTCTCCAAAATACTTCCATCAACAAAATCCCATAGCTATACGCATCCACCATAGTAGATACTAATCCTTCCGAACCGTAATCTACAATATATGTTGGTGAATGGGATCAAACGCAGGCAGATAAATATGCCCTGCCACCCAAATATCTTTTTATAAAGAGAGTTTTCTAGAAGATTCTTACCTGGTGCCATGTATCCAATGGTGTCCAAGGTTCTGGTTTTTTGCATTCTCTGTTCTGCCAACAAGAGCTTGGCAATGCCGAAGTCACCTACATGTGCAACCATGTCTTCGTCCAGAAGAACATTGCTCGGTTTTAAGTCACAATGAACGATGGGAGTTGTATAGCCTTCATGTAGATATTCTAAGGCAGATGCCACATCTATCATTATTCCCAATCTTTTGAGAATGTTCATGGAAGAACAATTGGTAGAGTAGAGCCATTTCTCAAGGTTTCCATTAGGCATGTATGCCATCACCAATGCCTTAAAGTCGAGGTTGGAGCAAGATGTAATGACCTTGACGAGATTTTTATGCCGTATGCTGCGCGTTACTTGGCACTCTATGTCGAAGCTCTTGAGTGCACCTTGTAAATCTAAATTGAAAACCTTTACGGCAGCAACCTTTGCATCAGAAAAAATTCCCTTGTATACTGTGCCAAAGCTGCCTCTCCCAATCTAAGTTTTCTTCATCGAAGTTGCTTGTGGAGCGAAAAATTTCATAATATGATATCCTCTCCGGCATGAATCTAAGAGGAAAATCAGGCGGAGATGAAGGCGGTAACCTTTTACCACGATATCTAAGAACCAGGATGAGAATAAGGACAACAACTACCGAAGCTATTGTTGGTAGTGCATATATTAAAAGCTTGTTCTTTCTTGAAGGTGTGGGCTTGCTCATTTTGCATGCCTCCACTTCGAATCGAGTTGCACCGCACAAACCTTTATTGCCCTTGAAATATTCTGATGTGAAGTTGGCAAAAGGCCCCCCGTCTGGAATTTCGCCACTAAGCTGATTGAAGGAAACATTGAAGTAATTAAGAGATGAAAGTTTCTCCAATGACTTGGGAATTGGTCCAGAGAGATTGTTGTGGGACAAGTCCAATTATAACAACTCCTTCAGATCAGCAAAAGATTCAGTTATCGGGCCGTCCAATTTATTATTTGACAGTGATAGATCGGTTAGGATCTGAAGCTGTGAAATAGTGCTAGGAATTTCCCCAGAGAGCTGATTTCCAGATAGATACAACTCTATCAGGCTCTTCATGTTGCAAAATTCTGGAGACAAAGGACCATCAAGGAAATTATTAGAGAAGTCTATCCTTTTAACTTTGTCATTAAACCAGAGGGTTGATGGAATGTTGGAGTTGAAGCATTGTCAGAAAAATTGATGGTTTGAGGAAGGTTCCCTAAACACCATGGTAGCTGTCCAGAGAAATGATTTTGGCCTATTTTTATGACATACAGATTACTCAGATTGCACAAGACACCGGAGATTGAGCCCTGCAAATTATTGCCATCGATTGCCAATCCTTGCAACTTATCAAATGTTCTAGTGTCATAGGAATGTCTCCGCTCAAGTCATTATATCCAAGCATTATCTGCTCCAGGTTGCTTAAGTTCCCATCTCCCTGGGGAGTGAGCCCATGGTTCTGCAGAATCTGGCACCAAACCTTTGAAGAGATGCTGACAGATTGCTCGAGCCTAACGATTTTGGTAGGCCTAAGGTTATGGGATTGAATGTGATCTGTAAAGCATTCAGATAGTTACAAGTTGTTAAGGAAGAGAGGAAGTCTTGTCCAGGCTCAGACATATTATTCGTGAGCTGATTGAATGCCTAGTCGAGTATTCTGAGTTGGTGTAAATTCCCAAGATTTACTGGTATCTCTCCAGCAAAGAAGTTTCTAGAAAGCTCAAGGACACTGAGTTTGGAGAGATTTGAGATAGTATGTGGAATCTTTCCATGAAACTGATTTTCACTAAGAAACAACCCTTGGATTCTTGGAAGCCCTTTGTCTATGGAAATCGGAAGATTGCCTGATAGGTTGGTTGTTGAAAAAGTGTGAGTACTTGTAATCTTGTGAGATTGAATATAGAGTCTGGCACTTCACCATTTAGCTTGTTTTCCCCAAGATTCAACCATTCCCAACTGGATAGCAGTCCCATTTCTGAAGGAACAATTTCATGAAAGCTGTTTTCACTAATGTCAAATGCCACCAAATTCGACAAATTACCAATGGAGGGTGGAATGGTACCCGTAAATCCATTGCGGCTCAAAGAAACAATTCCAAGGGCAGATAAGTTCCAAAATCCACTCGGGATAGTTCCCGTGAATTTGTTATAAGCCAGAACTAGCTTTTTGAGAGAATAACAACGCGTCAATGTGGACAGGATCTCTCCTTCAAATTGATTAGAGAAACGCCGTTACTTTCGAGCTTTGTTGCAGGATGGCTGCAAATGCCTTCTGGGATGCTGCCGGACATTTTGTTCTCTCCCACATCAAAGCTCAGCAGAGAAGATATATTGAAAATTGTTGAACCATGTAAATCTCCTGGAAAGTAACACTAGATTTTTAGTTTCTAGTTTATTTCCTTCAAGCCTGATGTAACAAACAAAGTGAGATCATTATGAAATGTACCTGTGAGTTGATTCCTCCTTAAATCGAGGTGCTGCAGCTGTGATAAGTTTGCAAACCCTATTGGAATGTTTCCAGTGAGATTGTTATAAGAGATATTAAGTTTATTCAGTTGGAGACATGTAGGTAAACTTGTCGGAATATCTCCACTTAAGTAATTATTTATAAGCTTTAAGTGCTTCAATCTCCTCAAGTTGCCGATTTCACCAGGGATTGGGCCCTGCATATTGTTGCTGCTCATGTCCAAGAATGTGAGGAATGAGAGGTTCCCGATTTCTCTGCAATGGTTCCTTGTAAGCCCATATCGTGAAGATTCAGGCCCGTTACTCTTGGATGCCTCCGGCCACAAGTTACCCCGATCCAAGAGCAGAAAGGTGTATCTTGTGATCAGTGCTTGGTGATAAGTAGGAAATTGTGCGTATTTTTAATTGATAAAAAAATATTTTTTATACAATTAATTCTTGTGTACTTTTTATTTTCTACTTATTTAATGTTTCCACAAGAACTACGTTCCTTTTATTTTTATGGTTATTTGCAACATTTTTTGGACAATTTCATACAATAAGAAGATTACATGGAAGTTTATGACTTAAATAAATTAAGGGCTTAATTAATTAATGAATTAAACCCAAAACTTAATTAAGCCCATAATATGAATTAGGGCAAGCTGACAACAATAAGAGATGGAAATCCTTGCAAAGAGCAGCCATCACTTTTTCCACACACATTGAAGCAGCGGGAAGAGACATCAATTGGGAATATTCAAGCAGCTTGGCTTGAAAGGAGGAGAAAGAAATCTTTTGATTTATTCTTTCATTCTTATTCTGATTATGATGTCTCTCATTTTACACTTGATATGTAACTAAATTTTATATTCCGGTTTAGGAAATCTTTGAACCTTATTTTAATATTATGTGATTTATATTTTCGTGATACCATATTGATTTAATATGTGCGAATTTATTATGTTGATTGGTTGAATTGATTTATAATATATATATATATATTGTTAATTGTGATTGATCACCCCAATTGATAGTTTATATATTTAGGGTTAGGGTTTAAATTGTAATCCTAAATTGTTGTGATCTTGAACCCATCTGTAGCAACTAATAATTTATATTATTAGAATCAACATAATTCAAAATTAATTGAATCGAACGTGTGAATTCAATAACATGTCTACCCTATTATCTTAATTGAGAATGCATTTAACGAATTAAATCCAAAGAGCGTATTTTCGACTGTTTGATTAAATAGGTTAATTAGAGAGCTTATTTTAATTAATTACACTTAAAGGATAAAGCGAATCAACAAAGTTTGTTGTTGGTTTAGGAGTAGGAATTCTACAATTAAATTAATAATGTGTCGCATAATCATATGATTGGAATAGGGGGAAAACTGAACCATGAATCGGAATTAATTATTATTCCTGTTTGCCTTCTATTTATTTGCTTGATTTTTATTTATTAGAGTAAATTTTATTTTATTAGTTTAGTAGACAAAATTCATCAACAACCCCCCTCTTATTTGCATTCGTAAATTAGCACAAAAAGATATACAAATAATTCAACCGTTCTTTGTGGGATTACCCTTACTTCCCACTACTACAAAATAATAAAGAAAAACAAGGTAAAATAATATAATTAATTTTGATGTGCCCCGACAGCACGATCACTTGGCCAAAATGTCGGAATCTAGACTTGCTTTGAGGGCTAGAAGAGATAACTCATCTGTATTGGACTTGTTGGGATTTGCAGCCAAGGAGATTCTTAGGTAAAACACTACCAGGAACATCAGAATTACAGCTTTCTTCCCCATTTTCTTGAGAGAGAGAGAGATGGATACGAACTTGAAACTCACCAGAGGTTGCATGGAATTCTTTTAACAGGACAAGGGGAAGAAAATTTGAAGTCATTGGAGTGGGGCTCCAAGTGATAATCACCATATAATAACGTAGATATACCAATGAATAATATACAGACAAGGTGACCTTGACCTGATCACCACAGATGTTCAAATCTTCGTAAGCATGCATAATATTTCTAACTCTAGAAAGACAATATTATCTCATCAACAATCCAAGTTTCAGTATAGTATTGAGAAACTTACCCTGTTATAAGCAGTTGTAACTAGATTTGAATCTTCTATTTCATTTTGTGTTTTATCTTATATTTTATTACTTTTAATACACTGTCATGTGTCAATTAGTTATGTCATTAAATACACTTGAGGTATGATAATTATTTTAAAATAGAAGATGAAACACAAAATAAAATAAAATATTTAAACTTGTTGTAAGGAGCGAATCTTACGGCAACAAAATCTATTATCTAATCAGGTAAAAAGTTTGAGAAAACTAAATATATATATATATATATATAGTATCACGATATTAAATTTTATTTTATTAAGGAAATTCAATTGAATAAATATATAATTTTTTAATACACGGCATATGTTAATTAGTGATGTCATTAACTATGCGTGATTTATATAAATTATTTTGTAGTAGAAGATTGAACATGAAATCGAATAAAAAAGATCGAACCCTGTTGAAAGGTGCCCATCTTACGGCAACATGTGAGAAACTACTATATGAGTTAAGAAGTTTGAAAAAAACTAAATATATATAGTATCACAATATTAAATTTTATTTTGTTAAGAAAATTCAATTAAATATAAATATATATTTCTTTTCTAAAGTAGTGCTTCGTGTTTTATTCCTTTTAAGATATTAGAATTCATGTTATGTTATAAAGAAATTTATAAAAATTTGTTAAGCATATAAATTCACATAGGAAATTATTTAATTATAGTAACTAACCAAATATATTGATATCATTAAATAATATGATCATTAATGAAATTATGAAAACAATGAATAATAATTGATTAACTGAAACAGAACATTATTGTTCTATCTTCTACTTCCATAAGATCTGTACCACAGAAACAGAAAGCCTGCAAATCTATACCCAATAACGAAGCTAACCATCGTGAACAAATTATTCCATTTCTGCAGCTCCTTCAAACCTTGCTGCACCAAGAACTCATTCCCATAGATCAAACACTCACCTCCAACACTTTCCAAGCATTTCATCTTCCCCTTCTCGCCCCCAAACTCGTTTATCATGAAACATTCAAACGGATACTTGAACAAACTCAAGTACTGCATGAAATTCCAGCACTCAGGTATCGAATCCTTCGATAGAAAGTAGCCCGAAAACAGGAAGAACGCGCCCGTTATTCCGTATATCACGGACATTCCTGTAATGAAGTCCGGAACTAATGCACTGAAGCATGCTACGAATGAGTTCGACATCAGAACAACCAACCAGATCACAAGGGTAAAATAGACAAATCCGGAGATGTCGGGACGTAGCCCGACCAACCAGTATACTGGTGTGGTGTAGAGAAGGGAGATTATTAGGAGGAAAGGGAGGAAGACCAGAGTGTTTGATATGATGTAAGAAGAGATTCTGTAGGCTCCTCTTGATGTCTCTCTCATAAGGATTCTTCTCTCTTGCAAGAAAATTGGGAGAGCTTCTGTTGTGGATGAAATCAAGAATGTTAGAGTGAAGGCAAAGAAGCCTATCTGGTTCTGCACCTTCTTTTTCTTGGAATCATCGAAAGTGTTTATGAAAATTGTCCCAAAAACGATTCCTGCAAGTAATGCTTGAATCGTCTTTGCTGCAAAAAGTTGTCTGGTTCTGAAAATGTTTCTGGAAAATCTCTGGCCAAGTATTATTACCTCTTTGAAATGAGAATTACTGTAAGAATTATCCGTTTCATCTTCTTCGTCATTCAATGTTCGATCAGTTTGTTCTTCCGTTTCACATGTTTTGATAACTTTATCATCTCTCTGAAAGCTTTCCGTTGCATCAATGGCGAATTCAAGCACGTTAACATGCCTGGGAATGGCATGGCCTGCAGATTTAAGCTTTTCTTCTAGAAGATTCAAGGAGCCACTGTGAAGAACCGCACCATTGGATAACAGTACAACCTTGTCGATCAAATCAAGAATTCTAAACCCTGGTTGGTGAATTGTTACCACTACTGTCTTGTACTGATTCTGCGCCATTGATTTGAGCAGCAACATTACATGAAAGGCCGAAGCCGAGTCAAGCCCTGATGTCGGCTCATCGAGCAGCAGAACCGCTGGATCATGCACTAACTCGACTCCGATCGACAACCTACGCTTCTCCCCACCGGAAATTCCCCGAGTTGACTCACCGCCAACTCGAGCGCCGGCAATCTGTTCCAGCCCTAGCTCCTTCAATAGCTTCAGAACTCTTGCATTGGCCTTCTCCCGGCCGGCCTTCAGCCTCAGACGAGCACTGTACGTAAGCGTTTCTTCGACGGTAAGAAGAGGGAAGAGAGCTTCATCTTGTGTTACATAGCCTGAAACTCTCCGAAAATGAGATGCTTTCATTGGCTGATCATTGACAAGAACGTGACCGGAAATTCTCGACGGGACGATTATTCCGGCAAGGATTTCCAGTAACGTCGTCTTTCCGGCGCCGCTTGGACCGGCGATCGCTGTAAGTTCTCCTGGTGTGGCTTCGCAGGTGACATTCTTTAGAAGGTATTTGGTACCACACGCGATGCTGTTGGTACAAGCAAGAAAATTGAACTTAGTGTGTGCTGAATTTAGTTTATATGAGAGATTTTTTGTTGTAATTTTGTAGTGAGTTTGTAGGTGACCGGAATGTGGCGCTGTGACAGGTAACGCCATTGTAGAGAGGAAGTTGAGCTAACTATTGAAATCTTGCCCTTCTTTATAGAGAGAGTGGGAGGGGCGGGGGTGATGTTATGCGTGCATGTATGTATGCATTGTGCATGTATTCATGCTGGACGCCGCAAAACAGCTTTGACGGTGACATTTGATTCAGACAGTTAACCTAGTCAATCGAAGGTGGTAATTATCATGTGGGATGAAGTTGGAGGGTCCCACTTTGTGAGAACATATATGCTGTTGCTGGCCCTGTGAAGAAGGGGGGAGCCACATGAAAGTTGTTATTGTACAGTTGCTGTGTTGCATAATCTTTGTGACGAGGTAACAAGATTGGATTAAATCTTTTATTTTATTTTTTATTAATAAATTTTATGCGTTAATTAATAATATAAGTATATATTTATATATAAGTAAGTTTGATAATTATTTTATAATAAAACATGAATATAAATAAAATAAAAAATTCAACTTTTAAAAATAACCACTTTAAACATAATTAGGTCTTATAATTCCATCCTTCCATATATATATATATATAATATATAATGTGTTATATATATAATATATAATGTGTTCATCATTTTTTTTCACCTATAAACTATGAAGGACAATAATTATTAGTTGATATTACCAATGTGAGAGGATATTATTATTATTATTATTATTATTATTATTATTATTATTATTATTATTTAAGAATAGGACTATTATTAAGTTTTCCATTAATTACAGGTAATGTAAGACGATGAGGTACTATTAATTTTTGTCAACAAAATTGCGGCTGAAAGTTACTTTAATGTAACCTCTAAAAAGATATTTTTAAAAGCCTATAAATATATTAGGAGGTCCGTCTTATTTTTTAAATAAAATTTTATTTTATAACTAATTCTTTAAAGTTAAATTTTATTCATTATATCACTAGTGTGAGACCTGATGCATATAAGATATTTTTTTATATTTTGTAATATAAGTATATATTTAAATTATATAATATATTGTAGAAGGTGTGAATTTTTAGTTTAGTGATTATTTTTTTGTATAATGAGTAAAAATTAAATATAATTATATGTTTCGTCTTTTCTTCTATTAGAATTAGTCTCGTTTACAAATTGATAAGCATGATATTCACTTAGAAGGTTGAATCAAATTAAATTAAAAAACAATAGTGATATTAGCCAATGAAAAAAATAAAGATTTGCATATATCTCATAAAAATTGCCACCTACACGGTTAAAATAAGGACACAAATATTTTGCAAATTGCTAATTAAATGTTATAATATTACAAAATTTTAAAATTAGATAGAAACAAATACTTTGAAAGCTAATGAAAATTCGCACGGTATGTATCCGTCGAAATAATTAGTAGATCTCAATAGAAAATCACAAGAACAATCAAACAAAAATGAAAGAGATGGACGAACTTTTCGTTTAAAAACAAGAAAGAAAAACACTTAAAAATGAAATATGTTTATGATAAATTAAAAGCAAGATGAATACAAAAATCTAAAATAAAATAATATTTTGAAGAGTGTAGGCTTTGTTGACAACTGAAATAGGGCACGTATTATCATACTTGTTTTACCATGTATTTTCTCAAGAAATAACACGCAAAAGACTTCAAGATGAGGGTAAACAAAAACAAAAAAATACCTTAAAACATTTAGTGATAATTTTGAGAAAACATATATTTGTACAGATCTCGTAAAAATTGCCAATTACATAGTTAAATTAAAAACAAAAATATTTTGCAAATTTCTAATTAAATGTAATAATATTACAAAAATTTGAAATTTGATAGAAACAAATATTTGATAGCTAATGAAAAATCACACAATATTTATATGTTGAAATAATTAGCAGATCTAACAGAAAATCACAAGAATAATCAAACGAAACATAAAAGAGATGGACGAACTTTTCATTTAAAAATAAGAAAGAAACGGAAATTAAATATGTTTATGATAAATTAAAAGCAACAGGTAAATAAAAAAATCTAAAAATGATATTTTGAAGAGTGCAGGCTTTTGTGACTATTGAAATATGATAAATATTATCATACTTGTCTTACCATTTATTTTCTCAAAATAGAAAACGCAAAAAACTTCAGAAGGAGGGAGACCTGAATTTGTGGAATAATTTAAATTTTGAAATCGAATCAAAATTTTTAAAATAAAAACGTCTAATTATAATTTAATAATAATATAGTTATTCTAAATTAAGTAATGAAGTTTAGGAGGGAAAACAAAATTGGAAAAAAGTTATTATATATATATATATATCGATTACTAATATCTTATAACTTTATATTTTATTTGAAGTAAATACTTCAATAATTTATTTAAAATAAGATATCAGTTTATAAACTTTAATAAAGTAATTAGTAAATAAATATAGAAAAATTTTGTATTTCGGATAAAAGTATAAACTGGTTGTGAAATTATATACGTTGAAGTTGAGGTTCCATTGTCAAACAATATTTGCATGCTTGCAAGAACCTTTCACTTACCCAAAATCTATCGCATTTCTTTATTTTTCTTTTTAAATAAATGGTCAGAATAATATTTTATACACATGTCGTCGCGCAGCCATTCATAGAAAATTTTGGGAATAAATAAATATATATTTCCCACTTGACCCGTTGACAAGTATTATTAAATAATATATTTATTTAGATCTGCAAATTGTGAAAAAGTCATTCTGCTATGAAATATAAAATGAACTAGTTGTCTTTATTTCTTAATTTTGATTATGTCTACTATTTATTAGTAATTTTTTATTTTATTATATTCTTAATGATAAAAATAAAGTAATATTGTAACTTATATTATATATCATATAATATTTAAAAATTGCATATATGCGTTACTAGATTTAAACCAAAGAAAAAGATATGATATCATATAGTGTAGTGGGTCATATGTCGAAGTCCCCATGCGCGCGCTTCTGTTCAAATTACTCGACATAGTTGATAAGACATGTTCTTTTGTTTCAAAAATATCAAATTTAATAATATCCTCATGATTAAAATATTTTTGAGTCAAATATAATTCAAAACTCACATTAATAATAAATGAAGGGGTGTAATTCTTTAATAAATTGTACCTTTATTTTGTTGACCAACAAAAGTTGTACGTTGTCAAAATATGACTTTTTTTTTTTTTATTTTATAAATGGACAGTTTAATGGTTTTCGACAATAACTGTACAACATATATTTAAAACATCTTAATATATTTTATGCTTATTTAAAAGAGTTATGTTTTAAAAAAATACTTTAAAATAAGAATAATGTTTTAGAAGTCAATGTTTCGTATTATCAGTAAACTAATTTAAAATTTTATTTTACAAATAAGTTATATGTAATTGAATATTATAATTACTTTAAATTTTTTATTAATTTTTATTTTTATTTTTTAAATTCCACCAATAACACAAAAAAAATACTATTCTTTCTAACTATTAATTTTATTTCAATTCTCGATCATTTTGTGAGTATAATATTAACTAGGACAAAATGTAGCCCAAAATAATTAGAACAAAATTAAACATAATTAAATTAATTAAAATATCCTCATATATATATATATATATATATATATATATTCTTATATATTTAAAATTAACTTAATTTGTTTTAATTTTCTCTTATTTCTTTCTCCACTCAATATTTCTTCCCAAGTTCTTCTCTTTTCTATATCTTTTTTTCTTGTCGATTTGACTTGTCAAACTTAATAATCACACACAGAATTTTGCAAACTAATTCTTAGAGAATTCTTTGGTGAAAAAAATCTATTAAGTGCAATACAATTGAAATGATATACCAAAGAACCTATTAAGGTGCAATACAATTGAAATTTTAAATGAAACGAATACAACACAATCAGAGACATATAACAATATTAGTTTTTAGACTCCCATACAAAGCAATATCAATGCCTAACTTCTTAACAATATTTAAGTTCCAGTTGTATAATGTTAAATAACACTTATTTTAAAATAGATATATTTGACAAAAAACGTCCTTTAATACATATTTTCCACTGTTCAAATTAAAGAAGACATTCAAACTAAATTAAATCACAACAGACAATTGGAAATTTCTAGCCTTGCCTTGTTCACAAAAACAAAAGATTCATTCATTGTAATGTCATTAAATAATGAAGCCATGCAAATTCAATTAAATCACAACAGAATATATAACCTTGCAAATGAAAGTTTCTAGTCTTGACATGTTCAAATAAATAAAAGACTCATTCATTAATGTCATGAAATAATGAAAACAGACAAATTTAATTAAATCACAGCAAAATATATAAGTTTGCAAATTAAAGGTTAACATTCATCTTCTACTTATTAATTACACCATCAATGGAAGCGAAAAAAAAGCCTAATGGGATAGGTGGTAGGGATCTTTGTTTGGAGTATCATGTTTCTCCGGTCTCCAAATGAGGTATTTACGTCTTTAAGGAAGGTGATTATGGTGGCAATGAAATTAAAATGGTTATTCCATGTTTTTTGTTTTTTTAATTAATAGGGTATAATTGATATAAATCAATGATATTTACTAAAAAAAAAATCAATTTTATATTAATTGTATTTAAATTTTGTGATGCATTTAAAAGTTTCGAGGGTGCGAATAGTTGCACCCTTGTTTTTAACTAATTTTATTTCAATTCTCAATCATTTTGTGAGTATAAATTAACTTTTTTATTTTTAATCTTTTTAGAGAAAAGTATATTTTTTATTTAAAAAATCGTTCCGAATCAAATTAAAGAGAAGAAACAAGGAAATGTTTGGCAAAAACGTCTGGCCGAAAATAAAATTCCAATCAACTGCTATCCACATGTCAACAACTCATTGGCTTCTGAGATTTTACACACAGATGATATTCGTATTTCCCAACTGCCGTAACGCCCAAAAGCTTCAGCGCCACCACCCAACTGCAAAACCACCACTCCACCGCCGTGTAAAATCAGCCGTGAAAGCTTAAATAAAATGGCCTTGAGCACAGTTTCAAAGCTCAACAGTGCTAGTATTTGGGCCACAAAATCCATCAACCACGATACCTGCGCTCATAATAGAAGCGCACCCCCGAGAATCCGGATTGCTGCGGCGGCGTCGCAGTCTAGCGGCGGCGGATTGACGGCGGAATTCGAGGAGGGTCAGCTGGAAAGACCCCAATGGACTGGCGAAACGCCGCTTTCTCGGTTCGTCGGGGCCCTCATTTCATTTAAACCTCTGTTTTCTGTTATGAAACTTGGTGCTAGACAAGTTTTAATCAGGTAATTTTTAAGCATTCCCAAGCAATTTTGTTTTTTCTTCCTTAAATTTCGTGTTTGAGTATTCTGCTATTTGGGACTTCTTATTTTAATTTTGGAAATTGAAATTTTTGTGAGGAAAAAAGAAAAGCAAATGGAGAAATGCAAAACCTAATAAATTTTATTTCTTAACTTTGTAACCTAACTAGAAAAGACTAACAATTAACCACTGGGTTTACTGATTTTCCTCGTATGGATGTATAATTGATTTAATCAAATACGTACAGTGTAATGTCTTGTTTGTTGCTGATTTTCTTGTCAGGTTCTTGGCAGTCTGAACTCAATTGTTTTTTTTTTTTCTTTTGTAAATAAACTGAAATATGATATTTGTGATTTGGATTTGGACAGTACAGCTGAGAAAACCAACATTCCTTGGAGGGATATGACTAAGGAGATATTGGAGTCGGATGTGTATAAGGAGAAGGATGCCATCGAGGATTCATCAATTGTTTATCCTGATTGTAATTTCCTCAGTCCTATAAATATATATATATATATATTTTTTTTTTTCAATTCTCATGCATATATTTACCTGTATTCGTTTTTTGATTTGTGTATCACAGCAATCTAGCTTTATTCGGATGAGCAATGATTTATCATTGCTCGTCCGAATGTATATCTGTGATAAAACCTGTTACTAAACTCCAGTTTGCCTTTGATGTGTACCTGATTTTTGATTTGATGAATTAGTGATGTCTTCTTTAACGATTTAATTGTGTTCGATTTTCATAGATTATCTCAATCCGTTCCATGCATATGATGAAGGGAACCTCTCTTGGCTGGTATTGATTTTTTCCCTAGAGTTTATGTACTCTACTAAATGATAGAAAAGCAATTATCTCATAGAGCAATTTTCTACAACAGGCTGCGGCAGAAGCAGAAGCCGCAACTATGTCAATGGTGAGACGGGCTATACCGTATGCTTCGTCTCTAGATGAAGCAAACCAAATAGTTCGTGGAAACTGGCTTCAAGCGATTGAAGACCATCACCAGAAATATTCGGGAAATTCAACAATTGAAGACATTCTAGATATTGGATGCTCTGTTGGTGTTAGCACAAGATTTCTTGCTGACAAATTCCCCTCAGCGAAAGTCACTGTACGTTTAAATTAAATGACGTTTTCTGCAGATCTTTCAAATGAAATAGTATTGTTTTAAGTAGTGGAAATAGTGATGAGTATAGATTTATATCCTTGCTGCATATTTTTTATTTACCTGTATTATTCTGTAGGGACTCGATTTGTCGCCTTACTTTCTTGCTGTTGCTCAACACAACAATAAGAAAAGAAACCAGGGAGAACAGATGATGAGATGGATCCATGGAAATGGTGAAAAAACCGGCTTGCCCTCAAAATCATTCGACCTTGTTTCAATTGCTTATGTGGTATATATGCCTCATTTTGCAATAAATCATCATCTTGTCAACACAAGACTGTTGCTTCTTATGCTGAGTCGAATCATATCTTCTTAATTTTCGGTCATGTAAGCATTTGTTGTTTGTGTTGCGTGAATGCAGTTTCATGAATGTCCTGAAAGAGCAATCAAGAATATGGCCACAGAAGCATTCAGGCTGCTAAGACCCGGAGGCACTTTTGCTGTCACTGATAACTCGGTATTTTGCTAAGAAAACTTAGTTTCAGTAGTAAAATATAACCGTATATCCACAATCATAGATCTGCATGTCTAAATTTTACTCAGTATTCTTCTGTTTCTGTCATTTTTGCAGCCAAAGTCGAAGATTCTTCAGGTAATATTTGTTCAGATTTCACGTTGTTTCTAATATACCATGTTAGTTTTATGAGATAGATGGTTCAAACAGGTTTACAGATCTTACATATATTCCAATGTCATTAGAAATGCAAAAAGTTCCTTTTTAATCACGTCTTATCCCCGTACCACCTTCAGCAACCTGTACCATAAAAAACCAGACCATTCTACCCTTACTCACACCAACAGAATCTTGCTGTTCCACCACACCAATCCTGTACTAAAAGAATCATGTTGTTCTAGCAAAACCCGAACAGACGCCAAAATATTATCTCTATTCTGTTTCTTGGCTCCCTGCCATGGACAAGCTCTTAGAAACTGTCACCTTTCTGAATCACCTTAACCAGACAGTATCTTACACAGTCTTAGAGGATGAGGATGTTCATGATTTCTGCCAATTTTTTAGGCTTCTTGAACTCGTTCTTAAGGCTCCTTTGGTTTATACGTAATTCAGGAACTATCGCCGGTGCTGTTTACACTAATGAAGAGCACAGAGCCTTTTCTGGATGAATACTATCTCACTGATCTGGAAGGAACATTGAAGCAAGTTGGGTTTGTTAATGTTCAGACAGCCATGACTGATCCTAGACACAGAACTGTTACTGCTACTGTCCCATTTTGATGTTTTTCTCTTCTGTGTTTCCCCCTATCATTACATTAATGTTCCATTCACTGTGATATTGTAGAAAAGAGAAAATTTTGATGGCCCATCAAATTTATGCAGCTCCACACACTTGATTGTATACCGACCCCAACCTCCTCTCTAATAGAAACGCCAAGTGTATTGCCATTTCGAGCCGGCCTAATGAGCCGGCACAAACTACCCGTAAGTTAAGATTGGCTAGGTTATGTTAAATATTGACACGAATTAACGTTGGGTCCGTTCAGCTCGGCTCAATAGCACGTGCCAGATTAATTCTGGCCCACCCCAATGCGCAGGCCTGACAACCCATAAGTTAAGATGGGCTAGGTGAATCAACAGTTGATCCATCCAGCCGGCCTCGATAGCATGTGGTCTGATCCGGCTTACGACATAAAGTGGTCCGATAAAAACAACTAAGTTCATAGGATGATGAAATTGGCAGCTCAATGGAGATTCGGACCGCCCTGATCCGGCCCAATTTCCGGGCTCAAGCCGGGCCACCTGAATCAAATTAAGGGACCACATGCACAAATTTCTCTAGAGGAATCAAATTACTTAAGACTTGTATAAATAGGCTTAACTAATGTTGGTCTATATTCTTTGGTTGATCATAGTTCGATAAAGACCCAACAAACGACAGAAGGGAGGCCCCAGGAGATAAAAAATATTAATATACAATTTTATCTGTAATTTTTTATTTAATAATTCATGTCACACTATATTCAGAAATGAAATCACTTTCTTAAATACTATTTGATAATATGTATTAATCAGAAACATAAATATCGAGAAGATTAATTCTATACTACCCAAATAAATATTGCCTACATATTTTAAATATGCATCATGTGATATATTATTGATAAAATAAAAAAAAAATTAATTATCAATTAATTTTCTAAATGACATATATGATATGGTGTGCGGATAAATCGTAATAATTCGAAAAAATCGGAAACGAATTTTGATCCATAAAACATGATAAGGACTAAAGGGACAAACCCTAATTAGATTAAATTGTTTTTCTTTTTTAAGAAAATAAGATAAATAATAGTGGTCGAACATAGGGATGTTAAAAGGGCCATGGCCCGACCGGCTGGCCCGTTTAGCCCGAAAATTTTTAGGGTTAGGGCTTGATTTTATTAGCCCGTTTTAAAGTCAACCCGTTTAGCCCGAGCCCGATTAACCCGAAGCCTATAGGGCTAGCCCGCTTAGGGTTAGGACTAACCCGATAGCCCGAACCTTTCTTCTTATTTGTCTATTTTTAATATCAAATTAATAATATACACCATTTTTAATTATTTTTCATATACCTTATTTGGTTTTTAGTAGAATATATTAAAATTTATATTTAATTACTAGAAAATTCTAAATAATTTCATTTAAATTTAGAATTTAAATGTAACATGATTTCAAATTTTATGACAGTGAATGCTCTTAAAGCTATAATTGATAGCATGAAATAGTGTATATGACTTAAATGTTTGAATTTTTAAATTTTGTGTAGTGATATAAAAGTTCTAAAATATATAATCTTTTAATGTTATCTAAAATTATATTTTAAATAGAACATAATATACATTTAATTAAAATTTTAAATTTAAATATATAATTTGACTATTTTGACTCATGGCCCGATGTGGCCCGATTAGCCCGAAAACCGCTAGGGTTAGAGTTAGGTTCACCATAATCAAACCTATTTAAAATTGACCCGATTAAATTAAGGCTCGATTAACCCAAAACACCATAGGGCTAGCCCGAAACCAACAGGGCTACCCCGTTTAACATCTCTAGTAGAACAGAATAAGTAAAACAAATAATCATTGTAAACTGCAAAATAAGAGTCAATGGGGTACTCTTTTGTACACGTGTCAAGAACCCATGTAGAAAAGAAACCAGATGAACTCCGCCTCTACGTTTCTCATTCTTTTACTCCATCCTCTCTCTCTCTAGCTCCCTCTCTCTCTGTCTCTCTCTTTGTTGCTTGTGTGTGTCTTGTATTTTCACCATCTCGTTTCTATATCTGTATGAATCCGTAAAATAAATCGACATATGAAGGTTTCTACTTGGGGTTATTTCTTCTTGCTCTGTTTGTAAGTGCCTTTGCCCTCACCTTTCACTAATTATGTTTACTGTTCTTCTTTGGTTAATCCTGTATAGATAAGTATATTATATCAATTGCTTTTTTTCTGGGCTCCTCTGCTTATGATCATTTGTGGAATTGTATGTATTTCTGCCTTCTTCTTCTGTTTTCTTTTTTTTTTTTTTTTTGGTTCTGTAAAGAAGATTGATGCTTGCTACAGTGATCGTCTGGAAAACAATTGGGTAAAGTTTTGGCTTTAGTTTTGTTGATGATTGACTTGATAGATTGGAATATTTTTGGGCAAAATGGGACTAAATTAGCTAAGTTGAAAAAAACAGCCTCTTGTTTTAAGTTTTATCATGTAGAAAGACATCATCATATTGTGTTGAAGTATGATTTCAGGTCTGAAAAGAGTAGAAGTTGTGAAGAATTTATTCCAAATTTATTGAAAGGGTTCTCTAAAAGCTTTCCTTTTGGTGCAAAGTTTTGTATATAGGAATCTTTGAGTTTATTCTCTTAAGCTACGGAAGGGTTTCTTCCTTAAGGGTCTTTCTCTAATAACCACGTCTTAAGGTTTGCAAACCCCCAACAAACAATAGACGTTTTGTAAGTTTTAGCCTTTCTCTGATTCTTGTCTTCTTTATCATGGAAGGGAACGGCGGGAATGATCTTTAATTCTTGGAATTTTTTTTTTTTTTTTTTCTGGTAAGCTTTTCGTGCGCAACTTCCAATCGTATTTGTATTATGGTTGTGTTTTTCAGGTAATCATATTCTTTATGTATCATAATATGACCAAAGAAAAGCCAGCTAGTTTGCAAGATGTTTAGGTTGTTTCTACTCGTTTGGCTTTATTGGGCTGGTTCTCTGTGCAAGTAATAGATTTTTTTTGTTTCCAGTTTTGTGGCTATTTCTTCGTATGCATATCTGGTGATTTATTTGTCGTGTTCCTTTCTATCATTGTGGGAACCCCTTCTTTCGTCTGTTGATGCTGCATTTTGAAGTGTTAATATGACTATTCCTTCACGGTCAATGTAAGATCCATAAATCATCCTTTGCATTGCATTGATTAGGTTCGTCGTTAGACTAAAAAACTTAATTTTGATCAATTTTAACCGTCACATGACCTGGGATTTTCCCTTGAGAGCCTAATTTACTTGAGACTTTCTGTTGCCCACGAGATCTTCACACGCTGTATCATGTCAACATGAGTTTAAAGATCATGGAACTGATATGTTTGCTTAGAATGCTTTGTATAATGCTCTCAACCAGCTGGTAGTTAGCAAACATAGCAGTTTGTTTTCACAGGTTAATGGGAAGTTCTATGATGTATAAAACTACTAATTTTCCAACTCGTGTGTTTTAATTCTTGCAGCTGATTAGTCACTTGTTTGGGAACTTAGACAGAGAAAGCCTGTTGATATCGAAGTGATATCCTACTATGGATTTCAAAGGTATAACCTGGGCTGGAAACATATATCACAAGTTTGAGGCTATGTGTTTGGAGGTGGAAGAGGCTATGTACCAGGTTACTTCTTCCTTTCTCAGTCGTATCCTGCCGTTTCTTAGCTGTAATAGGTTACCTTAAGGGGCTTCTAGAGTTTCCTGACCTCTCTTCTGTCTCACACTCTCTCATTACAGAGAGTTGTTGGATGTTACATCAAATATTACAGAAATATATACTTAACATCATACGAGGCAAAATTCAACTCATATTACGTGAGAGCAGTCTTGGTTATTGCTTAGATCACATTATTGGTTTTCATTCAATATGTAGATGTAAGTTGCACTGCGTTTTGTTCATTTTTCTTTCATTCATGTATCTAGGCTTGAAATTTGCCAAGATTGTAACACTTATGCGTCTACTGCTCGCTCGTCTTTCTTCTCTTGGTTGAAAAAACTATAGTCATGAAATTTATGCTAATTCTACAATTTCATTCATAATAAGCTGTAATACATATCCGAAAATAGGTGACTATTGATGTCACTGAATCAGTTATAATTTCTTGCTGAAAATAAAGAAAAGAAAGGAACAGGAAAGCCAATAAGATAGAAATAATGAACTCTAATATAAATCGAGTTCGGTCCATAGAACATTCGTATCATATAAGATGGGATTGTCTTTCATAATTGCGTATGTTCTTGGTAATACCATTACCATTTCATTATTTTGTGTGATCGTATCAGCACCTAACACCAGTACATGTTTCATTGTCCTTATAAACAGGATACCGTTAAATACGTGGAAAATCAGGTGCAGAAAGTCGGTGTTAGTGTAAAGAAGTTCTATTCAGAAGTAATGGAAGATTTAGCTCCTCCATCTTCTGTAGATCCCATAAACTTAGCATCTGGTGACTTGTCTCTTAATCCTTATGGTCTCACTGATATCGATAAAAAGCCAAAGCCAAGCGTGTTTGACAGTCATCACAGTCTGAAGAAGAAAAAAAGTGAAGATCAGGTGATTTCTAATGTAACTGCAGAAAAAGAATCATCCCCAAGTGGCTGTTACGATATAAACTCTCTCTCTCCAAAATCTCCTGGACTTTCGTCACATTATAAATTCTCTGAGTCAAGTATGAAAGTTGGAATACAAAGACGTCCAGTTGGCATTAAAAGGATTTCCAAGAACAATCAATCTTCAAAAGACTTGTGTCGAACTAAGCCATTATCAGGAGAAAGAAGAAGCAAGCTTGCATCTACTGACACTAGCATTAGTTCCAGTGGGGCACCCGATGACATAAATGTGATGCCATCCTTGGACTTAGATGCAAATCGGGGCCCTGGAGATGCAGTGAAACAAAATGAACCTATGCCCAATGCTCCAATTGGTTTACCTTATGCTGACAAAATTTTACCAGCTGAGTCTGTGGGGCGAAATGGCAATGATTTAGACTCTATCTCCCCTGCTTCTGGAAAAAATTTCTCCGCCCAATCTTTGAGGCAATATAATGAAGATTCAGATTCCATCTCCCGTGTTATTGAGAATAGCTTATTGGCTAAATCTGAAAGGCTGACAGGAGATTCTGGGTCCACTTCATCATGTTCTGTCGTGCCCACAGAATATACAGGTTCATCTACAAGTATTCAAAGTAAGGCTTCGAATCTTGAATCTGAGGAGACGGAGCTTATGGTGTCTAATGAAGGTAGAAAACTTGAGGTTGTTTAGAAGGATGTGAAAAGCTATCGACTATTTCTTTTCTGGTTCGACTAAAAGAGCATTTTGGATCAACTTTTTCTCTTTGCAGGTACATCCATGAAAGATGGCTCAACAAGTGTTGGTACTATTTCATGCAAGCACGAGTCCTGGGAAAAGCAAATTATCATGTCTAATGGAGGTAATTTAAGCTGGAAAGTTAAGAAACTCTCATTGTTTTGTGGTGGAATTGCTTTCTCTCTCTCTCTGAAGGATGCATGAGAGAGAATGCTTATGCATACATGTGCCAGGATGAGCTCAATGTGACATTTGTAACAAATCTATTTATATTTCTTTATTTTCTTTGCTGACCTCTGGTTTGTTGGGCATTCAGATAGCTTCAACATGGAGGTTATCGAAAACTACGAAGTTTCTGAGCCAATACAAGAAAACTTGAAGCCAGATGAAAGAGGTGGTAACTTGGAGGAAAGCTGTATCTTGGTGGAAGGGGACACGCTTCACTGCATCCCTCATGAGACTAGGAAACATAAGTCATACAAGGTTCTCTCTCTCTCTCTCTCTGCGTGTGTCTACATTGCATGCTTTGTGTTAACCAAGTGATTTCGTCCAGAAAAAGATCCGTGAAGCTCTGTCATCAAAGTTGAGATCAAGAAAAGACAATCAGTGTGTCTCCCAATGCCAAGATTTAGGCGGGAAAAACAACGAAGAGGCAGCGAGTCCTGCAGAACAGAAATTAGCAGGTCAAGATTCATTTGAATCGGATTGGGAGCTTCTCTAGAATACAGTATATATATATATATATATATAAGTCCTTAATAATGGTGGAGATGTCCTCTGCATGAAATGGTATATTCATAATATTGCTTAACCAAATGAACAATAGCATAATATCCAAAAAGATGCTCATTGCAAGGGGGCCTCATTCAGCATTCATATATTGACGGCTTTTGTATATTATTTCCCCCTTGCCCTGAAGAATGTGATTCAAAGTTCTATTATGTTTATGAGAGTCTGAATTCTTGAATCTGGAAACTCTCTCTCTCTCTCTCTCTCTCTCTCTCGGGATTTCTACATATGCATCGTCTAAACCATTGATTTTCTCTCTCACACACAAGTAAGTCTCTTAGTCGCTTCTTCTTCTTTCCAGTTGGGATGAAGAAAATTTAATTAAATTTGTCTTTCAATCTTTTTCAAACCACAAATGAAGTCCTCGTTTATTTGAGATAAGTAGTGTAGTGTCAATATGTACAACTCTAGTAAAAATATAATTTTGGTCAACAGTGGAAGAAATGGTCTCTGGGAATCGAATTTTACGAATCCAATTTTGTACTAAAAATAATCATATTTATAAATGCAAATAAATAGTAAAGCAAAAAATCTTACATTGTTTACAGTATTATTTATTTATTTAAAAAATATTATTATTAATTTATTATTTTAAAAAATATATAATTTTTTAATTAAATAAATAATATTATAAATTAAATATATGATGTATATAAATACAAGAGAGTAGGAATATATTTTGGTACAATATTGTAAAAAATACAGAAAGGTAGTGAGGAAAGTATCAATAGTCCCAAAGTGAGCCTCTGAAGGGCTGATACATGGAACTCATAATATATCTTCACTCCAGAATAAATTTTCCCAATGTACTTTTTATCGGTTAATTATCTGGAAACTTATAAATTATCAATTTGTAATAATAATAATAATAATAATAATAATAATAATAATAATACATAGAATGTTATATTTGTATCTATATATCTTAACTCATATTTCAAATAATTTAATTCTAAAAAAGATAAAATGTAGAGCTTAGCCAGCAAGTAACCAGACAAAAAACATTAAAACTGAAGAGGATAAAACTGAAAAATAAGATAAGAAATTTCAGAAAATCCTAGATTAGAGTTCGAGATCAAAATCTTCGAGTTCGAGATCACCGCTCATGCATTACGACACGTAAGACCCAACACACATTTCATTGCTTACTCACACAACACTTAGCTGCAACAGCCGCCACGTGGCCTGAATCAACACACCTCTCGCCAATCTTCATCCAAATATTCGACCGCCAACAAGCAATTCTCACTGCTTATATACCAGATCTCCTGCTTCATTTCCCATCACAAAGTTACAGAGAATATCAAGAAAATTTCTAATACTAGTGTGTTTTTTGAGATTGTGTGTGAGTGAATTGTTTGACAATGGCGTCGGAGCAATCGAGGAGAGAGAATGTAACTGATGAGCGAAAGATAGAGGTGGAGAAAGATCGGGTCCCCAAAATGACGACCCATTTCGAGTCTCTTGCGGAGAAGACCAAGGGGGAGCAGGGCGGTGTTCATGGAGAAAGAGTTGTTATTGAGGCTGTTCCCGTCAGAATTTCAGGGATTGAGTTTTCCAGCACGGCGGAGAGTGGGCAAGGTAGAAAGGGGATGAAGGCTGAACAAGAGAAAAGGGGTTCTGAAATGCATGCCGGAAGAGGAGAAAAGCAGCAGCATGGCGGTGCTCAACGGAGTCAAGAAATGCGAGGAAAACAAAGTGAAGATGTTATGAGACAGACGCAATCGTTGGAGGAGATGTCTAAATTGAGGGGGACAGCCCAGCAGAATTCCATGGAGGCTATCAGGGCAGCGGAGGAACGCTACCAGAAGGCCAAAGGAACCGGCGGTTCGGCGGTGGAGAAGGCTGGTGGAACAGGCAGTTCTGCGGTGGAGAAAGCAAAAGATTACACCGGGCAGAAGGCAATGGAGGCCGAGGATGTAATTTCATCCAAGGGTGGAGCTTGGAAGGATACTGCAATGGAGAAAGGGCAGCAAGCAAAGGACTCCACCGCGCAGAAGGCAGTGGAGGGTAAGGATGTCATCTCATCTAAAGGCGGAGCTTTGATGGATACAGTAAAAGGCCAGCAAGCTAGGGATTACACGGCGGAGAAGGGCGGAGCTTTGAAGGACACGGTCGTGGAGAAAAGTCAACAGGCTAGGGATTACACTGCACAGAGAGCAGCCGAGGCTAGGGATGTCATTTCATCCAAAGGACAGTCCGCCGCTCAATACGCTGCCGAAAAAGCCAGGGCGGCAAAGGACACGACGGTGGACACTACAATGACCGCCGCTCAATACGCTGCCGAAAAAGCCAGGGTGGCAAAGGACACGACGGTGGACACTACAATGACCGCCGCTCAATACGCTGCCGAAAAAGCCAGGGCGGCGAAGGACACGACGGTTGACACCACGATGACCGCCGCCCAGTATGCTGCCGAAAAAGCCAGGGCGGCGAAGGACACGACGGTTAACAATACGATGACCGCCGCCCAATACGCTGCCGAAAAAGCCAGGGCCGCGAAGGACACGACGGTGGACACTACGATGACCGCCGCCCAATACGCTGCCGAAAAAGCTAGGGCGGCGAAGGACACGACGGTGGACACTACACTGACAGCCGCCCATTACGTCGGAGAAAAAGCAGTGGCGGCCAAGGACGTGACAGTGGAGGGTGGCAAAGGGGCGGCAGGGTATGCAGGGAAAGTGGCCGGACAGGTGAAGGATCAGGCGGTGGTGGCTGGGTGGGGAGCAGCGCATTATACGATGGAGAAGGTGGCGGAGGCAACCAAGACTGTAGCGGGTGTTACTTCGAGTGTTGCGGGGTACACAGGGGAGAAGGCGGTGCAGGCGAAGGATGTGGTGGCTGGGGCAGGGCAGACGGTGGCGGGCTATGCCGGAGAGAAGGTGGCGGCAGTTAAGGATGCGGTGGTGGGGGCTGAAGAGAAGGCGGCGGAGTATGCTGCCAGGAAGAAAGAGGAGGCTAAGATGGACATGCAAGCGAAAAGATCACCACGCGCAACGGTAATCAATTTTTGTTTTCTGTTTTCGGTTTCCTAAATGGGCTGGACCTAGAATATGGATAATTGTGTATCATATAATTCATTAGATCTGCCGAATTGGGCTTGGCCTATCGTGGCCTGCCAAGATGTAGAATTTGGCTGGCCGAGCCAGAGATTGTCTTGAGCCCAGCCCTATTCTATTCTAGAAGTATCACTCTTTATCAACAAGGTCGCTCCAAAAAACGAGCCGGGCCGAGTATCTCGGCTATCATGTTGGGAGCCCATCCTAGCCCAATCCTTTATTGGGCTGTTGGGATGGGCTCAAATAAGTACCTCTTATGAAATAGAATGCTATGCTTGCAAATGTTTTAAATTATGATTGAAGAGTAAGAAGTCCACAATCTGGTTTCCAACCTTTGGTTTTGTGCAGGAAGAAGGGGGAGAAACATTCACTACTAAGGAGCATCATCATGATGAGGCAGGAGAACAAGGGAAAGCAGCCTCCGAGAGAATCGACCAGTCCTACTATGGAGGAGAACAACAGGAAACACCCTCCGAGAGAATTGAGTCTTTCTATGGAGGAGAAGGAGAGCAAAAGCAATACGAGAGAGGAGTGGAACGCGAGCAGAAGGGGGGAACGGGCACTGGGATCATGCAAGCCATCGGCGAGACTCTAGTGGAAATCGGACAGACAACAAAGGATCTTGTTGCAGGGCAGTACCAGATCGGAGAGAAACATGAAGGGGAAGGTGAGGGGGAGTCATATAAGGGATCTGGGAAGTGAGAGAGAAGGTAGAGAGAGAATAAGTATCGGTTCCTCAGCTTTTGAGCTGTGGTTAGCTTGTGTAATTTGTGCATCTTTGCCTGTAAATAGTTTTGCATGTTCTTCAACATAATAGTTTCTTGGTTTCTGTTGTAACTGAACTCTTTCAGTATTAGAAAGTAAACAAATTTGGACACGGCTTTGACTATACAAAGATCAAGAAATCACATTATACATACACACAGTCTATTGTCCTATATCTTGGAAACTGCAAAAAGAATGGACTTACAGTCACAGAGACAGATGTTTATTGTAATCTAAAGTCTTTGGTAAGCTCCATCCACTAGTGAATTCAATTCAAACTTGCATTAGGGAGCTGCTCCCAAACTTGAATTTTCTTGTTCCATAGAAATAATGCAGGAAAGTCTGTCATACACCTACAACCATGTAATCCAACATACAGTAAGCTTTTATCCCAACTGTGTGTGTTGTGTGTGGAGAGAGAGAGAGAGAAAGAGAGAGAGCATAAATTTTCTTTTTGATTTGCAACATACCTGGGAAAGCTTGTCTTCTTGTGTTGGTGTGCATGAAGGATCATACCTGGAGGACATTTTCCAGATATATATTCAGCAGAAAATATATTTCCAACCTGAAAATCAATCAAGTGAGTTAAGGTAGTCTAACCATTCCCGTGGAATACCAGCTTCTTCTCGAGCTGAATAGTTGAAAGGACCTTTTAGCTCTACATTATACTCTCTGAGAATATCTGTTGAACAATAAAGGGAATTTCGATAAGGTCTTATTAGCAGGGGGAAAGGGAGATGGAGAGGGAGAGAGAGAGAGCCTGCCTGTGAAAGCAGAAGCAGGAGCGCGCCCCAGTTTCTGGCAAACGGATACGAACCAATAAACACCAACTGCCACATGTGCAACTTCTTCCTCGGCTATCTTTGCAACAACGTTTGATGTCCTAAGATCTCCAAAGCCTACCAGTTTATTGACAAGTCTAGGTCCAGCATCTAGTCCTCTAGCCTCCTACACCAACAATAGAAAAATGGGTAATGACTTCTAGTCGGGGGGCTATCGTTTCAATTACACAATTGTCGTTCCCAACATTTTAAAAACCCCATCATCTTATTTATTCACTTCGGTGACTTACTTTTAAGATAAGATAAAACATCTTATAAGCTCTGAAAACATCTTATAAGATGTAAGAGCTGAAAGAGCACCTGAACCATTGGGATGACAGCAAGCCGAGCAGCAACATTGTCCGAAGATTTCTCACATTCCCTCCACAAAACACCATGAGCTGGCATGTCACCATAGCTGCCCATAGAAATAAACACTAAATCAGTACTAAGCAGCATAATAACTACAATGCTGAGTGCTTTAATTCAAGCAAACTCTACCTAAAGCCAAGCTCTGCAAGTCTCTGTGAACACCATGAGAAATGTCGACTTTCATCGTCAGCTACATGAGCAAAATCGGCAAAGAACCCTTCCCCAAGAAGCTCAACGTACGGAGAAAACCGAACAACAGTGTCCCACGCAAGATCAATAGCATTTAGCTCAACATGCGCAAGATTGTGAAGCATGTAGGCATTGAGAGGCAAACCAGAGCTTTTTGGAGGTGGAATTTCTTTAGGAGAAACCTGAACTAAAGACATGCCTTGAGTCAGTGAAATTTATGAGCATACCTATGGTAAAAACTAACAAGCAATCTAGCAGTGTCAACTACAGTTCAATAGCACAAATCAAGTGCCATTTAAATTTCATTGTTAATAAAGGGGGGAAAGCGAAATCAAACCAAAAGATTTCCCTCAGTTTCTATTCCCAACTATATAAATTAAATTGATGAAAATTCAACATTTTATAGTCGGAAATTACTTTCTTAGCTAAGAAAGAATGGAGGTAAGAAAGAATGGAGGTAGTTAATCAGGTCACTCCACATTCCAAGCTTGCATGAAATGGGAAGAAAGAAGAGGAAGATGGGAGTCAAAAGCAGCTCCAAATTATTCGTTTTTAATAAACATTACTCCTATCATACTTTAGCCAGGTCCCTAAAAAAGAAATAGCTCCAATTTTGATGATTCATGCTGAATATTTAGATAGTAATCTTGAAGATAAGCTCTTTTCAGAAGCTTGGAAACATGATACAAAGCTAAACAGGCTAAAATCAAGCAGGATTCAAAGGGAGCTTATGATTTCTAAGAAGACTAAATCAAGGAAAAAAACTTGTTCCTCGATTAAATATATTGGTCTTGGAAAGATCAAACTTATATACATGTGTTGTGAACTAGGTGTAAAGAGGAGAGAGACGAGATATTGCAGCAGAAATGTGAGAGGAAAAATCGATTTATTGATGAACAAGTCACACATATTTATACAAGTGTTTAACAGCTCTTATAGCTGTGAGATTTAACAAACTAACTGCCTATTAACAAACTAACAGAATACTAACTACCTATTCTAACAGAATAACTGCTTCTTAGCTTAAGGGTGAGTAGTCAGCTAATGCTGACTTGCACTACTGCTATAATATTCCCCCTTTAAGCTGAACTTGATTGTGCCATACTGAACCTTCCAATCGACAACGGCTTAGTTAGTAGATCAGCAACTTGATGCTCTAAGGGAATGAATCTAACATCCAAGATCTTTGAAAGCACCTTTTCTCTTACAAAATGAATATCGATTTCGATATGTTTTGTTCTAGCATGATAGATTGGATTAGAGGCAAGAGCAGCAACACTAACACTATCACACCAAATTATGGAAGTTTTCTCAAATGATAAGCCAATTTCAGTGAGTATAGAAGATAACCAAGTGATATCAGCTGATGTGTCAGCAAGAGCCCTATATTCAGATTATGCACTACTTCTAGAGACTACTTGTTGCTTCTTGGAACTCCAAGTAATGAGATTCTTACCAAGCAAAAATTCAATAACCTCATGTAGACCTTCTATCATCCGGGCAACTGGCCCAATCTGCATCTGAATAACCTTCAATAAGAAACCGCCGAATAGGTTCGAAATTTAAGCCAAGCTAATGTGTTCCTTTGAGATATCTCAGGAGATGTTTACATGCCATCCAATGATTTTCTGTGGGAGCATGAAGAAATTGACTGAGTTTGTTTACCGCAAAGCTTATGTCCGGTCTTGTGACAGTTAGATATTGTAATGCTCCAATAGTGCTTCTATATATTGTCTGATTAGAAAATGAGCTGCTATCTTTGAGATATAACTTTGTGCCTGCACAAAGAGGAGTAGAAGCAGGCTTGCAATTCAACATGTTTGTTTTAGCAAGAAAATCCAGAATATACTTCTTTTGAGAGAGAAACAGCCCTGTAGAAGTCTTATGAGCCTCCATACCCAAAAAATAGTTGACTTGTCCAAGAGTCTTAAGGACAAATTGATTCTCCAAAGAACAAATGACTTCAGAAATGTCTTTGTTGTTTTCTCCCGTAACAAAAATATCATCCACATACACTAGAATAAATAGAACTCCAGACCCCTTCTTAAAGAAAAGAGAATTATCAGACTTGGACAGCTGAAAACCCACAGAGAGCAAGTATTGTTTTAAAGTATTGAACCAGGCTCTGGGAGCTTGTTTCAACCCATAGAGAAATTTGTTCAATTTGCAGACATGATTAGGAAAAGAGGAATCCACAAAGCCCTCAGGCTGCTTCATATTAACCTATTCTACTAAGGTGCAAGCTGCTCTATCTTCCAATTGAAAGTTACAGCAAGACTGAAAATCAACCTGATAGTGCAAGCTTTCACCACAGGGCTAAAAGTCTTAAAGTATTCAATACCTGTATGTTGTTGGAAGCCTATTGCAACAAGTCTGGCTTTGAATCTCTCAACCGTACCATCTGGCTTATGTTTGACTCGAAAGACCTATTTGTTAGCAATTACATTCATATGGGGAGATGCTGGTACAAGTGTCCAAGTTTTGTTTTGCATAAGGGAAGTGAATTCAGCCTGCATTGCCTTTAACCACTTAGGGTCCAGTAAAGCTTGCTGCACAGTAATAGGTTCAATACTAAGAGGACAACGGGTGGTGGCAGTGTAGGTTTTGTGTTTGAATATGACAGCTTTTGATCTTCTGATCATGAGGTGAAAATTAGAAGGTGTGGAAGTAGACGAGAAAGAGGAAGAATTATCAGGCATAGGCGGAGACATAGACGTAATGGGAGAAGGAGATGCAGAGGAATGATGAGACGATAGGGGTTTAGTGATAGACTCAGTAGGAAAGATATGAGGGTGATGTGAAGGAGTAAACGGAGAGGATGTAGGAGCAGGTTGGAAAAAAACCATTTGAGGAGGGGAAGGATTTGACGATTTATGCTGAGATAAGAATAATGAAGAGTAAGGAAACTCTTCTTCATTGAAATCCACAGTTGCTGCAATATATATCTTACCAGAAAGAGATAAACATTTATATCCTTTATGAGATGGACTATACCCAAGAAAAATGCACTTGTTGGACCTGTATTGAAATTTATGACTGTTATATGGTCGAAGATACGGAAAACAAGAGCAGCCAAAGGTTTTGAGAAAGTTGTAGTCAGGTGGAGTATGATACAGGGCTTGATGAGGAGAGATATTTTGTAGAATTGCTATAGGCAAAATATTTATGATATAAACAGGTGTATGAAATGCATCCCACCAATATTTGAGTGGAAGATTTGCTTGAGCAAGAAGAGATAGCCCCATTTCAACTATGTGTAAATGTTTTCTTTCTGCTCTCCCATTCTGTTGATGAACATGAGGACACGGGTGCCTAAATTGAACTCCAAATTTGGTAAGAAGTGGTAATAAGGGCCTATACTCTCCTCCCCAATCTGTTTGCAATGCTTTTATATGACACTGGAACTGTCTATCAACAAAGGCATTGAATTGAACAAAAACAGAATAGGCTTCAGATTTGGACTTTAATGGAAAAATCCACGTATGTCCAGTATAGTCAACAATAAAGTGAATATAATATTTATATCCACCAGTGGACATAATGTGAGAGGGCCCCCAAATATCAGAGTGAACAAGCTGAAATGGACAGGTAATTTTTGTAGGCAGAGATGCAACAAGATGCTGATGTAATTTTTCTAGTTTACAAGCATCACAAAACTCAATCTAAGACAAGGAAACATTCATAGATTTCAATACAGATTGCAATACAGATAAGCAAGGATGACCAAGTCTCCTATTCCATGCACTATTCTTTCTATTACATGCACTGGTGTTATAAGTAGCAGGTTTGCAGAAAAGAGACTTGAAGGATGAAATAGAGTTGGATGTAGCAGAGGACTGAGTTGCTGATATGGAGTTAGGGAGATGGCTGAGATCAAGTTGATAAAGACCATTTTTAAGAGACCCTTCCAAGAGAATCTTCCGTGTGATTTTGTCCTTGACAAAGCAACAATCATAAAAGAATTCAATTTGCACATTATTGTCCTTAGTGAACTCTGAAATGCTAAGGAGATTTTTGGTAATTTGAGGAACATAAAGAATATAATTAAGAAGTAAGGTTTCTGAATTATTTTGAGAATGGATTATGGAAGAACCAGTGTGAGAAATGGGAAGAAGAGAACCATTACCAACAAGAAGTTTTTCTGAACCTTGATAGCTAGATTTAAGAGACAGGTTTTCAAGATCAGTTGTGATGTGATTAGTAAATTGAATTGAATTGATGGGGAAGAACAAAGGAAATTGAATTGATCTCAGAAGCTTGCCATGGAAAAAAAACAAAGAAATCAAATCACCGGTAAAAATATGGCTCTAGATACCATGCTGTGAACTAGGTGTAAAGAGGAGAGATAGAGAGAAGAGATATTGCAGCAGAAATGTGAGAGGAAAAGTCGATTTATTGATGAACAAGTCACACATATTTATACAAGTGTTCAACAGCTCTTATAGCTGTGAGGTTTAACAAACTAACTACCTATTAACAAACTAACTGACTACTAACTAATAACTGCTTCTTAGCTTAAGGATGAGCAGTCAGCTAATGCTGACGTGCACTGCTGCTCTAATAACATGGCTTAATGAACATTAAGAACTCAAGAGTAGTTAGGTCAGTTTTATCCAAACATAAAACCCATAAAAGCTACCAAGAAATCAGTAGAAATTCATTGAACAACAAACACTCTGCGACCAATTCGTCAAACCCATAAATTCCTAAAGAAAGAGAAACACAAGTCACTAAATAACAGTAACCTGTCCTAAAAACAGCTGTTTCTTCAAAGAGAATCTATGCAGAAAATAATCAATATATCATTGCAAAAAGAAAAATAATTGAATAATCAAAAGAAGAAAACAAATACCAGTTGCGGTTTATGAGGGCGTGCAGGCCTAGAAGGCGCATCCGAAACTCCGATAGGCAAGCCCTCTTTTCGCCATTTCGAGTAAGCTAAATGCGAAAGCTTAGCTTTTGTCAGGGGATCTTCAGTTGAAAGAACAACGCCACCCATTTCTGCTAAAGAGGAACAAGAGCTGAACAGAGAGGAATGAGGAGGATTGTGTTCAATTTCATTTTGTTCCTGAATTGGGCCATCGGGTCCCCAATACCGGTCGCGGTTGAGTCGGCTGCACCGCCAGTGGTGGAGGCCGGACCACTGAGGACGGTGGTGGAGTTGGGGGTAGTTGATAGAATTGACTGACGAGAAGCAACGGCAGTGTTTCAGTGGTGGCGGAAGTGGCGGTTTGCGGTGGATGCTGAATCTTTGTACGGCTGCGGAGAGCATTGCTCTCGACTTGAGATGCTGCAACATTGGGGCCTAAAGGCATATTAGCAAATCCATATTACATATTTTCTTCATTACTTCTATTCTTTTTCTTTTTTTTTTCCTACATATATATTCAAGTCTTTTTCATTCCTATATTTTCACAAAAAACTTTATACATTGTCTGCATAAATTTTAATATTTAGTAAGAGATTAGCTGCTGTCGAAAAATATCTAAAATATATAAATATTAAATTGTAATAGTCTCAATCTATATTTATGTTAAAAAGTAAAAATTTATTGCTATGTTATGTGTGTGCATATTTTTAACCTGATATTTTTGTTTTAAAAATAATATATTCTTGATATTTTTAATTTTATTCTTTTTGTGATTAATTAAATAAAAATAATAATTTCATCGTAAAATATCAATATTTTTTCAATAATCAAAGAATAAAAAAAAAAGTATTATATTCTATAAGAATCGAACAAATCTGTGAGAGGCGACCAAATTGACTAGTTCTTAAGGTTTGTTGCCTGCATCATATGATAACATGTGTTATAAAATAAGTAAATTTATATTTTGGTAGAATTGACTTACATGCCTCTTATTACTAAATAAAAATTATTCATTAGATTAGGAATTATACACAAGTATCATACCTATTTCTATTATATTGCATTATCGTGTTTGTATTTTATCTGTATGATTTTTTAAATAATTTTGAGCATAATTAATTCATAAATATATTCACTTGAATATATTATTAATATATAATTGTTTTCCTATTAATATATTCTTAAATTAATATACGATATAATAATCAAAGTGGTGGACAGAACCCCAGGCCCAATAGTTGTCTACTAGACCAAAGTAATTAGGCACATTTTGCTACAAGCATTAACGGCTATAAATATTTCGGTTAAGGCCCAAGAATGAAGAGTAAAATATTTTGAAATCTGCAAAGAAAAGAATCATATTTGTTATAAATAATAATAAAAAAAAAATTGATCAATTTGATGAAATGTACATTTTTTTAAAAATTTTTTTTAAATTTTTTTTCTTTTTATTTTTTGAAAGGAATAATTTAAAAATTCTGCAAACTTACACTTTTTTTTTTCTTAAACACAATATTTTTGCAAAAAATTACATTATCGTCTCCAAAATTTTAAAGATTTTTTAATATTATAAAAATAGGTTTATATTCATTTATTCTTTCATCAAATATACTCCCTTCCTGTCAGAAAAAACAGTTACGTTTAAGAGCGAGTCTCTTATAAAACGGTTGCACGTGTGACACGATTTAAGTTATTACTTGTGTAACTATAAAGTATTAATTGTTTATCTATAAAGTATCACTATTTTTTAAGGTTTAAGAGCGAGTCTCTTATAAAACGGTTGCACGTGTGACACGATTTAAGTTATTACTTGTGTAACTATAAAGTATTAATTGTTTATCTATAAAGTATCACTATTTTTTAAGGTAACTAATGAGCAATAATATGTTTTAAAAATAATAATACTTTATAGTTAAATAAGTAATATCTTATAATTAAATAAGTAATAACTTAATTAAATAAGTAATACCTTAATTAACAAGTAATCAAACGTGCGATTATTTTATGGGAGTTTTTGCGATGTTTTAATAATAGATAATTTTTTTTTAAGGAAGAAAATTGTATTCAAATTCACCTTAATAAATAATAAGTGAGAATTGATATTTTATAAAATTAGAAGGGAAAAAAAATACTTTGAAGAAACAGAACTTTTTCCTCTTTTCTTTTCTTTTTTTTTTTATTATTATTATTTTTTTTTGGTTAAGATTGGCAGTTATAAACGGACAAATCGTCTTTCGTTGTCACAATATAGTTGATGTGAAAGGTTGTCTTCAGAATGTCATATTGGGATTTTGACTTTGTTCTATTTAATAAATTAGTAAACAAATTAATTAATTATATCCTTCCTATTTGGATCCAAATCATAGAAAATGGTGTTGTTTGTCAGCTTGCCCTTTAAACTGCCACAATGAATATTCTGCAAATGAGTGTCCCAACCCAGCATCAGATTTGTCAAGTGTATAAACTACTTTCTTTGATTCCTATATTATATAAACTCAATTTCCACCAACAAAGTATTTTCTTTTCCTTCCCATTTAACACTAAAGACAACCGCCTTTTCCCCTCATCGGAGGATGCAAGAAGTGGTTTTTTTTTTATTCTTTATTTTTTAATCAATTTTGTCTCTACTTTTAGCGCCTTTACTATGGTTATTCATTTTTCTTTTATTGGTAATGATTGTCAGTTGAGATGTGCAAATAAAATCATATATTAGTTAGATATAAGGATGATGTGAAATTATAAATACTAACATATTTTTATAATTTTTTCGAATCAATTCAAAAGCAAAATTTTACGAATTTGAGAGATTCAAAACAAACAATATTTTACTAATGAGATGAGGTTGTCCACTTGGGCTCGAGAAGTTTAACAGAGCTGTGTCTCTGGGTGTAGCCTTTCAAGCAAGTTTCATGCTTTCTTGGAATGAGTGTCATATTTTTCTTCTATTAAATTTTTGTACAAAGTTCGTAGATTTCACTAAATGTTTCTGCTTATCCGATTCTCTATAGAGTGCGAAAGTAGTTGTGCAATAAATCATCTAAGAATTTTAGTCCACTAGCTCCCTCTTCAAAAGATAAAAATGTATTTAGACATTGATAGTTTAGTGACATTATCTAATAATAATGATTAGTGTTTGAGTTCAATAACTAAACCACCGAAAATAATAGTTTATTACAGTTTTATCCACATTTGATTTAATTTAACACGGTGTTCTTTTATAAATAAAAATAATGTGCAAAATGAGAGAAGAAAAACACCTTCTTTTTTTTTTTAGTAGAAAAATAAAACACATCAGGTATATGATTATGTTCTTCTTTTATAAATAAAAATTATGTGCAGACTGAGCGAAGCAAAATACTTGAATTTCTTTTAGAAAAAAAAACATTTATAATAAATTTATTTGGAAAAACCAAATTATTGCCCTAAATTTTTATGATTTATTTATCGAGTCCATAAATATCTATTTTGTTTTGTAGATCACTTCTATTGTTGTTGTTGTTATTATTACTATTATTGTTGTTGTTGTTTTGCTCTAACAAAATTAGTTCTCGGTCGCCTGGACAACTAAGGAGGGTTGAACTTTTAACGTACAGTGTGTTGATGACACCGATTAAATTCAACGTTATGCTATTTTATTGGGTTAATGTGGCTAAATTTATTTGAATTTCATATTATAGTTATGATATTAATTATGGTGAATATGTATGAAAATATATAGTCAAATAGTCCCCTAAGTCCCATAGGTGTTAGGCCCAACCTCGTTGTCGTCTATCTCTTAACTCTTTTTAAAACACTGCTTCATGATGTTAAAATTGTAAAATTGACAAAACTCATTTTTGGTTAAATTCGAAGTATATTTTACTTTAATAAACCTTCCTAAATAATTGAAGTACAAAAAATGGGCAAAACTCAATTTTAAATATTTTATTAAATTTTTTTAAGTTATTTGTTGGAAAATACTCAATGTAACAAAACCATCATCAACAATGCCAAAAATAATAATTTAATTTTATTGTTTCAATCTAATCGATACACATCATATATTAATTAATAATATTATTTTATACACATCATCTATATTAATAAATTTAAAATTAACATAAGATTAAACATAAAATATAATTGGGGTCTAATTTTCTGTGTTTTATCCAATTAAAAAATATGTCCACATTTATCAGTATATTTAAAGACTCAAGTTGATTATTAGAAATGATTATATAACGAACAAATCCTTTTTTTTTTTAACTTGCAAAAAAACGATCTTCTCAAAGATTGAAAACGTAAGAATTTTAGTATATTCACAAAAGTATTTTAAAACTAGTGCATTAATAAAAAGAAAATTCATTTTAGGCACCTACTTTTAATTTTCTTATATTTTTAAAAATAAATAAATAAGTAAATAATAATAATAATAATAATAATAATAATAATAATTTGAGATAGGTAGACATGCAATTATATATCCCTAATACTTCATGGTATAAATGTTGTAATATTCAACCACTGCCATTCTGGCAATTCAGTGTACACAAGATCTTTTTTAAAGTATAATAATATATGAAATGTCGATGCACATGTTAAATACATCTAAAAAATGAAATATTTGATTAAAAAATACAATTTAATATAAGAATATCCAACATATAAGAGAGTATGTAATTTTGAGCGCATATAATTTTACAAAATAAGAACATATATATATGATGATGCTATTAAATCATATATATATATAATAAACACATATGAAATGAATTCAGATGTCATGATCAATACATAATGTGTTACTTACAAAAATATGGGTTAGTTACCAAAAAAAATAAATTATTATGATATTTGGTTCAATTTTGAATTGTAATATGAGTTTTAAAATTCATCAATGTTTATCATGTTTTTTTTTTTTTAATTACAACATTGTCGCATTATTCCAGCGCCCAACTAAGAACGTGGATGGTGGAACAATCTAAACAACACTGTTTAATTTAAATAACTGACCCAAAATAAAAAGTTAATTACAAAACAAATCATGGTTTTGCTCCAACTTTCAATTGCAACATGACTTTGACATGAATGTTATATAAACGACATTGTTGGAATGAACGAAGTTATTTTAATGCCAAAATGAGGCTATTTGTAATTGAAAGAAATTAAAAGAATATGACAAATATTAATAAGTTTTAAAAATTATGTTGTAATTGAAAATTAAACCGAAAGTTGTTATTTTTTTTTAATTAACCTTAAAAACACCAAACGTACTTTCCCTATTTTGACTTTATCTTCTCAATTTGAACTATCTAATATATTTCAATTTTGTATCTTATTTTACAATCTATGTCATACAATTTATTTCAGCTAACTTTAGATAGCCAGAATAATATTAGAAAAACAAGAAATCAATTATTGCCAATTATAAACTAACCCTAACTTTTTTTTCCCTTTTTAATCATAGCAGGATAAAAAATGAAAAAGTAAATTCCATGGGGATAATAACCAATAATCAAATTAGAATCAAAATCAAAATATTAAAAAAATAAATTCAACTTTAAAATAATAGAAAAATGTATTCTCAATTTCATTTAATACATTACCCCGCAACAAAATTACATCATGTTTCCTGCTGAGACAATACATTATTAAGTAGCTTGTAACAAGATTTCATCAAACAGATCAGATCCAGTTTATCCATCTGAACTCTTTAAAGCAGACAAACCTCCCCACCCCACCACAGACAACGTTAAAAAACACACAGAAACACACACTAAAGAAGATTGAGGTGGGAGACAGAGAGGCTCAATTCAATTACTGGGTCTAGTTCGTCGGCGGCATGGAATGATGTTGAGGATCCGGTCCGCCGGGGGCCACTCTGTCAGAGCCAGCTTTCAGTGATCTTCTTCTGTACTGCTCGAACCGGGCTTGGCTGAAGCCCATTTTCCTCAAGAAGAGGCCACCGTCGGGCTTGGCGGAGGCGAATGGCACGCTCGTCGAAGTGGAGAAGAAGATGAGAAAGAAGATGAAGAATGTGGGCAGAAATCTTGAGTAGAAAGCCATTGGAAGATTAAAGGGGGTTTAAAGAAGAGAGAAAAGAAAAGAAAAGAAAAACCCTAGCAAGTTGGTTGCATGGATATGGATAGTTTGCATGCTATATATAATGGATAAAGAAGAGGGGACAGATAATAGTGGGGAAAATGTGGGTTTGGATGTGTATAATAAATGGACAAAAGTTCTTGCGTGGATGAGTTCTTTATTGCACCCTAGTACATGCCAATGAGACAAGAACGAATTGGGGTGAGATTAAATTAAGAATGAGTCACCATCAGAGAATCATCTGATTAGTGATACAGTTTATTTGGTTATGGTTGATATATATGTATAATGTATATATATTACATATATGTGTGTGTGATTAAGTTAGTGATGAACATCTATTTAAGAATTCTCTTCGATGGTGATTTCAAGATTCATTTTTTTAAAATGGCAATGATTTGGAAGGAAAGAGGATTTTTTTTTTGAAGTTTAATGATACGTATAATGTTTTAAATAGAAACAAAAATTACTCGGGCCTGACGGACGGATCCAAAAAATCTAAAAGAGACAGATTGGGCGGGCTTTATTTTGATTTTTGATTACCCCAAAATACGTTAGGCGTGACAAAAAAAAAATCAAGTTGATGGTAAATTAGATTGGGTCATAGAACTTCTAATGTGGAGCAAGTTCGATCCAGCCAAGTTTCTTATCTTGGTCCGACAGGTGTAGGTGGTGCTGGTGGTGGAATTGTCATATCTAATTCAAATATAATATTTATAATATAAATTATATATGAATTAAATATGAAAAACAAATAAACACCTAACATATTTTTTGGTTCCATCATAAACTATTCCTTTCATAAGAGTGATTCTTGAATTGGCGGAGGCAACTCTTACATCCTACTCAAGGGTTTATAGTATGAAAATAAGTAGTTGAACAAATTATATGGGAGTCATGTGTTGAGTAATAAGAAGCTGGTTCAACGTGTAAACGATTAAAATTAATAAGTTCACGAGTTTGAACCTATTATTTATCATATATATAGAAACCTTGAGAAATCGTCCAAACCCCTAAATTATCGAAGTTAGGATCTAAAATGAAAAAAGAATTAACTCAACAAATAGATGGATTCAACTCAACCCGAATAAATTGAGAAGAGAATTATGAACCACGCTTTCAAAATGTTTTCAATGTTGTAGATTTAATATTCTATTTTCTGTCAAAATAAAGAAACTAAAAACTTTGTAAATAGGGTTTAGATATAACTCAATATTTCTATAACTCTAAAAAACCTGAAAACAAAATAAAAATCTCAAAAATAAGAAAAAATACATTAAATATCTCATTTAGATATCGAAGGCCACGTTTTCTGTAAGGCGTAGGCATGCCTTATTTAAAATAATTTTATGTTTGACTGTACACGAGATTCACAATAAGAGATGAGCATGTTTTATGCGAATTGAGAACTGATCTTTAGTATGTTCAGTTGTCATTTTTATTGATCTTTAGTATTATATTTTGTTCTTTTTTTTTCCCTAGGAATCACATCATTGAGCGATTGAGCTCAATACATTTATTATATCCAAGGTAACTTAAGAATCACAATAACTCGATTTGTTCACAAGAATCAAACTTTTTGATATCGATTTTGAGCTTGCAGGAGGTGGAATTGTATATTTTGGTTATATTTTTGGAACGAGCAATTCTAGTTTAATTCGTCAATCCAGCACAATTTAAACAGAAACAACTCGTTATGGTTCAACCTACAAGTTATAATGATCAAAAAAATTAAATTATCAAACTTGAGTTATAAACGACCACCTTAACCGCATGTTGTCTTAAAAGTTGAAGAATCAACCCTTTAAAGTTTCGATTACAGTTTGTAGTGTTGAACTCAATTAACCATAAATTGAATAGCCGACCACAATTGAACCCAAAATCCCTAGTATTTCTAGAGTCAAAACTTCATCACTTTTAGTCAACAACCCCGATGAGCAATTGATTTATATATCATGTTTCCATGATCGTTCTATCTTGTGCAAGTGCAGTTGTTGGATATTTCTAATTGTGGAAAGTGAGAAAGGGTCACATCATTGGTAACCTAGGAGTTGTTGATGCAGTGTTAGCATTGGTCTGACGGCTCTTTCGATTCTGTCTTTTTAGTTTTTACCTTCTGAACCCTTTTTGATTTTGTCTTCTTATAGTGCTTTGATTTTTTCCGTGGTCAAAGGTTTAATCCCCACATTATATAGAGTGAAGTAATATTCCTTAATAATCATGAATGGAGCAAACATAATCTTATCTTTTAATTATTCTATCATGCGTTGGCGGCGCCAAATTAAATAAATTAAGGCAATACATATGTGTAAAGTACTGCAATTTTGTAACGGTCTAGCTAGATGTCAAGGCTATCATTGTCAATTCTTAGAATTTAAAAAAGAAAAATGTTAGAATTAAAAATTCCACATAGGTAAGGATCACCGGCTATTTGGTCCGACTCAAGATTCAAATATGATAAAGACTTATATGTAGTATATGTATGAGAGTGAGTTTTTTGTACATCGGGTGCACCGTACACTTAATTACAAAAATATTATTTATTTATTTGAAAAATATTATTATTTTGTTAAGATAACAAATTAATAGTAATATTTTTAAATAAACAAGTAATATTTTTAGTTAAACAAGTAAGGAAAAATTGCAAAATTAGTTATCTAACTTGTAGGTTGTCCCAAAATCAGTCATTTGTCTTTTTGATTGTTCGAATTTGGTCCTCTCTTAATCAAAATTCAAAAAAATTGTCCGATAATTACACTTATACACCGCATAATCGTGTCACATTAGTGATTCACATTTTTCTTGCTAATATGTAGCATCTATAGTTAATTTGTGTGTCTGATGTCATATTGTATATTACGAAGGATATGTTCATTTCACTTATTATACCACAAAGTGAAAACTCTTATTTAACACAGTAATGTGTGGCGCATGTGCAAATATCCAAAAGAATTTCAAATTTTGGGTAAAAAAATGTATAAATTGAAGAAATTAAATAAGAAAAGGACTAAATTGTAAAAATTAATAAGATCAAAGATTAATTTTGGAACCACCCCTAAGTTACAGGACTATTTTTGTAATTTTCCAACAAGTCATAATATAGATCGGGTTGCACAATCACCCTATGCACATAAGTTTTTGTGTATGTAAGAATATTTTCACATTCGACAAGTCGAATTTTAGTTTGAAATAATAAAAAACTGTCAATTTTAATCGATCCTAATTAAATCCGCGGAAAAATGTGCAGATCCAACACTTGCACATATTTGAACCTGATAGTTTTTCGGACAAAAAAAAAAAACAAGACTTTTATCAAAAAATGTAATACAATTTGAGATTATTAAAAAAATACTATATTTTCTCAATAAAGTATTATGTTATGCATGTTCGGAGAAATTCTCCTAGGAAAGAAATTTATGATTTTTTTTGTAGTTTGCACACCGCAGAAAGATTCTTTTGGGACCAATTTGTAATTTTTTTATATTTTGTGGTCGGATCCAATCAATTCATTTACATATCAGAAGATTCATATTTTGATGCACAAGCTGTCAACTTTTCTAATATATATGTAAAATGTATAATATATATTTATATATAGTATTGTATATCAATTTTATTATTCTGTATAGATGCATAATCCAACTTATATTCATCATAATTTGTTGGACATTAAAACTCGTTAACCTTCCTTAAAGTCCATTTAAATTGCTCCCATGCACTTCAACAAATTGTCGGTCCAAGACTCCATCTATCCAAAACATTATCTTCCTTATCCCCCCACCCAAAAAAAAATACCAATATGTTACCATATTTGCTAATTTCCTCAAATTTTCAATTTAGGTCATATAATATATATCGATGTTAAATGTGTGGTTGATACTTAAAGCTGGAAAAATGGATCAGCTCGAGTGGCCATATGGTTGGAATGGACAATGAATATCTTGATTTGGTGTGAGTTCAGGTTGGCTTGAGTCCCCCGACCACATGCCTTGGTCAGTTGGGCTTAGGACATGTCAGATGGTTCGAACTCACATGCCTTGGTCAGTTGGGCTTAGGGCAGGTCAGATGGTTCGAACTACCCTCTTTGTATTCTATTAAAATACTTTTACGAGGAAAAAATATTTTATACCCATTATTTTTTGTTGTGTTCGATATATTACCTAGAATTTTACGAATTTTTTATAATAATGTTTACTCTTGATTCTATCCATTTTATTAGTTAGGATTTCAGAACTTTTCCCATAATATTTGTTTCTTAATAAAACACATTTCTTCTAAAGAAACACAATAATGTGGTATGACCAACAATGAACCAATAATATATATTTAAAAATAAAATAAAAAACTTTAAATTTTAATTTTTGTCAATATGAAAATGGACATTTAAAAAGTGAGGCAAGAGAATAAATGGCAGTATATTTAATTATTTTATAACAATTATAAGAGCTTTATTTAGAGGCAAGTGATCCAAAAATAGATGTAAATTGTTTAATAAATATACTTTTAAGTTGTTTAGTAGTTTGTAAACGTGTCGCTTTGTCATCATAGCTTAGATGTAGAGATGTAGTGAGTTTCATGTGAGATTTAAGGGCATCTTGCTCCCAAAAAGTGCCCTTTTATGTCTCCACTTTTTTATTATTTTATACAGTAATGTTTTTTAATATTTATATTTTATTTATTTATTTAATATATATTATATTCCTATTAGTATATTATTAATATACGGTGTATTTGTATAAGTAATACATGAACTGACAAATCATTTTATCTCCCAGAAGTTATATTAGTTGGTGTTAAAGATAATATTAATTAATTAATTGAACTACTTATTTATAAAATAATAATAATAATAATAATTAATGAAAATAATAATAAATGAAATTTAAGATTTTTTATTTTTATACATTTTAATTTTCCTTATTGTTATTCAACTTTCCAAATTGGAGAAGATTAATCAAAGTGCTTTGGCTGAGTTTATAAGTTCTTCTGATAATTTAATAATATTTTTAAGATTAATTATTAACTAAAAGTAAAAATTCCAACTTATTTTATATATAAAATTGTATTTCGGACGTACTCCTTCATAAAATTCATTGTACCTAACAAAAAAATTATTATTAGTATTTCAAGACATTTTTTTTATTTAATCTCAACAATTTAAAAAGAAAAATTAGGTATTAGCTCCCAAAAAAATTATAAATATTAAGACTCATCAGGTTTTTTAAATAAATTTGAATGAATATGAAAACATAAGCAGAAACATTATCATAACTCTTTACTAACCAAATAATTAAAAAAAAATTATAAACGATTAAATCTCCTCTCTCTATGCCTATATATAAAGAGGAAGCTAATACTTAAATAAATAAATAAAAGAAAGAATTAAATTCGAATCCAACGTCACTCCATATGTAACCATTTGTGTTGCAGATAAACTAAAAGATTCTAAGGGGCACTTTTTCCGTCCGAGCCGCCCCATACATAACTGTGAGGTCAAGAATATATGGGCATTGGCATTTTAGAAGAGTCAAATGAATATTATGTGTGTGTGTGTGTGTGTGTATTTTAATTTTTATGGTGGGATACAATAATTAAGTCAAATAGTACAACAACAGCAACATAAACATATGACCTTATCATGTTAGTAGTGCACACCCACCTTTACTACTTTCCTATTATAAAACAAATTAAAAAATTTAATGTGGTTTGTGGGTTATTTTGTAGGTATTGAATCAATTTATGAGTGTATGTTATGGATGGTGAACACAACTGATGAATATAGAAAAACATAATATTTAATGTTGCTTGCACTTAATTTAACTTTGGATGATAGTCTTTTTTCCTTTTTTCTTTTTTTCTCAAAATGCAAAAAAATACTTCTTACAGATTTAATGATTTGGGCTATTCGATGTGTTACAGCTTAACAATAGAGTAAACAAATTTAAAATTAATATTCGATTATATTTTTGAAAAAGTAATATAATATTTTTCTTTGGTCACAACTTGTGGCCTATAAACTAAATCAGTTTCCTTTTGTTATATAGAAAAAACAAGATAAAGATTAAAAAAAACATAAAAAAACGACTGGTCTCAATAATATTACAAATTACAGATATATTTGCATGTTATCAAATTTATTATATTTAACGTTTTCTACTTTTTAGTTATTTTAGCTTTGTTTTTTTTCTTTTTTTTTTTCCAATATTTATTTTGCTAAAATATAATAGCTAAAAACTTGAAAAATATTTAAAAAAATATTTTGGAAAATCCAATTACCCGCGGTTACCCCATTCCCCAAGCGATTTCTTCATTCTCGTCCCAAATTATGTATAAAAAGAATTTAAGGGGAACGGTATTTAGGATGGTGATAGGACAACCAATAACAGTTCATTTTCACTTAGAAAAAATATTAATTTACAATTATTATAGGTGGAATTAAAGCATATGGTGATATCATCTTAATTGGGCTAGGTTTAAATTATGTTCAATGCGTTGTCAGATGTATCTTAGCCCAATAGAAGAGCTGGTAATGGATTGCACATCAACTCAAATATTCACTTTTTTTAACCCACTGGAATACACATATATGCTGTGTTTCTATATATTTAATTATAATATGGGGTTTGGGGGGGCTATTTGATCTGGGTGAAAACAATTATGCAATGGATGGGTCAAAAGCAGATTTAGTTTGACTTTTGTCCTTTGAATTTATTTTTGGCTTGGAACTTTGAAGAATTCAACTCTACTCTCTGTGCTTCCAAATCTATATATATATACTATTTTCTCCGTTTTATCATTTTGTTCTCTCTCTCTCTCTCTCTCTCACCGTTTTTATATAAATTTTAATAATTATTTTTATTATTATAAAATAACTTTTTAATAAATTTCATCGCTTTTCTAGAATAATATGAGATATATCCTACAAATCTTATACTATATTCATTAGGACTCATACAGTCCATAATTTTTAAGACAGTTCATAATTTTTAAGAATAGGTTTATTATTCCTTCATACAGCCAGCATAAGTTGCTTTCGAAAGAAATTATAACTAAAAAGTACGTGATAATATAATTGAAAATTTTACTTTTTAAACATATTATAAATTTCATAAACTCTACGCCCGTTGATATGTACACATCATAGGATATGATAAGAATGCCAAACTTTTCTTCATTAACTCATAAAAAAACAAAATTAATCCATAGTGATCAAACCCTACATTACTTGGTGGATAGTTGACTTCAAAGATAATGATTTCAATACAACACACGCATATATATCCGAAGACAACCAACTTTAATTCAAACATTATTTTATTTAGGACCATAAAATATTGTAACAAGAACTCAACACTTTTCACTAAAAGTGCAGCCACTTTACATATGCTAATACCCCCAACTTCAATTGTCAATGCAGTCACACACACACACACACTACACTCCGATACAAAAATGTTTCTGCATCAGTATGACATGAAGTTGGACTCCAAAACCTAACTGCAGTTTCCTCAAAACACACTCCTATACTTAGTGATGGTGAGGGTCAGGTCCACCAGGGCTAGCCCTCTTGTTGTTACGGATATCCGAACCAATACCGCGTTCGCTATCTCGCTCGAGCAATACCTTTCTTTGAAACATTACTCGAAAAGATTCAGTCGCACCACCCATCTTCTCCTCCTGAGATCGAGCTTCAAACCCAACTATCGCCGATGCCAGCAAGATAAAACATAAGAAGAACTTCCAAGAACTCATTGTATAGACTTAGGTTTTTTTGTTTTCTTTTTTCTTTTCTTTTTTTCTTTTTTGGGAGTTATGAGGATGATATGAAATGATGATCAGTCTTGAAGCTATATATAGAAGTCCTTCCACAGTTGATGAATGTGATCAACTTTTAGTGCTTATTTTCTATTGATTGGCATTTGTTCCATTCATGCTTTTCTTAATACCATTAAGGGGCAAAAATTGTGGTCGGTTATGATGCCATTTAATGTAATTGGGTTTCAAGACTAGAGATTAATTACAACTTTGTACCTCGTACCTAGCTGTTACCCTTGTGTCAAAATATTTGTTTGACTAATCCAACTCCACTTTCAGTTTCTTGCAAAAGTGCTTGCCTAGTCAGCAACTTTTGGCCTTCGTGGCCATACGAAACTTCAGTATTTGGGACGGCGAACTAGGGCCCTAGTTTAAAAAGACACTAGTTTGGGTGGCGAGTTGGGACCCTAGTTCTAAAAAGACGCTAGTTTGGACGGCGAGGTGGGATCGTAATTCTAAAAAGACGCTAGTTTAAGTGGCGATCTAGGGCCCTAATTCTAAAAAGATGCTAGTTGGGGTGGTGAGCTGGGGTCCTAGTTCTAAAAGACATTAGTTGGGGCAGCGAGCTAGGACCCTAGTTCTAAGGAAATTTAGGTAATGGTGTGAAAATTAAGTATTTACATATTTTTTAAAAGGATTAACATACTAATAAAATATAATTCGAATAAATTTAATAATAATAACATCAAAGTATATTAATAATGCAAAAGTTTGTTATGCTACTAATACTTTTACTTGCTCGCCTATGCGGCTCAAGTCTGCCTGACAAAGAGGTACAAGGTGTAAAACAAAAAACACGCTAATGGGCCAGGAGCACAGTATGTTAGATACAGTAAGTTCAAGTTCAAATAAGCAGCATCATCATAAATTAAATAAAAATGTCATGAAACTTATCACTCGTAAGCTCGTCAATAAAAATGCATCTAATTTAAGTAAAAGAACAAAAAAGAAGTTTGGTAAAGGTAAAAAATAAGGTTTTAGGAGTTCAACAAAGTATAAGATGCAGAGACAATTATTGAAAAATTCAGACAGCCAGCTTAAAAAATGGGGAAACCTAAGCAGCCATGAGACTTGACGGATTATGATGCCGAGTGTAGGATTATTAGCCAATAAACATATTTAAGAAATTAAGACATTAATTGCTTGTGCATGCCCACGAATGGACTGCGACATATCGATCAACTTGTAATAAAATATGCTGCAACAAAATCACATGAACAAGCATGATTCTGGTCGTTATTTTTTCTATTATTTTATATATAAACTGAACAAGATCAGTCAAGATAATATATTACATAAGTTGGTGACAGCCAAAACCCCAAAAAATTTTATAATTTGTGGGGTGTAGAAGGAATCCAGGTAAGTAAAGCATTATTCTGATGGAACATATTTGGATTGTAGCAATGTAAGTGTATGTTAGTTTGGTTGAAAACGAAGGGCAAAAAGGTAATATTGTCTTACATGAAAGAGTTAAGGAAAAAAGAAAGTTCCACTGATGTTATAGTGCTCCAAATTGTGTGTAATTGCAATTTGAGAATAGGATCTGCCTAAGGCCAAAACTTGGGATTTTATGATCATACCCGTCTAATTGAAATATTGATTTGTGGATCTTAATTTGTTTTATTCTACTATCACAATTATAGTGTGTCTTTTGTCTTAATCATCATCTTTAATGCCCTTTTAATCTGTACGGACCTCTTTAATTTAATTTTTCTTATTTTGTAATTCAACATATGTTTATGTGTATAATAATAATAATAATAATACCATATTATAAATAGAATTATACAAGGGAGTGAACTGCAATTTATTGTAAATGATCTCATTTAGAAAAGTTGGGTTAGTTTGTGTGATAAGAAGACCCACCCATGACATGATCATTGATTTAGAGGTCTGAGTGTCTTAAAAGAACACTCACCTGCTAACCACATCGTTATTTTAAAGTTCAAGTCATCTAGTAAAAAAAAAAAAAAAAAGAAAGTAAAGAATTTAGTTTAGGAAAGGTTGGTTAGTTCATGTGGTATTAACAATCACTCACTAGCTAGACTAGATCATTGATTTAAAGAAGTAATCTTGAAAACAAGAGAAAGTAAAGGATTTTGTTTAGAGAAGGTGGATTTGTTCATGTGGTAAGAAAACCCACCCACTAACTAGATCATTGATTTAAAGTTCGAATTATCTTAAAAGAGAGAGAGAGAGAGAGAGAGAGAGAGAGAGAATGTAAAGGATCTCATTTAGAGAAGGTGGATTACTTCATGTGGTAAGAACACTCACCCTCTAACTAGATCATTGATTTAAAATTTGGAGTCATTTAAAAAAATATATATAAAAAATCAAAGGATCTTGTTTAAAAAATGCGGGTTAATTAACGTGGTAAGAATATTGACCACCAACTAGATCATTAATTTAGAGTACAAGTAGTCTTGAAAAAAAGAAAAAGATTTTATGTATGCATAGATTAGGAATAAATAAAATTTAAAATAAATGTCATTTATATTTGAATGGAATGCTTAATTAGTCCATCTCATCTCAGGTACCAACCCCACCCCGCAATTAAAATATTAATGCCTATGCGGAATCTATATGTCCCTGACCTTTATCTTTTAACATACCTATCTTTCGGGCTTAGCCCATCAATGTTGGGCCACACGCTTGTTGCTTTGTTCTCTATTAGCATACGGGCCGTTCGGCCTATAAACCAAAATTATTTTTTTTAAATCTATTATAAGATTCTTTTTATCCATATCATTTTTAAAAATTAAGAAAAAAATTATATAATTAAATAATTTCATTTTTTAAATTCTTGAATTTCGAAATTACATATACAGTTTAATCTCTCTTTTTTTTTTTTTTTTTTTATCAATATATACAGTACGACAATACTATTTTATAGCCAATGTATAATATAGAGGAACATAATTCAAGTTAGAATCAAAAAACTAAATAATAATAATAATAATAATAATAATTAAAAATAAATAAAATTCATGTGCTCAATATCTCGCAGCCACGATACTTGCTGAAAATTAATTACAAAAATTATTTATTACATCCTATGGCTTTAAATTACAATGCTATCTTAAATTATTAGCCTAATAATTGTCGAGCTACAACACTGGTTTGTTAACAGCAAGATTTCAAGGAAATAATGATAATAATAATAATAATAATAATAATAATAATAATAATAAATAGAGGATTTAAAATAAAAATAATGTCCTTAATCATGCACAAGGATTAATTATGTGTAGGCTTGATCCAGATTAGTAGGAGATTTAATGTCTCATTCAGCTACAATCCATGTGATAAGTTAATTATTGAGTGAAAAAATAAAATAAAGTAGTGATAGAAAGAGAAACGCGCACACACACACTCACAACAACGTACAAGTCATCTCTCTCTAAAAAATAATTAAATACTTAAAAATTTAAAGCATTTGTGTTTAAAATATGGCTAAATTGAAAATTAGATTAAAAAAATTAGTGAGGGGAAATTTGATTAAAATGACCCTTATGAGTGATATTTTCGATTTAGGAATTTATACACACACACACGAGGAGAGTTTAGAAATATTCATTGCATACTTCAAGTTTGTTGATACTAATTTGATCCGCTTCGTTATTCAAAAATACAATTTATTAGTTATACTTTATCATGAAATTAAGCTCTTCTCAAAATAATTATTCTTATATTATTTTAAGTTTATATTTAAAAATAAAAATAAAATGCATGCGTGTCGGTAAAATGACAAAATTGACCCTGATTGATGGGCTGGTTCGACAAGTCTGATATTTATATTGAGTTGAGCTATACTTTTAGGTCTCAAATATGCTCGGATCTATTTTGCCTGATTCGATAGGCCATGGGCCAACCTAATAGATTTAAAATATTTTAAGAACGTCAGATTGGATTGAGTTCGAAATTTAAGAGTCCAACACAATTTTGAATCAATTTACTGAATTCAAACTTTATCATCAACCCACGAGCTCGAGCGGGCCGAGGAGCCCGAAATGCAACTTCTACCTGTAGGTTGCACCAAAGTCTACACCTTTGACCCATTCGCCATTATTTGCAGCAAATTTCAACACTATTTGATATCATTTTTCAAGTCAAAGAAATAAGCTTTTCCTCCAAGCAATTGGTTTCTCAACTTATACGTTATTACAAACAATTGGTTTGATATTTATTATTTTTTTATTTCAGTAATAAATTAATTAATGTTTATTAACCATACTATTTAATGAAATTTAATATTTTAATTTTTTGGCAGTGTTTAATTTACACAAAACATGATAGGCACGTAATAAGTTAGGATCTGGTTCATTGGGAGCCTATGTAACAATTTGAAATTTGAACATTTTTGTACAGATGAAAGACTTTGTTTATAAGCTTAAAAAGAATATCAATTTTTGTTTGCTATGAATTCCAAATAACTTTAACAACGATTACATCATAAATTTAAAATATTTTAAGTATCAAATTCAAGCAGCACATTCTCATCACTCAATTACATCAATTTTTATTGAATAATAAAAAAATATATAAAACAATATCATTTTAGCTTAAATATTTAAAAAATAAAACAACAAGAGACTTAAGTTAAATTCTCATTTAAAATTACAGAGGCCGTAATTAGTCTCGTCCAATAAAAAATGCATACGACAAATGACTATTGAAAATTAAGATGGACAGCTGAAAAATCGAACGATTTTTAATTTTGAACACATTTTGATTGAAATTTTTTTATATGTGTTCAAACTTGTGAACTATTAAGATATTAGATTTTTGGAGTAACATAATAATAATAATAATAATAATAATAATAATAATAATAGGAAATTTAGTTAAAAATGTCCAAAAATCAATACTCCAAGTAAACCGCCTTGAAATAGAGTTGTTTTGATCTTTGATTTATCTATCCACCCAAAACTCACGTTCCATTCATTCACACAGACCCTTTAAAACATTTGTAAATCGAATCAAAACCTCTAGTATCCTTAAACACATCAAAATTTCCTTACAGGAACCATAAACCCTAAATCCGCCATGGGAAGCAACGACGACGAAGATAACCCGTTTTGGGATCGGAGGCACACCTACGATATTAACAGCAAGATCATGCTCACCGCCATCATCTCTCTCTCCGTCGTCGTTATTCTCGTCACAGCCCTCCACCTATACGCCCGGTGCGTCCTCCGTCGCCAGGCCCGCCGCCAGGCCGCCCTCCGCCGTCTGGGTATCATCACCACCTCCGCCACCATCCACACCGCCGAGCAGCCCAAATCCGGCCTCGATCCGTCGGTCATCGCCGCCTTGCCCATATTCATGTTCAAACACACCGCCGCAGGCGAGACTGATCGGATTGGCTCCGTCGAGTGCGCCGTTTGCTTAAGCTTGTTGGAAGATGGTGAGATGGTGCGGTCTTTGCCGAATTGCAAGCACAATTTTCATGCAAACTGCATTGATCAGTGGTTAGGATCGAACTCCACGTGTCCGATTTGTCGGACGGAAGCTGAGCCGAGGCTCGTGGCGGAGCCACGGGAGGGAATGGTGGTTGCCGCCGCGCTTCCACCGTCGGCTCCGCCGATAGAGGGTACGTCCGACTTGAAAACCGGTGGTTCGAGCTCGAGATTGAGCTCTTTCCGGCGGATTCTCAGTAGAGAAAGATCATCGAGGAGGATGCAGGTTCAATCCTGTGGGCAGGAAGATGGTGTACCAGATCTCGAGAGACAGTAGAGTACAAGCATCTTGAGCATTTCGATGCTTCTCCGGTTTGTACCTTGCAATTTATTATTGCCATCACACATACTACGTACACACAGTAAAGAAATTAAACGTAGATCAATTGACGAGTTTTCTGGCCCCTGAGAATTCTTTTTTTTTTTTTGTTCCATCTTTCTAAAAATAATTTTATGTATTTATTATGTACGTATTTTTGTAATTTTTTATTAATTTATGTATTTAGAATGTACGTATTATAGACAGTTGTATAATGTTCAAAATCTCGAGGTTTGCGCAAATAGATTGAGTTTGGATGCTCTCTTGATCATCCAAGATTGGAATATTTTGATAGTGATTAAAAGATAATTTGAAGTAATTATTTGCTTAATCAACGGAAAGATTCTTTGTGTTGTGTTTCATTTGCCGGTGCACTCTTTCATAGTAACAAATTCTTACGACTTTATAATAATTTGTTAGTAATTAAAAGATAATTTGAAGTAATAATTTGTTTAGTGTTTCATTTGGCGCTGCACTTTTTCATGATCATAGTAACAAAAATTTCGAGTTTATAATAATTTGGTAGTTATTAGAAGATAATTGAAGTAATTATTAGTTTAATCATCCCAAAGAAATTTATTTTCGTGTTTTATTTGGTGGAGCACTCTTTCATTGGTATTTTACCGCTACGTTACCTTAATATGCATACTGATTATATTACTTCATATGTATATTAGAAGATATAAATTGTATTACAAGAGTTTAAATATAAAATATTAGAAGATTGATCATATGAAAATATCTTAACTTCAATATATATATATATAGTACTAAAAAAACAATCTTAAATCTTCTTGTTTATTTTAAACTTTACACTAATCTCGCTTTCTATATTTATCATTATACGTCAAACTTGAAGTTTTGCCACATTCAGAACTAATATATATTTATTTCAAACTCAATACACCATCAAAACTTTTATAATAAATTAAATTTGTATATTAAAATATTACGTATTTGTGATATATTTGTTAGTAATATACTGTACGCGTAAAATTAAAAAGAGAAAATAATTGAATCGTAAAAGAAAAGGTAGAAGTAAGTATTAATTGTGTTTGGTAACCTAATATTGGGGTGATAATTCATAATTTAATTAATAAGCGTGCAAAACATAATCTTTTAATTAACTCAATAATTATTAAGTTGGGCGGCAGCATGTGAAACCCACGAATCTTCTACTTGTCAAAACCATTGACTTTTAATAATATTTTTATATTATTTCCCTCATACTTTATTTCTAAAATATTTATTTTTTGTTAAAATATTATTCTTTCATTTGAATAAATGGCGCCACCCTATGACTCTGCCTCCTCTCCTCTCAAGGATTAAAATGTAAAAATACTCGATACTTTTACTTTCTTTTTTTCTTTTCGTTTTTATTTTATCTTTTAGAGTTTTATTGGGGGTTTTTTTTTAGGGATTTTCTGTCTTCTTTTTTCTTTTTCTTTTTTTGTCACCTTTTAAGTTTAGTATTTTTATAATTTTCATATTTTTATTTTATTTGATTTTTAGCTTCTTCTTTTTTTTAACTGTTTTAAGACAAGATATTTTTAGACGGTATTACAAGAAATTCACCCTATATAAGATTACTAAAATTACATAAATATTATTATTATTATAATGTGCAAATATTGCAAATCATGATATCATTTCAATAATTTAATAAACTGAAACTGAAGAATAATTTATGTGATTTAAGAAGTAGCACGGAAATTCTTGTCAACGTACAAGGTACAACCTGTTCTATCAATCTTGAACACAAAACACAAACGCACACGCCAACGCTGTTTGACTTCCACCCCACCCCACCCCACCCCAAATAAAATATACATAAATATTATAAAAATAAATTTAAAATAGAAAAAATCATAACCCCAATTTTCCAATATTTCACACACCCTTTTTTCTGGTCGTTGTCCCATGTTTCTAGAGTTATTTTTAGGATTCGAACTGAGCAAACTCCCGTCAACTTTGGCAGTGTAACAAAGTCAATAAGCCAAGTGGTCGAACTAGGAATGGAGGTGAGTCCAGAGACTCTCGGTAAGTTATTCAGGACAATTCAAATTTCTTTTTGAAATCGATTCCAAGTTTATTTGGTAACGTTTTAGCTGTTCATGTACCACTTGTGTGAATGTAATGCTCAGCATAAGTTTGGAGTTTGAAGTCGAACCACCGACTCTAATTTTGCCATCTATTTTTTTTTAGTTTTTTTAGATTTTTTTGTTATGAGCCTTAATACAATAGATTTTTCGTTTAGCTATACATTGTCCACCCCAATTCGATCAATAATCAAAGCAAGTTTGATCTTCAAAAAAATTGAGCTCGAGAGAGTTCAAGTCGATCTCGAGCTTGAGAGTATTCATCTCAACTTAACTTGTTTACACCCAAAATCTCGACTTAAAATAAGAACCGCAAAAAAGTTATTTCATAATGATCACATATAAATTCAATCAAATGGACAACCAAACGTTTTAAATTTCCATCAAATGTATTTAATGAGATGGGTGATAGGTCTCTCAACATATATTTATATTGTACATCACTTCTTGAAATATCAAATACTTACATAAATCTCCTGCATAAAAACTCAGAGCAATGTTACTCCATTTTTTGTTGCAGAACTACCCCCCCCCCCCCTCTCACCCATTTTTTGTAGCAGAACTTTCTCTCTCTCTCTCTCTCTCTCTCTCTCTCCCTCCCTCCCTCCCTCCCTCCCTCCCTCCCTCCCTCCCTCTCTCTCTCTCTCTCTCTCTCTCTCTCTCCCTCCCTCTCTCACCCTCCATTTTTTGTTGCAGAACTCTCTCCCCCTCCATTTTTTGTTGCAGAACTCCCTCTCTCTCTCTCTCTCTCTCTCTCTCTCTCTCTCTCTCTCTCTGATGACAACACATTCATCGTTTTGCAACTGCAAGTGCCTTGAACAAAAGGTTATCGATTGTGATGGACTCATCGCTGAATCTCTTGATAATCTGGGGTGGAGACTTCAAAACGTCCATCAAGGTTGAAGCATTGGAATTGGATGTTATATAATCTTTCACCCATAAAGCTTGATTATTTTGGAGGTGCGTAGTAATCACTGGACCAACATTCTGCATTCAAGTAATTATCCAGTTAGCACTTAACATGCAATGAGAGTACAAGCACTAAAAAAGCTAACTATGGACCCTTATAATGATATCTCTGGCCCCGACCATCCCAATAGGGTCGAAGTTCGTCATATGAGCTCATGCGTAAAAAATGATACAGAATCGAGATGCCAAAAAAAGCAGTATTGTATTGTGTACCTCATGTTCGTTCTTTTGTACATCTGCCAGATGATCGGCTAGCTTCTGTACTCGTTTGCTTCGTCTAACTTCTCTAGAATTCGAACCACCATGATGAGTACGGCTTCTAACACCAGCTCTTCCCCAGGTAAATAAGTCCGGATTCAGTCGAGAAGGGGGATTCCTATACTCTGCAATCTGTTCTGCAGAATATCGAGTATCTTCCCCATCTTCATCATCAACTGCACAAGGAGTCTTCATAGGAGATGCTTCACCACATTGTCCACTACTTCTCTGACTAAAATCGGGTTGGTTTTCGTAAATTGGTGCATTATCCCCCCTGTCAGTTCTGTCCTCATTCTTACTTGAATCATCAAACTTGACACTCTGGCCATTCCTCCTATAATAGCACTTGCGAGTATTGCGGGGCCCTCGTGATGTAGAACCAGAAGTATCCCGACCCGTTTTGCGGGCCATGGCTATTGCTTCTGACTGTCGGAGAGAAATTTGAGCAATAGATTCTTGAATCTATCAAGAGAAACATAGAAGTAAAGATCATGAATATATGTGTGTATCTATATAGGCCTGTGTAGTCTGTGATGCAGGCCCACAAGAAACGAAGAGTCGGCCGCAAAGAGGAATATCAATACCAGAACATGGATGTTAAGAGATCTAACCTGCTCATTAGCTGCCTTCTCTTCTTCATGCAGAACGGATTCCTGAAGAAGTACTTGAAAACACGTAAGAATTTCGACATGAAAAGTAAAAGAAAAAAAAACAAGCAATTCTTTTTCCCCGAAAAGAGGAGTTTGAGTTTACCTCCTCTTCATACTTCTCCACATCTTGATATACAGAACTGATAAAGGCATCAAAGTTGCTATCATCTCTCAGGGAACGTCGGCTTGCACAGTGTTTACGACACGCAGGACACTCGTTATTCCTACAAATAGGTTACAATAACTTATATAAAAAGAAATCATGGTATGAGGAGGTAAAATTTACTTGATTGGCTAAAAAAAATTAGAAAAAAAAAAAAAAAAAAAAAGGAATTCCTATATATGATATACCCTAGTCTCATTGATTTGTCAATGCATTCTCTGCAGAAGCGATGCAAGCATCCCATTACAGTCCCTGTCTTCTTGATGATTCCTGTTTATACGAAAAAAATCAGCCAAAAGTAAAGTTCTTATTCTCCAGAGAGATTAAACACAAGTAACTTATGCTATCTCATTAGAGAGTTATTTTTTTTCCTACAATGAATGAATGAAACAATATCAGTACAGGTGGAGCTACTAAGAATCGATCAATTTGAATCCTTTTCTTCTTCATTTTTTTCCCTTTCCAGAGTTCTTTCAATGACAAAACTTCTTCTGGTTTTTCAACCTTAAGTCCAACATTGAAAACCAAGGCATTCAAGGCGTATTTCGGCTGGACTTCTTCCCAAGATTACAACAACTGGATGGCGAAATTTACAGAGGCATGCAGTTCTTAGAAATTGACTTTTGGTTATTGCATTACATTGTCATGCAATTTTATCTGAAGTTAGTTGCACATGAGATATAACATTAACATAGGAAGGTGAGTTTGCTAAATGGCAACTGAACATGTTCCACTGTGTTCGTGAAGATTAACTAGCAACAAGCACATTTCATCTAAAGTTATAAAAATAATATGCCAATCAACTAAATATTTTACAAAACAAGGAATTTTCAAGAAAGAAGGAAAGGATTAATCAATATTCACAAGAACGAGCAGAAATTAATCTGAGAAATTTTCTGTTTAATATCAAGATATTGAGTGCCAAAAAAGAATTAGAAGCACTCTATATACATCAAGTATTATTTCGAATCACAGAACTACATAAAGATATTGGACATTCTACACCTTTTCGAGCTTGAAAGAATTGGACGAAAAAACAGCCCTCAATGAGATCGCACCCAAAAACTCGAAGCATGAACATGCAAGTAAGAAAAAGAATACAACAGAAAGTACCTAGACATATAGGACATTGCACGTTGCTACGAAGTTCGGATAGTGACACAGCCACAACTCTGCATAAGTTGTTAAACACTTCATGATTAGAGAAGAAAAACATCACTTTATAAAGTTTATGATTTCATTAAGTACAAAGGGATCTGATATATGAATTCAAATATATCTCCACATACATTCCAATTTACTCACCATAATCTTCATCATCAACTGTCAAAAATCAAGAACCAAAAGGATTGAAGAAGGATGAATGCGATTAAGAGAAGGCCGATACCTCAAAATTCAACGAAGCCATGCAAAAATACGAACCCGAACGGGTAAAATACAATTATAAATCTGTTTACGTTGATGTGTATGTATCTGTGTGTGCCCACGACATTTACCCCCCCAAAACGGAAATAAACTCGGAAGAAAGCGATAGAATGATTACTCGTCAAATTCTTCTGGGTCGGTGCCGCTCTCATCCGGCTCCATGTCTGAAGAGAGAGAATAAATCGAATTCAAATCAATCCGCTGACAACAAAGAAGAACACTAATAACGCCACACAGGGACACAAAATTAAAGAACAAACTCTCTCTCTCTCTCTCTCTCTCTCTCACAAACAGCGCAGAAACAATCCAACTAAGAATGCCGTCCCACGTAAAACAATAACAGAACCTGTTTGTGGGTTTTCTTGAATTTGCTGCGGTGGTTCTTGTTGTGATGCATGCTGCTCTTCCGGATGAGGCGGAGGCGGCGGAGGCTGAGCAGCAGGACCGCCGACAAACCGGACTGGTGTGTGCTTCCGGCGGCGGCCGCCGCGGCGATTGAACAGGTTCTGTGCCGGCATTAATTCCTCCGCTTTGCAAAATATATGCGTTTCTTTGTCCGTTTATCTGTGATTGTGCTGCAAGTTGCGTGTGTTCTCTGGGTTGGTTTCACACTGAACCACTTTGTTTGGTATATTGACAGTAGTGAGTGTGTGTATGTGTGTGATAGTAATATTATTATACTGTAAAAGTGGAAGAGGTCAGACCTCTCTTTCTCTCTCTAGATTTTCTTTTCCTTTTTTCTTGAGCTTTAGTCGCTGTTTCGAGTAGCGCTTTACTTTATATTTTTCAATATAATATACATCCCACCTACCGCGATATTTACAAATTAAAAGCGCGTTACAAAGAAGGCCTCTAATAAATATTTAGATAAAATTATAAAAATAAAAATATATTACTTACTAATTTGATATTTAAAAATAACATATTTTGTTAATTCACATACGATTTGTTTGACTCGTTTGACATATTACACCCATCCTATATAAAATTTTATTTGCAAAATCATAAAACAATTACATTTTTGTTAGAACGAAAAGAATATTTATGACGCTTCTCTGTAAATATTAAAATGAATGCTATTTATTCAAAGCTTTACAGAACGTCGATTTGTTTTTATAAAACAAAAGGGAAGTCAAATTATTTTGAAAATCAATGTAAAAATTGAATTTAATATTTAAATTAGAACAATTGTTTCATTTGAAAATCTATGTTTTCAACCTCTCAAAATTTATATTTAATAAATAATTTTTAGGAAGAACAATAAAATTAAATATATTTTATACTAAAATTAGATATTAAAAAATAGTGTAGGGTTGGGACAATGAGTATGGGTAGATCCCAAAAAAGTAGGCATTGTTAACTTATTGAAAGGGAGAAAAAAAATAAAATGTTGGAATTATAAATGCAAACTGTAGTGATAAACCCTTTTTCTTTAGAGAGAGACAGAGGGATAGAGATAAAATGGGCTAATAATTCTTGATTTAATTGAAATCTTAAACTACTTTGATTCACATAATTATTAATTTTAGATCAAATTAAGTTTTTTTCTACAAAAAAAACTGATTATGCTTTTTACAAAATAAGAATTAACATAAGTATTAATTGTTTTATTTCTTTTTTGAAAGAAGAACTTATTGTAGGTAAAGTAGTCGTAGCAGCTTTATCAGGTTTTCACAGGTTTTCAGCGTCAGCCCTGAAAACCACGTTATTTACAAATTAAAAGCGCGTTACAAACGAGGCGTTCACTTAAATACGTGGCGCCTTGCATGTGAACTATAAATTATTCAACTAAAATATATCAAAAATAAAAATAATGATTTAATATTTAGGAATAACACATAATACCAAGTCATGTTCGATTTCTGTTTTAACTCATTTCACATAATTCCTCCGTCCTATAAAAAATCTTATTTGCGTAATTATAATATAATTATAGATGAAGTACATCATTAGCACAACATAAAATATAAAGATATAGCGATATAAGTAAATAGTAGTCTTTTGAGGGCCGATCTTGATAAACATGTTATTTACAAATTAAAACGTGGCATTTAATTGAATACGTGGCGTCTTGCATACGAACTATAAAATTATGAAAAACAAAAATATAATGGTGGTATTTTTTTATTTCAATATTCAAAATTATAAGAAATCTTGTTTGTATAATTGTTATTTTTTAAAAATAAAAATAGTATTAATTATATTTATTTGTTATTATTAACATGAATATCATCCATTCATATCTATGTGCACTTCCATCTATTAAAAAAAAGTTGAAACTATTAGGATATACAATGTGAAAATACGAATCTAATATTTAAACTAATACAATAATTTCCTTTGAAAATTAAGCTTTCTACCTCTCAATTTTTTTAAAATATAAAATTATATTTTGAAGGAAAACATAAAATTACATACATTTTATATTAAAATTAGATTAAAAAAATGTGTGGGTATGGGAGAATGAATTTTGGTAATTCCCAAAATTGTGTTGGAAACTAAATGCAAATAGTAATAATGAAATGGGTCAACAATTGTTGATTAAATGAAATCTTAAACTACTTTAATTAACATAATTATTGATTTTAGAACTAATACATCTTTTTTTCTTTCTAAAACAAGTAATTATACTTTTTGAAAATAAGAATTAATATAGCCATTAATTTTTACTTAGTTTTTTGAAAGGAAGAAATTGTTATAGGCAGAGTAGAAGAAGATAACATAGAAAACAAAAATATAATCATAAAAGTAACAACATTTTAAGCTGACCACCTGCGCCCTCAAATTATTGGGCCCCAAAACATATACTTTTCATATTTATTATATTTGTGTGAATTGATAATAGAATTTCAATTTTATAATTGCTTAATTATAGTGCTAGATTTTATATCGTTTGTATGAATTTTTATTATGCTTTTTTCATTAAATAATTAAATATAGTCTTGTTAATCAAGTTTATATATGCAAACAAATATTTACATCAAAAGCTTCTATTTTTCGGGTTTCATTTTTTTATTCGCCTCGAATCGTCATAAACTCGAGACAGACCTAAGCCTACATTCTTCTATCTTCGGGGTCTCATTTTTCATATTCGTCTTGTCTTGAGTCATTGTCAACTCAAGGCTGACTTAGGTCTTTTAAACAAGTACATGGTATGGTTAACTAGTGGCCTAATTCGATATTTTCATCTTTTTTCCTTTATTTTCATTAAATATTCTTTTAGTTTTCAATAAAATATGCTTTTATTGGCTTAAAAGAAGGAAATTATGGGCACCTTTATTAAAATAAGAAATCATGCAAAACTTGGTGATTTTTCTTGTGTATTGAATGCATGAATTTACAATATTATTTATTTATTTAAATATTATTATTATTATTCTAATATGATAAAAAAATTAATAAAAAAATAATATTTTACAATTATATAAATAATACCCGATTCAAATAAATTTTTGCATTCACTAATGTAATAAATGTGGCATTAAGTTCACATATTACATTTTACAAGCATAATACATATTTGTATTTAGCAATAATTGAAAATTTATTATTAGTTAACGTAGAACTGAAATTTATTCAAATAAAAATATAAAATTATTTTAATAAAAAAATTAATATAATAATAAAATTATTTTATCTTAATTTTACAAATAATATAACATTTTATACTTATAATATATATATATATATATATTCTACCGACTTATTAATTCAAAACAACCTCAGCGGATCCCAAGAATTTCCTTGAACAAATATTCTGCAAATTTCCCCAAAAAAAACGAAAAAAAAAAAACAAATTCCTTAATAAAAGTCAAATCAGATTAAATTAAACTCTAATTTGATCGAGAAATTACAATCCCTCAGCTGCGTACAAAAATCCGAGGTTGGATATTTACACATAAAAAGTCAGTTTCTCTCTGTCGTTATCAAGATTCATTCAAGCTTCCATAGGTGGAGCCAGATTAAGATCAAGATCCAACCCTCTCTGCAACTCAGATCCATCTACTTGATTCTCCTCCACAACGGATGCAGAATCCGATTCGCTCCTCATGGCGGCGGCGCCGCTTGAGAAGCCCACCTCCTCTAGCCCCGGTTGCATATAATACATTAACGGCACCGCCATAGCCGGCTGCTGTCGGAAAAACTGATACACATTTACGGCACCCATCTCAAACTTATCGGCGACGGTCACGCGGCCGTCCGGAGCGGCGCCGAGGCGGTGCGTGAGATCGAGCTCGACCGGAGCGCGGGGGCTGAGGTCGGGGGTGGATGAGTCGATGGTGCTACTGCGGGTGGGGCTGTGGGCGGCTTCGGAGGAGGGAATGGGGAAGTTAATCTTGGCCTTGGAGCCGCGAAACTCGCGGGCGGCGGCGTCGTAGGCCCGCGCCGCCTCCTCGGCGGTGTCGAAGGTGCCGAGCCAGACCCGGCTCTTCTTGTTGGGGTCGCGGATTTCGGCGGCGTAACGGCCCCATGGTCTCTTCCTAACGCCTCTGTAGTGCACCTCCTTAACGCCGTTAGCCTTTGCGTTACCTGCGGCTGGCTTCTCTTTCATCGCCATTACACTAGAGAATAATAACTAAGAATAGAGGTGTAGGAAAATGGGGGAGAAGGGTGAATATATAGGGGGTAACGAAGGGGCGTGGGGTGGGTGGGTAGGGGAGTTGGGGGAAGGGAGCAGGAAGAATAGATTTGGGGTGGGGGGGTGTCACGGTCAACGAGGATATTGACGTGGGCAGGTGGCGCCGCCCAAGCAGTTATGAGTAGCTTCTGTGATTGATTGGTGCTATTTAGTGTGATTCTTCGTATAAATTCGCCTCATTTCCATCACTCACTCACTAAATATTTAATTTATGCTTTAAATAAAGTATCTCCAAAAATATATTAAAAATATTAAATTAATTGTTGTTATTTATGCTCGTTTATTAAATTTATACCTTCTCACTTTAATTTATTTAATTATATATGATATTAAAAAATAGTTAAACTAATAAAATAGATTTAACTTTCAAAAAACATATATATATATATATACAAAATTGAGACAAAAAGATCATAAGTTGATCTCTAATGTAAATTTTTTTAGATGCAAATAGGCATAATCAACACAAAATACACACACACACACACAAATTGCTATACATGAATTTTTATGTATATATAAAATATAATAATTTTTTTGCAGAGAATCACATTTTATCAACAAAATTGGTATTTTTTAATAATTTTGATTTTTTTCATAAAAATATTATGTCCAAATATATGCTATACGCTCTTATGATAAATATCAAATTTGCATAATATCAAATTTTAGTATATATATATATATATTTTTTTTAGATTCAATCAAATCAGATAAAAATGCCAATCTTGTATTTATTTTAGGCATATATATACTTCACACGTGTTTTTCCATATATCATTTGTACGTGACACGAAAAACATATTACTAATCCATTCTCGAAAACTTATATATATATATATATAAAAAGAAAGAGGGTTTATAAGTATATGGTTTAAAAAATAATATAATATATATTAGGGAAAAATATATACATTTAATTATATAAAATAGGCGGTAATAGTTTATTATATATCATGCAATGACGTTGACGTGCCGGCCTGAGAGGGAGAGAGAAAGAGAGGGGGGGGTTGTGGTGTCAAAGATGTGGCAGCAGTGGGCCGCCTTTTTTATATTTTAGAGTTAGTTAGGCTAATCTAATAATCAGCCGTCTTTGGTCCGCCTTTAGCCGCCTCGAATTATCCGTACTCTGCTGGCCCCACATTTCTTTGTGCTCCCCACTTTCCTTACGACGCGTGACCCCAGTCTACCCCTAGACGCGTCTCTCTCTCTCTCTCCCCCTTTCTTTGTTGAATTGTATTTTTAGACCACCACAACAACAAGAACAACAACAACAACAACAACAACAACAACAACAATAATAATAATAATAATAGTAGGCATGCTTTTAAAAGTTTGATGCAATTATAGACGTTGGAATTTTGGTCGAAATTTAAAGCAAAGAAGGTGATAATAAAGATAATTATGAGCAATATTTTCATATTTATTATTTAATAAGAAAATTTTGTTTTCAATTATCATTTTATCCATTTCTCAAATTGCATATTTTGACAATAATTGCTGTGAACTTTTAAAATTGTCATTTAATTGACCGAATTTTTTTTTTTACTAAACCTGTAGTTAAACACAATTCATTTAGACAAGCATGGTTTTTGATTCGGAATCAAAAACCTTCAATTTATCCGTCGATCAATGGTTCGGAATTATAATAAAAAATATAACTTGGTTAGTTCGGTTCTGGTTTCAGGAACTGACGATTTCAGAATGCCAGATTCGGTTCCAAAATTGTCGATTCCGCAGGAAAAATCACCGATTCTGATTAAAAAACATGGTTCCAAGTATGAAAATTGAAAAGAAAAAAAAAAGAACATAAAACCAAAACTAGAACCGTCTATTTACTGGTTCTGCTTTTATTCAAGCACTCGTGATTTCAAGAACTGTCAATTTTAAAATCTAAATCGTCTAAATTCATCATCAAGCCTATACAATAGTATTTGATTATAATTTAAAATTTCGATTATATCATAATATCCTCAGTATCAACCAAGAAGTATTGATTTTGGATTAGGCTAATTCAATGAACAGAACTATGGGCATCCATGATTTGAATGAATGATAAAAACAAAAAAATATTATTGAATTAGTTAACACAAAAGGAATTGTAAATAATATATACAATATCCTAAAAATAATTTTCAGCATATATTCGAATTAAATCTATTATGTCATTCATAACTCAATTTCAACCTTGTAACCCTAATCTCTTTATATGGAACAAATGAATAAGACGCAACACAACTTCATATATATATATATATATATATATATATATATATTTTTTTTTTTTTTTTCATGGTTGTAGAACACATCTTCATGATATATTGTTTGTAAATTGGGTGATTTTGTGTTATTTTGTCTTCTATCGGAGCATCAATTAGGATTTTTTGTTATAAATTTAAAATGTAATCTTTTTTCTTTATCTTTTTTTTTTGTTAGAAGAAATTTTTATATAACATTTATTTTTCTTCAATTTTCAAAAGCCTATAAATATTTTATCTTAAGTTCAATTTTTATATTTAATATTTTTTCATGATATTCATATTACATATGTAAAATAAAACATTTAATTTTTAAATATAAAATATCTTTATACAAATTAATTATTGTATATTTTAATATTTAATATATTGTTTATATTGTAAGATATTTTTATTTTAAATATTTTATTAAAAATATATTTATATATTATTATTGTTGTGCAAATAACCCAGAAACAAGATCTTAAACAACAAGAACAACAAAGAACAAAGAAACAGCAATAATGACAAACAACACTCAAGCAATTACGTGGTTCAATCAAACGTTGTGTTTGATCTACATTTACGGCAGAAATGATCATCCTCTTATTGATTCACAAGTGTTTACAATCTCTCAAACTCTCTCACAATCACTAGCTAATTCTTGTAGAATTCACACTAGCTCTCAACCTCTCTTCACCGAGAGAAAACCAAGAATTCAAAGAAATTACACTCTCCACCATATGTGATTGATCTAGCCTAGCTCTTGTATATTTAGCTGCCAACGGCTGAGATCAATCCACCATAATGCATCTTAATCCAATAGTTGACATGAGAGTAGCAGTTGCTTCTTGATCCAACTCCCATCAGCTGCAACTTGAGAGTTAGTTATTCACCTAACCAACTAGTAGTTATTCACCTAACCAACTAGTTATTCACCTAACTAAATAACTTGAGAGTTAGTTATTCACCTAACTAACAAAAATAACTTGAGAGTTAGTTATTCACCTAACTAACAAGCTAAGAGCAAATCTGCTGCAGCAACTCCATGAGTAGACTTCATGCACCAACTCCCGTAGCCATCCATTCTTGTTGATCAAAGATACACATTAACACCACAAATCTCTGCCATATCTGCAGCTTCAACAAGTCATAATCATTTATGCAACATTGCTTCACCAGAAGCAACAACAAAACTTCCAGCAGCTTTTGACCAAGCTGCTAACACCAAGTTTTCACGGCTTTTGACCCAGCTGCAAACAACTCCACATAGCTACACCTCGAACTACAAATTCACCATGTTCAATCAACCTTGACATAGCCTTATTCCTGCTCACTCCATTGAGCAGCTTACTTGCACACCTTTCACTTCCACAGCTCCACCAGAAGCTGCCACACTCCACCTTGAGCAGTGATGCTTCCTTCTTTCAATTAATTCATGCCAACAAGACTTTGACACAACTCAAATTTTGCTGTTGGCAAAGCCTTTGTAAATGCATCAGCTGGATTCTCCTCAGTTCCAACTTTCTCCACATTGATCAAGCCATTTTCCACCATATCCTTTATATGGTAGAGCTTGATATTTATGTGTTTTGTGCGTTCGTGATAACCCTGGTGCTTTGACAGATGAATAGCACTCTGGTTATCACACATTATGGTCACCATCTCTTGCTTCAAACCAAACTCCCCAAGTATTCCTCTGAGCCAAACACTCTCTTTCATTGCCTCAGTGAGAGCAACGTACTCGGCCTCTGTTGTTGAAAGAGCTACTATAGACTGGTGCGTGGATTTCCAGCTAACAGCAGTCCTAAAGAGTGTAAAAACATATCCAGTATGTGACTTCCTAGTATCCATGTTTGCAGCAAAATCTGCATCAACAAAACCAGTCAAAACCTCACTTACTCCACCTCTTCTCTGAAATATCATACCTCTCTCCACAGAGCCTTTAACATACTTCATTGCCCATTTCACTGCCTCCCAATGAACCTTCCCTGGGTTTCCCATAAACCTAGTGATCACAGACATCACATAGGTTAAGTCTGGCCTGCAACATACCATTGAATACATAAGGCTACCCACTGCACTTGCATAAGGAACCATTTCCATCTCCTTCACTTCTGCATCAGATGCAGCTCCTTGACTCAGAGATAACTTCAACCCTTGCTTCACTGGTGTAGTGACTGTCCTTGTAAGATTCATATTATACTTATTAAAGATAAGTTCCTTGTGTAAGAGACACAGTGTTTGCTGCCCTATGTCTCTTAATTTTCATCCCCAGAATCACCTTAGCTTCCCCTAAGTCTTTCATGTCAAACTCAGACTTCAAAATATCTTTCACCATCTCAATTCCCTTCATTGAATGACTTGCTATGAGTATGTCATCAACATACAATAATAAGTATATCAGTGAATATCCATCTTGTTTGAAGTATACACAGCTGTCAAACTTGCTCCTTGTAAACTTCCTGGAGATCATATACTCATCAAAGCGCATATACCACTGCCTTGGACTTTGTTTCAGTCCATAGAGTGATTTTCTGAGTAGACAAGCCTTTGATTCTGGATCCTTTACACCTTGCTGATATCCCACCAGTACACATTTCACAGCCCTCGATTCAAGCTTGTCTTGCTTGACATGTGCATATGCCAGACACCCTATAACTCTTAAGTAGTTGTAGTTTACTAGCCTCCCTCTCCATTTCTCCTCAGGTGTCATTGTTTGAAGAGCAGCAGCTAGACTTCTATTAATCAAGTAAGCAACTGTTGTCACAATTTTTCCCCCAAAGGATTTTGGATAATTCATACAGGTTTCTAGTGCTTAGGTGAGCCAATCTACCATGCCACTTCTCAGTTTCATCATGAGAGTTCATTGTATGAACTTCTCCTGTGGCAGTGCTTCCAACTACAAAATTCAACCCATTCCTCCTAATTTCCTTGATAACAACCCTCTCATCCTTGATCACATCTAGGTTGCCATTCTGAGATTGAAAGCTATACCCAGTTGCATCAAACACCCCAAGTAAAATCATATTTCTTCTTAGTTCAGGAACATACCTCACTTCCCTCAGAATTCTGACCTTTCCATCGAACATTCTGATGTGAAGTGCTCCAATTCCTTGTACCCTGCAGCTTTGGTCATTCCCCAGCATCACAATATCTCCTTCTTACAGCTTCAGTGATGAGAACCACTCCTTCCTTGGTGTCATATGAAAGCTACACCCTAAGTCCAAAACCCACTCAGTTTCTGCAGGATCACTTGAGATTGTCAATGCTTCAAATGATTCAAAATTTGATCAAGCAACTTCAACAATCTGATTTGCTTGGTTTCTTGGAGCCTTGCTGTTGTTATCAGGTTCTTTTCCTTTCAATACCTTCCACTTTGTGCAATTCTTCTTGAAATGCCCAGGTTCATGACAATGAAAGCACTTCCTTATCTCAGGATTATAGGACTGATTTGATCCAGTCTTTTCATGCTGCTTGTTGCCAGCATTTTGAGGTTCGATGTAGGGTGTTTTCTTGTTGTTGTGGTGCTTCTTTACTATGAGACCTTCACCACCACTCACTGCCAACATCTTCCCAGTAGATTTCTGTAACTCCTTACACTTGAGTGTCATCTGCACATCATCAAGTGTGAAGGATTCCCTACTTCCAAACATCAATGTATTTTTTAAATTCTCTGAGGATTTAGGTAGAGCAGATAGCAACATCAGTGCCTTATCTTCTTCACTCAACTTCACTTCAATGTTTTCCAAATCATCCAAGATTTTGTTGAATTCATCCATTTGACTCAAGATGGACTTCTCCTCTGTCATTTTGAAAGAATACAGCCTTTGTTTCATGTATAATCGATTTGCAAGAGTCTTCACCATGTGTAAACTTTTCAGCTTATTCCACACCCCAATTGCAGTCGATTCTTTTGACACTTCTCGTAGTGCTTTATCACCAAGGCACAAGATGATCAAACTGTGAGCCTTTACCATTATCAAAGCCTTCTCCTCCTTCTCTTCTGGCTTATCTTTCCCAGCAGATGAAGGATCTGATTCCTTCTTCAAAGCATCTGCGAGTCCTTGTTGAATCAATAGAGCTTTCACCTTCATTTGCCATAAGGCAAAATCAGTCTTGTCATTCAACCTCTCCACATCGAACCGAGTGGAATTCATCTTGATCTGATTCGTTTCCCACTGACGGCGCTAATTTGTTGTGCAAATAACCCAGAAACAAGATTCCAAACAACAAGAACAACCAAGAACAAAGAAACATCAACAATGCAAACAACACTCAAGCAATTACGTGGTTCAATCAAACATTGTGTTTGATCTACATCCACGTCAGAAATGATCACCCTCTTATTGATTCACAAGTGTTTACAATCTCTCGAACTCTCTCTCAATCACTAGCTAATTCTTGTAGAATTCACACTAGCTCCCAACCTCTCTTCACCGAGAGAAAATCCATAATTCAAAGAAATTACACTCTCCACCATATGTGATCTTGTATATCTAGCTGCCATCGGCTGAGATCAATCCACCATAATGCATCTTAATCCAATGGTTGACATGAGAGCAGGAATTGCATCTTGATCCAACTCCTATCAGCTACAACTTGAGAGTTAGTTATTCACCTAACCAACTAGTAGTTATTCACATAATCAACTAGTTATTCACCTAACTAACTAACTTGAAAGTTAGTTATTCACCTAACCAACAAGCTAAGAGTTAATCCGCTGCAGCAACTCCATGAGTAGACTTCATGCACCTTCTGTAGCCACCCATTCTTGTTGATCAAAGATACACATTAACACCACAATTATTTATATAATTATGTATTACATTATCATAAATTAATTATAATACATTTTAATATTTCATATATTTTTATATTGTGAATATTTTTATTTATGTTTTATATAATAATATATTATTAGTTTTATAATATTTTAAATGGTGCAACATAAGGAAAATAGTAGTTATTATTTTATAAATAAACTAAGCAAACCAGGCCTCCTCGACCCGAGCCGCGACTACCCCCATTTTGGTGTGCCGCCACTAAGTTCGCTACTTTGCCCTTAAGGAATCAAAATTCTACTTCCGGAAGAACCAGAAAATGGCCACCACAGCCGCCCGATCTGTTTTCCGGTCTTCAGCCGCCCGTAGCGCCGCCGCGAGGCTCGGGTCCCAACCAAAAGCTGCTAGCTCCGCCTTTCGTATTCCTTCAAGAACTCCGCTTGCTCAACGCCTCTTTAGGTATCTCCACTTCTGTTGTGAATATGTGTGAAATTGCTTTAATTCAATGGTAGACATTAAATAAGCAATTTGGAATAATATTTTCATCTTAAAGGAGTCCTGTTGAGATGAGTGCGTGCGTGGCGTCAATGCAGCCGTACCACACGGCCACTGCCTCGGCGTTGATGACGTCGATGCTCACTATTTCTCGCTGCGGTTTTGGTTGGCTTCCTGAAGGTTCTTTTCGTTTGATTTAATTGCTATGCTGTTTAAATTGATTGTTATGTGAAATTTGACTCACTTCAAAATCCTATTTGGTTGGTGCTTGTAGGCTGCTTTCTTAGCATAAAGAACTTAATTGAGCGTTTTTGGGATTTTTTTTTGTTGGGTGCTTGATGTGTTTGCTCTGTGTGTGCGAGTGTGTGTGTGTGTGTGTGTGTGTGTGTGCGTGCTTGATGTGTTGTTTGCAATGAAAGTCTCACATTTCATTGGTTGAAGAGGAATTCTTGAATTCTTGAAAGGGAATGATGCCAAGCAGCATATGATTATTCTCAGACAAGTAGCGAGGACTTATTCCAACCTGTAGTCTTCCAGTATACTCAATGGCCTCTTAAAATAGGTTAGTCAATTCTGGAAAGTGTCGTTTGTGCCTTTAAACATAACTCCCATATCTTCTCGTCTGCTTGTCTTCCAAACTGACACAATTGTCATTGGAGGGATCCGTCAATGTGATTGTGGTATTTAAGCCCTGCTTTTTAAATATTTGGATAATTATGACAATGTGTACGACCTTATGCTTTCTTCCCCTCATCTTTCTCACAAACACAATTTAGTGGAATTTCTTGAACCTGCTCTGTGGCAAAACTCCTAACTACTCACAGGTTTCCCTAACCAAAGTCTTTTCATACTTCATTTCGGCAAATAGTAATGTCTGTAGAGCTTCCTTTGCTGCCACCCAACATTTCATGTCACTGGTTGGTTAGTTTTTTCCTCAAAATGTCGTGTTACCTCAAGCATTTGTACATATTTATAGCATACATCTAGTCTAGCTTGTGATAACATTTGCTTTATCTTCCCGTTCCTCGCCTCTTCTAGAATATCTTTTTCTCTTGAGGATTGTCAGCTGTGATCCTTAATGATGATAATAATATACATTTTTTCAAGTTTCTTCTTTTATTCTTTTGTTCAATGCTAAGACCATTTAGATACTGGTTCCTATAGCCTATTTCCCAAATTTTTGATAAATTAGTCTATTTGCTCTTCCAACTGTAGGCCTTGACAAGACTAGATGAAGATGCCGAAGGAAAGAAGATACTTCAGATCTGTCTTTCAGAATTTTTTGCTTTAAACTCAGCTGACATGTTACAACTGTAGCTTGCATATTGGCTTCCCAATATCATTTAGGCTTGTTGAATAATTCTTGTTTGTTGAGTTCTTTTCAATGTTTTTATCTTTTCATGGTTACCAAGTCTCAAATTCGTATATTTTTATTTTCTTTTTCTTTTTTGAGATAGTTGCAATATTGCCATATGTGTGCCAGTTAGATAATAATGAGTTTGCTTGTGACTAGACAAGGATTCCATTTAGCTCTAGGGATCAATATAATATAATCAGAGAATTGATCAGGCAGTTAACTTTGAAACTTATACACCACTTTATCTATATTGAACCAGCTTTCTATGATGGTGTCTGATATTCTCCGGAAGATGAGGATCATTTTATGCACAGTTTTTTCTAATACTAGTCGTGAAAGGGAAGAAGTTAAGTTCTGCAGGAGAAGTGCCACCTCCCTCTGCAACTAGAGGGACTACTGAATTTAAATGCTTCCTTTTTCATGATATCTACTCCTTTTATCATCATTTTCTTTGAATGTGGATGCTAAATGTTTTCACCCCTCTAAGATGACATGATCATATCAGAACACACATGATCACTGCCTCTTAAGTCATCCTTATGCAATCATATGTGCTGTTTGTGATCAATATCTTGTTATTCCGTAACTGTATATGATTTAGACTAGAAACATGATTTTGATGTGTCCGTTGTAGACGAACCTTAAACTTTGATTCCTGATAAAGTATTTGTTCATCGACAGATAAGCCTCCCTAGTTCTGTTAAATGGATGGGAACTGAGATGGATTCTTTGATGCTTGCTTTTACCAGGTTATTGATGACGCATAATGGAAATTTCCTCAAGCATTTCGGACCACCCGTTAAAGAAGTGTTTTTTGACCTGGTATCTTCTTTCAAGTTTTGGTGATAAAATGTCACTGAACTTTGTTAAAACTTTGTTGGCAGAATATTTTGACAATCCAGGCCAGAGCTTTAGAATTTAGACATAGTTTCGGAACTTTGTCGGCCTTGGCATCAACTGATTGTTACTTCTTGATGAAACAGAACAAAGTGTTTCTATTGATCCTATCCATGTACTTTTATATTATTATTATTATTATTATTATTATTATTATTATTATTATTATTATTATTATCGTTTTTGTACTTATCATTTGTAAACATAGGATCTGTGTACATTAAGTTTTTTTGAAATTGAATTTCTGTGATTCCATTGACTCGCTTCGCCCGAAAAAATAGTTATGTTTTTATATTATAGAAATAAAATTTGACATTCAAACAGAATTGAAAGTATAAGGACCTAATTTTCAAAAGAGAGTAGAGTTTCTTTTATCTAAGGTGCTCTAATTTCATTATAGATGAGTTATGGATCCACCTTCGTCCATGCTTATTCACTAGAAATTGCTTCATGCCGAAAACTCTAATTTATTTTTAATTAATAAAATTAAATACGAGGTTGAAAAGCGAAAAGAAAGAGAGAGGTGTCAACGGACCCAACCAACTCATGGCTTGCGTTTTGGTGGAAATTTTCATTTTCATTTTCATTATAGACTTGTAGTAACACGTAAATAAGTTGGTACAATATATATAGTTCTATTAAAATTGAAAATAAATTCTGGATAGCCTACATTTTCAACTAAAGAATTTGAAAAGTTCCTCATATTAAATTATTAACATTTAAAAAAATAAAATCATTAAACTTAATTTAATTTAATTTAAGAAGCTACATAATTTCGTTACTATGGACCTATGGTTTAGCTACATTGACGATTGAAACTCCTCAGGGGATAGGGTTTTAGCTCATAAACCCGTAACAGAAGAAAGAAGAAATGGCTGCCGCCGCCGCGCGATCTGTTTTCCGGTCGTCAACTGTCCGTAGCGCACCCGCGAAGCTCGCATCCCAATCAAAAGCTGCTCCCTCTCCGTTTCGTCTCCCCTCTAGAACTCCGCTTGCTCAACGCATCTCCCGGTACCTGTCTATTCCTCTGTGTTTTTATATTAAATTGATATAATTCGATTGAAGAATTGACACATCGATTTGGTCAATTAAATTGTGAAGGAGTCCTCTTGAGATGAGTGCGTGCTTGGTTTCAATGCAGCCGTACCACACAGCTACTGCCTCTGCGTTGATGACGTCGATGCTCACAGTCTCCCACTTTGGTTTCGGTTGGCTTCCTGAAGGTGCTTCTTCCTTTTTTTATTTACATCGATTTTTTCTTTTAAATACAGTTTCGTTGATGCTTAAATTGTGCTTTTTGGTATAAAGAACTTAATTTGGACGCCTGAACACTACAACCCTGCAGTAATACGTTTACATTATGTTCATTTTATTGTTTTTTTGTACTTGTAATCTACCGTTTATGATGATTCCGTGGTGTCATATGCTTGCACTTATGGCTGCTCAAGTGTGTGAAATAAGTCAAGATCTTTTAACTTTACAAATTGCTTACAAAATCATGCATATATTGTAAGTTCTAACTGATATCTTTTGTCATACTCTGTGTGTGTGATAGGATCATAAGAGAGGTGCAAAGGTGTGTGTGCTTTTGGCACGAGCATTAGTGGATGATGGGGGTGTGAGTCGGTATTAACTTTTCTCTAGACCAGTCTCTTCCTTTAATATGGAATCAACTGGAGAAGTTACCCAATTTGATGTTAATCTTATTCTTCTCTAGGTTGCGCATTAAGTTCTGTGATTGAGTTGTGGCATCAACTGGCTTTTCATTCTTCTCAATCCTGTCGTGTGGCATTTTATTCAATATCAGCCCACTCAACCCTCTTCTATAAATTGGTTCCTTGTCGTAGATGGTTGGTTAGATTACCTAAAGATGATTGTATAATGTAGCTTCAAGTTGCCATTTTCCTTTGTTCAATTCTACGAACATTCAGATGTCTGTTTCCTAAATCCTATTCCTCATTTTGATAAATTAGTGTCCTCTTTATTCTTCCTATTGTAGGCCTTGACGAGACTAGTTGAAGATGCAGAAGCAAAGAAGGATAATTTTGCTCTCTCTTTTGGAACTCAATGCTTCAAATTGGATAAACATGTTCTGGCTGTGCCATATACAATTAATGACTATCTAATATTATGTCAAGTTCTTGATCAAATTTTGGTTCTATTGAGTTCTTTTCACTATGGTTTAACCTTTGATGCAGTAGTGTCTATGTCACGGATGCTTTGTACTTTTCCTAATGTTTCGTTTACACAGTTGTTATATTTGCCAAAGTATGTGCCAGACTGTGAGTTAGATAAGTTTTTTTGTGAGGTGGGATGGACATATTTGTGTGAATCACTCTGTATTAGAATTTCGCTTGGCTCAGGCATTATTAACAATCAGAGAATAGATCAAATAATGAAAGATTGAAACTTACACCCCCTTCGTCTTTATTTAACCAGCTTGCTCTGATGATGTGTGATTCCCTTTGGAAGGCAAGGATAATTTTATGTACAATCTCTCTTCCTAACACTGGCGGTGAAAGGGAAGAAGAATCAATTCTGTTGGAGGAGTGCCGACCCTAATCAGTACTTAGAGGGACTACTAAATCTTTTTTTTTTTTTTTTTTTTCTCTTTGATTGTGAATGTTAAATGGAGTCACCTCTGCAAGATGAACATGCATGATCAATAATATCTGAACACATTTTGGTAGAATACATATTTTGTGTGCTATGTGTGGCCAATTATTCGAAATACTTAGTCGATTCTAATGTGTTAATCAGCTTGCAATGACATTTCGTGATTAGTTGATCTTGTAATCAACCGGCGAGCCGAAGCTGTTAAAGGGAACTGAGATGGATTGTTTCATCCTTGCTTTTGCCAGGTTATGATGATCCCTAATGGAAGTTTTCACAAGCACCAATTCCATTTAGAGTTTTTATTTTGTTTGAATCTTCTGCCAATTTATTTATGTACCCTTTGGATGTGAGGCATTGATTTAGCCAACTTTATTAGCTTCAACAATGTATTAGGATTACAGTATATCATGCTCTGTTTCTTGGTAAATAAATGGAGGAAGAACATTTGATTTTCCTTCCCCAAAAGCTTCAGAGCCCGCGGGGTGCCATCCCGGGCCTGAAGAGGAAACCCGTCCCTGCCCTGAATCTTGTGGATAGTTCTTGTCCCACTACGTCCATGGCGTAGGGACGGATTTGAGTTCTAGTCCCCCGCCGCCCTCTTCCCCGATTCTATTTCCACATGAGAGTTGGATTCCGAACCACATTTGGGATAGTTGAAACTTTTTACTACCTACTTTTATTAACATAATAGTTCGTGTAAGAAATTGAGCAAGAATTTATAGTTTTACTGAATATCCGGATTTCTTGATTATTTATATTATATTCACAACATTATTCATTAAGTTTTAAATGTGTGAAAATAAAATTCCTTTTGGATCATTCATATATACTGTAAAAATAAATAAATATATTCATATATGTCTGTTTACTTTTGATTGAAGTCACCTTTAATTGATTGCTAGCCGGCCAGTATGATGCCTGACTTTAAGACTGGGGGCGTGCATCGAATCAAATTATCAAAATTGAAATAATCATTGTTCAAAAAATGAGATCGAACTAATTGAAATTTTGTATAAAATTGAGTCTAAGTCGAATCAAAATATTCGATCAATTAACCAAATCAACAATAGATATATATAAATATATATGTTTGTGTTGCATAAAAATTAAAATACATAAAAGCCAAAAATTGAAACCAACCAAATTAACGGAGTTATAGAAACTAAAAATCAAAATTGACCTTATGAAGATAACTTATCTCAACTACAACACACGCAAAAGAAAAAGAAAAGGTTCCATTTCATCACTTTAGCTCTGGCAATGCTAAGTAAAAACAAAGCAAAGAGGCAAGGAAGTTGGAACTGCAGTATAGTCTATGACAACCCTTGCAATGCTCAAGGAATGAACTCTTCTTGCACATCTGCATATCCTTGCTGCTTCTCATACTCTTCCATGGAATCGAACTCGTATTTTGGCTCGTAATTACCATAATACCCTTCCTCATTGTCGTTCTTGTACCCACTGGGGTTATAGTTTTCCTTCTCAACATCGTAGTGGAACCTACCGTTGTCCAGTGATCTCGTGTCACTCATCCCCTGTGGCTCAGTAGTACTCTTGTAACCGCCATGGAAATTGTAGCCGTTGTTGGTGTTGTAGTAGCTCTTCTGATTCGTTGTCCAGAAACCGTTGTTGTTGCTCAAGCTATTAGATTCTCCTTTGTTGTATGTATAGGTCTTTCTGTTATTAATTTCACTAGAAACCTCCTCTTCATCATTGTCAGTGTCTTGGGCATATAGGCCGTAGTACGGAATGTCATTCTCCGGTGGGGCCGGTATAGGACTGTTATCGGCACCTAGGGTTGTTGGGGCCGGTGTAGGGTTGTAATCCGCACCTAGGGCTGTCGGGGCTGGTGCCGGGCTGTAATTGTCACCTAGGGTTGTTGGGGCCGGGGCAGGTGTTCCAACGGCACCCAGGATTGATGGGCCCGGCGCTGGGCTGGAGGCAGAATCGGGCTCACTAGGTGCCGAGGCTGGGACACCGCTAATTTGGCTTGTGGTAGGAGATGGAGATGGGGTTGGAGATGACATAGGGACGAGTTTTGGATTAGTAGTAGGTATTGTAACGTAAGTATTTGTGCTAAGGTGAAGATATTTGGAGAAGAACTTGCTCTCTCTAGCTTGAGCATGGCAACAAATGGATAACATTATGAGAGAGAAACATGAAAGTTGTTTGGCAAATGTAGCCATTGGAGAGAGAGAGAGAGAGAGCAAAATGAAGTGGTTTTGATTTGGTTAGTCTGAAATGGTTCATACGAGGTGCTTGTATATTTATATATGTAAGAATGAATGCTGAGGTGTCGGGTTTCTTTGGCGCAATGTTGTGCGGAGATTGAGGAATTAGAAGAAAAGTGGGGTTTGAAATCATGACATTTTGCATGTGGGAGTAATGAAATTGTCTATGGAGTGAGAACCAAACTTTTATAATTATGGACATTTTTTTTAATTAAAATGGAATTTCAGATAAACAAAGTATAAGAATTATAAGTTTTGGTGTGTAAAAAAAACCTCAAATTTCTCTATTCTTTTAAAATAATTTAAAAAAAAAAAAAACCTCAAATTTCTCGATAAATGAAAATAAATTTATAAACAAAAATGTATGTAATTGTTTAACGAAATATGTTCAATTTTCTTACTTTTCAGACAGTTTTCTAATTTTTAAAAATACTTTTAGTGTTCTCATTTGCTTTTTTCTCTGTTTTAGATTTTCGGGTTTTTCAGGGTTTTATTCTTCATTTTATTATATTATTTAAAGTTTATAATTATTTTAGAAGTTTGATCTTGGGGGAAACTTTTGTACGGACGGTCTCACAATAAACGTGATTGAATAAATTTTGATAGGCAAGATATTAATTTTAAAATATTTTAAATAAATAATATAATAGTAATAAAGTAGTATCTAAAATTAGATTTAGTCAAAAAGTGGTATTTCTTATGAAATAGTAGGAGAAATTCTTAAATGGGACAGCATGAAATTAAAGCAAACGATCAAATTATATTGTGTCGGCGGTTGGAGTTTGTTTGGATCCTAACCATTAATTTACTTTTTATTTGACCCCAATTACGACCGTTGATCGAGTTGTGTTTATATATATTTATCTATTTATTTAAGAAAGAGCAAATCATATAAATGTTGGCTATTGGATACATTAGGGCTGCGTTTACAAGAAGGGATATTTTGGAATTAGGATATGTTATCCGATATTTATTTTATGGGTCGAAAAAGTTGTTTAAATCCCGGGCCCTGGGATTGGCACAGAGCCCAAGTCAAAATTGTAGGATAACGGATCCGGCCTAGATTGGGATGATAATTAATCCCTCACCATTCGCTGCTGTAATATTACTACTTTACCCTTCCACTTTTTCTCTATTGACGAAACTGGCCTGCCCCCTCATTTCCCATCGCGAACCCTAGCCCTGCGCCGCTGCACATCAATACGTTCCTTCCGTCTTAAAAGAATATTTTCCGTGTCCGTTTCCTTCATTGCTCATCAATATTTATACAATTTACATGGAGTAATTCAGCTATAATTCTAGGCTACAAACTAGGCAATAGACTAGGAAACAATAAACATATCCTACAAACTAGGAAACAATATATACACTTGACTAAGATAATTATATACATAATTATCTTACCACAATAGACTAGGAAACAATAAATATATCCTACAAACTAGGAAACGATATATATACACTTGACTAAGATAATTATATACATAATTATCTTAACACAATAGACTAGGAAACAATAAACATATCCTACAAACTAGGAAACGATATATACACTTGATTAAGATAATTATATACATAATTATCTTAACACACCCCCGTAGTCAAAGCGGGAGGGCCACGGACGCTGAGACTATCCCGAAAATCTTCAAACAATATACGTGGAAGTCCCTTAGTAAAAATGTCCGCTATTTGATGCCGAGATGGAACATGAAGCACTCGGACATCACCACGCGCAACCTTCTCCCTAACAAAGAGTATATCCATCTCGATGTGTTTGGTTCGTTGATGATGCACTGGATTACCCGAGAGATAGATGGCGCTTACATTGTCACAGTACACTAAAGTCGCCTTCTTTAGTGGACAACGCAACTCGAGTAACAAGTTTCGAAGCCAGCAAGATTCGGACACCACATTTGCTACTCCCCTATATTCAGCTTCGGCACTTGACTTGGAGAGTGTAGCTTGGCGTTTTGAAGACCAAGATACCAAATTATCCCCTAAATAAACACAATATCCCGATGTAGAACGCCTTGTATTGGGGCACCCTCCCCAATCCGCATCGGTGTAGGAGATAAGAGACAAGGTAGATGATGGATATAAATGCAACCCATGATCCTTAGTACCTTGAACATAGCAAATTATTCGCTTAAGAGCAGCCATATGACAGTCCTTTGGGTCGTGCATATGTAAACATACCTGCTGGACAGCGTATGATATGTCGGGCCTCGTGAACGTCAGATATTGCAATGCCCCTGCCAGGCTGCGGTAGTGAGTCGGGTTAGCATATGGAGTGCCCGACGCATCTACTTTCAGCTTGGTATCAACCGGTGTGGCTGATGGTTTACAAGCCGACATACCTGCTCTCTCAATTATGTCCTCAGCATACTTGCGTTGTGAAAGAAAGAGACCCCCTTTGTGTCGAGTCACAGCGATGCCAAGGAAATAATTTAAAGGACCTAAATGCTTCATTGCAAATTCGGAGCCAAGAAGAGACATAATAGAACACCGGAGAGCATGGGACGAAGCTGTCAAAATTATATCATCCACATACAATAAAAGATATGTCATTTGTGACCCCGAATGATAGATGAATAAAGAATTGTCAGACTTGCTGTTAGTAAAACCAATGGACAACACATAATCAGCAAACCTGTTGTACCATGCCCGGGGTGCTTGCTTAAGACCATATAATGACTTACGCAACAAGTACACATAATCTGGTTTAGTGTGATCACAAAAACCGAGAGGTTGATGCATATACACTATCTCATTAAGCTCACCATGTAAGAATGCATTCTTGACATCAAGTTGATGAATCGGCCAAGCCTTAGATAAAGCAAGGCTAAGAACAGTTCGAATGGTCGCTGGCTTGACCACCGGACTAAAAGTTTCTCCACAATCTATGCCAACCTGCTGAGTTTTGCCATCACCTACAAGACGGGCTTTATGCCTCTCAAAATCACCGTTAGACTTCACTTTATGAGTAAAAATCCACATAGAACGAATGACATTAACATCAGGTGGACGGGGCACCAACTTCCATGTCTTATTTTTAATAAGAGCATTATATTCATCATCCATAGCCATTTTCCAATTTGGATCACGAAGAGCATCAATTGGGTTACGAGGAATAGGAGATTTCGTAACTTTAGAAATTGTAGCAAAATTGCAATATTTTTTATTTGGCTTAAAAATGCCATGTTGGCTTCGTGTGACCATTTTTGGAATAGGAGTGGGCTGGGAAGGATGTGAGATAGTGGGCTGGGGAGGTTGTTGGGCCGTGGATGTCACCGAACTGGGTGATGGATGCTCAGGTGTTGGGTCTTTGAGCTGGGTTGGAGTAGCAGGAGAGGGAGAGTGATGTTGAGGGGAAGAAACATCCTCACCCATGTGAGGTTGGGACGTGGGAATGGGCCTAGATGGAGTGGAAGTCTGCACATGATGAATAAGAGAAGGAGAGAGGCCTTCATCCAAAAAATCATAGGCAGTAGAAGAAGGAGAATGTAGCTTGGCAAAGGGAAACACGGTTTCATCAAAAAACACATGTCGGCATATGATTATTTTATGTGATGACAAGTTATAACACTTATATCCTCTATGATTAGGAGGGAATCCCAAAAACACACAAGGGGTGGAACGTGATTGGAGCTTATGTATCATGGTGGAAGGAATAAGAGGATAGGAAAGACACCCAAAAACCCGTAAGTGAGAGTATGACGGTTCCCGACGATAGAGGACATGAACAGGAGACTTGTTCGCTAACAGCTTGCTAGGAATAATGTTATGCAAATAAGTGGCCATTTGTAAGGCATGATGCCAAAAGGAAGGTGGTAGAGATGCATGAGCAAGAAGAGTGCGAGTGATATTATTTAGAGATCGTAGTTTTCTCTCGGCTTTTCCATTTTGTGATGAAGTATGGGGACAAGAGAGACGGAAAGACAACCCATTAGACTAACAAAATGCCCAAAAAGAACTATTATCATACTCCCTCCCATTGTCACATTGGACATTCTTAATTGGTCTCTCAAATTGTGTTCGAATATGAGATTGAAAAGCTAAAAATGTATCAAAGACATCAGATTTTTTAGCTAAAGGAAAAGTCCACACAAATTTTGAGAAATCATCCAAAATGAGCATATAATAACGATGTCCCGAAGAACTTAAAACGGGAGAAGTCCAAAGATCACTATGCACTATATCAAAAGGTAAAGAAGTAGATGACATAGAAGAATAAAATGGCAACTTAATGTGTTTCCCAAATACACAAGAACGACAAATACTAGAACTTGAAGTACGAGTACATTCAATACTTTTATTACTACGAAGAGTAGCTAAAATAGATGACCCGGGATGACCCAAACGATCATGCCAAAGAGAGGGAGCTAAAGCTGCAAAACTCGAAGGAGTAGAAAGATTGGTGGAAGTGGTGTTGGTGAGAGGATAGAGATCACCCGTGCTATTACATCTCATTATTGGCATCCCCGTCCGATAATCCTTCACAAAGAAACCATAGGGGTCAAACTCAACAGTCACATTATTATCTATGATAAATTTGCGAACTAAAATAAGATTTTTTATGAGTTTGGGAGCATGAAGGACATTATTGAGAGATAAAGGAGGATGTGGGGATGAGAGTGTAGTACGACCACAACCAAGAATAGGAATAGTATGACCACTTCCAACAACAATATTATTAGGATGATTGCTCAAATTAAAATAAGACGAGAGATTACCCTTGGAGGATGTTATGTGAGAAGTGGCTCCGGTGTCCATGTACCACGAAGGATCGGGTTGGCTCAAAGTCATAGTATGCATTGCCGACTCGATATCCGTGGGAGTGTACTGTACGAACTGATTGGATGCGGCATAGGCTTGTTGAGGACGCAGACCCAAAATACCGGACTGCCTTGCTGGGCCTTGAGGACGAGCCCACCCTTGGTTAGGGTACGGGCATGGAGGAGCAGGCCACTGAGGACCCCACCCCCAACCAGGGAACTGCGGCCACTGTGGCTATTGCTGCTATTTGGGTGGCGGGGACTGCCACTGCGGCTGCTGCTGCTGGGTAGAGCCACCCCGGCCACCACTACTGCCCCCGGATTTTCCACCTTTGCCACCGGATTTTCCTCCCTCACCACCGCCCTGTTTTCGGCCACCAGAATTCTTTTGTGGATTTTTTCGGCCATGAGAACCACCAGACGTGTCATACCCATCATCAGAATCTCGAGAAGTAACCACCATTGCCGACGCCAAACTGGTTGCTGCCTGTTTAGCGAGCCCCGCCTCCTCAAGCGTGAGCATTGATCGAGTCTGGTAAAACAGAGGGAGTGGTGAACTCTGTCGGATAAGGGTACCAACACCCTTATAAGGTTCGGTGAGACCCGAAACCAACTGAAGGACCAATCGATTATTATCGACTGGTGCTCCAATATTTCGCAATTGATCGGAAAGACCCTTGAGCCTTTGACAGTAAGCCGATGCATTGGGAAAATTCTTCATTTTTGTAGTGGAGAATTCTTGTTCTAGAATTACAGCACGAGAGTTTTGGTTGTCTTGGAAGATGTCACGCAACCTATCCCAAGCCTCCATGGCCGTAGCGTCGGGTTCGATAATGGTCTGCAAAAGATCGTTGGAAATTGTGGAATAAATCCAAGAGATCACGGCTGCATCCAAAGTAGACCATAACTCCTTCTCCTCATCAGTGAGAGGAGCCTTTTCCTTCCCCTTATCCTTAGACTTAGGAGGAATAATATGATCCAGAACCCCCTTAGAACGAGCGTGAAGTTTGAAGAGTTCCGCCCAAGTAGAATATTGTGAGTTTTTGAATTCAAGAACAATCGGGATGGTGTTCTTGATATTCGTCACAGTGAATGCGGGGTGAAACGAGGACTTTGATTCCCCCATTGAAAGAAGCAGAGAAGAGGTAGAGAAAGAGAAAGATGGGCGGAAACGAGAGCTAGGGTGCAGCGGAAGAAAGTCGCCCTAGTGCTCTGATACCATAAAAGAATATTTTCCGTGTCCGTTTCCTTCATTGCTCATCAATATTTATACAATTTACATGGAGTAATTCAGCCATAATTCTAGGCTACAAACTAGGCAATAGACTAGGAAACAATAAACATATCCTACAAACTATGAAACAATATATACACTTGACTAAGATAATTATATACATAATTATCTTACCACAATAGACTAGGAAACAATAAACATATCCTACAAAATAGGAAACGATATATATACACTTGACTAAGATAATTATATACATAATTATCTTAACAGGTATGTTCGTTGTTTTTTCTTCTCCCATTGCACACACATCCATTTCAATTAGCCAAAACCCAAAACAAAGCTTAGTCCGTTGAAGAGTGGTACGATTTTCGACGGCGCGAACCTCCAACAACCGACTTCAGTGGTGGGTTTCGTTTATACCCTTTTTCCTTCTTTTTATCCCATTCTGTTACTAGCTTTTCTGGATTCTTGGAACCAAACTTTGCTTGTTTTTTAGCTGTCGTAGGAGAACCATTAATTGAAGGGAATTCTATAATGGGAAATTGGTTTGGGTTACTCCATGTACTTTCTTTTACTTCATTTTCAGCTTTAACGATCTTTTCACTTTCTGGGCAGTTGAAATTTTTGTTGGGAATCTTGAATTTTGGAAAACAATTTGTTTGGAATCTTTGAAAAATTGTTGGGAATCTTTGAATTTTGGCTGGAGAACAGAAGAAGAGGAATTTTGAGCACTTTTCTTGATGCTTTTGTTTGGAAAATTCATTTTTCCATTTATGGCCAAGCTATATCATATGGGATCTGTTTACTCGTCCGAATTTGTTTGTGGAATTGCCCCCATTTGATTTTATGAATGGATTGTTGTATTAGCATATCTTCTATCCGCTGTTAGTTTGGTTGTGTGTGTCCTAGTTGAAAGAATTTTAATTTAAGTTAATAATTTCTACATGTAATTTAGGTACGTCGTGTAATTACAGCAACAATGGGGGTCACTCTGCCACGAGCAGTAGTGCCGGTCTGAGCTAGTTCTCAAGAGCTTTAAGTGATGATACCTATTTGAACAATGAGAAATAATGCCCGCTCCTAATATTAAAGTCTAAAGTTTTGCTGATTTGAGAAATGGCACAAAGAATTTCAAGTGTGATATGGTGTTCGGGGTGGGAGGTTTTGGGACTGTGTATAAGGGTTGGGTTGATCCAACGACACTCCTTCCATCTAAATTTGGTCCTAGGATAATGGTTGCTATCAAGAAGTTGAACCCGGAAAGCACATAAGGGTTCGATGAATGGCAGGTAATACAAGTGAAAAATCTATATTAAGTCATTTACTTCAGTGCATTGCATTAGTAGTAGCTTAGTTTCTTCTCAAACTGAACTTATGGTTGGTTGAAATAGGTTGTTTTTCTTTGACTAATAGCAGACAGGCCTCTAGATTCGATGGTCCATTTTTGCTTGTATGAGTTCTTTTATGCTTGATTATTAGTACTGCACCTGCTTGGCTAGTATTGATTTCATGTTGCTGCTGTTTTCTAAATATATATATCTGAAAAAAAAACAACATTTATTTTGACATGCTCTTCCCGGAGTTGCTGATGCAAGATAGGATTACGATGTGCGGCGCTTTGCTGCTTATTTGGGTATTGTGTTGTGCCTTGAGACTATTGCCTTGACACTACTGCGTGAAGTATCTCTGGCTGTTTACTATTGGTACCATAAATATTGCGGGCCACCTTGATGTTCACTGCTGGATATTGGATATTTTTGTTATGTTAGTTCCCTTTGCAGCACACGTGATGGATGTTTTCTTAGGATTGATACCACTATTGAGTTCACCTTTGTTGTTCTCTTCCGTTAGTTTGGCAAATACCCAGTCTCACACTGGCTAAATTTGTCGTCCTTGCTGCCTAATGGAATTGATGCTGAAATTTACTTTGTTGCTTACCCATTTGGGCAGTTGGTTACCTTGCACAGCTGCTATATAGAAGAGCTGATTCCATTAAAATTGCCTGATGCATTCTTGACAGCAGTTGAAGGGGAGTTTATTCTGATGGTCATACTGAATGTTGGTTGAAATTTTTATTGTTCACTGTTGTGCGTGTGGCATTCCTTGTCGTGCTTGCTGCTATATTGGTTGTCTTTTTTTGGTCCTTCTGCTGCATAAATGCTGCTATTTTTACGTGCTGGTAACTATATATTGTGTGCAATATCACTGTTCACTTCTGTTAGTTTTGCATATACTGGTCCACATTTGCTAACTTTGCTGAATGGAGCATGGGTTTTCCTGCCGACCCTGCTGCATATTGGCTGATTTGGGCCTCTTGGACTTGCTGCTGCAATCCTGCCGTGTGGATGAACTGATATTGTAACAATTGTTGCATATTGGTTATTTGTTGTTGGTATTTTGCTGCCTAATTGTTGCTATAAGTGCTGATATCATATCATGTGTGCAATCATGCTGTTTATGTTGTTCATTTTGAATAAACCTATCCACATTGGCTAAATTTGCTGAATAAAGCATGTGTTTTCCTGCCGACCTTGCTACAACTTGGCTGATTTGGGCCTCGTGGACTAGAAGATGCAATCCTGCTGTGGGGACGTGCTGATATGTTGCTGCTGCCATTTTCTGTTCACTGCTGCATTTGGACTTTGCTGCTGCATGATGTTCACTCTGTGTGCTGCTGCTGCTGCTGGGATGAATTACTAAGGCTGGACTAGTTGCTGTAAACCTTGTTGTTTTTGCTACTAACTTAGTCCTGCTGTTCTTGCTGATGTCTCTTTGTTGATTTTGCTACTAATTTACTTTTGCCGCTCCTGCTGTGTTTTGCTGATGTCTCCTGGATGTCTATGGGTTGTTCGTTGCTGCTGCTTTTTATGCCTTTGTACTTTGGGGCTTTTTCACATATAAACATTTCATAAGAAGTTTGGACCCTCACGTTGGGCTTTGTGCTTAGTTTTATTTTCCTCAGGTATGCTCGAGTAATTGTGTAATATCACATTTTTTTTTACTTTATTTAATTTTTGTGGTTGCGACTGAAAAAAAAAAACATTTTTCTTCATATGAAAATTTCTGCAACTTGGGGGACACGTACGTAATGTTTTTCAATTTTAATCATTATACATATAATTTTATATATAATATTTATATTCTTATCATAAACATGCTACATATAATATTAATAATACTAACGCAGTTTGTAATCAATTTGATATAAAATAAAATTTAATTTAATAGAATTTTGAGTGAATTAATATATACAAATATAAAAAATATTATTTTTTATCAATAAGGATATGTGAAAAAATATGTTTCTACAACAAAAAATTCCTCCGTCTCAAAGTATTAATTGTATATATTGTACGTAAATAAATGAATTATAAACAATAATGCTAATATTGTATTAGGATATTGAAAAATAAATAAATTTGAAAACAAAAGAAAGAAAGAATGAAAAAGTTGTCACACGAAACAAATGTCTAGATTTTCTAAACTCTTATATGCCTTGTGTTATAAAGAGTGTCCCTCCTTCAGACGGACGCCGGATGTTACAGCTCTACACCACGACGACGACCGCCAGAAAGGGGGAGGTGTCGCCAAGTCTGAAATAATTGAAGCCGCTAGGAAGTAGTTACCCAAAATTTTGTGTAATAAAGAGGAGTATTTAAGTAATTTACATCCACGTTTATAAGCAATCCCATGAAGTAAATACACAATATGGATAATACATCTTACAAATCACACGAAGTAAATATAGGAAAGATAAATAATCAGGCCACTAATCTCATATATAACACAACATTATCCTATTCGACCTAATACAATTCCTTCAAAGTAAGCGCAGACCAGGTGTCTTGAAAATCTAGCTAGTATGTATTTTAGTCGAAATATTATGGATTAATTCGACTTAATCGAATGAACAAATGAATTCATGAGATATCTTAAGAACTTTGGAAATTTAAATGGGATGAAACTCAGCAATTAACAATCCAATAAAATTTGAGTAAGACGGGCTTAGTCGTCCGACCATGGAACTCATATGTAACCATATTGCCACCTCTAGGTATTCTCAATCTAATTTTGAAAGTAAAAATGGTGTCTTGTTAAGGTTATATACCAAAATAATGTGAAAAAGAAAACATTTTGTAAAATAGGGTGGATTAGAAAATCATTCCCAAAATAGGATAAAACGTCACGTCCGGTGATGATGTTTGATAAAAACGTCACCGGGCCTGACGTTTTAATTTTAAAAATAAAAACGTCAGGCCCACTGACGTTTTTATATTTTAAAAAATATATATATATATATATATATATATGCTTCATGTAATGCAAGATGATGAGATGCTGTAAGATGATGGGATATGGTGAGATGAAGTATGAATGTACTATATATATATATGTATATATCATTTACTATTATATATTTATTTATGTATTAAAGATATATAATAATTTATATTTTTTGTAATTAGTTTCATAATATATATATATATGTATATATTTCTATTTTTTACTTATTATTTGTTTTTATTATTCAATAAATTTTAATTATATTAATAAAAATCAAGAAAAATATTTTATTCTTATTTAAATTAATTAAAGTATAATATAAAATATATTTTTATATTTGATTCTTATGTAAAATTAATTAGAAATATATATATATATATATATATTTTCTTATATAAATTTAAATTATATAATTAAAAACCATTAAAAATTATATAATTTTGTTTAAATTAATTAAATCATATTATATATAAATTTTAAAAAATTAATGAATATTTATTAATAATTAAATATTTGATTATAAGTATTATTTTAATAATTTAAATAAATATATGTATATATATACATAAATTATATTAAAAATGAAATAACGTCATGCCCACTCACGTTTTAAAAGAAACTTCAGTGGGCCTCACGTTTCTTTAATTCATTTTGTTTTTTATATTTATTCGTCATATTTATATTACATATATATATTAAAATATATGTAATATATTAATTCGAAAATACATTTATTTTTTATTTATTTTTTCTGTTTAAAAATTATACATATTTACGTATATATTTATATTATTTCTTATATATATAATTAGAAATATATTTTTTCTTATATAAATATATATTATATAATTATAAACCAATATAAATTATAAAATGTTGTTTAAATTAATTAAATCATATTGTAAATACATTTCCAAAAAGTGATGAATATTTATTAATAATTATGTATTTTATTATATGTATTATTTTAATAATTTAAATAAATATATATACATAATTTATATTTTAAAAAACAGAAAAAAATGAAATAACGTCAGTCCCATTGACGTTTTAAAGAAACGTCAGTTGGCCTGACGTTTCTTTAATTTATTTTGTTTTATTTTATATTTATTCTTTATTATGTCTTATACTTATATATGTATGTATGTATATATATGTATGTTAATATGTATATCACACATAATTTTATGTATAAATTATAACATATATAATTAATTTAAATACATATCATAATTATTACATAAGTAAAAAATACAACAAAGACTTTAAAAAAAAATTAAAAATAATCAATATATCTTAATTTTAAGTTCTCTAAATATCTATATATATTATACATTTTTATATATAATTAATATTTGTATATAGGAATAATTTTTATTTTTTTAAATTTTAAATAAATTAAAATAATAAAAATACAACAAGAATTAGATATATATATATCTAATTTAGTTAATATAGATTAATTCCAATGAAACGTAGTGGGCCTGACATTTTTTCAGTCATGAGTTTAACTCCTAGAGCAGATTCTACTATTTGTTTTTTTTATAATATAATTGTATTCATATAAAACATAATTTCAAAATATAAAAAAATACATGTATACCATTTTGGATTTTTAAATTATATTATGTATTAATTCATTTATAAATTTTTACAAATAATTTTATTAAATTACATTTTAAATATATATTTTTTGTAAGTAATAAACAAAGTGAAAAAAAAATGTTATATATTTCAAATAATACATATCATAAAATATATAATTATTAATAAATATTCTTTAATTTTTTATATTTATTTATAATATGATTTGATAAAATTTAAATAAAAATATATAATTTTTATTGTTTTATAATTATATAATATATATTTATATAAGAAAAAATATATATATTTGTAATTATATATTTATATAAGAAAAAATATAAATATATACGTAAATATATATACATATAATTATAGTCAAATCTTTAATTATTAATAAATATTCATTAATTTTTAGAAATTTTTATATGATATGATTTAATTAATTTAAACAAAATTATATAATTTTAATGGTTTATAATTATATAATTTTAATTTATATAAGGAAAAATATATATTCCTAATTATATTTCTATAAGAATCAAATATTAAAATCCAAAATCAAAAGAGCGATTAGGTTTAAAAAATAAAAGATTTCTAGCCATCTTCTTATCTTATAACATAGACGAATTAACTGAATGGAGAAGAGAGAGGGCAGAAAATCTGTTGATAAGTTTACCTGTCCCCGAGGTATCTATTCTTACTAGAATACTTTGTTTTTACTCTATCGCACTATGTATCATTTGATAACCCCCAAAATCTGCAACCTTTGATTCAAATCGAATTTCAAATGGAGGAAATCCAAAGATATTTACAGCTAGAGAGATCTCAACAACACGACTTTCTATATCCACTTATCTTTCAAGAGTATATTTATGTATTTGCTCATAATTGTATTATATTTTAATTAATTTAAATAAGAATAAAATATTTTTATTGATTTTTATTAATATAATTAAAATTTATTGAAGAATAAAAATAAATAATAAGTAAAAAAATATAAATATATATATTATAAAGTAATTACAAAAGATATAAATTATTATATATCTTTAATATATAAATAAATATATTATAGTAAATGATATATATATATATATTTATATATACATGCATCTATATATATACAAGCACACTTCATCCACCACATCCCATCATCTTAAAAACATCACTGAGGCTGAGTTTTTATTTTAAAAATTAAAACGTCAGGCCCGGTGATATTTTTGCCAAACATTGTTATTGGACGTAACGTTTTACCCTATTTTTAGAACATTTTTTTTATGCATTATTGTGGTAAATAACTGTCTTGTTACTCTAAAACTTTTGCGGATTTCATGAACTCACCAATCCTTGGGCTTTTGCCCATTTGGTATACTCCTTTCTCTTAAACTTTCCATGTGGGCGTTAGATTCTACTCATTTTCCTTGAATCGGGCCTAAACTTATTTCAATTGAAAATAATTTCACTTGATCCAAAAACAATTCTTCTTTTTTTTTCTTCTTTTTTCGTGACGTAAGTCCAAAAATACTTCTTAAGTTATATAATATTGAGCATAACCAGAACTCCTTAGAAAAAAAAAATTAATAATTAAAATTCTTGTTTATATAACTTTTAATCATAAAAAAATAATAAAAATAAATTTTGGGGGACAAAATAGAACAAGACTCGATTTTAGAACAAATGGAGTACTATTAATGTGTTATGCAATTGAATTATGATTAAAAAAAAAACATATTATTCAGAATGTATCAATAGACTTGTCTTTGTTTTTATGGGATAAAACATAAAAAAAAAAAAAAAAAAAAAAAAAAAAAAAAAAAAAAGTGTAAAAAATAAAGGACATAATTAATCCACTTGATGGACTTTCTACGATTATTGACCAACAAACATTTTCTGCCGTTGTAACACTCTATATTCAAGTACTATAAATTCCAAAAAATAATGTCCTTAGTTCATAATGTACATTGTTCTTGCATGGAGATCACAAGAACACACACAAACAGCACCTACAGAGAGAGAGTGTGTGAGAGTGAAAACGAGTTGGCTAATTCTGTTTTACGAGTCCTACCTATATGGGTATTATCCGTGTGGAATATCCACCGTACACTTAGTGTAAGATCAAAGATCAATTTATTTTCTAATCTTACAACTATACACCAAGCATATGATTGATATCCCATATAAGTGATATCCACATGGGTAGAGCAGAATTTCCCGAAGACACATTTTATTTGATCAAGTTGCAGAAATGTCGTCTAATTCTTGATTTCTTGTTCCGTTTGGCTTCAAAACTCAGAAAAAGAAGGAAGAGATGGAAGCGCGTTGATTACGAGCAAGATGGAGGTATCTTTGATATGCCTTGACGTTGTAGTTCAGCCATCACACTATCCATGGATGGGGGCTTCAGTCCCAGTGGTAGCGGCAGCCATGGCTTTGCTAAAACATCTCCAATGGCTGCATCTATGCTTTCCTTTGACTAAGTTAGAAAAAGAAACAACTTAGTACAACCTTGCTAGATATGTCACAAAATAGAGAATAAGATATGTATGAAATTTAAATAGTGGATGCAACATAATTTGGAATAGGGTTGGAGATGTGATTATTTCTGGAAGAGAGCAAATGGCAAAAGTAGTCATACTTCCAATTAAGTTTCATAATAATTTTAATTTTGCTAATTTTAGGAGAAATTATGACTTTTGTTGGAATTTTCACTCATGCGTCTCCTGTGTCTCGTTTGAATTTTTTTCCAACTAAACTAATTTGACTTGACACTGAAATTGCTACATCATTTTTAAAGTATTTATGAATTGATCCCCACAATTGCAACACCATCTCATCTCATGGAGTAAGCGTTATGACGGACAAGTTTAATCGAGAAAATGGTTGAGTCAAGGCGCACAAGTGAAATTTAGGAATAAATTTTCAATTCCTTCTAAAATTAGGACTAAATCAACAAAATTTAATTATTATAGAACTTAATTGCAAATTTTAATTTGTACGAGAGTGAACTTGCAAAAAGCCAGTAATGGATTAATTTTGCAATTTGATCAGCTGTGGAATCACTTGCTACCTCCTATTAATAAAACGATCTGAACTTGAAAAAGAAAAAATACATAAATATGCAAGAAAAAAAAAATTCAACCAATGCATGATGAGAGCAAAGTAATTGATATAGGAAGAGATAATAAACTCACCGGAAGAACATCGGAAGGCGCCGGTTTGGGCGGTGTTTGTGCAGCAGCTACACCAATGCCGGGTTCTGCTTTATACATGGCCGGAGGTTGTACGCCAGGGACTGGTGGAGATGGAAACCTCTGCCAGATATGAACACAATTCATTGTCAGCCCAGAAGTATATAGAAATGAAAATGAATCCAATTTATCTGATGACAGAGAGGGTTTAGTTATCACCATTGGAGGCAAATGCGGGGGAAACCATGGTGTTCCAGTCGTCGGAACCTATAGATACAAGTATATATATACATAATTCAGTCGGAGATTACGCAAAAGATTAAAGCTTTCAAGTTTTGTGCTTTCATGACTTACGTATTGGCCGTGAGAATACCAAAAAGAAGGGTCAGCCGGCGGCAGAGGATGAGGTGGCGGCCACGCATGCGTTGAAGGTGGTGGTGGAGCTACTACATGTTTAGGCCACATGGACATCAGTGATTGGTCGACGGAAGGATGGCCCCACACATGTAAGGGTCTAAAATGCGGCATTGGTGTCACTGGGGGAAAGCCCATAGTGGGCGCAATCCAAGGGTTCACCTGATCTCTCTTTGTCGGCCTACCGGAGACTGGCGGTGCTCCGTATATCTGCCTCCTCTGGCTCCAGCTTGCGGCCTCAGCTTCTCGTGCTAGCAAATGTTTCCGATGTGACCTGTATTTCTGCAAGAACATAATTCATCCCTAAGCTTGACTTCCTTATTGAATTTACTAGTACTACACTGTACATTGTAAGGGTTGTAATATATTCCAGAAAATAAAATAAAACATTTGACTAATATAATTATTGAGTAATTTAATATTCAAAATAAATATAATTTGTATTAAAAATATATTTTTCTATTCTAAAACAAGAGTCTTGTTCCTATAATAAAAATTGATTGTATTAAAAATTAAATTACTTAATAAATTTTTGAAAAAATATTATTTAATATTTATTTGCAATTCAAATCCAATACACAATAAATATTCAAAAATATTTTGGCCTTCACAAACTGAACATAAGCTAAAAAATAATTATTTTAAACAATTTCTATAACAACACATTATTAGATTGGTGAAATTAAAATTACATGACAAGAACACACGTGCAAGCTTTCAGTGTCACAAATCTATCAATTGTGATATCCAAGGAAAAACAATTTTCTATATTCTATATCAATGAGTGTTCACTAAATAAATATTTGGATAGTATCTAATTAGGACTTTCCAAATTCATAATTTATTTTTAGTAATATAATTAGGTCGGAAAATATAAAAATTTCTATGTATAGACTATAATAAGTATATAGAATTATTTGTATTCCAAAGTTAAAATATAATGGATAATGGAAAATTTGCAATAGAGGGGAAGCATGAAATCTAAAATTGCAATCTAAAAAGTGTTGTCTGATGAATGAGGCAGGGGCATTTGGAAAAGGTGTCTGCTACAGTAATAGCTTTTCCACTTGGAGACAAAAATGAACCAAGCAAAAGAAACTGCACAAACAATGGGCTGCCCAACCTGGTTTCAACGTCTCCCATAATTTCAAGAAAGACTGTAAATTATCTGTTATGATTCAATGGTGAATATTTCATTTCTCTGTGAATTGATATTTTACCTTCTTTTTTTTTGTAATTATTCTATGTCATGTCTATTTGGGCGATCAACAACAGTCAAGAATACCTGCTGGAAACTGACAAAAGTAACAAGCATTGAAGACGAGAGAGAGAGAGAGAGAGACTAAGTACTTGAAGATGACTGGCGATGTTGTGGCGCGTGAGGTTATCAATTCCCATGATTTCCAGAATTCTGGAAGGTACTGCCTTATCCAGGCCAAGCTGTTCCACTGCCTGTACGAACCGCCGGTGTAACTCCGGCGTCCAATCCACCTGCTCGCACATTTCAATTAATCCGAACATCTGTTTCTATTTCTCGATGATTTCACAATAATAAGATTAAAAAGAAGAAGAAGTCTCCAATAAGAAAGTACGTAGCTTATACTAAAGACCCATTAAATCAGAAAGCTCCCTGGATGCTCGTGATGTTTGCGTGCCCGTGACAGTATGAGAGAGAGAGAGAGAGAGAGAGAGAGAGAGAGATGAGGCAATTCTATATGGATAACTGGATAAGTGTTGTGGGAAAAGTTCGATCAATAAATGAACACTTGCAACTATTTTCCATGACTGGTTAAAAAATAATGTATATTACCTTCGATTTCTTCTTCCCCGGAGGATTTTTAGAGAGAGAAGATGATTTAGAATTTTTTCCAGTGTTCTTTCGCGATGATTTTTTCACAACGAATTCCTCCCTTTCGCTCGCAATTTCCTCTCCCTGAATAAGACTGGACGATCCAAACCCAACACCAGAACCCGAATCCGAACCCGAATCCGCTGCAGGATTTTCACTGTTTGCTGAATTATTTTCATCCTCCACCTTCACAGATTCCATTTTCGTCTCCGAATCCTCACCTGCACTAACTGAAAAATCGGCCGGAATTTCTCCATCCATCTCCAAATCAGGCAAAACGTCGCCGTCGCGGATCCCGACGAAAATGTCATCGAAATCAATGCTGTCAAGCAAATTCCCACTCGCAAATTCTGGAAACTCACTCTCTTTCATCGAAAAACCCTGCACCTGGCTTTCTCTTTCATTCTTCACGCTCGTTAATGGCGATACAGCCAGCATTCCAGATTACGAACGTAATCAGTAGTTACCCCACGCGCCTTTTGTATACGTAAAAAAATAAAAATAAAAATTACAGCAACTGCAGATTAGTTGTTATGAACACGAACTTCTGCGAAAGCTGGAATTTGGAAAGTCGGTTAATTTCAGCAATTGAATTAGTAGTTTGTGAACTATTGTGCTATGTTTCTGTGTCTGCGCAGTGTGAGTGTGGAGAGAGAGTGGAAGAGATGGATGTCGACCACAATTTGTGTGTGGGGGCTCTCCAGATTTGTTTCATGTCTTTGTTCTGGTTTTGTTGCAAATATAAGCAAACTTTCATGTGGATGACCTTTTTTTGAACTTTCACAAAAATCTGCTCCGCCTTTTCAATTAAAACTGCTATCTGTCTCGTTTTAATCTTCTATTTCAGATTTCAGTTGGTGATCTATTTTTTACTTCAAAATATTTAAAACATGATATATATTAATTGATAATATTATTATATATGTGCATGGTAATTAGATTAAAATAGAATATAAAATACAAAATAAAATAGAAGATCTCAATCCAAATATGTATTTCTTGTATAAAATATATACTTTATTTTTATAAGTACATTATTTTCTAGAATAAAATTAAAGACACAACAAATTAAAATATATATATATATATATTTTAAAAGTTGATAATTTTTGTTTAAAACTTTAACACATCTATCTGTGATCTATGCTTACCATTCTTAGCCTATGTGAATAACAAAGTCAATTAATTACAAATATTGAAAAAAAAAAATAGCACACAACTTATAAAAAATTATAAAGAAAATAAATTGAATAATCTTATTAAAAATTAGTTTGTTATATATTCAAATATTTTTTATTAACAGAATTAAATTATTATTTTTATATTTTACAACGATCCACCTCAAATTATATATATATATATATGTACAACTGAAATTTCCCGTTTCAAATTGAATTTGCATAGTTTAAATCAAATTACCATTTACCACAACAATCAAGTGACTAACAATTTTATTCAATTCTTATTGAAGATATGCATCATTTTTTATGTACAAAAAGTTAAAAAAAAAAAAAAAAAAAAACTTTGTTACTAAATGAATAATGAACCAATTTTTTACGAGGTTCATTCAGACCAATACTAGTTAAGTTTTCTTTAATAGAAATAGTAGTTGTACGAAAAGATTGATTACTGTAAGTGACTTCTCTCTCTCTCTCTCTCTCTCTCTATATATATATATATATATATGAAATAAAAGATTAAAACTAATACATTACATTTATTAATCATATTTTTTAAATATTAAGTTATTTGATCATCTTATTATAAGAAAATTATTTAACTATTTTTTACTTGCAATACAAACTCAATATAAATAAAGTGAGTCTCTTGCGCATCGAGTATGTACTGTACAACCTAGCATGTAAATTTTTTTAAGTAAATTAATAAGACATTATAGGTAAACTAGTAATATTATTAAAAACATTATCACTTTTTAGAGTAATAAGTAATATTTCATTAAAGTGTTTCAGTAATAATAGTTTTCAAACTGTAGTAAATCAGGTTGTGCGGTTCACATAAGTTTTTGTCATATAAATATTCCAACCTACAATACATAATCAAATCCAATCCAAATAATATATAAATTTATTTATTTATTTTATGAATTTAATATATCCTTTTAGTATATGCAATATTAATATCAAATTAAAAATTGAAAAAGATAATTAATTTTGAGATATTGTTAAAAAAAATTGAAACAAAAAGATATTTCTATTTTAAAAATTGTAAAAAATATTCAATAAAATTGGAATATCAACATTGGAGTGATGGAGATATATATGAATACTTGAAAAAAAAAAGTCTAGATTTACAATGAGTCAGTGAGTTGGGAAAATCAATGGTAATTTTGGTTTTTAAAAGTGAAAATATTATAAAAAAAAATTATGTCTGAGTTTTGTATTAGTTGATTTTTTGTTTTGAAGTTTCTTTTTTACTATCTTAATATTTTTTTATTAATATCGCATATGCTAATATAAGATATATATTTGAAAATTTAATTTTTTGTTTGATTATTTTGGTTATATTATTTATAATATAGTAGATCATTTGTATTGAATTTGAGGTGTGAATAAATATGAACTAATACTTTCTGAAGGAACTTATAAAATAATTTAATTTTAATACAGTTAGTCAATTTATTATATAAGCAAGATTCATATTTTGAGTTGGAGGTAATATGTATTTTTAATACAAAAAAAAATATTTTTTTTAAAATTTGTTTACTAATAAAATAATAAAATACTTCATATATTCTTAAATATTAATTTACCTAAAATTATATTATAAATATTTGTTTTTATTTTTCAAAGTATATTATAAAATGTGCATTGCGTTGAAAATACTAAATTTAAAATTTAATATGTATCCAATCGTTTGACTAATTTTGTAGGTAGGAGCAAAGGGAAGTGTGCTTGTTTTTGTTGATTCAAGCACTCTAATCCACCTAACTCGTGTGTAGAAAATAATAATATGTATGTCGTGTATTTTTCGGTCTCTAACATATTTGAATTATTATAGAAGAAGATATTGAATAGAATATATCCATATAATTATCTTATAGTATAACTATCGATTAAAATATAATAAAGTATATTTTTCAATTTAAAAATATCAGATGTAAATAAAAAATCAGTCCAATTAAGTATACGAATGCAGTAATAAGTCATATCTCATGTAATTTATCTTAGTCCATTAAAGAGCTACTAGAGTGACCTGCTCGAACCCAATTAAACCAAGCATCAATAAATTTAATTATAACTCCAACAAATCTTGCTTAGTCAAAATAATTTATTAATCATATTATGTTCTACGGGAAAATATAAAAAAATACCTGCATTCTTAATTTAATTGAACTTACTCAAATGAATGATGAATAATAATGCTTATTAAAATAGATACCATATTCCAATCTTCCAAATATAAGCTCTTCATTATTTCAATTTAATTACTTAAATACCCAGACATCGATTCATTTTGTGTTTATAGTAAAGTTATATTATTTACTTCGCTTTAAGTTAATACTTACGTCAATCCAATGATTTAAATTGTATTGTCAAATCATAATTTAATTTTATGTAATTCACTCCCATACACCATACGTGTGTCCCCAATTTTATTACCAAATTAAGATAAACTTCAATGAAATTGGGACAATCTTATCAAAATAAATTGTTCAAATTTATTCACCGGTCATTGGTAGACTATTCAAAATTGAATTATATGTCGATTTTTTTTACTTTTACAATTTAAGCACTCGATTTATAATATTTCTACAATTTAAGAACTAATAAAAGTTCAGTCTAATAATTTATTGTAATGTAAACGAAATGAAATTGAAAAAAAAAAAGATACACGTGGTTTTTTTAACTTCGTTTTATAAATGGAACAAAATGTAGTTTACTTTTTATTTATTTATAATTTTTTTAATCTGGGGCTATAGCAGTAAATTTAAGTAGGAATTATGAAAATTGAATAATAGTGAACAGGGTGGGTGGAAGGTAGAAGTACGTTGAGCTGTGCGGCGCAGAGTGCAATTACTACATTATTGCAGTTACTGTGTACCGCTGCCAGCCAGGCAGTTGGCGCCCCAGGGTCCTTCTACTCTTTTAGGCCCTTCAGTTTTAGAGCATTTCATCTTTATAATATTTTTAAATTTTATTATTACCAACAACAACAACAACAACAATAATAATAATAATAATAATAATAATAATAATAATAATAATAATTCCTCTATAATTTCAATATTCGGAAATTCATTATGCCGTAAAAAATATTTAATTATGATGCTTTAAAAAAATTATCTCAAAAAACAAAAACAAAAAAGGTTTGTTATGCTCTTTCCATTAAAAAAAATGAATATTCTTTTGTTAGGAGTAAACATTTTATTTTTTTATTAATTTGATGAAAGCATAATCTCTAAAAATTATTTTGTACTAATCCAATTTTTTGTGTTTGTTGATTTGATATATTTAATAATATATAATTATTTGTAAAATTAAAACAACTCAAAATTTTAATATAACTAATAAATGACATTTTAACTTTAGAAACATAATATTTTTTTAATAAAATTGAGACAAAGGAGTAAATAGATCATTTGTATGTGACATGAAAACATATTGGAAAAGAATATAAATTTATATTTTGGTTTAAACACACACTTTAATTTATTACACAGGTCAAATGAACCATGAACTTTAAATTTGAGACAAATAAGATCATCTTAAATATTAAAATAATTAAATGCATTTAAAAATTTAATAACTCTAAAAATAAAAAATAAAAAGATATCGGTAAATAAATTAAGAAATCAACAACATAGATTCTAACAATTATTTTATAACTTAAAAACTAAAAATTCTAGATATTGTTTAATAGATCTAAAAATATTTAAAAAAATGAGGAATTTGTTATTTTTTAATATATTTTAATTGTTTATTCTTACTATATTTAAATAATTTTTAGAGATCTATTTAATAAGTTTTAGATTCTTGTTTTTAATTTTTAAACTTTTTTTTTAGTTAATAATATTTTCTTTTACTCTACAAAAGAAATGTGCAAACAATACTTGTAGAAACCTAAAGTTAGGTAATCCCTAAGCATCCAAAGAGAATTTTTTAAACTATTAAATAATTTTTAAATTCACCTTGTTGATTAATTAACTAATTTAAATATATTATTCATTTAATTTGCTAATTTTAAATTTATTAAATATTTTTAAAAGGAATTAATTATTTTAATGTGTAAAAGATCTTCTTTGTTTTGAATTTAAAAGTTCAAGTATTTTTCTAAACAAAAGAATTAGTTCACAATTTAATTTGACCCTTGCCTGAGCTATTCTTTTAGCAGTGCTTTATCGTTGAAGCATAATGCAAGAACAAATTTGTACTGTTTCCTAAAATATATTATTAATTCATTCTAATTTTTTTTATGTTATCTTTATATATATATATATATATATGGAGACACACGTCCTCCCCCCACCCCCACCCCACCCATTTTAATTAGAGCATTGAAATTGGCAGTAAATAAACATTCACGTGTGGTACTTTCACTCTCACCAACCTTTAGCCATTGGACCACTATAACCACCCCACCCCCCAATTTGGGAACAAAAATCAGACATCTCTTATACTTTAGGATTGAGACATTACATTTGCTGAGAGAAAAAAGAAAGTTTAAGATGGTTTGCTTGTTTGAAATAACACATTTAGATTTATATGCTTTCAATTATTCCTCCCCCTTCAAAAACAAGTTTCATGTTTATTAAAAAAAAAAAAAAAAGACTAGAAATAAAGGTTATATTTCAAAAATCAAGATCTTGTTTTATTATTCACAATAAAAAAATAAAATTATTATTTCAAAACCATGTTATATATGATTGAAAAAGTCAAATCAACAAATAAAAAAAATTATACAAAATGTTAATTAAGAGTTTTCATGAGGTTGTACATTTATCAAATTGAAAAAAGTAAAAAAATTGGTGCTCTTGATAAATATAACTTTTTTTAGGTGAAAGGAATATTATTTTGAAATTCTGTTACTATGCGTATTTTAAGCGGCAAAATATTTAATTATGGTACTATTAATTTTATTTGAGTTAAATTTGAATATTTGACCGCAAAAATGAAGTTATTGTTGACCTCTTTTGCTTTCACTTTCATGGAAGATTGGTCCATTACTTGTTTACACTTATAAATGATTGAATCTCAATGAAGGTATGGTAACAATAATTACTCAATTTTATAAATGAAAGAATTGCAGACCTATAATTGGATGCTTACAAATAACATTGTAATGACCTAATTCAAATTCATATTCAAGAGATGATTCGAGGGTGTTTGTTTTATGATTTAAATTACAATAAAATATTTTTTTTAACATTTAAATATATAATTTCTTCCCATTATAGAGGGAAGAAAGAAGCCGGCTACCCCAGGTAGCACTCAATTCACCAATGAGTTGGCTTGAGTTGAAATTTTGTAGTCAGTCGCTTAATCAAACTTGGTAGATATTACTTGCTGAATTCAAGAAATTATTTTTGTTAGGATATTATAAGTTATAAATATGTATTTCATGTGGTACTACAATAAGAAAATGAAAATATATGATTATAAAAGTAGGGTTAATATCATAAACCAACCTGACCTGCACTAAATGCCCATTCTCTTGTACCATCACATATTTCATCTTGAAATATCTGTAAACAATGCCGTGATTATGCAAATACTCCAACGCCATCAGTAATTCAACGACGTGAAATCAGATTATGTTTCTTGACGATTGGAATTGCTTTTTGTGTTCTCATAACCTGACATAATCTCACTTCGGACAATTATACCTTAAAAAACACACGTACAAGTCACGTGTTGCAATGTTCATTGAAATAACATCCTTTAAAAAAGTTAAGGTTGTGACTGATTAAAATCATATAAAATAAGAAATAATTGAATACATTTTTTACCTCAGATTCCAAATAAAAAAAACATTATAGGTCAAATTGGTTTATGATATAGACTCTAATAATATATATCATGAGTATTGTCTTGTACACTTTTTGCGTGCGTGTGTACTTAATTTATTTTTAAGGTAATTTTTAATAATTATAATAAATAATAAAAATTAATTTCTTATATATTTCCTTATATAAATTGATCTCCTATAAATTCTCAAACTCGAGTCCACATGTAACAAAATCTATATATATATATAAACAAAATGATTTTTTTTTCAATTTTATTTTTCCACCTAAACTTCATTGCTTATTTAGAATAATTATATATTATTAAATTAAAATTAGACATTTTTATTTTGGAGATTTTGATTCGATTTCAAAATCTAAATTATTTCACAAATCTAGGTGTTTCAAAATTAGATGATATCAAGATGAATATAATGCAATATTTGATACATGATTCGAAATCTAGATATTTTTTCGAATATTAATCAAATCATTGAAATATGAAATTCAAAAAATATATGAAATCTAACAAATATATGACTCAATTTTCACAATTCATTTTATCAAACAAAATATATATATATATATATAATTATATATATAATTAAAATGACTTTTTTAAAAAAAAAATTCGGCCTAAATTTCAACCATATAAATGTAAAATTATATATATTTATGGAACTCTTTTAAGATACATTATTAAAATTTAATTGAAGAGATTAATATCAACAATCTTCGGGATTCGCTTAGTTTGTTTTGTTCAACGTAAATAAATTCAAATTTTAAATTTTTTTGTTAACTCATAATATATTTAAAATAAGAAATAAATTTGTTAGGGACGTGAAATCATTGTAATTTCATTATATTATGAAAAATCATTAATAATTTTCCTATAATTAAGATATCAATTATTTAAAATCACCCAATCACATGGATAAAATCTGATTTTCTCAAATATGAAATTAAATTTTCAACAATCTTACCATAATTCAAAATTATTTTTCATTTTTGTCTCTCTCTTCTTTCTATATATTTTATCAAGATTATTACTAAATATTTTAAAATCTCTCTTTTTTTGTTCTCCCTCCTTTCGAAGTCTTTTGCGTTTTCTGTTTTAAGAAAATAAATGGTAAGACATGTATGATAATATGTGTCATTTTTCAATAGTCACAAAAGCCTACACTCTTCAAAATATAATTTTTAGGTTTATTTTATTTTTAAATTTTTTTATTCACCTGTTGCTTTCAATATATCCTAAACATATTTAATTTTCTTAACTATTTTTCTTTCTTATTTTTAAACAAAAAGTTCGTCCATCTCTTTCCTGTTTCATTTGATTATTCTTATGATTTTCTGTTGATATCTGCTAATTATTTCGACGTATAAGCACCGTGCGATTTTTCATTAGCTTTCAAAGTTATTTGTTTCTATCAAATTTCAAATTTTTGTAATATTATTACATTTAATTAGCAATTTTCAAAATATTTTTGTCCTTAATTTGACTATGTAATTGACAAATTTTACGAGATCTGTACAAATATTTATTTTCTTTAATCTGCTGATATCGCTATTTTTTTAATTTAATTTGATTCAACCTTCTATAAATCGTGGATATCATGCTTATCAATTTGTAAAGGAGGCTCATTCTAATAGAAGAAAAGACAAAATATAAAATTATAATAAATTTATACTCATTATACAAAAAAATAATCACTGACTTACAAATCTACAATTTCTACAATATATCCTATAACTTGATTATATGATTATATTATAAAATATAAGAAAAAAATATCTTCTGTGCACCGTACAAGTCCCACACTAGTATATATATATATATATATATAAACAAAATATTTTTTTTCCAATTCCGTTGTCCCGACTAAACCTCATTACTTATTTAGAATAATTATATATTATTAAATTAAAATTAGACGTTTTTATTTTGGAGATTTTAATTTGATTTCAAAATCTAAATTATTCCACAAATTTAGGTGTTTCAAAATTAGATGATATCAAGATAAATATACTGCAATATTTGATACATGATTCGAAATCACTGAAATATGAAATTACAAAAATATATGAAATCTAACAAATATATGACTCAATTTTCTCGATTCATTTTATCAAACAATATATATATATATAATAAAAATGACTTTTTTAAATTTTATTTTTTTCGGCCTAAATTCCAACCATATAAATGTAAAATTTTATATATGTATGTAGCTCTTTTAAGATACATTATTAAAATTTAATTGAAGAGATTAATATCAACAATGGGATTCACTTAGTTTCTATTATTCAACATAAATAAATTCGAATTTTAATATTTTTTTGTTAACTCATAATATATTTAAAATAAAAAATAAATTTGTTAGGGACGTGAAATCATTGTAGTTTTATTATATTATGAAAAATCATTAATAATTTTCCTATAATTAAGATATCAATTATTTAAAATCACCCAATCACATGGATAAAATCTGATTTTCTCAAATATGAAATTAAATTTTCAACAATCTTAACATAATTCAAAATTATTTTTCATTTTTGTCTCTCTCTTCTTTCTATATATTTTATCAAGATTATTATTAAATATTTTAAAGTCTCTCTTTTTTGTTCTCCCTTCTTTTGAAATCTTTTGCGTTTTCTGTTTTGAGAAAATAAATGGTAAGACAGGTATGATAATATGTGTCATATTTCAATAGTCACAAAAGCCTACACTCTTCAAAATATAATTTTTAGGTTTATTTTATTTTTAGATTTGTTTATTCACCTGTTGCTTTCAATTTATCATAAACATATTTAATTTTCCTAACTATTTTTCTTTCTTATTTTTAAACGAAAAGTTCGTCCATCTCTTTCATGTTTCATTTGATTATTCTTGTGATTGTCTGTTGAGATCTGCTAATTATTTCGACGTATAAGCACCGTGTGATTTTTCATTAGATTTCAAAGTTATTTGTTTCTATCAAATTTCAAATTTTTGTAATATTATTACATTTAATTAGCAATTTTCAAAATATTTTTGTCCTTAATTTGACTATGTAATTGGCAAATTTTACGAGATCTATACAAATATTTTTTTTAATCTGCTGATATCGCTATTTTTTTTAATTTAATTTGATTCAACTTTCTATAAATTGTGGATATCATACTTTTTAATTTGTGAAGGAGGCTAATTCTAATACAAGAAAAGACAAAACATAAAATTACAATAAATTTATACTCATTATACAAAAAATTAATCAGTGACTTACAAATCTACACCTTCTACAATATATCATATAACTTGAATATATAATTATATTACAAAATATAAGAAAAAAATATCTTCTGTGCACCGCACAAGTCCCACACTAGTGTGTGTGTGTATATATATATATATATATAAACAAAATGATTTTTTTTCCAATTCCGTTTTCCCGCCTAAACCTCACTACTTATTTAGAATAATTATATATTATTAAATTAAAATTAGATGTTTTTATTTCGAAGATTTTGATTTGATTTCAAAATTTAAATTATTCCACAAATTTAGATATTTCAAAATTAGATGATATCAAGATAAATATACTGCAATATTTGATACATGATTCGAAATCTAGATATTTTTTCGAATATTAATCAAATCACTGAAATATGAAATTCAAAAAATATATAAAATCTAACAAATATATGGCTCAATTTTCTCGATTCATTTTATCAAACAATATATATATATATATATAATTAAAATGACTTTTTTAAATTTTATTTTTCGGCCTAAATTCCAACCATATAAATGTAAAATTATATATATTTATGAAACTCTTTTAAGATACATTATTAAAATTTAATTGAAGAGATTAATATCAACAATATTTGGGATTCGCTTAGTTTTTGTTGTTCAACATAAATAAATTCGAATTTTAAATTTTTTTTGTTAACTCATAATATATTTTAAATAAGAAATAAATTTGTTAGGGACGTGAAATCATTGTAGTTTCATTATATTATGAAAAATCATTAACAATTTTTCTATAATTAAGCTATCAATTATTTAAAATCACCCAATCACATGGATAAAATCTGATTTTGTCAAATATGAAATTAAATTTTCAACAATCTCACAATAATTCAAAATTATTTTTCATTTTTGTCTTTCTCTTCTTTCTATATATTTTATCAAGATTATTACTAAATATTTTAAAGTCTCCCTTTATTGTTCTTCCTCCTTTTGAAGTCTTTTGCGTTTTCTGTTTTGAGAAAATAAATGGTAAGACAGGTATGATAATATGTGTCATATTTCAATAGTCACAAAAGCCTACACTCTTCAAAATATTATTTTTAGGTTTATTTTATTTTTAGATTTTTTTTATTCACCTGTTACTTTCAATTTATCATAAACATATTTAATTTTCTTAACTATTCTTCTTTCTTATTTTTAAACGAAAAGTTCGTCCATTTCTTTCATTTTTCATTTGATTATTCTTGTGATTTTCTGTTGAGATCTGCTAATTATTTCGACGTATAAGCACCGTGCGATTTTTCATTAGCTTTCAAAGTTATTTGGTTTTATCAAATTTCAAATTTTTGTAATACTATTACATTTAATTAGCAATTTTCAAAATATTTTTGTCCATAATTTGACTATGTAAACTGCAAATTTTACGAGATCTGTACAAATATTTATTTTCTTTAATATGCTAATATCGCTATTTTTGTAATTTAATTTGATTCAACCTTCTATAAATCATTGATATAATGCTTATCAATTTGTGAACGAGCCTAATTCTAATAGAAGAAAAGATAAAACATAAAATTACAATAAAGTTCTACTCATTATACAAAAAAATAATAATTGAATTACAAATCTGCACCTTCTACAATAGACCATATAACTTGAATATATGATTATATTACAAAATATAAAAAAAATATCTTATGTATCGTACAGGTCCCACACTAATAAAATTAAATGAAAATGGAGTAGCATGTATACCTGCCGTTAATGGGTCTAATAGGAGAGAGTAGCTTTCATGGGCCAAAGAGAAAAAACAATTCCAAAGAAATTATAGGACCTTTTATGCAAACTGAATTATGGGACCATCATAGGAACACTTTGGGTTATTTTCATTTACATGAAGAGTTTTGGGACATAATTTTATTTTGAGAGGTAGCTTGTGGTACATCTATGTGCGAGATCATGTGTAGTTTTTATGATTTTCATTCCTCTGTATTCGTAGGTTTGAGATTGGTTATCAGGTTTATAGTATGCATAAATCAATATCCACTGATTATTCGTGTCAAGTTTATTTATCGTAACATTCATCTTTCTTGAACACATTGACATGTCGATCGGGTGTCATCAATGTCCGACATTAAATGCCATGTAATACTGTTCATCCACACTAACCTGTTGAATTCAGGTGAGATTAAAAGTTTGATAATTATTTGTTATTCAGTTGAGATTAAAAGTTTGATAATTATTTGTTAATTATCATCATATGCCCATAGATTGTTGACATAGATAATAATCTTGGCAGCCCAAATCATTATAAGAAAATAATATTGCGCTTTTTTATAATAATCTTTTTTTTTTTTGAAAAAAATAAAAGTATGTAATTGAAAATTTTAATATGTATATATATATATATATATATGTGTGTGTGTGTGTGTGTATTGTACAAATTATGTGGTTATTTGTACTAGAAATACAAGAGACTAAAATATATAATTGATAGACATGATAGAATGAAAATGGGCCCTGATGAATTATTGTTATCTTTTCCGATTATGTTCGGAAAAGGGATATAAACTTATTAGTCTTTGATGCCAAAATATTTCCAATCCCAACTAAACGATCTTAGACCCAAGGTTGGTGGCCCTACACCCAATAATTGAAAATGACAATCAATATTATGCTCCAAAATTAAATTACAATATATATATATATATATATATATATATTGTTAAAATTTCTCTCTCCCTCTCTCTCTCTCTCTCTCTCTCTATATATATATATATATATATATATATATAGCAATAAGTTAATAATAACTTGGCTAAAATAATATAGGGCTAATCTTGCAATTTTTCAATACATAATGCATGAAATATTTGTAGACAAGTAAAAAGAAAATCGTATTTTTCCCAAATTCTTATTGAAAACAACTGAAATAGATTCACATATGTTAGATATTTTGTAACGACACTAGGTGCAATTCACCTATTGTGTTTTTCTTTACACATTTGTATGAAAATTTTGTATACGTACAATAAGTAACATATCAGATTCGTTACAATCAATATAAAATATAAAAGAGTCGTATACGTGTGCATGTAGGATACAAATAGATACATATTTTTACTTTATGAAAATGATAATGGTTGGTTAAAACAAGTAATAGTACAATAAATATTTGTATGCAAGTAGAAATTCTCTTCTTTTTTATGTATTTATTTATTTAGTTTTGAAATAGTCTTGTGGCTGTAATTTCTTTGTACTTTTGCATACCCTTTTTGAACTATTATAATATGGCCCATTATTTTGTGTCTCATATTGTGAAGTTGACTTATGGACACTGATTTTTTGCAAAAATGACATATTATTGCAGTTTTAAAAAACAATTACAAAATTATAGTAAAAAAAAAAAAATTAAATTTAAGTAAAGTCGCCCCTGCGAGGGGCGACATTTAATTAAATTTTTTTTTTTTAATGTCGCCCCTGGCAACTTATTCTTTTTTTTTTTTTTGGTTTTTTTTTTTTAATTGCTGGAGCCTTCACTCGGTCGGGCACTCGGTCGCGCGCCTTACTCGGCCGGCCGAGTGGTAATTCTTACTCGGCCGAGACACTCGGCCCCCGTATTATTCGGCCGACCGAGTAATTCCATCCACTCGGTCACGGCACTCGGTCGAGCACTTCACTCGGCTGGCCGAATGCGAACGCGGATTTTGATTTTTAACATCCAGTTCAATTTTTCTCTCTCTATCATATCTATTACCACCCACCCACACCACACATTTCTCTCTTCCTCATCACTTTCTTCACTTCTTCTTCACTTCTTCTTCACTTCTCCTTTCAATTATCCTTCAATTTCCTTTCAATTTTTCTTCAATATTCACGTTTCGGTTTTCTCCATTTCTCAAAGGTAATTTTTAACTTAATTTTTATGTGTTTGGGTGGTGTGTGTGTGTACTGTTGTGTGGGTGTGTATGTGATTTTTTTGTGGTATTTTGGTGTGTGTATGGTGTGTGTGTGTGTTGCTTTGTGTTGTGTGTTGTGTTGTGTGTGTAGATAGTGGTTTTTTCTCCATTGCTTGTATTGTATGTTGTTGGTGTGGTGTATGTATGAAATGGATATATTGAATGTATGTATGGAATGTGGGTATGAAATGTGGGTATGAAATGTGTGTTGTGGTGTGTGTGATGTATGTTGTGGTGTATGCTTGTGTGAGTGTTGCTGTGTGTGTTTGTGTGTTGTGTGTGGCTTACATTTTAGTGTGTGATGGGTGCGTGTGTATGGTTGTGTGCCGTGTTTTGGATATGTGTATGTCAGTTGGTGTATGGTTGTTGCTATATATATTGTTATAAATTTGTCGTTAATATTTTTCTGTTATACATTATTTGATGTAGGGACTGCAGAAATTGTTGCTGTTTTTGTGCATTTATCGTAACCCTCAAATTGTTGCCGTTGCGTTGACATATTGATTCATTTCAATTTCAGGTTTGAATTTTTCTAATGTATTAGTTTAAATTAGTTTTATTAAACTTTGCAAAAAAGTAATTAATTCCCTATTTTAAGATCATTAACACATCTTTATTATTTAAGATATGGGGTCTTCAAACAACGTCGGTATTGTTGTTTATATTGGGGATTGTAGCGATGTTCCACCTGTTTGTGCAACTAGGGTACCTCGCGACATTGGATATTCCGGCTTGTTATCAAAATTCTTTCAATTGACAAGGATTGATAGCAATGAATACAAATTGAACATATCCGCTTCACTACATGCAAACAACAGATATCATCGTATACCAATCAACAACGATGATAATCTATGGTTTTTCTTTGCACCGGATGCGGATAATCAATATGTAGAATTTCATATTGATCCAGAGAAACTGCAAGATAATGCTCTTCCAGATATTATGCCAAGCAATGAGTATTTTCAATATGCTTCTTATTTAAGAGGAGATGACATTAATAATCCGGCACTCGTCAGGTAAGAGCATACAGTTGGAACCTCAAGGTCCAATAATGAGGGTATTCCAAGTGAAAGAGAAAATGCTCAGACCGAGGATGAAACAGATGATCCATTGATTGACACTTTTGGTGTGAATGAACTAAAAGACTCTGAACCCGATGAAGACGAGTTGTCTAGTGAATCAGATGAAGATGGGGTGGATATTGGTGATATTCAAACTATGTATTCCCCAAATCAAGAGAGATCACCATCCAATCAACAACCATCATTTCCATCAAGTGCTCAGAGATACTCCATGCATCCGAATATCCCGTTCTTCAATGCATCATCACATGAAATGCTTGCGGACTCCTGTGATCTTCCAAAAAATTTTAGATACTATGATCCTACTGAAGGAGTGATCACAAAAGGCATGGTATTCAAAGATAAGAAGAGTTTGCAGTCTGCAGTTAAAGATTTTGCAATACGTATAGCGAGGCGTGAATATCGAGTAGATGAAAGCACACCTCTTATATGGAAAATCAAATGCAAAAATAATAGTGAGACTACACGTTGCAACTGGTGGTTGCGTGCAGGTTACAACTAGCTTGACGAACAACTTAAGGGCTATTCGGGAGAGCTTGGACAGGCAAACTCAACAAGAGGTATGATTGGTACTTGATCAGATTATGTTATATTTCGATTAAATGTTAGCTAACACAATTTTTATCCAGTTTAATTGGAAACCTTACGACCCATACCCCGCTGCTGTGAGGGCATATATTGACCTTGGCATTATTACAGTCACGGATATGTGGATGTCAAGATGCCCTATGATCCATCATTCAATTGTTGAGTTATATTACCCCGATCGGGTATTGCGACAATTTGGGATGAGACAACGAATTCCAGAAAGCATTACGGATGTGCACGATACATTACATAATATATGCCGTAGAGGTCGCTCCACTCCAAACTGGGCTGAAACACATACTTTTTTTGTGGAATGGTGGTTTGACAGAAATTGGAATATTGTCTCCGCTCCTGCAATTGGTTGGAATGAGTCAGACGTCGAAGATGGTTATACCAGATGGTATGAAAGAATAACACGTCGTCTAATTACTCCAGGGTTAAATATGCAAGTGAGATATCAACCGCAACCGAATGCACCCATAGAAAAAATGGTATGTGGCAATATTTTAGTATTCAAATTTCTATGTGTGATGAATATGTAACTCATGTTTTTGCTGTGTATTGCCAATTTAATGCAGGAAAGTTTATGGGAAGATTTAAATAAACTTGTCATAGATGAGGAACCGTATCTTAGGGAGCCCTTCAGACGATCAGTAGACGAAATATACACGCAAGCTAGAGCTCACTTTCATGATCGTCGTCCAGAACCACCCATTTCTACCGGTATCGACATGCAAAGTGACAGTTATTACGCCGCCACCCCAGACTGGGATTTTACGGCACACGGTCAGTCGTTCACTTCTCTCTTAGAATCTGGCCGTTATACATCTCCGCCTCCAGCATCATGCACTTATGAAAATTTTCGGCCACAGTTCAATACATCCCCGACCTCATATCCCCATTCTAGCACGACAGCGAATATAGTACATGATCATGTGACGTCGAGGACTGCATCATCATCATCATCAGGTCGTCCATCTTTTAGTTTGAATATTACGACAGATGATAATGATTCGGATAGTGAACCTGTGCCAGAAGAAGATCGAGGTAGGGGCAAAAGGAAAAAAATAAGGCGTCGTTGTTTTACAGGATCACATTTTGATTATTAATTTGTTATCTATGTAAATAAACGTACAATTGTTACTTAATTTTACCTACGATGTAATTAGACGTACAATCTTTACTATTGTTATTATTATAATTATTATTATTATTATTATTTTTATTATTAAGAAAATCAGCACAAAAAAAATCCAAGATTTTGGGTACCCGACCGGGGTCGACCGAGTGCGAAGGGTTCTGGATTTTGTTCGCACTCGGTCGGTCGAGTACCGCAAGATGCCCGAGTAACACAACGTGATGCCCGAGTGCGAAGCATTTCGGATTTCCTTCGCACTCGGGCGGCCGAGTATCTGCGCGGACCGAGTGCAAGAGACCGAGTATTTCTACCGCACTCGGGCGGCCGAGTAAGGCGCACGACCGAGTGCCCGACCGAGTGCGAGAGCACGGAAACATTTTATAACCCCTCTTTTCCTCATTCTTTTCACACACAAACACACCCAAACCCTAGCCTCTTCCAATCTCTCATCTTCAATCCAATAATTTTCATTCAAAGCCATCAATTTCTCCATCAAAATCATTGTACCCATCATTTCAAACAACAAATTGCTCCAATCTTGGGATAAGGTGGTGGAGATTTGAAGGATTCAACCAAAAACACCAACTTTCGTTTTTTCAATCTAAAGGTATATTTTCATTAACCATTGCTTTCAATCATTACATATGTTGATGAGGGCCTTATTAGGAGTATTTTGACATGAAACTTGATATGTTTTCTTGCGATTTTTCATTGAAGTTTTTTATCGAACACTTGATGTACATGATTTTTTGTTCTATATAGATATGTTTTCATGTTACATTGAGGTTGTTGTTTGATTATGTTCATGAGAGATTAATTTGGAGTATTATGGCATGAAAGAATATAGATTTTTGGTTAGTTTTCATTGAAGTTTTTTATCGAACAATTGGTATGCATCATAGTTTTTGGGAATGTGGCATGATTTAGTGTGAGACCATGATGAAATGATCTTAATACCCCATGAATTTCAATGTTGAATTGTGAAATTGCTTAAGATGAAAATTGTATCATATGACTCTTCATTTTTTGTTCACATGGATTGGATGTAATACTAATTCATTATCATCTAGGTACCCACAATGGAGCATAGCATGGATGTTGTGAATTCTACTTTCCAATGGAGCGAACACTCCATTGAAGAACAACAAGCTGAGTACGAAAGAATTTTAGCGACCATGCCGGATGCCTACGGCATAAACTTTGCTAATTGGGAGACCGAAAGTCATAGGTGGTTTGAGGTACAACAGAAAAGAAGGCGAGCCACTCGATGGGCCGATGTTGAGTGCATGCAAGAAATGGGCATCTACGAAGATTTAAAAAAATGTGCAAGGCTATCGGGTGGACTAAGTTCTTTGGCATGCACGAGAAGACGTATGAGCCTCTCGTTCTTGAATTCTTCTCCCAGCTTCAAGTTGGATACAATGACACGGTGTTGGATACAATGACACGGTGCCCGAATCCGTGATATTTCAGCTGGGGAACGAGTCTCGCTATCTTTCGGCCGAAGACCTCAATGGGATTTTTGGATTTCCCAAGAAGAGGTACTCAAATCTGCCCAATGAGAGGGTCAATTTTCCGGAGTTCAATGTTGTGACTTTTTGGAAGGACATTACAGAGTCTGATCCAGCTCACCCATCGGAGTACCAAGTTAGTCGGTCGAAAGCATCTAGTATTCGAAGCCCGGTCCTTCGATATTTTCACAGGTTCATCGCCAATACAGTTTTAGCAAAACCTGAGCCTGGAGCGGTCAGTGTGGATGAGTTGTTTGTGCTGTGGTGCTTGGTGAAAGGGAAGAAATTCAATGTGGCACCAATGCTGTTAAGGCAATTCGTTCGATCCAAAAAACAAGTTGCTATCCACATTGGAGGTTTGATCACTCCAATTGCTCGCCACTTCGGGGTGAACTTGGAAGGGATGGAAGAGACACCAGGCGAGACAACTATAAACCTGGAAATGCTGTGCAACATGAAGATGTGCCAATTACATCCCGGCACCAGACGATTGTATCTGATTTTATCAGACAAGAAGAGGTTTGCACTGCCCAACTCTCGCCTGACTAATATTGCTGGAGGGAAGGGCCATAATCTTCTACTGAATGGCTCGGCTCATACGGAAGCTATTGAAGAGAGCGAGAATGAATTGAGGAATGAGGAGGAACGAAGGAAGAGGAGGAGAAGGACTACGGATGCCCGATCAGAGCCAATGGAACTTGATGTGGATCATGCACAGGCAGATGAAATGATGGGTGAAGCACAAATGCCCTCGGACGATCAGGCCGGACCTTCACAGCATCCACAGTATCCACCCCAGTATCAAGGGGGGTGGAATGATTGGTCGGATTGGAGAACCGCCTTGGATGCACGTCTTGCCAACATAGAAGGGGATGTTGCCGACATGAAAGAGTATATCCATCGTGAAGCTTACAACTCTCAAATTTTACTTGACATGCAAAGGCAACAATACGAGTGGCATGTGCAACAAGGCCATTTCCAGGAAAGGGAATATCCACCGTATCAACCATCGGCCCATCGAACCCACCTTACCGACCCCCTCAGTGAGCCGGCGCCGACTAATTTTTTAGAATGTATTGTTTTGATTTCAAACTCTTGAATTTGTTGTTTTTTTTTGTTCATTCATGATTTTGAGAACTATTGTTTATTCATGTTATTTTTTTTGTTGTTTATTCATTATTTCTTTATTAAACATAATTTTTACTTATAAAACAAAATTATAGTTATTTGTTGGAAATTCAATTAATCAATACATTTCAAGATGTTATAACAATCTCACTTAACAATTTCATCGAATTTTTACCAAACTAAATAAATTATCTAATTTAACTATAACACGATAAAAAAAATTAAGAAAATGTACAAAAACAGGAGCACGAACGAGAAAACGAGAGGAATACAAAAATGAGAAAAATTGAAGTGGATGTTAAAAATCAAAATCCGCGTTCGCACTCGGCCAGCCGAGTGAAGTGCTCGACCGAGTGCCGTGACCGAGTGGATGGAATTACTCGGTCGGCCGAGTAATACGGGGGCCGAGTGTCTCGGCCGAGTAAGAATTACCACTCGGCCGGCCGAGTAAGGCGCGCGACCGAGTGCCCGACCGAGTGAAGGCTCCAGCAATTAAAAAAAAAACCAAAAAAAAAAAAGGGTAAGTCGCCCCTGCCAGGGGCGACATTAAAAAAAAATAAAAAAAAATTTAAATTAAATGTCGCCCCTCGCAGGGGCGACTTTACTTAAATTAAAATTTTTTTTTTACTATAATTTTGCAATTTTTTTTGAAAATTGCAATAATATGTCATTTTTGCCCTGATTTTTACTGCCGCATAATTTTTGAGATAATTTAATTTAATAGGAAATAAATATTTTGAAGTAATGAAGAAATAATATTTTTTTAATAAATAAAAAAAATAGTTATATTTTTAAAGAAATATCACGTTATGAACATGTAATCACATAATAAATGGTCTCACAGTGAGCACTAGAGTTACACAAATTTCAACCAAATTGACAACAATTTGTACTTTTCATTTTTAACGTAAGATCTATAGATTTAATGTATATAAATTTTATAATAATCTTTATAAACAACGAATAGATATAATATGTCCACCGGTAATCACATATATTTTCTTAATATTGTATATTTAATTATGAATTATATTTAGCAATAAAAAAATAAATAACATACACAATACATTAAGTTATTAACAAATGCGCCCACGAGACATATCTCTTCATGAACAGCCGAAGACTTAGCTCGAAGCTTGTAGAAGATTTTCAAAGAAGCAAGTGGAGTCACGCGCCAACAATACAAACATGATTTGACACTTGTCGTATCATTCTTCAACATAGTTACACATTTTAATTATAATAAACTTTAAAACTCGATAAGAGAAAAATTAAAAAGATCTGGTAAAAGAGGAAATAATATTTGTAATTTTATATTTTGTCTTTTCTTCTATTAGAATTAGCCTTGTTCATAAATTGATAAGCATGATATTCATAATTTAAAGAAGGTTGAATCAAATTAAATTAAAAAAATAGCAATATCAACAGATTAAAGAAAATAAATATTTGTACAGATCTCGTAAAATTTGTCAATTACATAGTCAAATTAAGGACAAAAATATTTTGCAAATTGCTAATTAAATGTAATAATATTTCAAAAATTTGAAATTTGATAGAAACAAATACTTTGAAAGCTAATGAAAAATCGCACAGTACTTATACGTCGAAATAATTAGCAGATCTCAACAGAAAATGACAAGAATAATCAAACTAAATATGAAAGAGATGGACAAATTTTTCATTTAAAAATAAGAAAGAAAAATAGTTAAGAAAATTAAATATGTTTATGATAAATAGAAAACAAAATATGAATAAAAAAATCTAATATAAAATAAACCTAAAAATAATATTTTGGAGAGTGTATGCTTTTGTGACTATTAAAATATGACACATATTATCATATCTGTCTTACCATTTATTTTCTCAAACAGAAAAAGCAACAGACTTCAAAAGGAGGGAGAACAAAAAAGAGAGATCTTAAAATATTTAGTAATAATCTTGATAAAATATAAAGAAAGAAGAGAGAGACAAAAATGAGAAATGATTTTGAAATAAAATTTAAAAAAGTCATTTTAATTATATATATATATATATATTTTGTTTGATAAAATGAATCGAGAAAATTGAGTCATATATTTGTTAGATTTTATATATTTTTTTAATTTCATATTTCTGTGATTTGATTAATATTCGAAAAAATATCTAGATTTTGAATCATGTATCAAATATTGGAATATATTCATTTTGATATCATCTAATTTTGAAACACCTAAATTTGTGGAATAATTTAAATTTTGAAATCGAACCAAAATCTCCAGAATAAAAACGTCTAATTTTAATTCAATAATAATATAATTATTCTAAATAAGTAATGAAGTTTTGGCCGGAAAACAGAATTGGAAAGAAGTCATTTTGTTTTTATATATACTGGTGTGAGACACGTGCGATGCACGGAAGTTATTTTTTCTTTATATTTTGTAATATAAGCACATATTCAAGTTATATAATATATTGTAAAAGGTGTGGATTTGTAATTCAGTTCTCGTTCACAAATTGATAAACATGATATCCACGATTAATAGAAGGTTTAATAATTTTTTTTTTAAAATAGAGATGTGAGCAGGTTAAAGAAAATAAAGATTTGTACATATCTCGTAAAAATTATCAATTACACAGTCAAATTAGGGATAAAAATATCAAGCAAATCGCCAATTAAATATAATAATATCACAAAATTTTAAATTTGATAGAAACAAATACTTAGAAAGCGATGAATAATCGCACAATGGTTATACGTCAAATAATTAGCAGATCTCAACAGAAAATTGCAAGAACAATCAAACGAAAAATGAAAGAGATGGACGAAGTTTTCGTTTAAAAATAACAAAGAAAAATAGTTAAGAAAATAAAATATGTTTATAATAAACTGAAAGCAACATATGAACAAAAAATTTAAAAATAAAATAAACCTGAAAATAATATTTTGAAGATTGTACGCTTTGGCGACTTCTGAAATAGGGCACAATTGTTTAGACGCGGGCACGGTTCCGGTTCCAAATCGGAACCGCCGGTCAATGCTTCGGTTCAACCGTTGACCCGGTTCCGATTTGGAACCAAAACTGTCTTCCGGACGGTTCGGTTTCGGTTCTCCTATTTTTGGAACCAGAACCGGCGGTTCTAACCGCCGGTTCGAAACCGCCAGTTCCGGTTCCCGATTCTGCCCATTTGAAAATATAGCCGTTGGAGATCAACGGCTGAGATTAAATAGCCGTTGATCTTCAACGGCCCAGATCGTGTGACCGTTGGGAACCGCGGTCCCCAACGGATCTTTTGAGTTTTTTTTTTCTTATAAATACCCCTTTCTACTCATTTCATTTCACAACATCTAATCTCTCTCGATCTCTCTCAATCTCCTTCAATCTCTCTCAATTCTCTCTCAATCTCTCTCAATCTCTCTCACATCTCTCTCAATCTCTCTCACATCTTTCTCAATCTCTCTCAATCTCTCTCTCTCTCTCTCAATCATCTTTATATTCTTTATCTTTATCAATCTCTCTCAAAATGTCGAGCTCAAGCCAAAGAGGACGTGGAGGTAGAGGATCATCTTCTTTATCTCAACAAACAAAATGAAAATTGGTTATGCCGACGAGTACAAGTGCCGGAACCGGAATGCCACCACCATCTCCTTTGGTTCCAAGATATCTCAATCTTGATGGTGAAGATATTGAAATTCCGGTCGAGTGGCAAGAAGATTTTGAAGCTCAATTAGGTTTGTGTTTATTTTATAAAATATCTCTCTTAAATATTATTTTATATATTTTTTTTAGATATCTCTATCAACTATCTATGTTTAATAATTTATTATGATTATTGATTTAGGTGCACAAAACGAATCTAACGAAGAAGAACGTCTTCCAACTCAAGAGAGTCAAAGTCAAAGTACGCGACAAACTCAAAGTGGACGAGATGAGGCACTAAGATCGGATATCTTTGTCGTTCACTTCAAAAGAGATATCCAAAATAATAAAGCAATTTGCAACTATTGCGGGGTGGAATATGTTTTTCAAAAATGAGGAGGTTATGGCACACTCAAAAAACATTTGCAACGTCCCCATCCCGACAAAGTCGGAAACGATCGGTGTCAAACACAAATACCTCGTGGAGGATTCACCGGATGCGGATCCACCGATGAATCCCAAGGTACGACTTCTTTATTTAAATATTCCAAACCTTTAATGAGAAAATATTTATCAAAAATGGTTTGTGGCATGTCTTTTAGCTTTTAATTTTGCTGAAAATGATTTGTATAAAAACCTTGTGTCACTATCAATGAACCCTCAAGTGTCCGGTGTTTCACGTAGAACATTAGTTCGTGATATTGAAAAAATTGTAGGTGAATAAAAGTTGGCTTTAACTGATATGTTTAGTTCTTTACAATAAAAAGTTTCAATTTGTGCGGATATATGGGCGGATCATTGGAGAGAACATAGCTTTTTAGGACTTACTTGTCATTGGATAGATAATTCATGTACAATACAAAAAAGATTACTTGCATATAGAGAATTTGATCAAACACACACGGCCACAAATATTTCTCATAAAATTCATACTATTTTGCAAGAATATAATTTAGTTACAAAAAAATTTTCAATTTCATTTGACAATGCTAGTGCTAATACTGCTAGTTTTCCATTATTAATTCAAATTTGTCAACCATCATTTAATGGTAGATTTTTTCACATTAGATGCATGTGTCATGTTTTAAATTTGTGTGTACAAGATGGCATGGAACATTTTAAAGCACATATAGGTCCTATTAGATTAGCAATTGGACATTTAAAAAGACATGCAACTTTATGTAAAAAATGGAGAAGATTTTGTAAAGCATATGGTACGAGTGAACCCAAAAAAATCACTAAAGATGTGCCTAATCGTTGGAATTCGACATATAAAATGTTGAATTCTTCTTATGAGGTTAGAAATGAATTATGTACATTTTTTTCACAAGAACAATTAGGCATTCCTTTATTTCCAAGTTCATGGGATAAATGTGTTGAATTAAGTCTCTTTTGAAAGTTTTTAATGATGCAACGGAAGAATTATCCGGATGTTACTATCCCACTTCTCTTTTAGCTGTAGATCATTGTGTTAAAATTGCACTTATTTTACAATCATATTATTCGCATGATTCTTTACAAAATTGCATTGCAAGCATGAGAAGTAAATGGTTAAAGTATTATCAAGAAATTTTCGATTTATTTTTAATTGCAAAAATTTTAGATCATAGAATTAGAGAATATGGTTTAGAAGAATTACTAACAATGTATTATGATGCATTATTTCCGGTTAAGGATGATAACACTCCTAATCCGCATATAATTGTAGGTAACACAAAACAAATACTTTATGATTGTTTTAAAGAATATAAAATTTATTATGGTGATAGTTTAAATAGTGAAAGCGGTCCCGAAAATGATAATATTGGTGGAGGTAGTTCGATTTCGGATCAACCCGAACATCATCAAGATCCGAACTTTCAACACCTTAATCAATATTATAGGTTTTATGATATTAGAAAATTAAAAAAACCTAGGAGTAATAGTCTTTATCAAGAAGTAGATATTATCTATCTACTACTTTTGAAGAACTTGAATTTGATACACATAATGAACTCTTGAGATGGTGGTCTCGAAGAGTAAAAAACTTTCCTATTTTATCACTAATGGCAAAGGAAATATTTGCGTGCCCGGCATCCACCGTCTCGGTTGAACAAGCATTTAGCACCGGCGGTTACATTTTGGATCTTCGAAGATCCAATTTAAAGTGGAAAATCTAGAAAATCAAGCTTTACTTCATGATTGGTCGAACGCCGAGGTAAGAAAACAAGAAGTAAATTTTGATGAAGATGATGAGGATGAAGATGGAAACGAGTATTCGACCACATCCGGGAGTGATTGAGTTACGCCACTAAGCCACTTCTCAAGCATCAAGGTAAGAGAACTACGTCGACTTTGATTCCTCAACTATGAGGATACGTAGGCAACTTAATTCTAAATAAAAATTAAATTTTAATTTCTAACTTATAGTTAAGCTCAAGTCTTTTTTTTTTTTTTTCTCTCTTCTATTATTTTTTTAATATGTTGTAATTGAAAACTTGTAAAGTTGTAATCTCTTGTTAAAAGAAGTCAATATTTTTAGGTAAGTTAATTTTTTGTTGTAATTTTCTATATTTTATTTTATTTTATTATAAGTTGTAAAGTTAAATTTTGATTGTTGTAATTTTTTTTTTGTAAAATGTAATTGTTTTAGTTAAGTTAACTATATATTCAATTCAATTTCTTGTGATAATCAAATTCAAAAGACAAAAAATTAATTTTGAAAGTTGTTCATTATTTATTAAAAAAAAAAAAAAACCGGGGGAACTGGAACCGTTGGAACCGGCGGTCCCGGAACCGGAACCGGAACCGTAAATATTGCAGTTCGATTCCGGTTCCACCCTCCACGGTTCTGAAAACCGGCGGTTCCGGAATCAAAACCGGAACAATGGAACCGTGCCCGCCTCTACATATTGTTATAATTGTCTTACCATTTATAATCTTGATAAAATATATATAAAGAAGTGAGAGACAAAAATGAGAAATAATTTTGAATTACGCAAGATCGGTGAAAGTTTAATTTCATATTTGACAAAATCAGATTCTATTCACGTGATTGGATGATTTTGATAGCTTAAATTTTAGGAAAAATATTAATGACTTTCCACAATATAATGAAATAACAATGATTTACAGTTCCTAACAAATATTTCTATGCTTATTTCTTATTTTGAATATATTATGAGTTAACAAAATTTTCGTAAAATTCGAATTTGTTTATGTTGAACAACATAAATTAAGTAAATCTCGAAGATTTTTTATATTAATCTATCCAATTAAATTGTAATAATTTATCTTAAAAGAGTTCCACAAATAAATATAGTTTTACATTTATAGGGTGAAAATTTAGGTCGGAAAACAAAATTTTAATTTTTTTACTTATATATATAAATATATATATATTATTATTTCGTAGATTTTATAAGATCGTTCGATTTTAATTGGCTTGATAAAATGATTCAAGAAGATCGAATCATATATTAATTAGATTTCATATATTTCTTGAATTTCAGAATTTAGTGATTTGATTAATATTCGATAAAATATCTAGATTTCAAATCATATATTAAATGCAGTAGTATATTCATCTTGATATCATCTTATTTTGAAACACCTAAATTTGTGAAAAATTTTAGATTTCGAAATTGAATCAAAATTTTTAGAATAAAAACGTGCAAATTTAATTTAATAACAATATATTTATTCCATATTAAGTAATAAAGTTTAGGCGGGAAAACAAAATTGAAAAAAAATCATTTTGTTTTAATATATATGTATATAGATATAGATTAGGCCAAAAAATCAAAATTTTAAAAAGTAATTTTACTTATATATATATATGTTTTTTTTTTTTGATAAAATGAATCGAGAAAATTGATATTTGTTAGATTTCATATTTTTTTAATTTCATAATTCAGTGATTTGATTAATATTCGATAAAATATATAGATTTCGAATCATGTATTAAATATTGCTGTATATTCATCTTGTGGAATAATTTAGATTTTGAAATCGAATCAAAATTTCTAGAATAAAACGTCTGTTTTTAATTTAATACTAATATAATTATTCTAAATAAGTAATGAAGTTTAGGCAGAAAAGCGGAATTGGAAAAAGTCATTTTGTTTATGTGTGTGCATATATATATATATATACTAGTGTGAGACCCGTGCAATGCACGGAAGTTATTTTTGTTTATATTATAAAATATAAAATTATATTCATTTTATATGGTGTATTTGGAATTTAATGATCTTGTTTCTTATCGTTGGACATTCAAGTGATATTGATTTAATTTTTATTACTTTAAAGGAATTTAAAAGAACAAATAGAACACTTTAAAAGACATCATAAAATCACAAAACAACAATAAGTTGTATCTACAGGTTTTGAAACACTTCCTTGTACACTACATTGGTAGTAGTATTACTATCTTCATTATCATCATTACAAATCAAAATATTCAGCCCTTTTCTATTAGTAACTCTAGAAATAGCAATATATAACTGACCATGGTAAACACAGGTTTCTTCAAAATCAAACCCACATGAGATAGATACTGCCTTTGACTCTTGTTTATTGTCATAGCATAAGAGACAATAAAGGAAAATTATCTACGTTGAAATTTGAAAGGAATCCTCTTATCAGATGGAGTCACAGATAACCTAGGAATTAGACAGTTTTGTCCCACCAAGAATCTTTGCTTCCACAACATGGTCACCAAGTTTGGTAACAACCATTCAAGTTCCAGTGCATAATCCAAGTGAGTGATCAATGTTACGCAATAACATAACTAGAGTGCTAACTTTCAATATAAGCTCGTGGTTTGGTACCCCAGAACATTTAATCGAATTCAAAAACTCAAGAGTATGGAGATCATTCAATAGATCAATATTTGTATCCGATTTGCAGGAGCTATATGAACTGTAATAAATTTTGCTTTCCTCTTTATTCAATTGAGTCATGTACTCATTTACTGATTCAACAACATCAAGAGTTGGTGCTAAGATAGCCATTTCTTGCAAATATGATGTATCATCTCCACTACTTTCAAAAAAGGGATATGTGTTATTCACAATAGTTGAAATATAATTATTATTACTTTCCAGCAATATGTCAACGATAATATCAATATCTACAACACCATTGGTCGGATCACTGATTGTTCCATTGCCTATATTTGCAATCTACTCTGCAAAGTTTTTCAACTCAGCACATTCAGAATTAGAAGAAAGATTTTGAAGTCTCATGTTCTTTGTCAATCTCAGTACCTTAAAATGTTGCCACAAATAAGAAGAAGAAACATTAAAACAACAGTAAATAAATTAAATAATATATAATTTTCAAAAAGATTATATCATAATTAAATTAATATAACAATAAATTTCAAACAATTACATTAATACAATTCAATTCATAATTTTCATATCAATAAAAGAGAGGCAAATATATATATATATATATATATATATTTACAATCGTGAGAAATAAGGAAAAAATGATGAATGAAACCAAACAACCTACTCCTAGCCACCAACAATTTCTTTTTTTTTTTTGTTCTCTAAATTATATCTTTTAACAATTTTTTTATTGTCTAAATTATATCTTTCTTTTCAGATGACTATAAATGTGAAATAAATATTTAAAATTAAATCAAATTAATGAAAATATTAATTAATATATCGATATTAATATCAATAATACAATTTTACGTTTCAGTATTTTTTTGTATAAAAATTGAATTATCTATTTTTATTTATAAAATTTTACCTTTTATGCTTTTTATGTATAAAAAATTTCTTTAGATTTGAGTGGCTGATGTGTCATTTATAAGGGCCTTAGAAAGGTACGATAACGTATGATATATAACTAAAAATGAAGAACTCAATTTCAATTAAAAAAAAAGAGATCAATACGTAGATACGTATGGAAATGAATAGAAAAAAATATGACAATAATAAGAAAGATATAAATACACACACACACACACTTGTGTATGAAAACAAATAGAAAAAAAAGTATCAAAATCATAAGAAAGATAAAAATATATATACACACACTAATGAAAAAAAAAAAGATAGGATGACACCATAAATTAAACACTAAGTCCATACTAATTATCCTTGGTAGTAAGACTATAAATTTAAATTAAATATAAATTAATTAAATAACATATAATTCTAAAACTATCTATATTACGGTTAAAATAATATGACAAGAAAAACTTTAAATAATTATTTTAACACAATTCAACTCATATTTTAATAAAGAGACAAACACGTATGGAAATTAATAGAAAAAAGTATAAGATATAAGAAAGAGAAAAAAAAAAAATATATATATATATATACACACATGTATGAAAGTCAATAGAAAAAAAATTGGGGCACCATGAATTGAACTCTAGCAACTTAATATTTATGTAATAAATTCACCTTTATATCTAATTTAAGTAATGGAAGATTGTGGACTTTCATCTTAATTGTCGGAGAGAAGAAGAGAAAGTGTCTAACATGGTGGTGGGTGCATTTAGTTAGAAATATATATTCGCATACATTTCGATTTTTTCTTCGATCATAAATTTAAATAATAAAAAATTTTAAAAATATTTATATTACTATTACAATAATATGACAAGAAAAATGAAAATATATATATACACATAAATATATTAACAAAGAGTATGTCACTATAAAATTGAACCATAGCAACTAAACTTTTTATACTATTTAATACTTATGTAACAAATTTACTTTGTATAATATATAAATAATAAAATGTATAAAATATGAAAAACATATGAGATTCGAAATTCCCAAAATACTTGTCTGCTTTAGCTCTTTAGAAACCATCCAACAAAAGAGATTTTAATAATAAAAATATGAAACACCAAACTTTGTGGAAAATTTTAGATTTTGAAATCGAATAAAAAATTTTAGAATAAAAACGTTCAAACCTATATATATATTAAAACAAAATGACTTTTTCAAATTCCGTTTTCCCAGCTAAACTTTATTACTTATTTATAATAATTATATTATCTATATATATATATATATAAACAAAATGACTTTTTTACAATTCCGTTTTCCCGCATAAACTTCATTACTTATTTAGAATAATTATATAATTATTAAATTAAAATTAGACGTTTTTATTCTGGAGATTTTGATTCAATTTCAAAATTTAAATTATTCCACAAATTTAGGTGTTTCAAAATTAGATGATATCAAGATGAATATACTGCAATATATGATACATAATTTGAAATCTAGATATTTTTTCGAATATTAATCAAATCACATAAATATGAAATTCAAAAAATATATGAAATCTAACAAATATATGGCTCAATTTTCTCGATTCATTTTATCAAACAATATATATATATAATTAAAATGATTTTTTTAAATTTTATTTTTTTCGGCCTAAATTTCAACCATATAAATGTAAAATTATATATATTTATGGAACTGTTTAAAATACATTATTAAAATTTAATTGAAGAGATTACTATCAACAATCTTCGGGATTCGCTTAGTTTTTGTTGTTCAACATAAATAAATTTAAATTTAAAATTTTTTTTGTTAACTCATAATATATTTATAATAAGAAATAAATTTTTTAGGGATATGAAATCATTGTAGTTTCATTATATTATGAAAAATCATTAACAATTTTTCTATAATTAAGCTATCAATTATTTAAAATCACCCAATCACGTGGATAAAATCTGATTTTGTCAAATATGAAATTAAATTTTCAACAATTTTAACATAATTCAAAATCATTTCTCCTTTTTGTCTTTCTCGTTTTCTATATATTTTATCAAGATTATTACTAAATATTTTAAGGTCTCTCTTTTTTTGTTCTCCCTCCTTTTGAAGTCTTTTGCGTTTTCTGTTTTGAGAAAATAAATGGTAAGACAGGTATGATAATATGTGTCATATTTCAGTAGACACAAAAGCCTACACTCTTCAAAATATTATTTATAGGTTTATTTTATTTTTAGATTTTTTTATTCACCTATTGCTTTCAATTTATCATAAACATATTTAATTTTCTTAACTATTTTTCTTTCTTATTTTTAAACGAAAAGTTCGTCCATCTCTTTCAAGTTTCGTTTGATTATTCTTGTGATTTTCTGTTGAGATCTGCTAATTATTTCGACGTATAAGCACCGTGCGATTTTTCATTAGCTTTCAAAGTATTTGTTTCAATCAAATTTCAATTTTTTGTAATATTATTACATTTAATTAGAAATTTGTAAAATATTTTTGTCCTTAATTTGACTATGTAATTGGCAAATTTTACGAGATCTGTACAAATATTTCTTTAATCTGCTGATATCTCTATTTTTTTTTAATTTAATTTGATTCAACCTTCTATAAATTGTGGATATCATGCTTATCAATTTGTGAACGAGGCTGATTCTAATAGAAGAAAAGACAAAACATAAAATTACAATAAATATCTACTCATTATACAAAAAAATAATCACTGAATTACAAACCTGCACCTTCTACAATACACCATATAACTTGAATATATGATTATATTACAAAATATAAGAAAAAAATATATTATGTGCATTGCACATGTCACACGCTAGTTTAATTTAATAACAATATATTTATTCTACATTAAGTAATAAAGTTTAGGCAGAAAAACAAAATTGAAAAAAAGAGTTCCATAAATATATATAGTTTTATATTTATTTGGTGGAAATTTAGGCGGACAAAAATAAAATTTTTAAAAAGTCATTTTACTTATATATATATATTGATTTGGTTTGATAAAATGAATTGAGAAATTCGAATCATTTATTTATTAGATTTCATATATTTTTTGAATTTCATAATTCATTGATTTGATTAATATTTGATAAAATATCTAGATTTCAAATCATATATTAAATGTTGCAGTATATTCATCTTGATATTGTCTAATTTTGAAACACCTAAATTTGTTGAATAATTTAGATTTTGAAATCGAATTAAAATTTCTAGAATAAAATTGTTTAATTTTAATTTAATAATAATATAATTATTCTAAATTAAGTAATGAAGTTTATGCAGGAAAACAAAATTGCGATATAAAAGATATTTTCGCCTAAATTTCCACCATATTAAGTTCCTTCATCTCTTGCATTACAAAATTTCCCACAAAAAAACACCAAACCCATCATTTGTAATGACAAAAAATAACTTCATAAAAAATAATAATAGAAACCATCCAACAAAAGATATTTCAATAAAAAAATATAAAAATCATATCTTAGATAAATCCATCAAAGTGACTCCAGTATGGAGTAAAATCACAAAGACATTAAAATAAACATAAATAGAATTGGTAGTATTACATAGTCATCCAGACAGATTCAATCCTTCTTCGGTGTTGTCTCCTCAATTCCATCATAATAAAATGGACTATTTCCATTAGTTTCTTCATCCACATCAACCACATTAATTCCTTTATTTTTCTATTGAGGAGTAGATATTTCATCCTCAAAATAATCGACTTTGCAATATATATATATATATCAAGTTAAACTTGTTATCTAGGTCGTTAAACTAATTATTGAAGAACAGTTAGATATATGTGGACAAAATGTATCTTACCTTTTCATCATCCATGAATCTTCTATGCAACTTTGAAATAAGATCTGATTCCTATTGAGTAACATAAAGTTTTGAAATACAAATGAACTGAGTATCAAATTAATTAAATCAGCTAAGTAATGTACAATAAATAGTGAAAATATTAAAATAACATTACAAAATATAAATTACATGACTCTCAACATAAGAGCTACGGTACCTAGCTAGAACTTCATGATCATTAGTCATCTTGACTACAGAGAACACATTCCTCAAATTTCTAAAGGGCTCTTCCTTTTTTGATATCTTAAAAAGTACATCTTTGTTGCACATTTCTCAAATTCTTCAGTAACATATCACGGGTTGGAATCCTATAATCAATAAAATAATAATAAATATACAAAATACCACAATCAAAATCTTATTAAAAATCATCAGAGTTTAAACAATGGGATATTATGCTTACATGTTCCTTCTTCAATTCACATGCTGATTTTCTTATAACTTCCAAAGCCACATCATCCCAAAGCAAAAACAAAGCATTATATTGTGAAATCCGAAAAAATTCAACCTAAAATAAAAGCTTGAGGTAACATGATAATAAGTTGAGCTTAATATTTACAATGATTTGAGTTAGGGTTTAATTGGATTCAAAATAATTCAAAATTTGAATTTCTTAAATTTGTTGAGTAAATAAGAAATATTCTTCATATATTTTTGGATTTGATATATTTCTTGCATTTACGTATTCAATATTTTTGTAATGCATTGACTTAGCTATCTTGATTTATTATTTTACAGTGTATTTGTTAAATATATTAGGTTAGGTTTAATTTTTCTAAATATTTGTAATGCATAAAAATAGCTGTTTTGATATATTTCACTGATTCTGTGCTCTATTTATTGACTTAGCTATCTTGATTTTTTATTTTACGGTGTATTTGTTAAATATATTAGGTTAGTTTTGATTTTCCTAAATATTTGGAATGCATAAAATTAGTTGTTTTGATATATTTCAAATCTTTCCAAAATATTAGGAACTGAATTTCAATTATGAACAAAAATTTCTTCTAAATTAGTTTGCCACATTTGTACAAAAGTTTGGGCGAGAAAACAAATTTGGGAAAATGTCATTTTGTTTTAATATATATATATAGATATAGATTCGATAATAATTAAAAAAATGAAATTAAATTCAATTATAAACTAAATAAATTCAAACATAATTTTTAAAACACAATAAAAATTCAAATAAACTTAAAAAATAATATATATTCGGCCCAAATCTATTTATAAACCTACTATTTACATTAGTTATGAAGATAAATTATTTCATTATATTTGTAAAAATAAATATCTCCACAAATAATTTTATTATAATGACAAATAGAAACCATTTAAACAATTTAAAATACATATTTTGTAAGAAATACAATGGTTCTTATTGAACTACTTTGTTCGTTATCTTTGTTACGGTAAATTTTTTTTTACCCGCCAACGATTAATTACTCTCAAAACAACAACATTTCTGTATATTAATCTTCTAAGTATATCATTGAAAAGTGAAATTATGATCACATATAATTAAATGGGGCTTCGAGAGTGACCAATCACACACGGGTAAAATATTTGATCTACGACAAAGATAATGGGCAAAGTAATATAATAAGAACCATTGTATTGGTTTCAAAATGTGTTCCTTAATTTAATTTATTCAATTATATACAATTTTTTTTGTGGATAAATATGACTAATATTTTATAAAATAAACATTATTTTAAAACCATATGTTTTATTATTTAAATTGAGGAAGTACTATTTATTTAAAGAAAGGGTAAAGGGGACACTCCCCTACCGATGTATTTTTATATCCTACAGCTTTCATAGATCGCTTAAACTTGTTCATCTTTGATGTAAGAGTCCTATATCAGTAAGCTATTGAGCTGTTACGCACTTTTTCAAGAATGGTTGTTTCTGGGCAGATTTCCTAATTGTCTTTGTTATTAGGAATATTTAGTAGTCTTTGTATTTTATCTGTATTGAGTTACTTATCCCACATCGATTACGTTAGTAGTTACGTTACACTTTCACTTGTATATGTACATTCTGTATTATTCGAATAAAGTATCTTGGAAATATTCTCAACATGGTATCAGAGCATAAAATTGGCAACCGCCAAATTCCTTGATCCAAAAAAAAAAAAAAAAAAAAAAAAAAAAAAAAAAAAATCCTCTCACTCCAAAATAATCGGATCTCCTCCCTTCAATCCCTGATTTTTTGGATAGTCAATTCCCTTCCACGATTCACTCAAATTTTTTTTTTTTTTTTTGGAAGCCCAACTCCCGTCGCTGCTTCCCTCTGATCAGCGCCACCACCCGCCTCACGCATCATACTGTGTAGTTCCGGCCTCACGCCACTGAACCTTCAACCGTCATGACCACTCCGCCTCTCTCGGTGACTGCTGCCGATGGCACCACTCTCCCCCTTGTCTCGTTCAACACAGCTGCGCAGGCTCCTTTGAAACTTACGTCATCCAATTATGTGGCGTGGAGTTTCCAGATTCGAACTCTTCTCTCCGGCTACATCCTCCTCAGGTATGTCGACGGATCTTATGCTTGTCCCTCTCCTACTCTAACGGTTGGTGACAAGTCCGAGTCGAACCCTATTCATGAGCAGTGGGTTCGACAGGATCAATTAATTCTCTCCGCCATCATCAGCTCGATTTCGCCCACTCTCATTCCGTTTATTGCCGCTGCAACCAATTCTCGTACGGCTTGGGAGATGCTTGCCTCTATCTACGGCAAGTCGTCCAGAGGCCGTATCCTTGCGCTCAAAAACCGCATCCACAATCCTGTGAAGGGGACGCGATCTATTACTGAATTCATGCTAGAAATCAAAGGGGTCATTGATGAATTATCCCTTCTTGGTGTAGTTACTGACCAAGAAGATATTGTCCTCAAAGTACTCAACGGATTGGATGATTCCTACCGGGAAATTGGGAATGCGATTCAGGCACGTGACACCTCGATCTCCTTCGATGAACTGCTGGATAAGCTCCTGAGCAGCGAGGCTCAACAGGCTGCACGACATGCAGCGACGTCCGTCCAGCCTGCTACGGCATTTCCGGCCATGTCCTCCTCCCGGCGATTTTACACGTCTGGCCGTCGTCCGCCTCAGTCCCAGCAGCGTCCGCAGGGCTCTACTTCGCAACAGCCCCATGTCTCCCGGACTCAACAAGGTGCTTTGGGTAACTCCCCATCTCAACCCAGCCGAGGGTATCAAGGACGTTGCCAGCTTTGTGGCACGCATGGGCACTCCGCTCGTCGTTGTCCCGAGATCCGTTCTTATGCGGCATCCCCTCACCAGCCGAGTCATGCCCCACAGCCGGCTTACTCATCTCCGTCTGCTCACACCGCCGCCTCTGTGCCCTCTTCGTCGGACTGGATTCTCGACTCTGGGGCATCTCACCATATAACTACTGATCTTGCCAATCTCTCCTTGCATGATCCGTATGGTGGGTCTGATGATGTGATTGTTGGGAATGGTAACAAATTGCATATTTCTCATATTGGCAGACTTAAATTTTCCTCTTTCTCCTGTCTTGATTTTCGAGATGTTCTAGTTGTTCCATCTATGGCGAAAAATTTGCTTTCGGTCTCTAAGCTTTGTCAGCAGAATGGCGTTAATGTTATTTTCTCTGCTTCTGATTTTCAGGTGAAGGACAGTCGTACGGGGAGCGTCATTCTTCGGGGTCCGCGCGTTAGTGGTTTGTATGTGTGGCCTGCCGGTGCTTCGTCTACGAATCCTCCCTCTGCTCTGTCATCGGTTAGACTGTCGTCCTCCTTATGGCATGCTCGTCTAGGTCATCCTAGCACTAAAATCTTACAAACTTCTTTGTCTAGTCATGATATTTCAGCAAATAAATCTGGTGATTTTACTTGTAAGTCTTGCAAGTGCATCAAGAGTCACAAATTGCCATTTACTGAGTCTACTTTGACTTCTGTTTTACCGCTTCAGTTAATTTATTCTGATGTTTGGACTTCGCCTGTTTTGTCGTGTGATGGATATAAATACTATGTTGTTTTTATTGATCACTATACGAAATATATTTGGTTGTATCCTCTTAAAAAGAAGTCGGATGTCTTGTCTACCTTTGTTGCCTTTAAGGCTCTTGTTGAAAATTTTCTCAACACGAAAATAAAAACTCTCTACTCTGACAATGGAGGGGAGTACTTAGCGCTTCGTCCCTTTCTGCAGTCTCATGGAATTACTCATCTCACCACCCCACCCCATACCCCTGAACATAACGGTGCTGCAGAGCGACGTCATCGTCACATTGTTGACACAGGCCTTGCTTTGCTTCATCACTCCTCCATGCCTCTCCAATACTGGTCTTACGCCATCACCACAGCTGTCTATCTTATTAACCGTCTTCCAAAAGTTGACCTCGATATGGTTTCCTCCTTTGAGAAGCTCTTTAATTATCCTCCAAATTTGTCCAAACTTCGTGTGTTCGGCTGTCAATGCTTTCCCTGGCTTCGTCCTTACTCCTCCCACAAATTAGACACTCGATCTCTTCCTTGTGTCTTTGTTGGGTACTCGGCTACTCAAAGTGCCTATCTTTGCCTTGATCGCACCACCTCTAGAATATATGCCTCTCGTCACGTTGACTTTGTGGAAAACATCTTTCCCTTCTCCGACTCTACTCCACCTGTTTCACCTAACTCTGAGTCTCTTCCATCTCTCTCTATACCTACACCTCCACCTATTGTTGTCCCTCCGCCTGTCGTTGATGCTGCACCGTCTGTGCCCTCACAAACACCCACGTCACCGCCGGCTCCTGTGGTCTTACCTCCTCGACCTGTTTCTTCACCAGTGCCTCCCTTGGATCCTCCGGTGTCACATCCCATGCTTACTCGGTCTCGTAACAACATTGTGAAACCCAATCCACGGTATGGTCTCACTGCCACTTTGCCTCAAGATATTGAGCCATCCACCGTGTCTCAGGCTCTCTCTGATCCTCGTTGGCGTGACGCCATGTCTCAAGAGTTCACTGCCCTGCAAGAGAACGGCACTTGGGACCTTGTTCCTCCAGCCTCCTCTCAAAATGTTGTAGGCTGCAAATGGGTGTTTCGCATCAAACGGAAACCTGATGGCTCTATTGACAAATATAAGGCTCGTCTTGTAGCTAAGGGGTTTCATCAGCGTCCTGGAGTTGACTATTTTGAAACCTTCAGCCCTGTGGTAAAACCTGCGACTATTCGTATTGTTCTGAGTATTGCGACTGCTCGCAATTGGCCTCTTCGGCAGTTTGATGTGAACAATGCCTTTCTCCATAGTTCCCTCTCTGATACGGTATATATGTCCCAACCTCCCGGCTTCACCGATACGAATCACTCTCAGTTTGTTTGCAAGCTTCGTAAGTCTATTTACGGTCTCAAGCAAGCCCCTCGCACGTGGTATCATGCTCTTCGTGATTTTTTGGTCTCTTTTGGGTTCTCTTGCACTAAATCAGACGAGTCTCTTTTTGTCTATCATGCTCAGGGAGTCACAGCCTACTTCTTGGTCTACGTGGATGATCTTATACTTACTGGGAGTGATGATTGCTTTCTTGATCGCGTTGTGACTGGTTTGTCTTCTCAGTTCTCTGTTAAAGACTTGGGTGCTCTGTCCTACTTCCTTGGTGTGGAGGTTCTTCGTACTTCGTCTTCTTGTTTCTTGTCACAGCGTAAGTACACCACTGACCTGCTTTCTCAGCATAATATGCTTCATGCTAAGCCGGTCCAGACGCCACTTGCCCTCAATGCCACATTCTCTCTTCATGATGGTAGTGCACCTGCTGATGCCTCCTTATATCGTCGGGTTTTAGGCAGTCTTCAGTATCTTCTCCTTACCAGACCAGATCTCGCCTTTGCTGTTAACAAGCTGTCTCAGTTCATGCACGCCCCTACTGAGCTCCACTGGGCTGCTGTGAAGCGTCTTCTACGCTATCTCAATGGCACTCGTCATCTTGCTCTTCACTTCCGCCGTGACTCCCCTTTGTCCCTTCATTGCTTCACCGATGCTGATTGGGCTGGTAATTGTGACGATCGCACTTCTACTGGTGCGTTTATTATTTATCTTGGTGCTAATCCAATCTCCTGGAGCTCTCGCAAGCAGCGGACTGTTGCTCGGTCATCCACTGAGGCAGAGTATCGTGCGATTGCCGCTGCTACTGCTGAACTACAATGGACTCGGTCGATCCTTTCCGAGTTAGCTGTATCTCTTCCTGTTGCTGCCCCCGTTCTGTATTGTGACAACATTGGGGCAACTTACTTGTGTGCCAATCCGGTCTTTCACTCCCGGATGAAGCACATTGCCATTGACTATCATTTTGTTCGTGAGTTAGTTCAGTCTGCCCAGCTTCGTGTTTCCCATGTTTCCTCGGCTGATCAGCTGGCAGATGCTCTCACCAAACCACTATCTCGTCACCGTCTTCATCTTCTCTTGGACAAGATTGGTGTCGTCAACCATCCACCATCTTGAGGGGGCGTATTAGGAATATTTAGTAGTCTTTGTATTTTATCTGTATTGAGTTACTTATCCCACATCGATTACGTTAGTAGTTACGTTACACTTTCACTTGTATATGTACATTCTGTATTATTCGAATAAAGTATCTTGGAAATATTCTCAACATTTGTATCCCCACCTTCTTCATCACTAGAATATTATTTAGGGGCCTTAGCCAATGATCCGAGTTGTTTTTCTCTCGATGATGAAGCTTATCTCCATCATATTAGTGGCTCACCTTAACCCATATTATTTTAAAGATATATCAAGGATTCAAAATTTGCGGCAATTTGATACAGCTATCACGACCCGAAAAATAAATGACGAAATTTAAGCGAACTCTGAACCCAACAGTTTACTTCATTTCCTTTTACGAATATAATTTTCTGTATTGTAAGTTTTGATGGCTTTCTCCTCCCATAAAGGGATTCTCAATGGGCTTTATTTCTATTCTGAGAGGCCCATATATTGTAAAGTTTGAGAATTAGTTAAGCCCAAACTTTGAAGAAAGGCCTTATTAAATCGAGGTAGGCCTACGTCGAGCAATCCATTTACAACACAAGTTCTATAATTTTTAAACGCCTCCAAAATTAGTTCTCTAATTTTTTTAGCTTTATAATTACATTAATTATTATTTGTATTGCGTAAATCTATACTCTGTATAAAAAAGAATCGTGCAATATTTTCTCTTCTTTTTTCTATCCTCTTTTTATTTTCACTTAAATTTTAAATTTTAAATAACTTTTTTTTTTTAAATTGTTTTTAACATATGATATATCAAATTAATATTCTTTTTGTGATTATTATGACGTTAGTATTATATATATTGAAATAATAATTACATTTAAAGCATGAAATATAATTTTTATGGATGGAATATAATTTTGTATGAATTGAATTATAATTTTATAAATTTTGATATACGTATTGGATTTGAATAAATAATATATTAATTTTTACATGAATTTAATCTACAAAAATATACATATTTTTTTGGTAAAAATAAAAACGTTATACTATTAATTTATACAATATATAATTTTTTGTTTAACCTTAATAATTTTAGTAAGTTAAAATATTTATATTTAGTTCGGGGACAATAAAAAATTTACTTCAAATATCGTACAATTTATTATTTATAAACCTAACTTTAGAAAATTCAATTTAATATAACAAACTATATTTCAAATTGAAGTATAATTTATATATATGTATATTATATAAATATAATTGATATAATATAATAGGTTATGTATATTTTTATAATAAAATAAACTACATCCTGTGCATTGCACGGGCGGACAATTAGTTTAATTCTAAAATCATCGGAAATCAAATCATGATTGGGAAAATGAGAATTTTCAAATTCCGGCAATTTAAGTGACAACTTTAGTGGTAAAAAGTATTTTGGTCGGCCTTCTTGCAACCACCACATTACTTAAATCATCGAAAAATTTAAATCTCTAATATTTAAGAGATCATGTGTTAATATGTTAACAGTTGATGTGTCAAGATCATTACTACGTATAAGTAAAATATTTAAATTTATAAGATTTTGAGACCTAATATAATGGGCACATTAAGTGGAGTTGATACTTATATTTCTGTAATAGTTTTTTCCATTTACAAGGTGGGAAAGGCTATGGAAAAGGTGAGCACTAAAACTCATTTAAATCATATTTAAAATACTATTGATTAATTTAAGCACATTTAGGCTTCTCTTCACTAAATTTAGTTATTTCCATTTGAGAAGATAAAAATTTAACAATAACATAATATTGATACAGATTGCAATAATGGAGTTCAAAAGAAGCCCTATCCCTTTTGCCCCCACTACCGATTCCCTTTTTCTAAACTACTAAAAGCCACCAAATTAATCCCATGATAATCAATCAAGCTTCCAATCATCATATCCATCCATGGATTGATGATGGATGGCAGATGGGATTAATCCCAACACCAAGAAAGTCCCTGGTTTCCCCCTCTGTGATCTCCTCATGATCCTGCAGCCGGCGGCGCTTGGACGGGTACAGCTGCATCTGATTCAGGGCAGAATGGTCATTCACAGAGCTTTCTACATCACTTCCAAGCCCACTGGTCACTGAGCTTGTACTGTACAATCCACACAGCCTGTTCCCATCTTGAACTGAATTATTGTCACTGCACTTTAGGCCAAAGTTTCCTAGGACGAATGACGGGTCAGTTGTTGTTGCCCCCATTTGGGCAGCCTTCTGCAGTAAAGCTGTTGCAGACATTCTTGCAGAAGAATCTGGAGGGTGGTTTTGGTAATTTTGGGTGCTCAGCAATGATGGGACACTAACATCTTTGTGATAGGTTAAAGGGATGTTCATAGTGTGTGAATTGTTGGAGAAATTTGGATAGTCAATGCTGGAGGGAAATCTATTGCCAAAGTCCCAATTCAAATGGTAATTAGAGGGAGAAGGGTTTGGGAAGGAATTGTTGATGGATTGGTAATTCTGAGAGGGGTTTCCGGTTTGGATTAACTGCGATTCTTGAAGATTCTTGGCTATGGAACCTGGGATTGGATCGAGATCTTGGAAGGTGGTCGTATTCATCTTGAAAATGGAATGAAAATGCTGCCCCATGCCTAGGAAATGGTGGTTCATGTTCATGTTTGTTGCTGTAACTCGAGCTGCTTCTTGGGCTAAGGCGTCGCAGAATGCGCGATGGGTGATGAAGCTATCTCTCCTGTGTAGAAAATTAAGAGGAAATTAAGTACCGTTTGATTCGTATAGGGAGATTTTGATTTCAATTTAGATAATAGTAGTGTAGGTGATTGATCAACATATGCAGTTTTTAAATCTGTAATTAGAAAGCCTATAGCTTGCCTACTTAACAAAATATATTTAGGGCTAAATACAATTCTTGGCTAGCTAGAAAATTTTATTCACCCCTTCTCCCCCCCCCCCCCCCCCCCCCCCCCTCTCTCTCATATATAGTACTCAATACAAGATTAAGACAGACAAAAAATGAATAATCATGGTTCTTGAGATATGTTTAATATATATATATATATATATATATGAGTGTGCGTTCGTACTATTTTTTTTTTTAAATCGAAAACCTAGCTATTTCTAGCTAGAAAGATCACATTTTTTCAAGAAAAAAAACTTTCAGACCCCTATACTTCTAATGATGTGCCTGATTAGCAAAATATTTAGGGCTGAAAATAGAAATTTATTCACTTCTCTCTCCCTCTCTCTATCTCTATCTCTCTCTCTCTCTCTCTCTCACACACAGTTCACAGTACTCCTTGCAAGGTTAAGAGAAACAAACTAATTAAACAGAATCATATAGTTCTTAGAGGGGCTGTTCACTACATGATCAAATCTTGATTCTACACGAATTATCCGCATCCCACGAACAAACGTGGACAGAGAGAGAGAGAGATAGAGAGAGAGAGTGAGAGTACCTGGAGAAGACAGTGCCACAGTCACACTTGTATTCCCTGGTGCCACAAGTCTTGGAATGAGCCTTCCAATCGGACTGCACCGCATATCGTTTGGAGCACTTATCGCACTTCCACTTCTTCTCGCCGTGCTTCCGACAGAAGTGCTTCTTGATTCCGGTTAGGTCTCCGAGAGCCCTTGAGGGGTGGTGGTGGATGCACGTCTTCTCCGGGCACACGTAAACCCGTTTTCGCACTTCATTGCTCGTCCTTTGCTTCAGCTTCCATGGAAGATTATGCCCTCTTCTGTGCAGCTGCAGATTTTGATCTCTTTGGAAACCCTTCCCACATATTTCACACAAGAATCTGTTTGTAGCCATTAGGGTCTTTGGAGACAAAGCTATTACTTCAGCCTCAGGATCTGCAGTTACCATCAATACCACATAATTTTGTTATATATATATATATATATATATATATATATATATGACATAAAGAAATCTTGAATATTCATGAATATGCTTTGCAGTAAGAAACTAAAGTTTCTTGATTTAGTACCTGGGGTGCCTGGAAGATTTCTCTTCTTCTTTTGAGGAGGACTGGATCCATTTTCTGGATTTTGGATGGAAACAGTTGCTTCTGTCATCTTTTTTCACCAAAAAATTGTGTTCTCTAAGGTGGGATTCAATCTACAAGCTGTAAATAAATGATTAGAAAAATTGTTGCTTGGAAATAAAAGATCAGCTGGGAAAATATCTTTTGTCAATTACCAGAAGCTAGCTTCTTGTTGCAGTAATGGAATGATCTCTCTCTCTCTCTCTCTCTCAATGATGGTAACACTAGTGATGCAAGTAAGAGAAGATATCAAAAGTGAATTGGTGCCTAATTGAGGTTTTCAATCTCATTAAGTAACAAGGGAGCCATATAACCCCTCTCTCTCTCTCTCTCTCTCTGCCGACCTCGTATAATACAAATATTTTAACTGCTTCCTGTCGGAAGAGAATAACAAAATTCTTTTCCCTTAAAAGAGAATGGTGTTTTTTTTACTATAGATGAAAATGAGAGGTGGGGTAAGTGGGGGGACTCAAAGGTATATGATGACATATATGATGGGGGAAAAGTTGGACTATATACCTTTCTGGTTGGAATGATTGTCCCATAATTGTTTTTGCTTTTTTAAATTTATAGCAAACTTGAATATATATATATATACACACACACATATATGACAAACTTGGTGTGATTAATCTAAACAACCCTACATTCTTGTGTGTGTGTGTATATATCTTGATCATACATGCACTGCATGTATATGAAGATTATTAATTTCACCCTTAAAGTTCATATATTATTTTTTTATGTAAAAATTGCTCAGGGGGTCATTTAGTTGGCATCTAGGCATTAGACGGTGTCTAATGAGTCCTGTTATGTGAGAAATGACACTGTTAGGCATATTGTGTGTCTAGGCGGGCCAGACGGACTACTACACGACATAGGTGAGCGGTTAGTCGGTCCAAATATATATATATATGTATATATATATATATTTAAATGTCTTAACTTTTTTTAGTTTAAAAAATTTATACATGATTTAATGTTAAAATTATGTATTAATGGTACAATATTTTAAAAATATTAGAGATATAAATAAGAAAAAGGCTAAAAAATTCAAATCTAGATGAACACCAAATCGACCTAGATGGTAGACAGCCCAAAAATGTCCGACTACCAATTTTCGATTTCTACAACCATGCTTATCCCTAAACATCAAAAATTTTAGGCTTTCGAGATAAACTAATATAATTACCATTATAAATTAGGGTTAAAAGTTGAATTTACCATATGCTCCCTCGCAATTCTAATAAATGCTCCAAATTTGACACACTATCTTTTATTAAAACAATTGTTACACATATTAAGTAAGGTCAATAAATTACACACCGAGTATACTCTTATTCAATGAAACATAAATTATTGAAAAAAAAACAACACATTATATATACATTTACAAGAAAAAAAACTGTAAAACATTACCTATTGTATTAAAAAAACAGAACTTTTAAAATATAGTATCTCGAGGAAATGTAGTTAATTATTACCACTAAACTAACAAATAATATAGAAAAGAAAAAAAAACATTTAGTTTGATTTGAAAATAAGATTTAATGCAGAGAGCATTGACCAGCAGTTGAAGCTGGAATAGAGATAAAGCATAAAATGTTAATGGAGAAACCATGCACATGCCCTACAACTGTTGAGACCAGAGTAAAAACTAAAGTAAACGACAACAGAAAACAATCATATTTAAAAAGGGAATAATCGTCCTCCTTAGTCCTTATGACAATGTAGACCATATATGCATGGCTGGATCTTTGTTTCTCATTCCAACAAGATTTTTGTTCCACTTTTTATCTATGTGGTGGGGTAAAAAGGGGAAAAAAGTTATAAAAAATACGAATCGAATCAATTTAAGTAAAAAAGATTACCTATATAGTCGTATTTTATTTGTCAAATTCAAGAGACGGCTTTAGGGTTAGTTGAAGAACAAAAATAAATAGTGGGCGGATACATTTTGCGGTGCTTCTAATTTTGTATTGTATTTTGTTTTTGTACGTGAAATGTGTATAGTGATAATACTAGATTGTTACGTTTATAAATTTAAAATAAATTATTCGAATGGACGTATGTTTTTTTTAAAGGGAAAATAATAAGAAAAATTGAAGGCAAATTGACCATTTGTTGGGACCAAACTATTAAGTAGGAGGAGTAGAAATGAAGGGGTTAGTGTTGAATGTGGGTGGATGATTCCTTCTTCTATTTTGATCCCTTTATTGCTTTTCCTAAAGTTGTTAAAGCAATCTTTTCTTTAAAGGAATCTGTTGGGATTCAACTTCTGACTTTTTTTAGTCTACATACATCTATACATGACTTATTTTTTAAAAATATAATTTAACCAAATAAACTCTCTCTCTCTCTCTCTACATGTATATATATATATATATGTATGTATGTATGTATATATATATATATACAAGACTTATAAAACGACCACTGACAATTTATTGTTAACTTTCGGAATATGTTTTTATAAAAAGAACATCACTCAAAAGAGTAAAAGATTAAGGTATGAGATCTTCAATCTACATGTAACTACTGAAATAAAATAATAAGTTAAATCGAACCAAATTTACATGATTAAAGGAAGGTTAAATAAGTAAAATTAAGAACGTTTTATTACGTGTATTTACAGTAAAAGTAAAATTAAGTTAATCGATGGAGAGAGGCAACTGACAAAGGTAGTGAATTTTTTGAAGGGTGAGTGGTCGTCTCCTTCTGGGCTGACTTTTCCTGCTAACCCTAACCCTTAATCATAATCTAATCATGGTTTTGCTTTCTCTCTTTCTTTATAATTTTCTTTGGATTTTAGCTCTTGAACTTTGGTGGCTACAGAATATTCTTCCCCCTCCCCCAAAGGCTTCAACTTTCTATGTCCAGCTCCTCTTGCACACCTCTCTCTTTCTCTCTCTCTCTCTCTCTCTCTCTCTCTCTATATATATATATATATATATGAATGTATACAGCTCCTCTTGCACCTCAATCTCTCTCTCTCTCTACATACACACACACAGATCTGGATGTGTTATTTGTATACAATAACTTCTGAACTTAGCTACACGTGGAAAATAAAGTTCTTTTTAAGACAATTGAAGTTCTCTTTTTTTTTTTTTTTTTTTTCTTAGCTATATTTCCAATGATGCTTTGGGTTAAGTTGGTATAGATTAGATTTTAGTCCGGCGTAACATGGTACAAACAAAATAATAAATAGGTTAAAATTAATAAAAAGTTATGGGTAAATTAATAAACTTTTTCTCCTATTTAGAGATAGGGTTGAAAATCATACCAACCTGCTTAATATTTAAACTAGTTTAAATATTGTTTTATATATAATATAATCTAAAGTTTAAGTTCGATAAGTTAAATTCATTAAAATAAATAAAAATATCACACTATTTGAGCAAACTAGTATTGGACTCAATTAAATTCGTTCAAATACGAGTGAATTTATAGCCAAATAAACTGAAAGATAATATTAAAACTTTGTCACTTCTAACCTTATACCTAGATGCAGATGATTTAGTTTCTTTTTAATAAGGAGGGAGGGAGGGGGGGTGGGGGGAGAGAGAGAGAGAGAGAGAGAGAGAGAGAGAGAGAGAGAGAGGTGGTTTGAGGAAAAGTGAAATGTTATCATCAAGGGTATGTTTGTTTCTTCGTTTGTCTTTTATCCAGACTTAGATATTACATAAATCTTGGAGTTGGGAAATATAACACCAATGTCTCTTGGACTTCGAATATAGTTTCTACTTTCAAGAATTTTAGTTTTGTCTCCCAACTCTTTATTCAGCTGCATTAATATTCTACTCTCTCACTCAATTTTCTACGTGGAATTTGTCAATTATTAATTCTCAATTAATTTTATCTACTATTTCGACTCTATAAAATTGAGTTTGTGTATTATTGTAGTTCGTTTTATTAAGATATATTATTTTTCATTATGAACATCATTTATTTTTTATTTATATGTATGTATGTTCTTTTAATATTACTCCACAATAACTAAATATGTTTAAACGATAAATGATATATATTTAGTGTAACAGAGAATCTACAAAAGTGGAAGAATCTGTGTAACAATTTCCCATTTGATTTGGGGATCTAATTTAAAATTCCACATGCTTTTTCCATTAAAAGATTAAAGAATCTTTGCCTTTAGAGAAACCTAATTTTATGCCATTATTTAATTTCCATCTTTACATTATTAACTAAGGAAAGTTATCAACAAAATGAAAATAAATTAAATAATATATGTATATGTAGATCAATATATCCTTTTTTTTTTTTTTTGTATCAATTGTACAATATAATTTTAGTTGTAACTTTTACATGTGTTTTTGTAAAGATTGTATCTAATATTCTACAACTAAGTTCTTCATTTTTGCCTAATAAACGAAGGGACGATCCTCATTTCTTTCATTCACCTCGAATAGAAGTTTTAAGAATACATCTAAATCAAATTTGAAAAAAAAACTAAAAAATATGAACTCTTGCTCCCTCTATTTACAGAAGGACTCGTAAAATTACTATTTTAAATTATTAAAAGACCTATACAAGCATATCGATAATTAAGAGAACTTTAAAATATTCAATAATGAAGAACCTTAAGATGCATTTTGCATTAAAAAAAGCTTTAAAATCAATAATACAATATTTTTTTTATTGGAGATATATTTTGTAAGCAAACGTTTTATAGATGTCTTCTATATTAGCAAAATGAAAACTTAATTATAATAATGTAATAATAATTTGCAAACAAATTACACTTGATAAGGAGTCGATTAATAGGGTGAAATGGGAAAGTAAAGAAGGATAAGAAAATCTCCTATAAAACAATAATAATAATAATAATAATAATAATAATAATAATAATAATATAATAATAATAATAATAATAATAATAATAATAATAATAATAAAAGGATAAGAAAAGGTTTATATCATTCATGACCAAAAAGATGTTCAAATATTCAAAGCAAATTAAGGGTCCACATTCAACCATAATAATTGTCACCAATTTGGTCTAAACTTGAAGAAGATGAAGCCTAGTGCACAATTGATGTTGATATACTTAATAAAATAAATAAAGGCAAGTTTTTGTTATCCCATAATTTTTTAATTTCAATTCTAGTCTCCACTTTTGTTAGAAATTGAGTTTTAAATGTAAGAGAGTTAAAAATAAAAATAAAAATTTACATCCAAAATATCGGTTCTGATAAGGTATGTAATAAGCAAGTTGAGTCCAAACGAGTCGAATATTTTATTATTCAAGATCGTTTGAAATGCTATCGAACTTTTAAGATTGTGTTTGACCTTGTTTGATTATAAATCAAGTCGAGCTTTAATATAACCGAAAACAAGTCGAGCTTGATTAGTTTGATATTTTACACTTATTTTAACAAATTTTATATAATAAGCCCGAGCTCAAGTCGAACTTTAAATTTTATCAAACGTAAAAATGTGTTCAAACTTGTTTGATATCATTATCAAACGAGATTTTAACTCTCAAATCGAGTATTGAAGAGTTTGGTTTGATTTTGAGCCTTTGTTCTATTTCTCTATTACATTTTTGTTTTATCTTATATTCCAATTTCATAAAACATATCATTCATTTATTGATGATTTCGTTTAATACACTCAATGTATATTAGTGAGCCGAGCGAAGTTACAGATGTTACATTATTCATTCATGTTGAAGACTTCTATTATTTATTTATTTACACAAAAAGTGATATACATACATACATATATATATACACACACACACATACTATAATAATTTGGCATATATTACCCTAAAAAAGTTGCAAATTTAGTTTTGGTGGCCTACATTAGGGTATGAAGATAACATGAAAATGGGTAGAGACCTAAAGATAAAAAGTGCAATTTGGACAAGATAATATATAAGTTTCTTGACAGTTAGTTTCTGTTTGGGACAATAATTGTGGTCAAATGTAGCACTACTGCATAATGGATATTGACATCCACAAATATATTCTGACGTGGCACTTCTAGTTGGGACTGCAATGAAATCTAAAAACTTCCTATAAAACAACATTTTAAGACAATTGAATTCCACAAAACTCAATTGGTCAACAAATATAATTTTATTTTGATTGGAAAAAATCAGCCTTTTGTATTCCTTCCCTTCTAAAAAAAATGATGCTTTATTAAAAAAACAAATTCTCCAAAAAAAAAAAAAAAAAGTTAAAATTAGTTACTAGTTTGAAATATCATTAATACATTAATGACAAAGTTGATTTTTGATTGTTATAAGTGAAAATTAAATTTATTTGATTAACAACCAAAAAAATACATCACAAAAAATAGGAATATTATTAGTAGGAAAGTAGCAATAGCTTTATAATAATAATAATAATAATAATAATATTATTATTATTATTATTATTATTTCATACAGTCTTAGAAGAAAATTCAATTTTAAAAGCTTCATTCATGGGCCTGATCTCAATTGTAGCTTTTAATTGATATTTTACATTTAGAAAAATCAATTTATGCTTTATATACAACAAGTCAGTAAGATTTCAGAGGGTTCCTATTATGTGGTGGTGGCCCAGACTGTTGCTAACCTACCTCGATAATACAGGTTAAATAGACCAGCCCGCTTTAATATGCCCTTAAATGGGCTGATAAATATTTTATCTACCCCACTCTTTGGGCTATATTGGGCCGCCTGCAATCATGATAGCCCTACTTTATCTCATTTCCAAATAAAATATTTTCCCAATTTGCATTCTTCGTTTTAAGAAATTTATTTTTATTCCCTTTATTTTAAAATTCGTTATTTTAAATTTTTTTTAATATATATATATATATATTTATATATTTTTTTTCATACTTTAGAAATAAAAATTCAATTTTTATGAAGTAAAGTAATAATTTTAAATTATTTATTAACAAATAAACGGTATATAATTGAGCAAGTGAAATTATATATATATATATATTTTATAAATACAAATTTATATTTCTTATAATATTATTCCACGGAGGAATTAATTCAAATAACCTTGCACAGTATCTTAAATTAAAAAGACAAAATAAAATCTAAACTAAACCATCATAGCCAGAGGGCCCCACCCTGTTTCAACAAAGGAGTGAGCTCCCCCGTAATATGGGTCGCCATGATCCTATCCAACCCGCCGAACCACCGCCCGCCGATGAACACCACCGGTAACTGCTCCGTTCCTCCGCCAGAGGTGTCCACCGCCCGGAGCTCACCGGCGAGGTCGTCCTCACACCCGTCCTCCACCTCGTACACGGCGGGGTTCGCGCCCAGGCCTTGGAGCAGCCGCCTCACAACGTGGCTCATGCAGCAGCCCCTCCCTGCAAAAACTATAACTGCATTCTCCCCCACCATTTTCTTCAGCTCATCCTTCTCGAAGAGGGTCGGACCCCTTTCTCGGGTCGTTCCCACTTTCATTTGATGGTTTAAGGTTGTCTGGATACGGGAACTATGCGGGATTGTTTCTTGCATTGTCTGTGTAATCTCTAAATCTCTCTCTCTCTCCTCTTTTTCTGTCTGTATTTTTTTCTTATTTTTCCTGTTTGATACATACAATTATATATAGACAGACGGGGTGGGGGTGGGGGGTTAGGGAAATGAAGCCTGAAAAAGGCGGTTGCACGTTGTTACGCGTCATCAATGTGTGGGCGAGAGACTAGTGACGTCATAATCTTGTTTAATTACATAAGGTTCTGAAATTCATTACGTCATATTCGGTGCTCATTTTTTTATTTTCACTGTGCAACCAAAACACGTATTACATAATATCCATAACGAACACATCCCACACGTACTGAAAAAGTCACACGTATTTAACTTTTAATTTATCGAGTATTAATTAATTAATTATTTATTTTATAATAACTTTATAGTTTCTTTTCAAAATTCATAGCTTTTGGACACTAATGGAAATATAACTTCTGAATTATTTGTGATTGTGGAAGAATTGAAATATTGTTGTAGATTCATTTTTGTTAAAACTGGATCAAGATTAATGCCTTGGATATCTTACACATTCTTGATCAATTCAATATTGTATGTGAATATGTATATTTTTATGTCGACTTTATAAAAACTAGAATAAATTGGCAAAATATCAAGATTAATAATTAGAAAATAAATAAATTTGTGGTCAATAAATGGCCCTAACCTATCCCATTCCACAATGAAAATCACGTGCAATCTCGGACCATTTCACATGGGCCATTTATAACTATCTTGATAAAGACCTGATCAACAATATATACCATATAATTAAAAATTAAAGAAAATTATTTAATAATTTGTTAAAAAAAATTAAATTATACTTTATAATATTATCAAATAAGTTTAACATATTCTGATGTTCGATGAAATTTAAAGTTTATCTTTATTCGAACTCATTAAATAGTTTTTTAAAATAAATATAAATATTAAATTATGTAAGCTCGATTTATGTTTGACTTAATTTATAATCGAATAAGCCTCAAACTGAATATTAGTCATATCATAATTTATAAGTAGGTGAGAAAAGTTATTTATTGAAGCTGGTAATGCCGTTGATGGATAAAACATTGTAATTTCACTAATAAAAGACATGTGTTGATGAAGTTATAGATAGAATGCAATTTAAGATAATGGGAGCCCAAGTGGGCCCGAGGGAGTTGCATGTTGTCAGGCGTCATCAATGCGGGCCGGGCTTCTCGATGGGCCGCGTCATTGTCTGGTAATTTCATAATGTTCCCAAAGATAGGTTCGTCATCACCTATGTAATAAATTCATAAATCCACCGCACAAATTTAATAATAATAATAATAAAAGATTGAGAAATTATTTGTAAGAGGTCGTTTTCTGGCGTGTATAAAAATATGATAAATATAATAAATTCTTTTAATATTCTAAGCGGGTACAGAAATTGAAATACGAGCAAATTTACTTATATAGAATGGGCCTCACCGAGCTCGGATAAGAACCCAATGACTCAAGCCGAGGCCTAGTCCACTCTACATAGCCCACATACAACGGACCACGACCACACCCCACGGCCGAAACTAAGTCAATCGAGCCGGGCGGACGTGTGCATGCAAGTCTTACTAATGTTAATAAGCACCATCTACACATAGTCGGTATTCTAGTAATTATTTAATTAGATACTCGATGTGGGATGACACTTTTCATTTAATGCATGACCAATAACTTTATGTATTAATTTATTTTAATCAAATATCAAATTAGTATTCAATGAAATAATATATAAAGTAATTACGAACTTTTAAACATTCATGTAAAAATCAATCTAGGCGGGCGGCTAGGCGATAGACGGTGTCTCGCTGATCTAATTTTATGAAAAACAATATTATTAGGTATTTTCTATGTCTTGGCGGGCATTTAGGCGGCCCAAAAATATATGGTTTTTAATTTTTATATTTTTAATTTTTTAAAAATAATTAGTTTAAAATTTATAAATAATTTAATGTTAAAATTTATGTATTAATAGTAAAATATTTTTAAAATATTAGAGATATGATGGAAGAAATGCTAAAAAGTAAAAAATAAAATAAAAATTTGAAATTTAGGTGGCCGGTCTAGTCGACACATAGTCAGTCTAGACACTAGGTGGCACTAAAACATCCAACTACCAATTATTTCAACCTTTACTTCTAAAAATGTTTGGTGTTCATATTTGAAAGAAAAATATTATAGGAAATATCATCCTTACACTGAAGATATAGGTGCTAATCAATCACATTTCTGGCGTTGTTTGTTGAAATATAAAGAAAGTGTAGAAACTTGCATTTTCTGGCGACTCGGAAGGGGTGATATTACCTTTTGGTTTGATATGTGGTGCGAATCTGGTCCATTGTGTAAATATGCCGATATTTCTTATTTTAAACAAAAAGTGGTTGATTTTTTATCTCAAAATCCATGGAATTTATCATTTTTCTGCATATTATTCCCCCTTCATGTGATTTCTACGCTTTTTATTTATTCTGACATTGTTGATATGCTTGTTTGGAAGTTGACTTCTAACAGAATTTATTTATTTATTATTATTATTATTTTTTTCATTGGAATTCATTGACAACTCATAAACCATGTGAGGTTTGGGGTTCTATGATGTGGCCGAAATTCCTACAAGAATCTCAAGCCATTTTTCTTGAAGATTGCTCAACAATTTTCTTCCCCTTGATGAGAATCTCATCAAAAGGAGATTTGAGGTTGTATCCATTTATACCTTCTGTTTCTCTCATTGTGAGGATGTGAACCATTTATTTATACAGTATCCTTTTTCAGATAGGTTTGAGATTATTTCACCGCTTTTTTTAAGTTACAAATTCCTTTGATTTGTAATATAGCTTAGACGATTGTTGTTTGATTAAAAAAAATAAAAAAATCAAGGCTCATATTCCTACAATTTTACGTGTCCTTATTTGTTGGTATATTTGGAAAACATAAAATAAGAGAAGGTTTGAAAGTACAGTTTCTAGCCCGAAAAAATTCAATTTCTGGTAGCTAGTAGGATCTGATTGATGTCAGAATCTGCTATGTTGCCAATTGGATTCTGAAAATGATATTGGCATGTTGCTCGATTATGGGGTCTTAAGGTCCAATACAAATGACAGCCTGATCCGATTTTGGTAAGATGGTCCCTCAAAATGATGAGTTTGTTAAATTAAATACTGATGAGACATCAAAGGGATGTCCTGGCCCAGCGGGGGCAAATGGTATTATTTGTAATTCAAATGCTGATTTTGTTTTTTGTTTTATAAATTCATTAGCATTTTGAATAATATCTTTGCTGAATTAATAGGGATAGTTGAGGGACTTCATCATTTTATCAAATTAGGATTTGTTAACATTTGTGTTAGAAGTTGATGCACTTTCGATTATTCATATTTTAGAGTAAAAGGATATTGGGTAGTGAAAATACAAAGGTTTCCTGGCTCGTTTCAGGAAGATTAAGAAGTGTATATATTTAAAAATATTACATATTTTTAGAGAGGGAAACAAGGCTACAGATATTTTGGCTAATACGAGGATTGAAATGAGACATATTTTAGCCTTCTGAGATATAAATTTTTGTAATTGATTTACTGATTATATAGTTACTGGTAAATGAGGAAGTCCTAATTTTAGATTTTCAAACAAATAATGTATTTTTAATTTCATCAATAAAATTCAGTTAATATATATATATATAAAGTAATTACATATCAATGAAATTTGATATATATGACAAATGTTTTGGTAAATTATAAAGTAATTTGTGATTAAAAAAACAATAAACATCAGCATGAATTACTCATATACTTAATAATATATATATATATATTTATATATATATATATGTATATATATAAGAAAAATGGTACAAATTAGTTCAAAAATTAATACTTCATGTTCAAATTACACCTTAAAATCATTTTTTTTATAAATAAGACCTTTAACTTTTAAACTGGATCAAATAAGCCCTAAACTTATGAAATAAATCAAATAAACCACAAAAACTTCAAATGTTCTACAAATAGAACTCTCCAAAATATTAAATTTACTAAACAAACTTTAACGATATTTAATAAATCTAAAACTCAACAAATTAAATCATACATATATTTAAATAAATCAATAAATAAATAAACTAAATTTTAAAATTATTTAATAATTTAAATAAAAAAGGGCTTGAGATTTGGTGATTTGTTATGTTTATTAGATATTCAATTTTTGTTATATTTAAAAAATTTAAGTTCTTTTTATTTTTTATTACTTATTAAATAAATTAGATTTCATCATTTTATTTTTAAATAATTATTAAATTATATTTTATTTTAATAATTCTTTATTTATCTAAATATTTATCTAATTTATTAAATATTTGTTAAATTTATGTTGTTATTTTAATTTATTAAAATGACAAATTTATTTTAAATAAGAAGTTTATGGGCTTATTTGGTCAAGCTGACCTAGAGTTTGGGCAGGCTCGGCTCGGCTTAAGAAGCTGAATTCGAGTTCAGCTCGAGCTTGAAGCTCGTCGAGCTCAAATTATTAGGCTCGATTCGAGCTTGTGATATCCAATTTGAACTTGAGCTACTAATTTAGGATCTCTTTTGTATCTTAAACATAAATATATATATATATATATATATAAATTTATATATATAAATTTATTGGTACACTTTGCCTCGTTAATTTATAATTTATTGCAGATTTGTATCTCAAATTAATCCTAGCCGTTCCTGACTCAAACCCATGGACATCAGTTAATGGTTGAGATTTCTTCGAGGTGGCAACATGCAACATATTATTTTTGGAGGTGAAGTGTAATTATGGTTTGCAAGAGAAGTTCGATATTAAAATTACAAATGTGTGTGATTTTGTTTTAAGCCCATATAATTTGGGCTTCATAATGTGGGCCTATTTAGTTGGATTTATCCAGAAAGGATTATATAACTCCTTTTCTCATTTTGGGCCCTTTGTTGGGCCTCAGCTTGTTAATAGTAGAGAACTCACTCCCAATCCGATAGATCACTCGGTCACGGTGTATTCAAATTAATTATAATTAATTTATTTATTTATGTTGCGTCACTTGGCTGAAAATCAAAATCTGATATTCGATTTCATATTTAATTAAAATTGTTCGTTTACTTGAAAATAATGTTAAATAAATTTGAAAATCCTCCAAACTCGTAAAATGCTATTTTAACAAAAATATATTTTATTTTACTTTATATTTGTTTTTGTAATACACATAATTTGAATATATTTAATAATATTATCAATAAATGGGTATCTATAAAGTAGGAATATAAGATGAACACGTAATTTATTCGCTACTAAATCTAGTCCGGGCTATCAAAGGTTGAGAAATTGACTGCTCTACCTTTTTCTCCTCCTTGCAACGGTGGCTAACGGCGGCGCGTCAGGTGGCCTTGCGGAGTTGATTGTACAGGTGGATGGCAAGAAGCAACAAATATACCTCCCTCAATTTCAATGGATTTTTTGAGAAAAAGCTAAACAATAATCAACCCGCCGCCAACAATCCCTCCGCCAAATCATTCACAAATCAGAGCAAGACTGTTTCATCAAACTCACGAATCCATGGACATATGCTTGTATTGAGCCGGCCCGCACCCAAGCCGATTTCCATCCCTCAGAAATCTGATATCAAACAACAGTCTTCCTCCGTTTCATCTACGCCGCCGTCAGATACAGCTCAAGCCGGTAGCGAACCGGATTCAATTTCCCTCCGTCCACAGGGCCGAACTGGGTCTGCTTCTGTGTTGAATTCGTCTCCCTTGCCTTCTCCGGTGTCTCCCTTGCCGTCTAAGTCTGATCGGTTCGTTCCGCCGCATCTCAGGCCGGGGTTCGCCGGCAAAGAGGAGAAGCCCGGGCCGGAGCTTTTGAAGGTTGGAGCTGGTGGTATTAAGGGTAAATCGGAGATCAGAGGGCCTAGACCGGGTCTGATTCAGGATCCGGAGCATTGCCGGTTGGAGACGATTGAGGGACGGCCGAAGTCTGGAGGTGGGTATGAGCCGACAAGGAGAGGCCGTGAGCTGTCGGATGTGAAACGTCCTGTTTCAAGTGGGACACGGCCCAATTCAAGTGGATGATGGTATGATATTTGATCTTTGAATGCTTGATTACATCTGAATTTTCGTTTTATAGATATGATTATTATTATGCGTTTCTTCGTTTTAATTTTTTTTTCTTGATTCACTGGAATACCGAGATATGATCTATTTTTAGTTGGGTAAGAGATTAGATCGGTGTTCTTAGCTTCAGTATATTATATGTGAGATCTTTCCAGATTGTCCTCTTAAAATTTCCCTATTTGCTTTTAGTTGTGTTTGATTTCAATGGCTTTTTAACAAATCTTAGTGCCAATCATTATATTTGTTGGTCTTTCTTGCTTGCCTCTGGATGCAAGCTTTGAATTCGTTGCCTGATGAATTGAAATCAGTAAGTAGATAATTTGTTTCCATTTTACTTGTTGTGTCATGATTGCTGGCAAAGTAGCTATGATCATGTTTCTAATCACTGGTTGTGAATTGTGACTTGTGAAATGTTCGAATTAAGTATGGGCGGATATTATGCCTTTTTGCCTTGAAGGGTTATCGTTCAAATTAGATGTTACCTGTTGTTTGCTTTTCCCACTGTATGATCGCGAAGACATAATAAGAGTGTGGCAAGAGGATACAAGAATTTCATGAGTGTTGTGTATAGAAGGTTTCCCTTTATCTTCATGAACATAATGACTCGTGCTGGAATTGCAAAGAATTTGGTGATGGAGCAAATAATTTTTTTTTCCATTGATGTTTGATATATTATTTGTCCTGCAAATTGAATGGTGTATCTCTAATTTCCAGACCGAACTATTTTCTGGATTTATTGTTCCTTTGATCCCTTTATCAAAAAAGTTAGATGGCAACTTGGTTCGTTGCATCTTTAATTTCCGGGCTTTATGGCTACTTTCTTTTGATACTTGGTGGCGGTTTTCCATACCACCTCTATTGGTTAGCATATTGCTGAAATTTTCATGGCAAGGCATTTGTTGTATCACTCTTAGATGGTTACATATCTAACTAGCTAAATTGTCTATGTAATTATTCAACTAGTTTTATTATGGGAGAGCTGATAAGGTCATGCTCAGAGTCGGAACATTTTCTGAGAATTTGGAAGTGACATTTCGGGGGCTAGGGCAAGCGTGCCCAAAAATTTGCCATAATCTTTGTGCACTCACTTTCTTCTTCAGTTTATTATCTGTTAGTTCTTCTACCTCTGTTTTATCTTTTGGGATTTGGATTTCATTGCACGGTCTTGAAAATATTACACCTTGATAAATACACGGTACAAGATCTACTTTATATTTACACACACACCTACCTATGTGTGATCGTGTGCACATCTACACAAGATCTATAGTGCATAATGTGCCTGGTGTAGTTCACCAGTTTGTGTAGCATGGAGAAAACTTGACTTCTACATGTTAATTGTGCAGCATTTTGCTAAGTTGATCTCCTTTATTGACGAGTACAAAAGCAGTCCATCTATAGCTCCGTTATCAGACCTGTGCCTTTGTTCTTTTGCTGAAGTTCAGTCCTTACTACAAACATCTTGGATTCTGAGCCTGACGATGTAGAATGCTGCACGCCTTTCTGTAATGGAAGATGGATTCTGATTTTGTCAATAGTGTTCCACTCTGGGATTGAGACTTGATCAACATCTTATAGTTTACGTTCTGTTGTTGGCTTTGTTTCGAAGCTATGTTAATAAGAAAGATGGTGACTTTGATCTGTAATATTTGCGTTTGTGATGTTTTGTGTTCCTGTACTTCTTGTCAAACTATTTGGATGGGATCATACCTCCTTTCTATCTCTACTGAAACATCCTCCTTGAACTTGATTGTTGGAACTGTGATATTCTCGCCTCCCCTCTCTATACATATATATAGAGAGACAAAAATAGAAATGATGTTTTGTACACTTACAGGGAACACTTTTGTGAACTTCTGCTGATGTGTTGGCGATTTAACATATGAACTTACGTTATATAAGAAGGTGTTTATAGAAATATTTACTGTAGGTGTATAGGACAATAGTTCTTATATCCATTTATCAAAATCACTTTAATTTTGATTTATTAACACACCATACAATGTGCAACTATTCTTGAAAGGATCCACCAAAAGTTGAGGATATTTAGGAATTTTAGAATAAGAAAGATTGTGTAGCCTAATTTTGATCTGCATTAACCTTTAAAACTTGTCCACAAAGGAACTCATGAACAACAATTTAGTGGAGATATTAACATATATTCACAAGATCATCCCGCTAACTAATAATAATTACATTATATGTATATATATATAATATTTAAATATTGTATCTATCGAATAACCCAGTCTAGTGTATCCATCGGGCCCCAATTGGGCCAAAATTGAAATATGCTTTTCACATATAAGTGCGGGCCTCTACACTCAGGAGACGCTTTCGAAGGTCAAAATTTTCTTATCTTTCGCAGCAATAGAGGGAATCAACACAATTGAGATGAACCCGTCGTGAATAGGATTCCTACTGAATTGTGCCACTTGGGAATTGCAGTTATGTTTGCTCAGAAATTTTCCGCAAGAATTGCAGAAGAAATTCCCGCACAAACTTCAGTGGAAGTGGAAGAAAAGACTGATCTTTCAAACTAAGGCGCCGGAGTGGGGCGGTAGTTGGAGAGGGTGATGCGGCTGCCGGAGGCTGCTGGTGGTGGTGGTGAAAGTTGACATTTCGGTGGGAGAAAATCTGTAAGTTGTCGCGCAAGTTGCTTTTCTCTTAGTTGTCTGGTCATTTCTCTGTGAAGTACAAAAACATACCTCGTTCGATTCAATGTTCTCCGTATCAGAACTGAAGATTCCCCTCTTTCATCTCAATTCGATTCTGTAAACTCAAAAGCGTCCTCTCTGTGTAGCGTTCCTAGCCGGCTAACACCCGTAAACTGGTAAAAGTGTCTTGATTTTGGTGCCTTTTCTGTTTCTAATGCGGAACCTATGTTATATCCGTTAGTGTTTCTGCTTAATTTCTGCAATTTATTATGGATATAATTTGCATTGTGGTAGGATACTGACAATTCTATGATTGTGGAAAGATTAACTTATTTTGCTGCTGAAATTATCTTAAAATTGAGTATTATAAATTTCTTTTCAGAAAGAGAGAGATGGATGTATTCAAGAAGATGCTTATTAGCCTTTTATGGATATTATATTTTCAGGAAGTGAAGATTTAGAAAAGAAACAGGTACAATATGGTGATTGTTGTACATCGTGGAAGCCTAAAATGTTGGAAATCTATTATCTATGTTTCAACTCTTTATCAACACTGTCGAAGAAGATTTGCTTTGTGGTCGATGAAGAAAGATCCAGATCTTGAAGTGGCTCTGTCTCGAAATAGTAGATGGATGGTGAATAATCAGATCAAGAACATAATTCTCAGATGCCCTAATCAAGTTGTGCCTGTTGATTCCCTTCAGAAGAAGTTCAAGAGCCTTGATCTTAAAGGCAAGGCTCTTAATTGGCTTAAGAAGTATCCTTGTTGCTTTGAAGTGTATCTTGAGAATGATGAATACTTTTGCCGATTATCCAAACACATGATGTTTCTAGTGGAGGAGGAAGAATCCATAAAAGATTCACAAGAACCGATTTTTGTTGAGCGCTTAGCTAAGTTGTTGATGATGAGTAAAAACCAAAGGCTAAATGTTTCTAAGATTAACGAGTTGAAAAGAAATTTTGGATTTCCTGATGATTATTTGCTTAGAATTGTACCCAAGTACACCGACATGTTTCGAGTTGTCAATTATACTGGGAGGCGAAGTTCAATGGATATTGAACTTACATCTTGGAATCCAGATTTTGCAGTTTCTGCAATTGAGATATCGGCGAAAAAGAAGGGTTCTGAGCCGAGTTTTTCATGTTCATTGCCAGATACATGGGTGAAAATGTGGGAGAGATTTCGAGAGTTCAATTCCACTCCATATATTTCACCCTATGCAGAATTGAGTGGGTTGGTAGAGGGATCGGATGAAATGGATAAAAGAACCGTAGCCTTGGTGCACGAATTGCTCTCTCTTACTTTGTGGAAGAAAGCCTCCATCTCCAAGTTAAGCCATTTCAGAAGAGAATTCTGCTTTCCTGAGAAATTGAATGTTCTATTGCTCAAGCATCCTGGTATATTCTATGTTTCAAACAAATATCAAATTTACACTGTTCTTCTTAGGGGAGGATACAGTGGGTCCCAGTTGATTGAGAAGGACCCGCTTGTTGTTGTGAAGGATAAATTTGGGGAACTGATGCAGGAGGGGCTTCACGAATATAATCGGAGGCACTACTTAATAAATTTAGAAAAGAAAAAGAAGAAGGGTGTTGTAGCACTCAGGTCTATGACCAAAAAGAGAGATGAAGGAGATATTTCTGAACAAAATGATGGAGGAGGAGATAATCTAGGTGGCATATTTGATGCCGAAGAAAGGAAACGATTTTACAGAGTTCTGTTTGATGACGACGGTAAATAAATTGCTTTGTTATTCAATAAATTGAGATTTCCTTCACTCTTGCTTGTACTGTGTTGCAACATCTTGAAAGTGTGAGAAAGATCAAATATTGAAAGTTGGATTTATTACGATAGACTCTGAACTTGCATGTGATGGGGCATCACGGGATAATAAGGATAAACCTCGAAGAAAGGAAACTATTTTACAGAGTTCTGTTTCATGACAACGATAAATGAATTGCTTGATTGCTTTGTTATTCAATAAATTGAGATTTTCTTCACTCTTGCTTTTACTGTGTTGCAACATCTTGAAAGTGTGAGAAAGATCATTTATTGAAAGTTGGATTTATTACAATAGTCTCTGAACTTGCATATGTGATGGGGCATCACGGGATACTAAGGATAAACCTCGATCAAAGACCTCACACCAAATGCATGAGTAACCGTATAGCCAGTGAAGCCAGCTTCAAAGAAGAGGTTTCTCCATTCTTTCTCACTTCTTTCCTTTCCGTTGTAATAAGTCATCATTGTCATATCTAAGAGGAGCTGGTCTTCCACAACCTTATCATCACCTTGGTTGATGTCCACAACCATATCAATGATGATCACCTTCCCGCCTTTGTCCTTGCTTGGGATAGCTTCTTTGCATTTCTTCAATATCTTAAGACAGTCCTCGTTGTTCCAGTCGTGCAATATCCACTGTTCATTGTTTGTATCAGGTCAGTATTGATTCGTTAAAATGTAGATAGTTTTCTTGCCTTTTCTACTTGAAATTTAGAACTTTATATGCATATTTGTCATTTTCAATGGATCATACCTTGAGCAGAACAGCATCAGAAGGAGGGATAGACTCAAACATGTCTCCTCCAACATAGGTGAAGTTATCAGTCCCTTCCAAGCCAACCAAAACATGTGGGAGCTCAAGAACAACACATTTCATGCCCGGAAACTCACCGGCTATAGCCTTAGCCATTGTCCCGGTCCCACCTCCAACGTCCACCAATGACTTGATCCCCTCGAACACATGCTTGTAGTCTCCAACGAGCGCTCTAGCCACAAGCCTCGAGTCGCTAGCCAAAGCTTCATTGAGCAAGACGCTGAAACTTGGATCGTGCCCTGCTTTCTCCCAGATTGTTGCATCATGGGCCATTTTGAAAGGCGTAAGTTGGTTCTCACTTGCAAGCCATTCACTCATATGGAGCCACGGCTTGGTCAAGATCGGGTCCAATATGAGTAGGACAAGCGGGGCGACCGTCATAGGCCGGTCCCTCAGGAGGAGACGGGAGGCCGGTGTGAGCCAGTACAGTGTTTCCTCTTCTTCATCGTCAGAGGTTCCGACTTTGATGAAGAATTTGGAGTGGACTAATATGCGCATCAAGCGATGTATGCATTGGGATTTGGATTTGTGGATGGAGAGGGAGTGGACTAGTTCAGAAAGAGTGATTGGTTTGCCATGGTTGTGGATGATATCGGGTATGCGTAGCTGAACTGCACATTTGAGGGACATGGAGTTTATGAAGGTGAATGTGTGGTTCCATACATGAGCTTGAGCTTCAAGGAGCTGCTCTGTCGACAGCTCTCCATTTGCCAATGCAATGTCTTCATTGAGTAATGCCATTTGCAGACACTAGTGGTATGTGACTTGTTTGCTAAATCTAACTGCACCATATACATATATATAGAGAGAGAGAATCTTGTGGGTATAGATATATCATGCCGCGAAATATAATATGAAAATGAATTGTAATTGTAAGTAAAAGATTTTTTATTTGTTCTTTTTTTAATGCCAAGAGTTAGGCTTAAATTGCAATATAGGGACATGCTATGATATTTTTGCTACATTAGAAAAATTGGACTAAAATTGCAATTTTTGCAAAATTTGTGATTTTCAATGCAATTAAGCCTTTTAACGTACACATGAAGTTATATTTATATATATATTTATTTCATGCCACAATATAAGTATCCTTAAAAAAATATTAAATGAAATATTATTGTGTAATAGATTTAGAGAATAAAAAAGATATTTTGTTGTGTAAATTGACTTGCAAAGGAGTTTTCATGCTTGATGAGTCGCCATCCATTATATTAGGCAACAAATGCAGTTGATTAATTAAAAATAAAGACTAATTAATTATAGGGCACTTCTATTCACAGTAAAAATACGACACACCACATTTTAATTAAAAAATATAATATTTTTAATTTACACATTCTCCTTAGTTTACATTTATACCCTTATTCATTAATTAACAAAAATAGAAACCGTAGAAAAAATGTTTGAAAGACAGAATGGGACAGTAGCATAAAGAAAATGTTGAGAGACGGATGGCGCCGATGATCTAATATGTGTAAGAAAATAAGAGAAGGATAAGATAACTCTTTTATCTCTACTAAGACAAAAAATATATTCTGAGGAAGAAAAAACCAAATTGCTGTCTAAGACAAAAAAATAATTCAATGGTTCAAGCTAGATTTGGTAGAGGAAGAAAAAACCAAATTGCTGACTAAGACAAAAAAATAATTCAATGGTTCAGCTAGATTTGGTAGGCGAACGCAAAATGCAATATTCGTTATCTGGCGTCGAACACTTTGTGAGGTGTTTGGTTTTAGTCAATTGAACATACTTTTGTGCGTTCAGTTTTTGGTATCGAACATTGAGAAATTAGAATTAATTTTTAAATGTTCAATTTATGTGAGGCTCAAACAGCATGTGGTGGTTTGGTAAGGGGGACATGTGGAAGATCTCAGTTTTTAATGAAAATGGGTTGGATTCGAAGGTTCATCGGCGACGAGAGAGAAGAAGAGTCGGCTTGAAAGAAGAAAGAGAGGCTGCACTGCCAAAAAAAATAAAAAAGATAAAAGAGAAAACAGAATTTAGTGTCATGGGCATTTTTGTAATTTTAGTTATTTTTATTTTTGTTAATATATATTTTTTTTGGTGCAGAGAGTAAAAAGTGTGGTGATAATACAAGTACCCTTAATTATATTGTGTGCTAATCTCTTAATGGTGATTAAGAATGGCTAAATCCAGCGTTTTTAATGCTTGATGTGTCGCCATCTATTCTTATTTGGCAACAAATGCAATTAGTTTAATAAAAAATTGTAAATAACATGTTTTGAACAAGGTGTAAATAAGTTGAGTCGTATCTAATATTTCCTAGCTCGAGCTCAAGCTTGCTGTAAATTAGAGGATTGTGCTAGACGAAATTAATTTGTTAAGCTTGAAGTTGACTGTTGGAATACTCGACAAGCTCTAGCTTGATTCTAGTCAGACTCATTAAAAAATACAACTTTCTACCACCACTAAAATAGTTAAATTTCATCATATTTTCATGGGATATACGAGCGGTGGTTCTTTATAACATATAGTAATCAATTACTCGAAGTTATTGAGAGTTCATAATGTGTTTTAGTTCATCAAATATGTCACCTCTGTATTCTGACTAGCATCTGTGTGTAATTACATTGTTCATTATAGATGTTTGATATGATTATAATATTCCATATTTTGTGTTCATATCCTTCGTATTTTTGTCTCCAAAATTGCAATTAATTGATCTAATTAATCATTCTTTATTTCAGAAAAATAATTAATTGCAGTTGGATAAAAATCGAGAAAAAAAGAACAATTAGTGAAAGAAACAAACCAATGTGAAAACGGCCCAAAAGCCCAAGGAAGCAACCCAAAAACCTAAGAAAAAATCCAAAACTCAAGAAAGGCCCAAAAGCCCATTTTAGGCCCAAGAAACTAAGGGTAGGGAAATGAAGAAATCCCTCCCCACATTTTGAAAAAAGAATTGGCCGTGAGTTTTGAGGAGAGAGGAGAATTTGTAGAAAGACAATTTTGGGGGAGAATGAACATATTTTCTTCTTCCTTTTTGTAGTAAGTTTCTATCTTATCTATCTTTTCTCTTCTTCTTTATTTTATTTCTTGTATTAAATGATATTGGTTATGTTTATGATTTATTATAATATGAGTGGCTAATTTTACGGTTTGATTTAAGGGTTTCGTATTTCGGTTATATTATTGTGAGGCTTTGTGATATGTATTGATTATCTTGTTTTATATTCAAGTACTAATAGATTCAAATGATTGTTAATGGAGGTTTATATTAATTTGAATTGACAAATCAAATGAATATTTATTCTCCTAAAGCTATTCATGAGTTTATACTCCTAGTAGTGTAATGAGTGAAGAATTGTAGCATTAGAATAGGTAAATTATGCTATCATAAATTGCCTATCCTAATTGAACCTATAGGACTAATATTGATATTTATGGCCATCCTAATTATTGATATTTGTATTAACCTGTTTTCACTAAAATTAATGATATTATTAATTAACATGGAACGCTATCGTGCCCAGTTGATTAATAATAAGAATTGACCGGATGCTAGGTTTGGTTAATTAATTAGGAAAACAAAGGATTTAGAAGGCTATCCCAATAAATCCAAGGTTAATTGTTTGAATTTGCAAGAATTTATTTGTTAAGTCTATGATCAATAGTATAATTGAATATCGAACCCTTAAATCAAATTTCTCTCTTCTTAGTATTATCTCTATTTCAATAGTTTTTCTTGCCAAATTTTTTTGTGTGCATTAATATCGTGTAAGCTTGTAGTTGCTAGATTGATTAATTTAGTATTTAGTAGATTAGGTGAAAATCTTCAAAACCCCCCGTTCTTGTTTTATTTTATTCAAAAGAATTTAATTTCCGTTCCCTGTGGATTCGACCCTGCTCACCACTATACTCGTATTTTGGAAGTAGGTTAATTATATTTGGTGGATTGACAACCTACCAATGTTAATTCTGATATCCATAGCGTACATATAAAAACGAATCATAAGATGCCTGACGAATATATTTTGCACTACATGATATTATTTGTTAAGTTCTGTTAAATTATATTATACTCATTGAAACAAAAGCACACTCCAAATTAAATAATATGTTAGCTGATCTCATCGAAAATTAATATGAAAAGTTAAGATAATGGTTAGTGGCTAAATGTTGCTCTCAAATTGCCAATATTTTATGCCGCCATTTAAAATTGATTTTAAAATTAAGGGTAGTAAATGATTGGAAAGCTTTTAATAACTTTCTTTGAAAGCTAATATATTTGTAAATAATATTAGTAAAAATATATATTTTTTGAACTCTTGAAATTTAGTCCTTATTTGTTAGTGTGTAGGAATAGTTTTGGTAGGCCTAGAAATCAAATTAAGTTGTTTGAACTTTGTTTGATAATGATATCAAAAAATTTAAACACATTTTTACGTTCAATAAAATCTAAAGTTTAACTCAAGTTCGTTAAATAAAATTGTTAAAATAAGTGTAAAAATATTAAACTACTCGAGTTCGACTCATGTTTAGCTCAATTAAAGTTCGTTCTAGCTCGACTCGACTAATAATTAAACAAGTTCCAACACATTATTATAATGTCGATAATATTTTAAACAATAACATGTTCGACTCGATTTCACTCGATTCATTTACACCCCAAATTTTTGGACTGAAATATCAATGCATCTTGAAAATGTCAAGCCGTCCAAAATTTTAAAAATCCCCCAAACATCATTCTTCGTAAGTCTAAGGGAATATGCTTCAAGAACCTCATGGAATTGACTTTAATTAAAAATGCCTATCATATACATATATATATACACACACACACATATATGGCAAATAACTAATAGCAAGACCACAATTATCTTCCACCAATGGCATTCTCTAATGCAAATGGGGAAGAATTGTCCGGACAAGAGCTTCTTGATGCTCAAGCTCATGTTTGGAACCACGTTTTCAACTACGTAAATTCGATGTCCCTAAAGTGTGCAGTTGAACTAGGTATCCCCGACGTGATCCACAAACACGGCAAGCCAATGAGGCTGTCCCAATTAGCCGACGCCCTCCCCATCAACAAAGCCAAATCCAACGGCCTCTATCGCCTAATGCGAATTCTAACTCATTCCAAGTTCTTTGATATGATCAAGATTCCTCATGAGGAAGAGGCTTATTGTCTCACACGGGCTTCTCGTCTCTTGATAAGAGACGAGCCCATAAGCATGGCTACTTTTGTAGTTGCTGCCTTCGATCCAGTTTTCATTGATCCATGGCAGCATATGAGTGAATGGTTTCGAAACGAGTCGCCCTCTCCATTTGTGACCAAACATGGGAGATCAATGTGGGCGTACGCAGGGGTTGAACCGAGGTTTAAACAGTTATTCTACGAAGCCATTGCTAGTGACTCAAAGATTGTGACTAGTATACTTGTCAAAGAATGTAAGCAAGTGTTTGAGGGGCTGCAATCGATGGTTGATGTTGCAGGTGGGGACGGAGCCACCGCGAAGGCGATTGCCGACTCCTTTCCGGGCCTGAAATGTGTTGTTCTTGATCTTCCACATGTTGTTGCGGGCTTGGAAGGGCTCGAGAATTTGACCTTTGTCAGTGGAGACATGTTTGAGTCCATTCCTTGTGCCGATGCTATTCTCCTCAAGGTTTGGGATTTGTCTTGATACAATTCACACATCCACAAGATTATTTAATATGATATTTTTGTTTTCATAAATATAAATTATCATGATAATTGGTCCTTTACTAATTTGTCTAAAAATTGTTAATTCTTTGACCATTTCAAACATACCTATGATGCCAAATAATTAAACTAACATCTATTGAGCTCGAGCTTTAAAATTTATCAAACATAAAAATGTATTTAAACTTGTTTGATATCATAAGAGTTCAAACAAACTTTTAACGAACAATCTCAAATTAAAGTATTGAATAACTGTGATTTTCAACCCTTATAATAACATAAACTTATACATCAAGTAAACTAGTTGTTATATATGGTTTTAAAAAATGTTACTTCTTGCGTACCTAAAGAAAAAAAATTATGTTTCAAAAGTTCATGCCTGAATTTATTAGTCAAATTAAAATTTGAGTTTCTTTATTTTCAAACAACTTATATATAATTAAATAAATAGGCCAGATCAACGAATAAAAGTTATATAAGAGCGAATTTATGATTTTGAAAAGATTATAACTTAATTCATCTAAATGACAAAAAAAAGAAAATTGTACTTTAGAGAAACATAACTTTGTTTTTGGAACAAATGAAGTAATTGTTATGAAATAGTTAGCTAGCTTTCATATATCAGAATGACTAAATCACATTAGAGAGTACAAATTACAATTGCAGTGGATATTGCACGACTGGAGCGACGAAGATTGTGTTAAGATACTAAGAAAATGCAAAGAAGCAATAATTCCGAGGAAGAACAATGGTGGAAAAGTGATTATTGTAGAAATAGTTGTGGATGATGAGATAGAAGACCATCAGAAAACTGAAACACAGCTATTCTGGGATATGCAGATGATGGTTGAGGTTGCCGGAAAAGAGAGAACTGAGAAAGACTGGGCGGAGATAATTTTAGCAGCTGGCTTCGGAAACTATAAGATTACTCCTGTTTAAGGGTTGAGATCTCTTATTGAGGTTTTTCCATGATTATGTATTTTAAGAGATTAAAATCTTTTATTTCATTTCGTATTCCATC